>CAXKVY010018473.1:12500-666777 GCA_964058915.1 Tetropium fuscum | reverse complement strand
ATCGAAAATTTGGCCTTTTTTGTTTATTTTTTAATTTTTGCCTTATTTTGTTTCAACATTTTCAGCATAAAATATAATTTTTAATATTTTTTATATAAGCCATTTCAATGGGAAATTCAATTCTCTACAAAAAGTCCGTCTTTGAAAAAACAAAGTAGATAATTTGACAACTTGATGAAACATTGTCGGCAAACTATTTCACCGCCATTCTCAATCGTGTACTTTGAATTTCACCAACCCTGTATATAAAAAAGTACAGAATAAATAGAATAATATGACTATTGATTGTATTATTTTGTATTTTATAAATGAAAAAAATTAAGTTTCAATTAAACAACGCCTTTAATTTATTTCTTTATATATTTTACTAAAAATAACCTGAAGCATATTTAAATCTTCACAAGGTTTAATATTAAAAAATCTACATTAACAGAAACAATTTTAAATTAAACAGAGGATATTGTGCAAGCACAGAGCATTCTGAATTTCTTCAAAGGTTTAGTTATTTTAAACCATGTGCCCTGTAATCACCTTATACAGGAATATTAAAATATAAATATATGAAGTTAGTTTGGAAAATTTGGAAATGGATCTGATAATGACTCAATATTTTTTAAGTATGCTTTCTAAATTTGAATATCTAATTATAATATTTTCGAGAATCTAATGCGCTCCTAAGCTTCTTGATTTCTAATTCAGCTAGCTCATTATTAAAATCAACAAGTTTATTATATTTCTTTGACGGCTCTGATGAAGTTAATGATGAAATTACCGATATATTTCTACTTGCCCAGTGGGAAGAATATAAAGTATAGATACTACTACCATTTGAAGTGCCTCTAGATTGTTGATATTGTTGTTGAGTAGAAGGTATATTAAGTAGAAGGTATAATTATTGAAAACATGATAAGGAATCTTACACAAAATATGAATCACAATGTTCATTATTGTTAAAAATGTTATAAAATGTTTCATTTTCTTTATCACTGTCAACACATTCCATAATTTATGGGTAAACAGAATATGGATTATCACGTCCATATACTGTTATAGAATTAATAATATTTAATGCTAAATCTATATTAAGATCTGTATTCTCAACCTCTCACTTCCCTCCTCCTGTACATCTTATAGTACATATATTCTTATATCTTATAGTATATATAGTATATCCTGTACATCTGAAGTCTTTTCGTCTACCAACTTATTCCTAGTAGTCTTTTTTTATATTGTCATATGCTTTCTCCAAAGAAACAATGTTCCTATAAACTCCAATTGGGGAATTAGCATTAAATATGTCCCGTTGCCTTCCTCCATCCTACTTCCTTTTCTCGCCATGTGACAGCATCAGCTTTTTTTATTCAATAATGTGTGTATTGTAAAGCAATATTTTTTTCCTGCGACGAATAATTTGAAGAACGACATGTTTTCTTTTTATCACATTCCCCCATATTTGCAGATAAACTAATATTTTATTAACTTTCCCTCCTAAACTTTAAATAAATTAATTTGGCATAACCTCACATTTCTGTCAAAAAATCAAATAAGAAGATAGAAAAATGATAGTTTCAGTGGTCCTTAAACAACGTTGATAAAGACAACCTATTAGAGCTTGGTGCAGCGTATTTAACTATTTAGTAACGAAGGCTTATCCATAAGTAATACTTAACAAAGCTTAAGATTTATGGAGAGTTTGTGCAACGTTTGTGTTTTTAAGAGAAAATTTCCTAATTTACTAATCGAGTTTTACTTTACATATTTTTGGATTTACAATAGTTTCATATTAAATTAAATTACCTACAAATCATTAGAGTACATCTCGCTTTTTTGTTTCGCGATAAAACGTCAGGTTTATTAAATACGGTAAATTACAGTCTCCTAGTATTCTATTTAATTTTATGCCTTTGCGGCAACATATTGGCAAAGGTCTTTTTAACAACGTTTTCTTGCAACGGCCGTGTTATCTAAATTACATTATACTAAACAAACGAGAGTAGCTCTGGAGATCGGAATGCATAACACAAAACACATGACCCGTGTTCCCAAATTTGTATAATAAGGTGAACGCGAGCTACAATCGAGGAGAGTTGTCTAACAGGCAGCCAGCATTGATGACCCGACGAGGTTCGCTCTAGTTTGGCCGACCTGATCACAACTGTCCAATTTTGCATTCACCAGGACTTAGTCTGCCGGGACCCCACAAGGTTCCATTGACCCAGGTTCATATTGTTTGCAGAAACGTTGTCGACCAGCCGGTTAGCATTCGACGACTCCACCAGGTTCACTCCAATAGCTTTAGCCGACTGCTCGCAACGGACCCTTGTCCACGAAAAGAAGGTAATTTCAACCCGTTGATTCACGGTACACAGACCAGCTATGGCCACTGTCCAGGCCAGCGAGGATCCTTTCGAACCCGGGGAAGATAGGTAAAGTCACTTAAGAACTCATACGGCCGCCACGTCCTACCTAGTTTTACTCTGTTTTAAATCTGTATTTAAATCTAACATTCTAAATTATTGATGTAGAACCTGGCAGCTCATACTGGTAATTTATTATTAAACCCACGTCTCTATGTTCTCGTCTACGGAGCGGGCAATAATCTTTTCTGTGTTATTTGAAACTTGGTGTAATTGAGGTTCATCATATTTAAGTGTTAAACTCTATCTTACAAGCATATTACCATATACGAGGGAATCTGTGGGAGCGAGCCATTCAACGTACCAATTGGTCTGAGTAATGAATCATACAAACAGAACGCCTCGCTTTATAACACCCTTACCGGAATTGCTGTCAACTGTCCCTCTTTAACTGGGTACCTGCCTCAATGGTTTGCTGGCCATTGTGTCGTCCAATGGTCGTCAGATATTTGACATGATAAGATTTGACACGTGCCTTTTGTTTCATATGATTCAGTATTTACCGATGGCCCGATACACGCCTTGTGTATTGTCTTGCATGAATCATCCATGAATCTATTCTACGCATAGTGTAACCGGCTGCCTGTGCCATCCCAGCAAACACTGCACGAATTCGTGCTTGTCGATGTGGAGCAATTACCCCGACAAGCCCTTCGAAGATTCACGGCTGTCAGACAATAATACAAGTGTTGTATTAACCAAAATCTCAGAATATACAGGGAAGTTTTCCTCAGGCATACGTAAAATTTTACTTGTACCGTGGTTATGTATGATAAGGTTTGACGCGTGCCCTTTGATTCATAAGATTTACCGATGGAACGAAACACGCCCTTTGTTTACCGATGGAACGAAACACGACTTGTGTATTGTCGTTCAAGCCATAAACCTATTTTACGCATATATACAAAGTGGACCGACGACCAGTTCCGTCCCAGCAAGGGACACTGCATGAATTCGTGCTTGTCGATGTGGAGCAATTGCCCCGATAAGCCCTTGATTCACGTTTGTGAGACAATCATACAAGTTTGGGTATTAAACATTGTCTCCAATTATACAGGAAAATTTCCCTGGGCATACGAGAAATTTTACTTGTGTCATTACTAGAATTCGATAACTACTTCGTGGTCATAATTAATAATTTTGTTGATTGCCTACGTTATTATCAAAATGGCTATTGCCATAAGCAATGACATTATGTTCATTGTTTGGTTGTACGATTTATTGTCTAGAAGTAAATGGTACCAAGGTATCTCCACGTCTGGTTCTCTCACCTGCATTTAATTTGTCATAATTTGTTAGTCGTGTTATCTACTAATGATGTAGTAACTCGATATGAGGCGATTGCCCCAACGAACATTATAATATTCTGTCACTTACATATATGACGATGATGATGCTCATTAATAAATGTATTAAAACAATTTCCGTACTTTTCTTGAGGTAAGTTTTCCTTCAAAAATTGAAAAATAAATCCTGTTGTGTTTCTAACAAATTATTGTTTCGTCCAGCTCACTTTATTAGAGTTCCATACAAATATTTAAGCACAGTTACAAAGCCAGAGTACCACAGCTATCAGTATTTTAAAAGGGTTCTCTTATGCTATAATTTGAGGTAAAATAAATCAAATCCTAATATGGACAAGTAATACCAAACTACAATGACCAGGGTATAAACAAAACTACAATCACAACGTAAATTTGGGCCCTAACTAAAAAATAAAGCTAGACGATCCCAACTTGTATATTTTTCTTGCTTTATCAGAAAGAGGGAGAAATATATATAGGCCCCGGGGATGGGCGGAGTAGTTTCAAAGCGTATCATTTTATAATTAAGGGCTAAATTCCGTTCCAAATTATAACAGTGCAGTACTAGGAATCAGGGGCAGAACAATAAGGAAGAGATACTACCTATCCCTCCAGATCCCATATCTCAACCCCGGCCATATAATAACGATATTACCACGTGACGGGACTGACAATCCGTGACTCGACAAGATCTAGCAGCCGTTGGCGTTCATCCAGATGAAGAAGAGATCTGCCATCTAACGACATACGTGAGCATCTGAGCAACTAATACGTACGCAGAAGGATCGAAATATGTACATGCCACAGTCGAGAGATATTGTCTAGCACCAATCAAAAGCTGAGGCGTTTTGCATGAGAAACACGTCGATACGGCCTGCGTCATTGAATATTTGATATAGTTTATAGTTTAAACTCTTGTTCAACAAATCACTGTTGCAATATCTAAACCACATTTCAGTATCGTACAAGTGCCCATAATGAAAGTGTTAGTGTGGCTGGCGATTTACGATGGACATGTTCTATGTACCTATTTCTAAAAATAGCATGTTTTTATGATTGTGTCCGATGCCTAGAACCAGCGATGCGGTTAATAAAAACGTAATAGCGTACCAGTAGCTTTATAAGAGGTGCAGTCGTTAATCTTGCTGTGACGTTCGGTAAAACTGTTAGTTTTTGATAACATCACACATGCCGTATAATAAATACTGGCCGCAAGAGTTCAGAGAGGTAGTACCTTGGCATACCGAAACAAAATTATTGTATACCTAGTTGTAATGATCACGGGGATGGTGGTCGAATGTCTTAACAAGCTAGCTCTATAAGTACTTATATCACTTAGCAGTAGTGGGTTCAACTCCAAGCTGCCCTAATTTATCATTTTTAATATATTTAATAATTAATGAAGTTCATATAGATAAAACACACGTTAGTTACAATAATATTTGACATAATCGTACATACACAGCAATTTTTTTTGTAGGTTAATTGCTGGAGGTGGGAAGCTGCTTTGAATTTATAATTTCCCATCTGGTTAATAAACGTTGAATGGTTGTCATTCAATACGGCAGCTCCTTTGACAATTAGCCCTGATTTATTCACTTTCTGATATGAACTTGCCGATAACTGACGAATTTCTGTTATTTCATCCGAATTTCGACAGTTAACAAACCATCTAAGCGAATGTTTGTACGTATACTGCTAGCGCAGCTGCAGATTACAGAGAAAAAGTAGAATGTATGCACAATTTAATAAGTAAGACGAAGGTAGAGATGTTTTAATTTTCCGGCACAATGTAACCTAATATTTTCATTGTTTACTTCTAACATGAGTACAATTAATTAATCGTACCAATTACTTTTTGAAATCTGGCCATATGTCATCACAGTCTTTTTTTATAATATGTAATGTGTCATTTTCAGATATAAATTGGATGTTGTTGCAAAAGTTATAAATTCCGCGTGTTACTCCTTTAATGATAATTAAAGATAAGTAATGATAATTAGATAACACGTTGACTAGCAAAACGCTAGTCAACTTCAGACTTTTTAAAACGGGGAGCCAACGGTTCATTCATAAAACGGCTGGGAGAGCCGATCTGTTATTGTTCTAAAATGTGCAATAAGTGCGAGAGAGAAAATGGATGACGGCGGCTGCGGTGGCGGCTAATCGGCAAAGCTGCTTCTTCCGATCAGAGTCCCTGGCCAAGCCAAGATGCCAAAGATTATAGCTAACCTTGAAAATACTTAGCGATGAAAAGTAACATTTTCAAAGATAACGGTAACAAAGGTAACAAAGATTAATAGAACACACCAAAGAAAACAGAAGTATACAACGGGGTTTCGGCGACCCTTCAACATAAGTTTCCTTTCATAAATCGACCTTGACATGAAACCAGAGTAAAACGCATCAAGCGACGTTGCCGTTGTTGAGAATTATATCTCAAGCCAAAGTTCATTTTCGGTTTTCACCATATATTATTAACGCAATAAGGCAATAAAATAGATTTCTTTTACCAAGAAGCTGTTTTAAATAATATTTTTATATTAAAATGAATCAGATTCTTTGAAAACGTCAAATTATTTAACAATCTCTTGACTTCAAGTAAATTTAACAGTAAGCGTGGTAAATCTGACGTTAGGAAGAAAAAGACGAGCGACTAGAATGAAACGATCTTGGATCGGCCAAAAACGTAATCATTTCTGTCTCCCCATGTTAAAATGACTCTGGTTTTTCCAGAGACCCCAATTACTAAGTATATAAAAAGAGCATGTGTCAAAAAATCGCACTGTTGTTAGTACCTATATACCGGGTGTAACAGGATCATCCCCATTCTCTCCTTCAGTTTTGAAAATAATTTTTTTCTTAATAAGCTGCGCTTTCTGATATACAAGTGATTTTTTCGTTCACTTCCGGTTTCGCAGGAAGTTTCACTAACTTTCGATTTTTAAGTGCAATTAAGCATTAAGCAGTAAGTATTTTTGAATTTTGTATAACTTTCTGAATCCAACGATACCACGTAATCGACATTTCAAATGTCCATTTTTTTTAATATAATTTTTTATTTCCCATTTAAGTGTGCCATCAAGTGTTTACCTATCTGTTCGCTTTACACATTTTTTTATTTTTTATTTATCAGAGCTTTTTATTTATCAGAGTGTGAATAAACGCGATTGTCTCAGATTGTGTTGTTATCTGTTAGATTACGCTAACAGCAAATTTATCAGAGACTGAATAAATCTGCTATTAGTTCTATTTTGCACTTGATCCATTACGTTTTTTGTAGATTCTTCAGTATAGAACACAATAGAAGTTATGAGATCCCTATGAGATAAGTAAGGCACTACAAATAAAATTTTCGACACCACAAATTATATCAAATTTTGTTTAACAGCAAGTAGGCCAATTTGAAAATATGTCAATGTCTTTCACTTAGTGGTGAAATGATCAATTCTATGGAAATGTGTTTTACATTGCTTCAGTCTTTATTTGTGTACAGTTGAAAAATATTATACCTTTCATGGCGATAAAATCTATGTGGCGAGGTCTAGGTTATCCATTAGAAAACTATCATTGTTTGAAAAAGCTTCTGGTGCCAATTTCCACATAGAACTATAGAATTTAATAGCAATGGCGTTATTCATGGAGAAATTTCACGTGGTTAAAATAAAAGTGAATCTACCTTTAAAAAATCATAGATGCTGTTAACGACATTGATTAGGTATATATAATGGCTACCACAAAATGTAGTTCTATAATTTAAATATATACAGAAATACATACAGAAAACTATAGAATTTAATAGCAATGGCGTTATTCATGGAGAAATAATTTCACCTGGTTAAAATAAAAGTGAATCTACCTTAAAAAAATATTCATAGATGCTGTTAACGACGTCAATTAGGTATATATAATGACTACCACAAAATATAGTCCTATAATTTAAATATGAATACTTCCTTCGGCATTGAAATAAATCGACATACAATCAAATAAAAAACGTTTCGTAAACCCATCTGGACTAAACGAATTTTGAACGGCCGTTGCAGTAACTATATTTATATGTTACTAGCTGACCCGACAGACGTCCGTCGTTAAGTGTTCTGCACAATTTTTTTTATTTTTATTTCCATAAGAACATTCTACAAAGCATTAGAAAAGTTTCAAAAAAAAGATGAATGAAATAGGTAAAGCGGTTCTGAAGTTATAGAATGACCGATGGAAACAGGGATTTATTTTTATATATGTAGATAGATAATGAATGAAATACTGTACGTACTGACTGGTTATAATATTTTATAAGGAGCGTGACTCATGGGCTCGAATTAAAGTTCCAACCCTCCCAAATGGCCCCGCCAAGTGTCGTCGGAGAGAAAGGACGTAAAACTTATTGCACGAAATCCTAATTTATGTTCTACATATGCAACAAATAAGTGGCCATTCCGTCAGCTATTGTGTTACTCTCAATGGTGTATATTCACGATCGGAACGAATTTTATTTGGGGGTGTTAAAGTGTGTAACTCTTATTGAAGAGAGTGCGTGGATAACTGGGAATGAAGTACATTATTTATATATGAGCATTGTAGAGGCGTTATAGTTGTCTTTATTTGATGTATTGGAAATGTCCTTGTAATCATTCATCGTAAATAAATATCACGAAATATACACATATAGTTTATCCCAGGAAACAAGACAGTTAGGTCGTAACTGGTGAAATTTAGTAACGACTAGCTTAAGTAATTTTGCTTCGTAATGCGCATGAAGTTATTAGAAGAAGCTTAAAATGCGTAGAAGATTGTACTATTTTTGTAGTCGCCTTGTAGGAATAAAATAACAGTGACAGGTAACACATTTGAGTTAATTAAGTGTGTTTAATGTGTGTTTAAGTGTGTTTAATTAAGTGTTGCTGCTATTTTTAACTGACATTTTATTTTTAACTGACAAAAAAGGAGGAGGTTCTCAATTCAACTGTATGTTTTTTTTGTGTTTGTCACCTCAGAACTTCGTCATTTATAAATCAATTTTACAAATATTTTTTTTGTTGGAGAGAGGGTATTTTCAAGTGTGACCCATTTTAGTTTTATTGGTATTGGACCTTGGATTAAGAAGATATACTGAGGAACTCACCAGATATACCAGAAAAAGACCAGATTTCAATGTTAACGAGTATAGCGACCATGGACGTACCAACCGTATGGAAAATTTGACGAATATGTTTTATAGAATTAATTTGTAATTTGAAATAGAAATTTTATATGTGTGTCCGAAAATATGAGATTGGCAGGGTAATGTAAATCTTCAGATATAACTTCAATTTACTGGTTCCACTATACATGTTACATTTGACATAACAAGATCCAATAATCTGTTGTGGTATATCTAATTGCATACAAAGTTATGTTGCTGGAGATAAAAAAAGTTGAGAAAATACGTCAAAATTTCCATACGGTTGGTACGTCCATGGTCGCCATACTCAGTAACATTGAAATCAACGATGTAAACTATATTTTATTATTGTGTAGACTAAGGAAGATAAAGTCTCAAAAACTTTGTAGACTCAAAAAAAAGTTTCTGATATATTTAGAGGAATATAAATTAAAATTACATAACACAGAAAATTTATTTTAGGTCCCACGGTATATATATATATATATATATATATATATATATATATATATATATATATATATATATATATATATATATATATATATATATATATATATATATATATATATATATATATATATATATATATATATATATATATATATATATATACACTCCCCGGCAAAAAATTCCGTCACCCTAAAATTTTGCCCAATTTTGATGTTTTATAACTTTTTTATTTTTTATCTGATTTTCATAAATTTTTTACCAGTCTGTAGATCAGTTCATTGTGTGTCTTTTTAATTATTGTAATAAGTCATATTTTCGTCCAGGCAATATTATACAGGGGTAAATCAAAGTGTTGTTTTTTGTCGTAAACTCAAAACACCCTGTGGAAAAATTGAGGCGAATAATTTTGTTTACAAACTGTTTGCTGCCATCTTAGACGTATTGTAAACATTTTGTTTTTTGATTCATCCCATTATCTCATTTCTTCTGCGAGCAGCAAAATTTTAAATGAAACGCTGTTAATTTTATCATTTTTAATTAAAAAACATCGACGTTGGCTAAATACGCGGTTATTGTGACAGAATATTTGACAGTACAGTTAATTTAGTGTGTTGTCATCATGGTAACTACAGCAGACGTAGGTAGAATTGTTGCCTTAATAGAGGATGGCCGCAATAAGAGTTATGTCTCCCGTACTCTGGGAATTGCGCGGTCTACAGTTTGTGATGTTTGGAATAGGTATCTACAGACGGGAAACTTTATTAGGCGGCAAGGCTCTGGCAGAAGGAGAATGACCACTCAAGCTGATGATCACTTTGTCATTATGAGTTCTTTAAGAGATCGAAGAGCTACTGCTGTGTATCTAAAAAATTACTTGCAAATGGTACGTCGAGTAAGTGTAAGGGAAAGAACGATACGTAGAAGATTGTTAGAAGCAGGATTGCATTCACGAAGGCCAGCAGTATGTCCAAAATTGCTTCCTCGGCATCGACAACACCGACTGAGATTTGCAAGAGCGCATGCTGACTGGACTGTAGAACAGTGGGGAAACGTACTATTCACAGATGAATCCAGGGTTTGTTTAAGGTCGCCGGATGGTCGTGAACGGGTATACAGACGTAGAAATGAAAGATATGCAGACTGCATCATATCTGAGCGACTGCAATATTACGGTGATTCAGTCATGGTTTGGGCGGGTATTTCTACCGATGCACGTACTGACCTTGTATTTGTTGAAAATGGAGCACTAACCGCCCACCGTTACATTGAGGAAATCCTCCAAGAAATTGTTGTTCCATTTGCTCCTTTCATTGGGAACCACTTTACATTAATGCATGATAATGCTAGACCTCACGTTGCACGGGTAGTGAGCGAATATCTGGATGAGGTTGGACTTCCAAGATTGGACTGGCCCGCATGTAGCCCGGATCTCAACCCAATCGAACATCTTTGGGATGTTCTTAAAAGAGCACTCCGTCGCCGTCCTGTGCAACCACTAACCTTGCAAGACTTACGGCTGGCGCTGACAGAAGAATATCAGGCTATTCCTCAAGACAGAATAAGTAATCTTATTAATTCGATGCCACGAAGAATGCAAGCTGTCATTGCTGCGAGAGGAGGACATACACGTTATTAAAATTTGTCTTTGTTAATTAATTTTGTGATATACCTAGTGGATGTTTTTGTTAATAAAAATAAGCTTGAAATCAGCGTTTCATTTAAAATTTTGCTGCTCGCAGAAGAAATGAGATAATGGGATGAATCAAAAAACAAAATGTTTACAATACGTCTAAGATGGCAGTAAACAGTTTGTAAACAAAATTATTCGCCTCAATTTTTCCACAGGGTGTTTTGAGTTTACGACAAAAAACAACACTTTGATTTACCCCTGTATAATATTGCCTGGACGAAAAATATGACTTATTACAATAATTAAAAAGACACACAATGAACTGATCTACAGACTGGTAAAAAATTTATGAAAATCAGATGAAAAATAAAAAAGTTATAAAACATCAAAATTGGGCAAAATTTTAGGGTGACGGAATTTTGTGCCGGGGAGTGTATATATATATATATATATATATATATATATATATATATATATATATATATATATATATATATATATATATATATATATATATATATATATATATATGCAATGATGTTATGTTATTTTTTACCCGGTGATACTTTATGTTGAGATTGTAATAGTACAATTGTCTAATATCAAAAACATTTACCTCTTTATATAACAGATCACTAGGGTGTGTTAAGTCTTTGTGTAGTAATATTTTCAAGAATCTTTTCTGAATAATTTCCAGAGGGCGTAAATGAGTTTTAAGTGCACTGCCCCACGCTAATATACTGTAGCGTAAATGGCTTTCCACCAAGGCAAAATAAAGTATTCTTAATTGTTGTAAGTTAAAGATATTTCGTAAGTATTTAAATCTATAGAGTATCGTCTGCAGTTTTCTTATAGTATATTTTATATGTTTATCCCATCGTAAGTGCCTGTCAATGACAACTCCTAAATATTTAATTTCTGTTGAGGGCATGATGACATGTTCCTTCTTATGAATATCAATTTTTATGTGTGAAAATGGAGGAAGACCAGAAGCGTAGCAACTAAATGGTAAGTAGTTAGTTTTTTCGAAGTTTATTGTTAGTAGCTTGTGATCAAACCAGTTTTTAATATCCTTTTAAACACTTATTTTTAATTCTCCCCATGAGTTGGCTTTGAAAAATATTGCAGTGTCATCCGCAAATCCTATAATATCTATTGCATCTTCAGTCGACACATTCTCTTTAAATCCAAATTGGTTTTCGGAAATTATGTTATATCTTGTAATATAAGCATTTAGTCTCTTTTTTATAATTTTTTCAAAAACTTTGGTTACATTTGTTATAAGAGATATGGGTCGATAGTTACTGCCGTCCTCTTTATCTCCTTTTTGTAGATAGGGACAATAATGGATTCCTTAAAAATCGTTGGCCAGTGACCAATTTCCATACATCGGTTGAAGATGAATACCAAAGGGTGTCAAGATGTATTGGCTTATCAGTTTCAGAGTTTCAGCCTTAATATTGTCCACTTCAGGTGATGTCTTATTTTTAATTCTGATGTTATTACATGTTTTATTTCATTAGCATCTGTAGGAACTAACACAAAAGAATTTGGCCTAATATTCTTTTTTATTTTGAAATTCGGGTTTTTGGAAATTTTATTAGCTAATGTTTTGCCCATGCTTGAAAATAATTTGTTAAATTCATTTGAAATTTCTTTGGCACAATTTAATGTGCTTTCATTTTCACTTTTTAAGCATGATATATTACAGGATTTATTTTTGTTATTAGTAATTACTTATACTATATTCCACAGTTTTTGTGTTTAGTTGATTTTCGTTTATTTTATTTTTATAGTAATCATATTTTCTTTTTTTTATTAAGGAGGTTAATTTATTTTTATAATTTATGTATTGTGTTCTTATTATTGGGATTTCTCTTTAATGTTGTAAACATATCATTCTTTTTGTTAATAGAAGTTACTGAAGAAGCATTAGTTATCCATGTTGATTTCTTTGTATATCTTCTTTTATTTTTATTGACTGTAGTACATTTGTCAATAGTTTCCATTGTTATATTAATAAATTTATTTGTTGCAATGTCAATGTTTGGTTCATTATAAACTGATTCCCATGAGATTTCGTGAAAACATTTCTGCAAGTTTGTATAGTTAATAGTACTACTCAATTGATAAATATTTTCTGGCTCTTTCTTGTAAAACTATTTGTAATATTATAGGATAGTGATCAGTGATATCTGTTTCTATTAGTAATGGTAATATCTATGTTACTTATTTCTTTACATTTAATAAATATATGATCTAGACATGATTTGGTATTCTCTTGTACTCTAGTGAAGTTATTTATTGTAGATATATAGCCAAACTCATTGAGGATGTTTAAGTAGGTACTCAATTGCATAGTCGAAATTCTGAAGAATATCAATATTTAGGTCACCAACAAACAAATTATAGTTTTCATCATTTATGTTCTCTACTTGCAGATAGTTTTGCAGGTTATTGTTGAATACATTGGGATGTATTTGAGAGCTTTAATTTCACCTATAAGAATAACACGGTAGGTATATTGTAAATTCGATTTAATATATGCAACAGCACCATCGTTCTGATTTATATCTCCCTGATTGTATATCAAAAGTTTTGTGCATGTTGATAAAGGCCTTAATGTATTTTTACAAAGTAATAAATTCAAAATTTGCTAGTATTAAGAATTATTGTGTCAGAGGACTTGATCCCATGTAATAGAGTTAAGTTACGAGTTAGGTTTTTTGTCGCAGGATAGAAAGAAGGTTTTAAGATTTTGTTTATTTTTATTAACCATATCTGATAATAAACAGTCATATGTAATCAACTTCTTCTTTCTTGTTTTTGAAAATTTCTGGAAATAATTTGAAAAACTAATACGCTCAAATTGTATTAGTTCACTAAAATTTAATAAAATTTTGCATACAATAAAATTCAATCCCCCTATAAGAGTGTTCGTGACTAACGTGATATGATCCTTCAATTAAACTAAAATTTAATGTCCATAGAACTGGCGCCCACAAAAAAGAGAAGGATTCAATAGGGAAGAAAATAGAGTGAGTATCCTATAATCAGATAAGATATTTCTCCATCATATTATTTCAATACAAAATATCTTTAAATATATATATATATATATATATATATATATATATATATATATATATATATATATATATATATATATATATATATATATATATATATATATATATATATATATATATATATATATATAAAATATTGTTTGCGTATCTAGAAAACAATTCCATATAATTTTACTACCCAAAATTCGATTTCAGAATATAAATTGCCGAGCAATACGGAAAGAGATAAAGAAAATATAGGAAACGGTAATATACGGTAGCCCCGTTTAAACATAACGATTTTACATTCTTATCACGTACATTATTGAACCATTTGTGGATCAATTCCGCACAAATGTTCGGGAGAGATTTTCTGTATAAAGTTATCCCGTAAAAACTTGAAATGACGAAAACAGATATCGAATAAATAAAAACAAGTTTATAGATTGTACCTACTGTTTTTGTCTCGTCCATTTTCTGGGCCCAGAGCGACTTATTTGTATTCGAAAGCCGAACTCTGATGCATTATTTAAGTTGGTAGACTTGTTTGGAATTGAGTATGGAAATTGTTAAGATAGAAGTTTCTGAACTGACTTGCACTGCGACAATAAGGCATAAAAAGGAATCGAATCATTCATGTAAATCAACTGGCAGGTTCAGTTTTCTGTAATATATTTCGCGATATTAAATTGCGCCCCCTTTGGAATGGGAATTAGGTCTTCCGCGGTGATATTCTTAATTAAGATTTTCGTATGAATCAGGATTTATCTGATTTCGCATTAAATAGCATTTTCATTTTAGTTTTCTGTAGATCTTAGGTAAGCAAAAACATATTCTAATGTTAAAAGTTGTTGGTAGTCTTGTGGTAGAAATTAATAAAAGCATACTATTTTTACCAGGAGCTTCCAAGTATGAAAATTCATGAAAAAAAAATGTAACTATATAATACTCATTATTTTAAATAAACCATAGAGATTTATAACTGTTATAATCGTCAAATAGACAGTAACGTACTGCCGGTCTACGGTCTTTTGTTATTGAAAATTTCATTTAAAATAACGCAACTATTATCTTTAAACAACGTCAATTGCGCTCAAGATTACATTTGAATCCTCCATCTAGGAACACAATTTTAAAGTGGGGTTGGTCAATTTAGAACGGCAGCGTCAGCTGTGAAGAAGAAACCTGCAGTTAGGACTGTTTCAGTTAGAACAATTTCAAACATTAGCACTCTCATGAACTAGTTTGCAAAGTATATTGCATAAAGATTTAAGCTTAAAACCATAATAAATATAAATAATCTTTTAAGTTCTCCACGGTCTATAATAATTTAATAAACTAAATAAACTTTTTTATTTGTGCATATATAAATATATAGTATAGGATAATTATTTGCCTTGAAATTATTAATGTTTCTAACATCTAATTTGTGAATATAACTTTTAGATACTCTCACTTCATTTGAAACCAAACCTTCATAGTTTATTAGCATATCTTTCACTTCCTTTTTATAATTATTATCTACATTTATTTTAATATCATTTTTATTAAATACTTCATATTCCTCTATATCATTGTAACAATTATTTCCTTTTATAAAATTTCTTTCTTTCATCCTTCGATTTTTGTCCTTTACTATCACTCCTTGTTTGTTTTCATTTGTGTTCACTAATTCATTATTTTCTACTCAAAATCTATACATACATTTTTTATTATACAATTTTATACCTTTTTCCATAATCAATAAGAGCTTTATATTTATTTAAACGATCAGATCCCATCACAATATCCATGGTGATATTTTGAACTATTAAAAGTTGAAATAATATACTTGTGGTGTTAACTTCTAAAGTTAAATTTAACAATTTATTTACCTCATATATTTTTCTATTGTTTAGACCTACCAATGTTATCCTATTTAATTCCATGATATGTTGATTTAAATCTGTCAATTTATCTATTATATTTTGATTAATTAAAGTGGCTTCAGATCACGAGTCAACTATTATATTTAATACTGTATCCTGTAATTAAAATTTTATATAAATTAAATTGTTGGTTTGATTTAAAATATTGATTGAATATTGTTGATTTGATTCGTGAAAATATTATTCAAGAATAAATGACATTGAACACAGAAGAATGGACAGAGAAGAAAATTTGGATAGAATAAAAGAAATAATAGGAGAAAATTTATAAGCAGATGCATTAATATGGTTTAAAGGCATGGAAAATGAGATAAAGGACATTGCACAAGTTGAACAAAAATTTTTACAATATTTTTGGGGCAATAATGCAGTCGAAAGTGAGAGAAAGATTGTATTTTGGTAGATTTAATAATAGATTGTCAAACAGCCTTACTAATTATGCCCTTAAGCTATTCTCATCAGCTCAATACCAGACTACTAAAATTAATGAGACCAATTTGATATTGTATATCTCGAGACAATTCAAACCGGAAACCATTGCACTACATGACAAAGAATATTGAAGAAATGTACAATTATTTGACGAGAATCGAACAAAATATGTCACAAAATCAACAAAATCTAATCTAGTACTAATAATCGAAATCTTTCTAATAGTAACAGTTTCAGAAATTTCTATAGACAAAATGAATGAAATCAAAACAATTTTAATAGTGCTAGAAATAGGTCTAATAATAATAATTTCAATAATAATTTAAGAAACAATAATTATGCTAATGATAATCGATATATTAATCATAATATTAACAATACATCGTAATTATAACGTACAAAGAAATTCAAATTTTAATAACTGTCATTATCGATACAACAATAATAATAATTTTAATAATGGTCACCGAAATAATGAAAGATTTAGCAACTATAATCGTGGAAATCAATACCAGTCACAAATACGTGAAAATGAACAGCCTAGAAGGCAAGTAAACTTCCAAAGACGTCAAAGTTATAGTAGATCTCGGGAACGAGATGAAACTATCGATGAAACTGAGAGTTATGCAACACGTAGAGCACAATATATCAATAGAGTATCAGCAACTCGCAATACGCAAGAGAATAATTTTTTTTAAATACTTGCAAATCAAATAGAAAACCAACAGTACAAAATACTAGTAATTATATACATCCCGGAGAGTTTATAAAACTAATATGTATGTATATGTATATATGTGTATATGTATATATAAATAAACCTGTTAGGTATTAGAGTAGTAAGTATTAGTATTAAAAAGTAAATGTATTATAGGTTAAGTTGAAAAATGCTCATAGAGCGATACTTCGCCCTTTCATGATAAAATTGTCTTGCTTGTAAAAGCATTATTATGTAAATGAAGAAAGACGTATTATTATTATTATTATTATTATTATTATTATATAAAGTTAAACTTGTGTAGAAGTTAAAAGATACCGACTTGCTTTTTCTAACAATTTTTTAGAGCATTTAGAAAATATATTTATGTCTGACGAAGCACATTATCATATGTGTAGCTGTTAAAAAACAAAACTCTCGTTACTGGTCTCAAGAAAATCCCCAATAAATACACCAAACTCCTCTTCATAGTCAAAAAGTTACTGTTTGTTGTGCAGTGTCAGCACAGGGAATTGTGGGACCTTATTTTTTAGAATATGAAAATGAAGAAAATACCACGGTAACTTCGGAACGTTTTGTGAACATATGTGTTATGTTTTTTCAACAAGAGCTATGGCGTTTTATTGAAAAAATGTGGTTTCAGCAGGACGGCGCTATATGTAAAACTTCCCGCGCAGCCATGAATTTCAAGTGGCCATCGAGATCATGTGACTTTACACCCTGTGATTTTTGGTTATGTGGCTATATAAAATCCAGAGTTTACATCCATAATCCGCAAAATATCAACGAATTAAAAGACAATATTCTAACATAAATCAGGAATATAGCTCCATTAATTTGAATAATGCTATGCGAAATATGGTGCCTAGAGTAGAAGAATGTTCAGGCAGAGAAGGTAGCCATCTTAAAGACACAATTTTTAAAAATTAGGCTATGCTAGTTTCCCTTGTTATTAAATATCTTGAATTCCATATTTTGATTAAAAGAATTTTATACTTTGGTACACCGCGTCTTTTATGGCAATTTTTTTTTCAGCTTCTGTCGAACAACACCAAAAACCTACATTAGGTTTTTCAGAGGCCAAGTTATTAGACTTCAGAATGTGGCACTACATTATAGGCCACCCTGTATATGAATAAGCAAGTGCTAATAATTATTATACTATAAAATGGCTAAAATATATTTAAATAATAAACGCAGAAATATAATCAATATTCACTTATTTAGACATGTGCTACTTTACCTGATTTTGGCGATTCTCACAACAGGTCTCTGTGGACTCTTCATGATTTTCTGCGTAGACTCATTGCCATCCAATTTCCTACAGTTTAAAGGGCTATACATATAATAATCCGAACTTTTCATGGAACTGTTACTACCGAAAGTCTTACTGATTTGTCCAAACTGAGTGATCGGAGCACTTTTTATACACTTAAACGTGCTTATGTTCGGTAACGTATAGTAGTTGTTGTAAGTCTGGGGATTTGGCGCCCAGTTTTTTTCCGAATGGTCGGAGAGCCGCCTTTCCGGAGTATTATACCCGCAAATAAACTGTTTAATCTCCTCGTTTTCGTCGATATCGGACATGTAGTGGTCGTTGTAAAAGACGCTTTGGTATTCTGGGGATACTTCATTGGAAAGAGGTTCTGCGTGAAATTTACTGCTTATTTCTTGTGTTAAATTTCTAACTTCTTCTAACTCTTGTGTTAAAGCCGAGTCTTGTGTTAGATATTTACTTCTAGCTACTGATTCTCTATGAAAGCGCTCGACGTTACTTTCGTTTTGAGCTCTGGGTGGCAAAGTTTGAACCCGCGACTTAAAATCATCAAAATCCTCCAATCGCTTAGATAAATCCTCTAAGTTCCTGTGCCTCGGCATCGGTGATAATGCCAGTTCCTCAACAACACTCCCAAATCTCCTAGTGGAGAGTAAGGGACTTCTATAACTATCGATATTATGTGACATGTTAGCCCGACTCAGCAGAGGCGACCTAAATTCGGTACTTCTCGAACTCAGGATACGCCTGTAACCGCAGCCGCCCCTAGTTTGCAAATCAAAGCGTGATGTCACCATGATATTAGCCATCGGCGGAGGAGTGGGCAGAGGTATATCTGGCATGCACAAAGGGCTTTGTGACTTTTCTTGCCTACCAGACGAACGAGTTGAATCCGACGACTTCATATTTACTTGATGTATGACGTGCGGTGCTTTATGGTTTCTCTTGATTAAACATCAGCTGGGGCCTTTCATTGTCATGGTCTTTTGTACGTTTTGCTTCTCTTTGCTTTTTAGCCACAATACGTTTTATATGCATGCGTCATGTTGACTTTAATATCTCAGGAGCACAATATTTACTGTCCATGTCAGGGTTATATACTTGTATAAAGGATCTCCTATAAGTAAAAAGTTATTATGTGTGGTTTCCAACTTGGAAATTAGGGCCATATTTACCACAAATACTTGTTTGTACATCTAAATACGCTATATTAATTTAATATTAGTATCATATTTTTTTCGGTAGCTAATCATAAACTAAACTATCGGACATAAAAAGTGGCGCACCTAGATTTTATCCCAAATTTGATGTTCAATAACTTTTAAACCAGCCTATCAATTTTGATATTTTGTTTTTGTTTGAAAGGGCGATTCTTGCGGATGACTATTTTGTAATTGGCTTTCCATAAAAAATGGATTTTTTAATATGTACAGCCTTTAAAAACTGATTATGATTTTGACACGAAATTTGAATGTCGCTGTGGAGTGAAATTTTATTTGTATTGAATTCTTAGGTTGGTCACGGTGTTTACCATTCTTTTTTCAATATTCTCTTTTTTGAATCACCTCTCTAGCCCCTTCAGCAACGAAGATGCGACATTTTAGATGAAACGGTGTTATTAAGTTTGATATTTAATTATTAAGTTTGATTTAGGCTATGGTAACGGTTAACACTGAAACGTCAGATTCAGTGTTAACCGTTTCGAAACGGTTGCGAAAAGGTGCGAAAGATTCAGTTGAAATTCTCGTGGAAAAAAATAATTCAGTTAACGTTCTAAAAGAAAATGCCAGTGCAAATTAGTCCAATTCAAGTAGCTAGAGTTGTGGCTTTGGTAGAAGATGGAAGTAGTCATAGATATGCAGCTCGTATTGTTGGCCTACCATAAACAACTGTCCGAAGAGCGATCCAGCGCTACCGAGAAACGGGCCAATATAGGAGACGTCCAGGTTCGGGTAGTTCCAGGATTATGCAAAATATTGACGATCGATTTATTGGTCTGCAAATATCGAGGTATCCCTATCAAACAGCTGTGATCACAAACCGAAATTTAAGAAACGCACGAGGAACAGTTGTGTCAGATCGAACAATTTGTCGGAGATTCAGGAGTCTCGGTTGTATCGCAAGAAGACCTGCTATTGGAATGCGATTACTTCGACGACATCGAGTAGCTCGTTTGGATTTTGCTCGAATTCATCTTGTTTGGAATGAGTTGCAATGGTCTCAAGTTTTATTCACTGACGAATCAAGATTCATGTTGAGATCAGTAGACGGGCGTCGGAGGGTTTGGAGAAGGCGTGGGGAAAGATACGAGGATGGTATGTTCAGTGAAAGGGAGAGTTTTGGCGGTGGTTCACTAATGGTATGGGGTGGAATTACCAGCGATGTCCGTACAGAATTATTTGTGTTTCCACCACGGCAATCTCTAAATGCAGTTAGATACATAGAGATCTTGAATGAACATGTTGTCCCATTTGCACCTTACATTGGCGAAGAATTCCTCTTAATGCAAGATAATGCACGACCGCATACAGCAGTGATAACACAATTTTTAAACGATGTCGGAATTACTCGTATGCCGTGGCCCGCTAAAAGCCTCGATATGAATCCCATTGAGAATTTTTGGGATGAATTGGGACAACGTGTTAGTAGACGCAACCCAGAGAATCTGAATGAATTGAGGATTGCTCTTACAGAAGAATGGGACAATATCCCTCAAATCACAAATTTTATTGAAAGCATGCCTAGGCGTATGGAAGCTATTATAGCAGCCAGAGGAGGAAATACTCGTTATTAGTTAGTTTGTTGTTCAGTTATTTTTTAAGTTTATCGTCGTTTTACTAAAATGTCGAATAATTCTTTGTTTGTTATTTCTTTTTGATGTTGTTTGTACTTGTAAGTAACAATTATTTCAGCGTCCGTAATCGAAAACGCTAAACATTTCTTAAACGATGAACTTTTTAGACATTTTCAACTCCACGGCCTCCTTGTTGAATATCAAACTTAATAACACCGTTTCATCTAAAATGTCGCATCTTCGTTGCTGAAGGGGCTAGAGAGGTGATTCAAAAAAGAGAATATTGAAAAAAGAATGGTAAACACCGTGAACAACCTAAGAATTCAATACAAATAAAATTTCACTCCACAGCGACAATCAAATTTCGTGTCAAAATCATAATCGGTTTTTAAAGGCTGTGCCTATTAAAAAATACATTTTTTATGGAAAGCCAATAACAAAATAGTCATCCGCAAGAATCGCCCTTTCAAACCAAAAAAAATTATCAAAGTCCATAGGCTGGTTTAAAAGTTATTGAACATCAAATTTGGGACAAAATCTAGGTGCGCCACTTTTTATGTCCGTCAGTGTATATTATATAAAATAAGTCATAAATTATTTTATATAAAATCTTATAAAAGTACATTTAAGTGCAAAAAAAGACTTGAAGAAGAAGAGAATGTGTATCCACTCTGAGAGCATTCCAGCTTAAAGTCAATACACTGCTTGAAAGATTAAAAGGTGTAGTTTCAAATGAAACCACTCTCATTGAAATCGGACCAGTTCTAACAAACGTCTGGGCCTAAGAATATGTATAACACAAAAAAGAAAAGTCATCCTATCCATGCTTGGTCCTTGGAAAGTGTAATTAGGAGTAGGGGTGGGTGTAAACACCATGTATTGAAAAAATTATTAAAATTCCACCCCTACTCCTAATTTCACTTTCCATGCAATTAAGCAAAGATCGGGTGACTTTAAACATATTCTTTGTGTTACACATATTCTTACGATTGTGCACGATATATTGAAAATTTCCTAGATCTAGGGAAAATCTGGGCGCACCAGATGATGCGGCAACATCTCTCAACTCTATAATAGGATTTCAAATAACCGAGATATACCCACTGGCCCCATTTAGAATAATTGCGGCATAAGATCATGTTGGCTACTTCCTATAGAATTCCTTGAGACGCCTTGTAAACAATATATGGGAATATATGGGATTGAATAGTCGAGAAGCTTCTAGAAGTTTATAGAACCTTGAAAATATAATATGTAAGGGCCAGCCAATCGTTTAATTTAGTCATTCTTAAAGACAAGGTAAAGCAACAAGTACTTAAGTGTTCAGTTTGAGATAATGATTTATCATTGGAAATAATTGTGACTTGGATATTTTACCATTTATTATACTAACCCAGGTGGTATAAAACTATATTTATGGCCAAAGGTTGGAAAACCTGTTTTTTTTTTGTAAATATCTTGTTCCCTAAATGCCCCTAATCGACTAAATGACACAATATGGAGTTACCTCTTGAATAAGTTCCAGAGCATATATGGGCAGCCCCCGGACCGGATCTCCGGTCCTCAAAATTCAAGTATTGATATTAATTCAAATTGATAAATAATATTATTAAGCGTACGCAGTGGAACGCCACATATCGAGTCAGAAATAGTCGTTAGAAAGAGACAAACAGATAAACATTCGGGAAGCCGCTCGTGGACTTGAAGCACTCTCGTACGATCGAGAGTATTCTAGTTTTGTATTGGGAAAATATATAAACCGCTCAGCGTCATATTATTACTTCTTAACCCATAACGTTCGCATCGCATATTCGCGTACGGTCAAGAGGACGACGCCGGAAATACTCAAGCAAATTCTATCAATATCATTCTATCAGGTTTAAGAAAGCGGAAAGTGGACACGTAATGTCGTTAGTTCCAAGACAAATGGACTGATGAATACTTTTTTATCTTGCACAGTAAACCTATGTGTTTGTTGTGCAATGAAACAATTTCTGCTTTAAAAGAATACAATATGAAGCGGTACTACTCCAGCAAGCATTTCGCTCAATATAATTTAGTCACGGGCCAGTTAAGAAAAGATTAAATAAAAAAACTCATTACCGATTTAGGGAAACAGCAACAAATGTTCAATTCACAAAAATCAAATCTAGACAGTGTTGTTAAAGTTAGTTTTATAATTAGTTCCAAAATAGCGAAAACATCAAAGTCATTTTCTGAGGGACAGTGTGTTAACGAGTGTGTTAACGAGTAGTAGATGTTGCAGAACTTTTGTGCCCAGAAAAGAAAAAAGAATTTGAGAAAGTCAACTTATCGCGACGTAAGTACTGTTGTTTAGACGTATAGATATGATGGCTAGTGATATCAAAAAAACATTCACCGATAGATTAGCTGATTTTCAAGCATTTTCGATTGCTTTGGATGAGAGTACAGCTTTATCTGACACAGCCCAGTTAGCTATATTTATACGAGGTGTTGATGAAGAATTTGCAGTGACAGAGGAATTACCTTCAATTTCACCTTTACCTTTGCTAAGAACCATTGAAAGATTTTTTGCAAACTCTACCTACTTTTGGCCTTTTTGAAAGTCAATAGCATAGTGCTATATTTAGTGAGTCAATCTGAAATAGGAAAATCTAATATCTTCCAAATCGGATGAACGGTTCAGAACAAAACTGACTTTATACTAATTTAATAAATGGTAAAGTTTTCTATCTGACTGCAATGGAAAAAAAGTTAAATGGAAACTAGTAATTTTTAAATTCCAATAATTTTTAAACGAATTAAAAATGCCCAACGGGACCATAGGGTCAAATTGCATCTGTTACATATTTTGTTCCCATTAACTTACAAAAAGGAAATCTTTGTGTGAAACTAGTGTCTGGTGAAACATATGTAAGTACACCTAAACATACTGCTTTATCTTAAATAAATTAAACCCAACAGATAAAGAAACAGTTCAAATAAAACACCCACATTAATCATGGTCTTGCAGTGCAGGCATGTTTACCCGACACCGTCAATGCCGACACATAATGTAGGTATGAGAAAGTACGCGGGATCTTTTAGACGACAAGGCATTTCAGATAGAAACATGTAGTTTTACCAAGAGTTTAGATAAAAATGTTCTTTTGCTTATTACATTTTTTTCGAATTCTGAGCAACGATCGATAGAAATGAAGGGTTGCTTTTAGTGTAGATTATTTATAGGTAGTCACACTATATATAGTAAAAATAATTATTCCCCTTTTCTGACCTTGCTTGCAATGCATTTCAACGGTTTTCCGGTTGTTTTTCTCAACTTTCAAAGTTTTGATTAGAGTAATAATATTGGCACTTTTGAAAAATATTTAGGGAGTTACTAGAAGTTTGGCAGTACAGAGATGTAGTGGATTTCTGGCGATTCTAACTTACCACTTATCGGGACAGATACGACCTGTGTGCGTTCATATATAGCTCACACATAGCTTCATATAAATCACATATAGCTCGAAATGGATTGGAGAAATGAAATTAGCACACAAATTAGACACTTTTTGTGGAAAATAAGAATCATTTTTGGAACGTATAAAATTATCTCTACGACCAATGGGTTCTGAAAAAACGCAATGCGATTCTGGGGGGATTAGATGAAAATATCGGTAAATGTTTTACATTTGGAATTTTGGAATGGAAGTGCCCTTGGCTGAATCTAGAAATACTAATTAATTAACATGTTAACTTCACTGTAGGCATTTTTACAAGCTTTTATTTAACTTGCTATGTATGTATGTAACTATGTATCTTTGTTCGAGTCAAATCTTGCAACTGAATTTTAAAGCAGTTATCCGCAACCGATTGAGATGAAATTTTGCATACACGTTTAGTTTGGATGACAATGCATGTTTAGCTAAGTAACGTCATATGGCGGACCGCCCAAGATGGCGAACTAGTGATTTTTTATGCACTTCCATGATATGGGTTATGAAAGAGTTTGCTGAGAAGAATACGAAAATGAAATGACGTCACTCTAACTCCAATATGGCGGACTCCCAAAGATGGTGGACTAGTTTTTTTTTATGCACTTCAATGATACGGGTATCAAATGAAAGGGTTTGCTGAGAAGGGTTTGCCGAGGAGAATACGAAAATAAAACGGCGCCACTCTAATTCCAATATGGCGGACCGAAAGATGATGGACTATGATTTTTTATGCACCCTCATGATATGGATACCAAATGAAAGGATTCAAGGGGAAAAAATCAAAATGGCGGAAAAAAAGATGTCCGCTATATCAATTTTAAAAAGTTATAACCCGGTAAAAGTTAGCGATGGTTTGGTGGTGCTCGAATAAATGTTGTAGGGACCGACAAGTGTCAACTGCTAGCGATAAAAAATTTTCAAGATAGCAGATCTAAGATGGAGATCGAAAACGTAGTTGCTCCAATCCGTCTGAAGTTTGTCGCGAGATTTAACTGTGTAGATTAACAAGAATACAATATGTAACTTGATATTGACATAAGTAGTTCTAAGAAAAAATAATATATTTTTTTATAAAATAGGGAAATCTCGCGACAAGCTTCATATAAATTGTGTAACATAATAAATTGATGGGTTTAAATTAATTTAAAGTTTATTTTCTTCTTTTTAGAGCTTTTCGATAAAAGCTTGTTTTTCCAAATATTTTTTTACTAGATATTATTTTTTTAAATCTGGTGTTTAAAGAGGTTTTTTAATTTAATAGGGTGTAGAAATTATTAGCGAGCTTATGCCATTAATTTATATTTTTTAATAGATTTGGAAGTAGTAGTGTAACGTAAATTTGACAAGGCGCGGACACCGGTAAAATGATATCTTTAATTTTAATTTCTAAAACAATTTTTTTAAGAAATTATTTTATTTTGGTCGCCTTTAGTGATCTTATATTATACTTTAAATTAGTTAAAAAATTAAACTCAAATTTGCAAACTATAAGTAATATTTTTCAAGCTGATTAAAATGATGATGACAAAAAAACAATTGAGTGTCGCTGACATGACATATATGTCAAAATGAGTACTGTCTTTAAATGCTAACCCCTTTATATTTTTACACTTACACTTTATATATGCACTAATGCTCTAAAATAAAAATCTGCGTGCAGCACAGTACACGTGATAGAAGTGAACACTTCTTTATCGATTCGTTGAGAGAGATAGAGATAGAAAGAGAGAGGGGGGGGAGAGAGAGAGATAGAGAGAGCGAGAGAGAGAGAGAGAGAGAGAGAGAGTACATATCGGCTTTGTGGTAACTGAAGTGTGACATATATGTTTGTGACTCCAAAATGGTATAGATTTCTCGAGAATATAGCATCAATCGTTGTTCCTGATTTAGTCGTGACAATGTTACTATCGGTATGCATATCTAAACAGAATTTCTCATGAAGAATGTGAAGTAGTGGCAAGGACGCATCATCCGCAAAAATATCATCATCCATTTGGATCAGATTCGAAAGCCCAATCCAGATATATCCAGCAGGATATGCATAAGTAATATTGTATTCTGGTTCATTCCGATTCTGTCATGATCGTTTATAAATTATATCATAATTGCTCTCCGCCTCGTTCGTTTCGCATGGATTACTTTGTTATTCTACGGATTGGTACAGCTGTTTTACTAATTTGATTGGCGTTTAAATACCCTGCAACTTTTTTCCTATTTTTTCACCAACTCTCGGTGAATCCGGAAAATCTAACCATGCGATCGTGACTTCACCTGTATCATCACAATCAATATGCACTAGTTTTCCCACTGCACCGTTTGCTAAACCATCAAAATTTGTTGTTATCATATAAAAAACACCTTCGACAAACACAGTTTCATATGGCAGTCCAGCAGTGTCAATAAGTGACATTTTATGGAATTTCTGTCGTACAAAGGTTTCTTGCTCCGCAGATGTGCTACCAATATAAATATCGCTGCATTCGCTATATCTGTTTCTCTCTCTCCCTCATATCTGTCATATACTTTATCTACTTGCGAGACGAAAATGTTATAAAATCTGTCGTGACGTGACCTTGAAAAATCACTCTCATGCGGCTAAAGAAGTATTCACTAAAGTAGTGTAATTTTGCAACTTTTCTTTCGACATATTTTAAAACAATAATAAATATATATTATTGGTATTTACTATTATTATTATTATTAAATTAATTCAACCTTTAAGTAAGAAACAAGAAACAATTGTTTTCATATAAGTACTAATTTTAGTTTTTGAGGAGGAACAAAAATCAGGAACAGAAATACAAAATAAACAAAAAATAAATTTTATCAAATGTAAGAATACAAGGCCTTTCTGTTCAATATAATATGTAACGTTTTTAATAACACGATTTGCAGTTTTATAAATTGACCTGTAGTAGATGTTATGTAGATGTCCGAAAAATTATTATTCTTTAAATGTGAAATTGTCCCCAGAAATGACATCAGAAGGAATATTCCATCGAAGATAATCCAGCGACCTCGGTGGCCACCGGATGGAATCATTTATTACGAGCCATCTATATAATATGTAATTTATTTTTTATGTTTATTTTGTATTTTTTTCCCTATTTTCTGTTCATGTTCAAAGGTTAAACAAAAAGGAACATATAAAAACTAATTGTTTCTTGATATTCTTTTTCTGATTTTTCCTACTTTATTTAAATGTAGACATAATTTAATAATAATGATAATAATAAACATGTGTTTTGTTTTAAAATATGTTTCCAAGTCGAAAAAAAAGGTGCGAAATAACACTTTTAATTTGTAGCGTTGCATAGGGACCTTTTTGACAAACAAAAAAATGTGATATTTCTGTTTAAAAATATACACAGGTGAGCATTTAAAAAGTACTCTTTTTGTAACATTTCATATATGAAATCTTTCAATTTAGTTTTTTCGTTATCACCATTTGAATCAGCGCGAAAATGCTACGGATTTGCTAATGTAATTAATCAACATCGTAGCTGCAATAACTGAGATAGCAATAGCGCCAATAGTGCGGACTTATTTAGAACACCGTGTATAACGTGAACAACTGTTTCATTTAAACCTTCGTTATTAAACCGAATCATTTTGAAATTTAACGAGGGTCACGACAAAAATTCCAAAAGAAATCAGCAAACAAATCAGCGTCTTATGTGACTTGACATTTATGTATAATTTGATTTATGTTAAATATTTACTGATGACTATTAAATATATACCTACATACATTTTATAAAATTCTTGTGCTTAATCTCACTATAAATTCCGGGTAGGAGATATGCTAATGTCAATAACTAATTGCGTGATTTTCTAGTGATCAAAGATATAATATTTATTCCTCCACTAAGAGATCGCCAAAGTATTCCGAAAATTGAATTTAGTGATTCCTTTAGCAGATTCATTTGTATAATTACAATAATTATGATTAAATATTGTGGCCGCACTTTTACTAAACCCCATCACATTCGTACATAGCAGTAGTATTTAAACAGGTAATCCAAATTCGCAGACAACAAAACTTCACCAAACACGTTAGCGTAGTCCCTTCAAATCAGCCGGGAGAAAACTTCATTCTAATATCGATCTGCGCACTTCAACACGTGGTTATTTAGATACAACAGACGACACATTTTCCCGCACACTTTCCAGTAATATAACCTGAAATTCTCCATCACTACAGCACTAGAATTAAGGGAAAACATGGTCTGTCAATACGGAAAGTTTAAAAACGCTACCGGTCATAGTTAAATTCTGTACACACACTGAAAGTGATTAGACATCGCGAATGAAGGGCTGCCCTGTTAAGGGTGGTCGAGGAGGGTGGTAGGCGAGGGTACAGGAGGGTAAACACGGGGGACGGTGACTCAGGCGAGCACGCGGTCTGGACTGTTCGGCCCGATTACACTTATATCGTGAATGTATTATGTGACACAACTTGTGCACCGAATGATCGGTTGACTATAACAGGTGTAATCATTAATTTTTGTAAGTAAATGACGCGTCATTGTCTACTATTATAGTAACGTAAGGTTTCCAGTAGTTTATTAATTTCCTTTAAACAGGGCCGGTGTTTTATAGGAACCTACTAAAGGCATGTTTACAATAGGAAAATATACATATAGGAAAAATAAAAAAAATTAGACAAAGCTGGATTTTGGTATAGATGCTCAATTGGGTAAACTGTTACATACCAAAAGTCCTCAATGATACCATGTGAGCATTCTTCAATATTACCTTGAAATGGTTCTATATATAGGAAAACTAGAAAAAAAAGTGATACAAAGCTAGATTTTAGTATAGATTCTCAATTGGGCAGACAGTTTAACATACTAAAAGTTCTCAAGGATACCATGTGAGCGTTATTCACTATGACCTTGAAAAGGTTCTATCCCAGACAGCACACACCCCGGCAAGCACATTTATACATAGTATAAAGCACATTTATACATAGCAGAATAGTAAACATCGCTAAAATACTCGAATTATAAATAGTGTTTAGTTGTACATGTCAATCTGCACTTAAGTTTAATAATCGTTTATTAGCAAGTTAATAAAGTAATGTTAAGTTACCGGGTGTTTTATTGGATCCACGAAATTCGCGCACGAGTGTTAATATACTTTCTGAGTTTATAAAAACATTTGCAAATCAAAATCGCCATACGCAGCTGCATGATAAATATCTAGTGTAACCGCTTTCAATAGAAGAGGCGTACCGTAGCCAAACTCACAAAAACTTTACATTGAAACCAAAACGGCCCCCTCTAAACATTCGCCAAATATAGACCCTCACATCCTTTATTCAGTACAAATGTACACGCGCGGTTTCGTCCCTTTGGCTTTCAGTGGAGATTAACGAGGTTTGCGTAAATATTGATTAAGCATTAAATTAATTACGATACAAATATATTCAATTTATAGGAGAAAGTAAGGGTGGGCGTGAATTCTAGATATATGGCCAACTAGCGATAAGGGTAATACCCTTACAGAGTTGAGATAATATGAGGATGATCATATCACAGTTAGAAATAAGGAAGTTAATGGATACGCTCCTGTGGTTTTCTGATAATGGATTGATGACGAGAAGCCAAATATACACAGTGATTAAAAAACGTTTAGTTAAAGTTAAATAATTAAGTATCTATACAAGGTGAATCACGAATCATATGTGCTGTTGCGTTCTCTTTTCGCTAGTGACATGAATTTGCATTTGTTAGAGTTAAATTGTTGATTTTTAGCTCTACCACGATGTGGCAAGTCAGTAGGAGCGCCCTCTATCATTCGTGATTAGTACTCACGTATTATTTATTAGAGGTTTCTTTGCGGCATTATCAATTTACCATAGATATTTAATGACACTAATGACAGTTCTTGACCGGTATTAGTTGCGGCTCAGTTCTGCTACTTTTGTTCTTTCTTTTCTATTGTTCTAGGACTCGTGGATCGCGCAAACGGCGAAATTGATATATCTGTGATAAATAAGACGTGCTAGGCAAAACAAATGATTTCGGGATTCCGTTTTCAGAGATCACGAAGCGCCATTTTCTTTCGCCATCAGCGTCTTTTTAGTTGCAGTTAATTTTAGAGTTTTAAGTGCTTCCCTTTATAAAAAAAAGTATTTCTTTGACTTTCAAAAGATTGCTTCTCTGACTTTCAAAAGGTTCTTTAAAAATATACTTGTCTCTGCTAATTATCTATTCAAAATTGCTAAAATAAATCTAATTTAAACAATAAATAAACAGTACCTTGACTGCGCGGCAATGAATCACATGAACGTTGGCCATGTTTAATAGTAGCAAATTTTATAAAACGTAAAGAATCCAAGGGAAATGTGAAAATTAGTTTAACTAATTTAATAGTTAAAAGAAAAGCAAAAGAAAAAGTTAAATAGTGTTAAAAGAAGAGCAAAATCAAAGGCATTTATATGTTGTTCCAGATCCACCTTTTCAGCTCATTTGGGGAGGGGGAAATACCCATAAAAATGGGCAATTTTTCCAGTTTTTGGGCTTTAATTCATTTGTTGTGCTTTTAAGCGCAAAACGCTTCTTGTAATTGTAGATGACAAAATTCCTTACAATATTGATTTCATATCTTTTTTTGTACAACCAATGGCGACGGAGCTATGGAGCGCTGAAAAATGGCAAAATCATTACAGGCAAAATTTTCAAATTCTCGCCAGTTTGGAGCGCAAAAAGCCATGGAAGACTTGGTTGCAGCGTCAAAGTTCCCATAATTGACCCCGAAAATGCTGTCTCCACCATTCATTTTTCAATTTTTTTAATATAATAGATGCATAAAGTAAGTGTTCATAAACAAAAGTAATTAAATAAATAAATAAATTCGCCAATATAATAAATTCGAGACTCAAAACTAGTAGGCAATTCAGTTCAATATTCGTCGTTTGGTCATGGTTTAGAGTGGTGACTCTTCTGGAAGTTCATCAACCCGAGCCTGTATGTCGGCTTCGTCCTCATCATCGAGAAGGAAAGCTGGCCTGTTCTCGCAGGATTGCCCATAACAGTACTTGCATAAGTTGGAGCAATTCAGGCCTGTTTTCCTAAAGCCACATGCAGGCCTGTGATGGAGGAGCATCACGCGTTGTCTGCACCTCGTTGTCTGTACTGGCCTCTGCTACTCCTGAACCATCCCCAAACCAATAGATTTTTGGGCTTTCCCATCAACGCCATGACTTGGTGGTAAGTTCTGAGTCCATGATAGTGTGCCGCATTTGACGTGAGTGGGAGCTTGGCCAGATTGAGCCTTGTTAAGCTGCTCAAGAACTTGGAGCGGCGCAGGGCAGTGATGGATTGATTTTGCTCCCCACCATACAGAGCCACCAGAATCCGTCCTCCTGCCTCTGAAATGTCTGTGACACTGGCATCTGGATCCATGAATTCCTGGACGATATCTACTAAAATAGGGTTGTTGTGGAAGAGCATGCAAAATTTATTCATGCCAAACCCGAAGATGTTGGGTGTAGTGTCACATCCCCTTACCGCGTGGAGGAAGAGAACGTTTTCTGGTGGAATGGAATTTGTAAGATATTGAGGATCAAAATGGTTCTGTCGAATTTCCTCTCCCAGGTTTGCGAAGGTAAACGTTGTTAGTCTCAGGTGAAATACCAATAAGTAGAACGAGCAAGTCAATATCCTCGCCCACGATTGGCCTCATATTCCGATGCTAACGATTTTGCAGTGGAAAATTTTACCAAAGTTACGATTTTACCTCTTTCTTCGACGCTCCATAGCTCCGTCGCTAATACAAAAAAAAGGTGCGAGATCAATGTTGTAGGGAATTTCGTCTTCCACTACTTGTACTAGAAGCTCGATACTAGTTGCCGATTTTTGAATGTTATTTCCCCCTCACCAAGCGAGCTCAGGGGTGGGGATGACGAAAACATAGAATTATTATCTTCTAATCACCTCGAACAACATATAAAAAAACAGACTTGCCGGACCTATTGATCGAGGTTTTTTTTTAAGTCTGGCGACTGAAGTATAGAGTCCAATGCGATAACTACACAGTTTCGCGTTTCTCTGTGTAAATAATCCCCAAAAAAGAATATAATTAGTGAAATAAGTCGTAATATGTAGTTAAAGACACAATCCAACCTCTTGTGCCTAGTTCGTGTGTAAATAATCTCTATAAACAGTTTACTTATGAAATAAAGAGTCGCAAAAGGCATCCCAATGTCATACAAATATCCTTACAAATTTTGTTCCATACCTAAATAATTCCATAAAGTTAGTTAAAACTCAAATAATCAATTGAAAGTGATACTATAAGTGCATTGCGTATGTTTTATACAAAATTGTATTTAAATAATTAATTGTTATAAGTAAGTTATAACCACTGTTATTGAAGTTAACAGCCAGGGAATTAAGCGGTAGGCAGTTTCCTATTGTAAAAAGTGTGAATACATAAACACACTAGAGCTCATTCCCACAATAAAAATTGTTCACCATGTTGCTCACAAAACCAAGTAAGAATAAAGTGTATACAACCATAAAGGATTAAGGCATTAATTGAACAAACTTAAATTAGTGCTCCGATAAAGTGGAAACCACTAGGGCTACATATTCAATTAGAAAAGGTAAACAGCGAATTTCGATCCAGCTTCTGCCAACGCCGACAGAGAGAACTGCGAGAGAGCGTGAGAATATTTGAAAACAAGTGTACAAGAATACGAAACATAAATAAGGTGAAAATCAACACAAGACTTATATATTGCTATAATATAAATCGAGTTTGTTGACCTAGATTATAAGAATAATTATTTGCTAAAGATTTTAATCCCATGCTTTCAGTTATAAGTTATAGTAGGACGTGATAGGGTAGTAATTTTAAGGAACTTGAAACCTTATAACAAAGTTTATGTTGAGAAATAAATTTATATTAAATAACAAACCCTAACCTCTCAATGGCAATCTTCTAAGAATAAATATCAAGTTGAAATTAAATCAGTAGACATAAAATTATCATAATACCAATAGCATCATATTGTGTGTCTTAAAATTCGAAGATTATATTACAAGATAGTAGTTAACATTTCATAGATTCCACATATTGAATATTCTTAATCTAAAACAAAATTTTAGCTTATTTTGAACCTCCTTTGAGAGAAATATGTTTCATGGTCTGAAATAATAACAATATCCAAAATATGATATCTTAAAAGCTTAACTTAAAGTAAATATTAATAGCTCAAGTAACTCGATACCTACTCAAAATATAAATCATTGTTTACAAGAACTGGCACCCATATTAAGTGATAATAATCAGGACTTGTGTAAATATAAAGTAAGTATTAAATTAATAATATAATTTTAATATAAAAATAAATAAAAATCTTTCATCACATTTATCTTCACACAACGTAAAGCTAAATAATGAATAAACATGTAAAATATAACCATCCCAATATATATATATATATATATATATATATATATATATATATATATATATATATATATATATATATATATATATATATATATATATATATATATATATATATATATATATATATATATATATAAACTAAAAGAGAATTTGTGTTGAGTACTTGAATGAAGTCCATATTGATGTTATGAACTGGCCAGCACGAAGCCCGGATTTAAATCCCTTCGAACACCTATGGGACATCATTAAGAGAGCAATGAGACGACGTCTACCAGCCCCACAGAACCTTCAACAGCTGGAACAGGTTACTCTTCATGAGTGGGATAATATTCCTCAACCCGTCATTCAAAACCCCATTAGAAGTATGTCACGGCGGATTCAGGCTGTAATCCGAGCTAGAGGTGGCAACACAACCTACTAGGGATCAGCTCACATAATTTTATTTCTTGTTTTCCGTTGTTGTTTTCCTTTGTTTTCTTGTTAATTAAAAAATGTTTCTTCTCACCCTGAAAGTTTTTTCAATTGATTTCTGTATGATGCGATAATTTTGAACCAATGCATCTAAAGACATGGTCCAAAAAACAAAATATAGGAAAGAAATGGTTCTTAACAAAAATTGGTATTTTTAAGGAATTTGGTTACGAAATTATTCCACCGAGTGTTTTAAAATTAGGGTCATATAACAACCTTTTAGTTAGCCCTGTATAATACCTAAACCGTCCTCAGTTAACAAAAGACTGGATATGCAAGTTGAAATTAGTCGTTTTATCTACAGTATTCTAAAAAAATTATTAAAATTGAACTAAAAGTAAAAAAGTTATGAAACCTCAAATTTTAGCAAATATTAACGTGGTGCGATAATTTTGAACAGCAATTTATATATATATATATATATATATATATATATATATATATATATATATATATATATATATATATATATATATATATATATATATATATATATATATATATATATATATATATATATATATATATATATATATATATATATATATAAATACTACATATAATACTCGTATTGCTTGCTATATGAGCCATATTAGATATTTTAAAGAAAGATAAATAGATATTAAAAACTACATCTACGCCAGTCTTGATACTTCATCAACTGTAACGAGCTTATGGTGCGAATAATGCCTTCTCACCAGTTATTTACTGACTACATTGCCATCATGAATTATTAAAAACACTGCTCATATAAGAAACAATTCTTTGGTGGTCTTTCACTTCTTCGTATTAAGAAGTACACGTGAAGTTTAAATTAAGTATACAAAGTTAAATATCCCTCACAGCACTCCGCTACCCAGAAATGGCCAGTCATATTAATATACAATATTTACCCCCTCTGCAGTGTCCTATTTGGAAACAAGTGGGTACCCACCTGTAACAGAAAAAAATTATTACCATTTAATAATGTAAAATGTAACATTTTTGACATAAAGTAATAACTCTCTATCATTATCAAGTATTAAAAATAAATTGCTAGACAACCATTAAACAGTATGGCATAACAAGTGCAAAAACAGTGAAGTAATCAATCTCTTTCTTAATAAATATGAAACAACATCTATTATAACGTGTCAAAATATACAACAGCAGAACTCGTTGATATTTTATTCATTTTGTGAAGTTAGATCGAAGAAGTTTTGCACACAGCAAAGATTCTTATTACCTTTTGGGTTTTGGGTATTAATTATTTAATTATTTATCAACGAAAATCACTAAACCAAATTTATTAATAAAAATATGTTGTGTAATATCTTTGATTATATAGTCTATATTATATAATCAAAAGTAATATCCATGTTGTATAATAATGCGTGGTTTCATACAGGGCTTTCAACAATAACTGGAAACCACGTGACCTCTAACTTTCATAAAAGCAGTGATTTTAACCCTTAAGTTTTGGGCGGTCCAAAGTTCCATCCAAATTCGACCAAAATCAAATAAAAATGATTACCTATACATATGTCAACAGAAAGATTACCTTGTTTCAAATAATTGATATCGATCTGACATAATGCACGGTACTTGCTAAGACAAGTGTCTCCGAATCTAGAGATTGTTATCGTTAAATCATTTATGCTTGACAGAAATTAGAACGAATTATTATACGGCTATATTATGCATAACAATATATCAAAATTCTACACGGATTTTTTGGTCGAGCGCTAAATAGGCGGATAGGAGTGTTGACCTTCTTAACACGAAATTTCGCTTATCATCGTATCCAATGTTCATTAATACTTCGACATGCTCTCATCTCAGATAGGTTCTGTTCCTTTGTTAACAGTAAATTCAATTTACTCAGACCCGGGTTGTGACTGTCAGATTGTTAATTTAGTTAACAGAATATTATTTAACTGCGGGATTTATGCCGAGGTAGGCGTGATTTTGCCTTAATGTTTGCAAAGCAACTTGTTGCTTTTAATTAACTTATATATGGTATTTTAGAATTCTTATTTACGTGCATTATAAGTCTCTTGAATGGCGCTTTCACAAATAATGCTTATATATCTACTTTATTGGACAACTTACATTGAAATACGCAATTTTAAGCATGCTGTATATTCAACTATAACGCAGAAACATAAAATGCATTAAAAATGTTATATTGGATGACCCTGTTAAGGATAAACGCCGTAACTGCAATCTTAATAAATTTCGAGATTTTTGACATATCACTTCACAACAAGCTTATGTGTCGGTTTGTTAGGTTCAAAAATCGTAAATGTTGCTAAAACATCTAGAAAATTACATGGTTTAAATGTCGTAAGTACAATTGTAGCCGTGTTGTTAATAAAAAATATCCACACTACAACATGTTAAGCCTTTGTGTCGTATCTACACAGTAGATACTATTATTTTACTCAATAAAAAAAGGATTTTAAGTTTACTGGTTGATAATAAATAAGTACTCAAACAAATGTATCATCGGTCGGCCTGCCAAACATCGTATCTGCACTTTTATACGAAAATGATTTTTCTTGGCTCATTAGAATCGGTAGTATATTTCAGAAAATAGATTACTCTCAAAGAGTAAGCGTCATCGAAAAGGACGTAAGCGACATCGAAAATGGCGTAAGCGACATCGAAAATGGCGTAAGCGACATCGTAAAGGCATAAGAGACAAATAATTAGATTGAAACATGCGTTAACGACAAAATTAACAATTACGGTTTAATGCAAGTTTTTTGTTGGTTTAACCCTTATATTTTCATTTCCACAATTAACGTTTAATTTTTAGAGGCTGATCCTGATTTTATATAGCCATCATCAGACTCATCTATTTCGGAAACAGAAACTATTATTAAATGTAATGAATCTTGCATTAATATCCTAGAAAATATAGTTATTACTCCAGCAAACAACGTAAACACTGATAATTGTAGCAATAATGGTTCTTTTACTGCCACTTACTTTGTAACAGAACTAATTAATAATACGATTGATGTTGCAGTTCAGCAATCTGAAATTCGAATGGCTAACGTATATACAAAAACTGGGGAAATTAGAAAATGGAAAAGGTTCAGCATTTCACTGGAAGAAAAGAAAAATTGAGGTGAAAAGAATGAATCATTCGATGAAGCCAGCATGTGGAATCCAATGTAGTAAACAATGCACTAAGGTTATTTTAGAAAACCATCGTTCGCGGTGTAACTACTCAAGAAAGAAAGGACACTTTATTAAGCAGTCTTAGTGGTATTATTCCTAGTAATAGGTTACATTTTTGGAAAAATTTGGCAGTGTCAATACATCCTGAAGCAGATGATGATGGATAGTTTGGCAGTTTTTATATGGCAGTTATGATATAACATCATCTCTATAATATTGTAATAAAACGTATCATAGAATAAATATTTGATTTGATTTAACTAGTACTCTTTAATTTTTACGATGCACGACACTAATAGAAAATAACATTTCTATTAATCTTTGTTAGGCACATTTGTCGTAACTAACAAAACTCTCCTTCAGAATTTGAAAACATCAAAAATAAGTGTATAGTGAAATTTAACATATATATATATATATATATATATATATATATATATATATATATATATATATATATATATATATATATATATATATATATATATATATATATATGTATATATATATATATATATATATATATATATATGTATATATATATATATATATATATATATATATATATATATATATATATATATATATATATATATATATATATATATATATATATATATATATATATATATATATATATATATATATATATATATATATATATATATATATATATATATATATATATATATATATATATATATATATATATATATATATATATATATATATATATATATATATATATATATATATATATATATATATATATATATATATATATATATATATATATTTCAAGACTTTTACCATAAAAAACCAAAATACTTATGATGGCACAATTGTATTCACTATTTCTTCAATTACTCAAAACTAAAAAATGTGCACATTTACGTGACGATGTTCCGTGAAATGTGCACGACGTTTATCCTTAACAGGACAGCATTGTTCTTATTACTTTTATGCCACAAAACCTTATTTGTAGGACGCTGAATAGATAGAGACTACTCGTCATAATAAAAACAATTATTAATAATAGTAATAGAATCTATCAGCCTTACCATCTTAAAAAGATGGTAAGGCATGCATTGTTATTCAATTTTAAATCTTGTTCTCCTTACGGTCAAAACGAAAACAAATCCGTTCCAGGAAATATTGCGTGTTAAGTAAGGCTGTCAATATGGTCCGGTTAACCGGTTAACCGACCATCCGAACCGGTTCAGACAGCTGTTTAAATAATCGTGTAACCGGTTAATCGATCAGCAACCGGTTAACCGGCCAGTACCAGGTTTGGGCAAGTCGAATCCGGCAAGACGGTCAAACCGGTCATGACCGAACCGGTTATGGACCGGCCTAAACCAAACCAGTCATGACCAAACCGGTTAGGTTTAGACCGGTCCATCACTGCACAATTCAAACCGGTCAGGTGTATGCGGATTTTAACGTGTACCGTCTTTTATTGCGCAAGCGCTATTAGCTATTGTAGTTCGTAATAGTTCATATTATAAGTTCGTAAATAAATATTATAAGTGGCAAGTCAGTTTGCTTAGCGCAGGCGTTGTGTTCTCTTAGATAGATGTGAAGTTCGTAAACGATATAAACATAAACATTATAAACACATACACATTATACAAATAAATAGACTCCCATTCATATAGGATGCGCTGTAAAAAATAGGCTTAAGTTGGCCGAACTTTTGAGGATTTGCACATAGATCTTGATACCCCCGAGTTTTGCAGACTTCTTTGTTTGCGTTCATTTGTTTTGTTCATGGTATTTGTATGGTTGGTGGCGATTGTATAACTAGGGATCTCTTGCATTTCACAGTAAGACATTTCAAACTGGTCAATATTATTAACCATTTTAGACCATTAAAAACCGACCTAAACCAGTAAAGCGGTTTGGTTGAAACTGATTAAGAATATAATTGAAAACCGGATAACCGTTCCCCGGTTAAAAATTTTATGGTCCGAACCAGACCGACGTAGTCAGATATTGACAGCCCTAGTGTTCATACGCAATTTCCAATACAAAGAGAGCCTCCCAGCATCAGCCCAAAGCTGGTGAAGACCACCTGATCATAGCAGGCTATCATACCAGCTATCTCTGACGCGCACGTAGGATTTAACGTAGCAGCCAGGAGGTCCATATAGGAACAAAATAAAGTAATTTATAAAAATAAGGAGGAGCAGTCAATCCCGAGTATATGCATTAGACAGTTGCAACATATCTACTCTTAATATCGTTCTTTGCATTCGTCCAAAAAAAACAGCAGCCAGCCATAAAGCCAGGAGAAGCTCTTTGAATACGTCCACTATGATATATGAGGGATTCGCAGGGCATGTTTGTCTACATTCGTTACAATATATAAAGTACTACTTACTCACGTCACCTGGTATATCTCTATTATCAGTTTAAGTACTACTTACTCACGTCACCTGGTATATCTCTATTATCAGTTTAAGAATCATCTTAACACTTTTCTATTTTGTATGGTTGCTTCCTCCCTTCCACATGACCCTAAAACCACCTGCTTGATGACCATCTATTCGCTTCAAGGACTACTCGCAACGACTACTACTCAGCACATACGATTTCCATTCGCAAATGCCATTATCATGCAAATCTCCTTCATATGATACAATCGAATGTAAGCAAGGTATAATTATATACATTCTACCTTGCTTACATTAGATTGTCATATGAAGCAGATTATTTATAGATGTATACCCTGGTTCCGAAATAGTGTGGAGTGATTCATACACAATATCACACCACAATCACAATTGAACGGTCTGCCTATTTGCAATGGATTACAGAATTTCTTAGTGTGCAAATTTGTGTACACTCCTTAGAAATGGTGAGCAGAACTCATTATAACCGGGTCTACTGCTCTCATTGGTGAGTTTTAGGCGGTTCTAAATTAAATGAAATTTTATTGGTCAGAGGCAAAGACGCGGGATTTCTTTGGATATATTGACGCAGGCGCTGTTTCATGCATGTATGTTTTAGCGCGACATTGGCATTTTATTGTGTCTTATGAACGGTTGATTCGCGATATAAATTAATTATAATATTGTGTTATACGCGAGTGTTTAGTGTTTTTATGCGATGGAAGCGACGAATGCGAGTAGTAGTAGTGGTTCTAAAACCAATAATTCCAGTCGTAAGCGACTGAATTTGACAGGAGGAGAACTGAAAATGATCAAAAATGTATACGAAGGAATATTGGAACGGTATTCTGGAATCACTAAAACTGAGGCAGTTGATATAAGCGCTTCGTTGACAAAAGTCTGTGTGAATAGTGTGTTTCGTGCAATTACAGATGAGGAACCCATTGCAAAAAAGAAGAAAACGGAAACTCGTGGCAGAAATAAAATTGACATCGACGAAGATGTCACACGAAATTCGCCGGATTATCCATGGTTTCTTTTTTAAAAATGGGATTCCGACTTCCGAAATTTCACATGCTATATCTGACGATCAATCTTTACACAAGTTATCTCGGAAAGTTCTTTCGAGAACTATGCACGAGATGAATTTTCGTCATATAAAATGAAATCGGAAAAGTCTTCTTATTGAGAAAAACGAAATTGTTTTATGGCGAAGAAAATATTTGGAAACCATGCGAGATTTTCGGATGTCAGACAGAAAAATTTATTATTTAGACGAGACATGGGTTAACGAAGGGCATACTGTTTCAAAAGTATGTCAGGACTGCAATATTAGAAATCCTGGACTAAGTGCATTATGTACGTAAGAAAAGGGGAACAACGCATGTGGGAACTTGATACAAGAGTGGAAACTTTGGTAGAACACCTTAACATCCGTCTCGGCGATAGCGCCGATAGCAGTTCCAGTGGTAGTGATAGTGAGAGTGAGAGTGGCAGTGAATAATGTGGAATAGTACGTTAACCTGATTCTTTCGTTCGGAACAAATTATCAAATAACTCTTAGAAGCAAAGAATTTCTATCTTTTGACATGTCCTTTTAATGATTGTACGATTGTAGTTAGTTAAATCACTTTGATCAGAACAAAAGAAAATGGGTACTGATACATTCTAGTGAAAGTGATGTTGTCTTATGTTATTAATAAGGTGTTATTAATAACATAGTGATCATATCAAAGTGACAGTGATATGATAATAACGTGGGCATGTGGTCATATATAGTGATGAATATTGAATATATAGTGAGTGTTGCAATGTTGATATAGTATACTTAATTGTGTTAACGTTGTGTTGTGTGTGATGTGACAGTACGTGATTGGCAATAGCGTAAAATATAACATGTGTGTTAGTGATGATTGATATAGATAGGTAGTGTATAAATGCAGTGAATGTTAGGTATAATTTTAGCATGGTGGTAGATGTCGCTGGATAGAATCAGAGGGGCCACTTGTGTGTAGCTTGCTACTCCTACGTCCCTACAAACGGCAAAATTCTACAAGATCTGTTTTGATTAGTCTATTTGGCTGGGTAAGCATTAACTGTTTTAATCTCGGTTTTAATTAACTACAAATCGTCCTGAACGGTAAAGTTTTTTTAAACTAAATATTACTAGTTTAGTTTACTTATAATTAATGTAAGTAATACTATATTAGTGTTATATGACTAATACTAAAAATGATTAGTTTATGAATGTACTTGATAAAGAAAACGTATAGAGTATACATATCACATATTTTTAGAACCATATAATAACAGTATTTTTCTTAAGATAATAGAAAAACCATCACAAGTACACTTAAAAACAATGTTAATAACTTGGATATTTTATTTAATTTTTTGTATTCTGCCCCCTCTAAACGTCTATGGAATGATACGTCTATGGAATTTCGTTCCCCTCTCCCCTCATGTCCCTGAGCCCATATGCTGGTGATGAATCACTCCCAACTATTTCGGAACCAGGGTATAGATAGATGTAATGAGTAATAACCAATTATAAAATATATGGATCGTGAAATGGACCCTATCCCCTATTTAGTTAAGAAAACTGCGATGTCGTGACCTCTGTTTTGTTTAAGGACGAAATACCGATTTTTAAATAGCAAGTGGTTAGGGTATAAGCACGCACTAGGAAAGACGTTGTGCGGGGCGGTTAGATAAGTCGGGATATAGGGAGACGAGGGACTGCGTATGAAAAAGCAGGTAGTTGGTCTCTGGTGTGTGTAAGTGGCTAGTGTTTCGTCAAATTTCCCAGGTTAGTAAATATACTTAATTTTAATTTGTAATGTTATTAAATTTGTAAACTCGAGAATTACCGCCATAATTGTATTAAAATTGTCCGTGTTGTATTTTGTTTTTGAACGATGAATAATTATGATACGTTATGCATTTACTATGACCATTTTACTTGTTTATTTAGTGTGTTCTGCTCACTCTGTTTTAAAATTATTTTATTTTGTTTTATTTAGTTCGATCTAAGTAATGTTGTTGACCTTTTTTGTTCCATTCTTGGCTACGAGTAGGTTTTCCGTACTTGTGTGTTTTGCTTACAACAGTGACTTAATTGCCGCTTATTGTATGAGATGATGCATGTTTGTGCCTTGTTGAATTTATTAAAACTTTTCCCCCGTGCCAGGGCGAACACGCTAGTTGCCTCCCGTATGGGACCTTAGTTTTTGCACCAAAACCTTTCAACTACTAGCTCAGCTGCCTCCCGTATGGGACCTCAGTACCTTCTGTCGGCTAACTAACAACAAACTCTTCAGTTTTGTATCTTGAGAATGATTGTAGGTTAAAACACAAGTATGAGAAACCTTGTAAGTTTTTATTTTACTTTGACCTAAATGTCCTACAGCATTATTGCGATTCTTTTGAATAGAGATCGAGGGTTTCTCTGCTCTTTCCCCTCGTGAATTCAAGGCTGAGTATGGCATGCACTTATTTTATATTGTTCATAAATTGAATACCTGTTTAAATAAATCAGTAGGTGTATTAAAATGCTTAGTCTTTTCTTTTTCATCTCAAAACTCCCTCTTTTCGTTAGTAACCAATGCATCTCGGACAGGGTTAATTTAAATTAAATACAACGTAGGGTAGGTATTTCTCCTCTTGATGATCACGTACCCCGGCCATGTGTTTCTCTGGTTATTATGTTGAATAATCCGGGTTGGTTACATTACAAACATATTAATAGATTACCACAAAAATGTAATAAATTGTTAAAATGATAAGAAGTCTATCACTATAAAAGGGGAAGTAGTGCTCTGTTTCTTTGGAGTCACGTGACCTCTGGTAGTACCGCTATCTCCATTGTAGTTACCCAATGACACCATGCAAAACCCCGCACCGCGGCAAAGGCGACACAACTGGATAAACAAACTTCCGCGAACTTTTTAGGTTCTTCTGGACACAAGATATTTTTCAATAATTATATGAAGCACTTTTCATAAATTATTAAATTTAAAATCAATAAACTATGAAATGCTAGGGAATAATTAAATGGCGGCATCTTAAATTTTAAACATATGACCACTAAGTAAACGTGTGTACTAGAAGCAAAGCGGAACAATATTTGTTCACAGTGATTAATTGCATACATAATATGTGCTCGGTAAAAATACGTTGACTAATTGTAAAATTATACAAAACAAATATATCAAATTACGATGTAGGCTTATATTTTGAGGCTATTGTTTTCTGAGTATACTTTCCCGGTTGTTAACTTGACCTCAATTATTATTCCCAACCGAAATTTCTGACAAAATTAATGCGATACGGGTACAATTTAAAATATGACATTGAAATATTTGTAATAAAATTTACCTGGAGAAAAATGCACATAAAAATAATTACACAACTCCCAATAAACACTGGCAGGCATATCCTCTACCGACCGCCTTGTCGGCACCAATAAAAGAAAAATGCGGCATGATTTTCAACTGCATATCTGTCCCTAAACAGAAGCAATACATTATGGCTTATCTTTACGGCTAAAAGCTAGAGTTCGTTAAAATCCTTCTTGCTTTAGTTACCAGAAGAAACGTGATCGTATTTCAATAATTTATTTTTAGCCTTATTCCCGATTTTATAGCCTGCCAGGCTTAAATAATCGAAAAGATACCGATAACAGAGGCAATTTTCGGTTGGATTAACATTAAGAAAGCAAATAATACGTTCGTCCCCTTTCGGATACCATGACGGAATGATAATTTTAGATTATGCGCAATTATGTAATTACCTATTGCTTGCCGCTGCGCTGTATTGGGTCGGGCTCAAAGGAGTTCGGCTTCCATCTGAGGTAATTATTATATATGAAGGTAGTTTTTTTAACCATGTTGTGCGGTCATTAATAATTTCATTACTAGAATCCTTGGTGTCATTATTTGTTAAAAGTGAACTTGACACTGATGTTATTCCGTAAAATATATTTAGGCGGGACGACAAAGTGTTATTTATGATGTTAATATTCTAGTTCATCTAAGTCTCGACATAGCTGGCTCATCATTGTTTCCATGCCCATGGCCGGCTCGAGGGGTGAGGCGGAGAGGCGACCGCCTCAGGCGGCACTATTTTGGGGCCGGCATTTCAAAATGTTTCAAACATTTATGGTGAAATTTAACTTTCGATTTTTGGGTAAAAGCGTGGGATGTTCTGTCTACTGTAGCCATCCGCACCACGAGTGACGATAGAGACAGAGATAGGGGTAATTATATCAGTTTTTATACATAAATGTTTAAAGTTCTTAGATTACCAGATTGCTAATTAATCTAGGGACCTTACATTATTTACTATGTGTGTGCCATCTATGGACAGGGGCGAAAATTATCAGCATAAACCAATATACAGAAAGCTCTAAATTGTGTATATCTTTTACCTTTACTACGTAAGACTATAAATATTTTACAAGAACAGACAAAATAGCCGAAATTGTACCAAATATTTTAGTCCGAAAAATGTCGCAACATCTGAAAAAAACACAGATCGGACTATTGTCCACCGATTGGCAACACTTAGGCAAATGATCTAGCTTAACCCCGGTAAAATAACCCCAATAACGTTGCGTTTATGGCGCTAGCGCACTCTAGTTAGAGTAGATGTTCTGTGGTAGTCAGTCTAGTCTTGCATTTCTCTGTTAACACATTACTCAGCTATATTTCTCTTTAGGCGTCACTTGCGTGAAATGATTTATTATTTATGTAGTACGTAGTACAATATTATGTAGTGTATTGTTAATAATTGTTGGTCAGGAATAGTCGAATACAAATTCGGGTTACTTTTAAGTGTTATAAAATAATATTTCCATAAAAAAGTAAGCCTATTTTTTTCATTGAGTTAGTGACTGGTATTATTGTATTAATATTTTTAGGCCTAATTTTCACATAATATATTGATTTAAAAAGGAAAAGGCAGCGAGTATAAGAAAAAGCGGTTGGCAAAAGAAAACCCTACGCAAACTCTGGTACAATAGAAAAATTTGTAATTCCTTCTACTTCCACTTTCACATATCTCTCAGTTCCGAATACAACTGAATGCGATTTAGAAGGTTCAGACTCAGATGGGGATACAATAAAAGAGATGACTGTCAAACAATTCAAAGAAAATGAAACAATTTATAAGGATACACCAAAAAATAATGACGAGCAACCTGACAGCAGAGCCTTTACAGATGTAGGTATTGAAGTTGATAGTGACCCAGCTTCCTGGAAACATTTAAATGTTTCCCAACATCAGATAATAATAGAAAAAGGCCCAATAGAGGTTAAAGGCATTGATTTTCCAAAAGATGATTCTGGAAGGCATTTTGCTCAAAGCTGAAAAGCAAACATTTTGCTGCAAAGTCCAAATATGTTTTAAATATAACTTTATTTTTAAAAGAGTTTCGTTTGAATGGTTTTAATAAAATGTTACATACGGCTAGATAAATTGTTGAGGATACGAAGATCGCGATACGAAGATCGCGAGAATTTACAAGTACTCGACCTCTTTGAAAATTAGGGAGAAGATGATCCTATAGAAAATCCGTTAAAAGAATTCGAAGTATCGTTTTATAACTCCTTAATGGATATTGTCATTAATTCAGTTAAGCAGATATTCAATCAGGTGGAATCCCATAGTGAACTTTTCGAATTTTTGTACGATATTCCTGCCCTGAAATAAATGCACTCAAAAAATATTTTGAAATGGTTTCTGGATTTATATATTAGCTAACTGATGACATAGATCCAAATGAATTGCTTAACTTTGAGCGAAATAATGCAGAAGAACAAATGCACAAAGCCTTTAGAAGTTTTAAACTATTTGGATAAAAACAGTCTAACTGAAAACTTTCCCAATGTAGCTGTTTTGTTAAGAATTCTTCTTACCATTCCTCTATCTGTGGCAAGTGGGGAACGCTGCTTTTATAAACTTAAATTAATAAAAAATTATTTACGTTCAACAATGACGCAGGACAGATTAACATATCTCGCCATACTTACCATTGCGACCGATCTATGTGTAATAATCATGTTTCGTCATGCCATAAAACAATTGGATGGTGAATGTGATGCAGAATAAGAATGTGTCCCATTCAAATATTACGGATCCATTTTACACGTTCCAATGATGCCGTGTCACATCGGCATCATTGGCATTCATTTGGATGTCTAAATTGCCTAATACTATCGAACGTTTTGTGGTAAAGTGGGGTCGACAATAATTCTTGAAATAGAAGTAATACAGTTATTCTTTAATTTAGTGAATTATTTTGATGGGTTTTGTATTAAAACTGATTAGTTATTAGTATTCTATCAAAATATAACAACTTGTTGAATGAAAGCGCCTTTATAGTGACGATTTTAGCCTGCTGTAAGAAAAGTTATACTGCCGCGATCTCCCATTGCGGCAATTGTGGGTATTTTGGGATTTTTTTTATGTCTCGTATTTCGATGTTACAAACAGTACTGGAAGCGAGGCATTATGAAAAAACCCGTTTTGGGCGCCACCTTGACATAATGGCGGCGCGAGCGGCAAATATACGAAGGAGCAAATCTAGTATGTTAAACAGTACATTTAAATTTATCGATTCACAAAAAAATACAACTTCCTCACTTATTCGGACCAAAAACTACCTGGGTACTGGGCTACACTTGTTATTTTGTAAACAAAGGCAAACTGACATGGTGGAAAGCGTTCCAATGTGCTACTACTAATGTTGTTGAATGTTTAACTAATCTTGAGAAGTTAATTTGTCAAGATTTGTCAAACTCTGTAGCTACTAATTAAAACGTTGATTGGTTATAAATTTTAGGACATGTTTGTATCAAAATTGTGCTAGAAATTGATACCTCAATATTCACCTCCTTTCGCATTTTAAGACTGAAGACATTTAGTTGTCTTAAAGGTAGCTTATACATGCGTATGTTCTTATAATAATAGGTTACTACATAGTTTGCAGAATAGAAGAACGTAAATCATATACCAGTACTCTTCAAAGATTTTGTCTATTCATCTTAACTTATTTCAAATAAAGTAAATCCTACATGAACATGGCACTTATTGTATATTTAATAGTTTTAGCAATAGAAAATACTGATTTATTAAGACATTCGGGAAAAATATACAACATATTATTAAGGATTACGTCCCTAGAAATTTACTGATGTTTTCAGAACCTTGTACTCCAAGCAGTAAATCAGGTACATATATTAAATATCTGAGTGAAAATTATGATTAATTGCGATATAATTATAGGAACATTTGAATTTCAAATTAAATTTCCTACGGCGTAGAAGTACCTATGGGTAAATATAGATGGAATGGGTAGAATGTATGCATGTTGAAGAATATAATTGTAATATTAATAAACTCCTGGACACATTTAATGCATCAATATATTTGCATAGTAGGTAAGTTGGTTCCTAGATAGTAATTAATTCCCTTGCACTTGCTCTTTTCCAAAAATAGTACTTTTAGGTATACTAGCAACCGTAACGTATCAGAGTTAAAATCAGCCTGTGCCTTCTGAACAGCCACAAAAATACGTCATAGTTTTTATATGATACCTTTTATTATGAGACTCTCTTTGTCGCTAGTCCAGAGGCTCGAAAATAGCGTTGATTGAAGAAGTAATAATAATTCCTTCACCCAACGGAAATAGATAGTATAGTTGAAGGTGTACTAGAAGGTGCTAATGAAGACATTTGCAATTGACGTATTGATGTTTGTTACCGAGTATTGTATTTCATTTTTGTTATGTTGCTTGTTCATCTTTAGTTTGTCCCTGAATGGGTGATTGTTTTATATAGTTGGCAGCATTGTAGCTTGCATATCGCTTTGCTTTCCGCCGGAGTGAGAACCAAGAACCAGTAGGTACTTGTCTGACCGCCATAGGGTGACTAGGGTGAATACTGTAAACGCGGTGTGCTCAAAATATTTTTATGTTAAATGTATGTAAATGCAAAGTGTAATAAATAAGTGTATCGAGTGTATTGTGTATTGTTTAATAGAATAAATAACTTGGCTTACGATATTAAATCAAGTATATCATTCTTGTATATCGACGTCATAATATTTATTTTCGCATATACCCCAGTTCATGGTTTATCTACGAAGAGTATAAAGTCATAAACAATGTTGAACTGTTCATTGATACTATCAGAGATACTATCAAATCCTCTTATTTGGGATTCTTCATCGAAATTTACACTATACTGAGGATCTGCAGGAGAAGAATCCCAGTCATTATTACACTTAGCAGGAGAATCTAATTTTTCTATAAATAACAGTAACGAGAACTGATAACACTCGGTCTAATAATATTAACATGTATTTTTAAATACCTATATTAATAAACATATTTGCTATACGTACTTTTAAATGTCACTGTTAACATTTCTTCAGGAGAAAATGCTAGACCCTGTGAAAGCTACACTTTCTTCAGTAAAGTCTCATTTCATTTGCTACTTAATTCACCTGTTAATTTATCATTTATTGTGATATACGAAAATAATTAAAGCACTTGTCGGAATATTTTTGTAAACCTCCACATAAAGCCTCAAATGCACTTTGTTGGATTCTATTGCTATTAATTGGATAATTAATAGTTGTAAAAAAATAATTTTAAGGGATTTGATCCGATAATCCCTCTGTCGACCGCCATTGTTTCAAAATGGCGGACAAAAATTTCTCAAATTTCAGTCTTTCTCAATCTAAGCAATACTCCATACTATATAATTCGAGGATGAAAATCGAGGACCTTGAAAATCTCAATTAAACCAAAAATAATTGTCATTTTCAGGGTTTTCCCTTGAAAAATTACATACGACTTAATATTTAGTTTTATGTGTTAATTTATAACCATTGTTTCAAATCTTACGACAGATTTTTCAATGATAGTACAGCCCCAATTAAACTGCCACTGATGTAATTAATACGGGTTATAGGAACTATGAAGCGGCACAATTAAAATCGATCATCAAATAGTTAAAAAAAAAATTAAAACAGAGTTTAAGTAATATTTTATATAAATATTCTTACATACATCAGACAGCTACTGCATCGATTTGTTCCAAACTTTGCGGTGTAAGGTAATGTTAGTGTATATATATATATATATATATATATATATATATATATATATATATATATATATATATATATATATATATATATATATATATATATATATATATATATATATATATATATATATATATATATATATATATATATATATATATATATATATATATATATATATATATATATATATATATATATATATATATATATATATATATATATATATATATATATATATATATATATATATATATATATATATATATATATATATATATATATATATATATATATATATATATATATATATATATATATATATATATATATATATATATATATATATATATATATATATATATATATATATATATATATATATATATATATATATATATATATATATATATATATATATATATATATATATATATATATATATATATATATATATATATATATATATATATATATATATATATATATATATATATATATATATATATATATATATATATATATATATATATATATATATATATATATATATATATATATATATATATATATATATATATATATATATATATATATATATATATATATATATATATATATATATATATATATATATATATATATATATATATATATATATATATATATATATATATATATATATATATATATATATATATATATATATATATATATATATATATATATATATATATATATATATATATATATATATATATATATATATATATATATATATATACACTGCTGGCCAATAGGTTGGAATAATTCAAATTTTTAGGGTAAGTTTCGATACATATATCTTCTGAACGATATGGAATATCAAAATACGGATTTCAGGACGTTTTTGGAAATTTCATCGACAAAAACTGGTCTGAATATCAATTTTCCATTATGCTCAAAAAAGGAATATACGGGGGTGTAAACTAAACCCCTAAAAAAATCAAAATTTCATTCTTACCGAGAATTTAGGAAAACCAAAATCGAGTTAAATTTTTTATACCGGGGTAATCTATGGACCAATTCGAAAAAACAAATTTGGCCGATTTTTGATATCTCGCTTATTTTTGAATATACGGCGTTTTTATTGAAATTAGGACAATTTTTTGGAAATGTATCTCTTACTTTTTAAAAACAAAGTAAGTAATGGATTTTTTTCTTATTTTCAAGTAAGCTTACATGCCTCTAGCTGCCTCAGTAGCTAGAATTGACATTTCTTATACAGGGTGCCTGCGAAAACATTTAATAAGCATGTGTCACGAAAAATCTGTATATTTAAATAAACTGTGTGCAGAACCCTGTATGATTAAAATGAACGATAATTTTAAAATTTTAAAACTGTGAAGGGAAACCTTAGAAAAATATCTCGAAACGGTTTTTTATTTTTCTTGATCGGATGAGTATTATCATAATCACCAGCTAATCGTTACTACCGCAAGTTTTTTAAATGTTTTATATAGGGATTTACCGTGTAATTACAACGAAACTGTAAATTATGATAATACTCATCCGATCAAGAAAAATAAAAAACCGTTTCGAGATATTTTTCTAAGGTTTCCCTTCACAGTTTTAAAATTTTAAAATTATCGTTCATTTTAATCATACAGGGTTCTGCACACAGTTTATTTAAATATACAGATTTTTCGTGACACATGCTTATTAAATGTTTTCGCAGGCACCCTGTATAAGAAATGTCAATTCTAGCTACTGAGGCAGCTAGAGGCATGTAAGCTTACTTGAAAATAAGAAAAAAATCCATTACCTACTTTGTTTTTAAAAAGTAAGAGATACATTTCCAAAAAATTGTCCTAATTTCAATAAAAACGCCGTATATTCAAAAATAAGCGAGATATCAAAAATCGGCCAAATTTGTTTTTTCGAATTGGTCCATAGATTACCCCGGTGTAAAAAATTTAACTCGATTTTGGTTTTCCTAAATTCTCGGTAAGAATGAAATTTTGATTTTTTTAGGGGTTTAGTTTACACCCCCGTATATTCCTTTTTTGAGCATAATGGAAAATTGATATTCAGACCAGTTTTTGTCGATGAAATTTCCAAAAACGTCCTGAAATCCGTATTTTGATATTCCATATCGTTCAGAAGATATATGTATCGAAACTTACCCTAAAAATTTGAATTATTCCAACCTATTGGCCAGCAGTGTATATATATATATATATATATATATATATATATATATATATATATATATATATATATATATATATATATATATATATATATATATATATATATATATATATTGTGAAAAGTAATCTTGGGTTTGTAGCATTTCATTACATAGAAATAAGCAACTAGACGAATAAGAAAGAAAACACACTTACCAGTACTATATCTGGACACACATACGGAAATGAATCACTATGCATATGAAAACGAACCACTTAGAAGTTGTACAAGTTCTTTCACCTTTCTTGAGGATCTTCAGAGCAGTATACGATTTATTTCATTGATCATTCATACTTGAATTTAAATTACCAATACACCAACACTTGCAGTGACGTTTTATGACATTAGTTTTTGACGGAACTCATTCTTAGAATACACAAACCTAGTCTACTATTTATATTTGTTCTATTTGAACATATTATATATAAAAGCATTAGGCATACAGTTATCCAGAAGATGTTAAACTTTAAAATGCATAAAATCTTGTTGAACCTATTGAAAAACAACTACTTTTTCCAACTATATGCGGGAAAATATTGAATTATATATACAATAGAGTTCTGAAGCATTCAAAGAGGGAGTGATACAGAAATGGCTTGCTTAGTCAAAACTAAAATCATTTGTTGGTTGTATGTATGTATATATATATATATATATATATATATATATATATATATATATATATATATATATATATATATATATATATATATATATATATATATATATATATATATATATATATATATATATATATATATATATATATATATATATATCTATATATATAAGGTATAAGGCTATATTAATTGTTTTTGGTAGAGCTGATGACTGATGATTTAAAACCGTTTAACTTCTAAGTTTATTACCTATTTTTATTTGTAAACTAGGTAAATTTGCATATTGTCGGTTTTAGATTTTGAAAACTGAAATTGTCAAAACCAAAATTGTGATTGAGTAAAATGGGAAAATTGCTCTATTTGTCAGGTAAAAGGAGGTCTACTTAGAAATCTTTAAATAATCCTATAAGTTTCTAAAAGAGTCCTTTATAAAAAAGAACTCTACATATTTGGTGTTACATAAACTCTCTTAAATACATAAGACATGAATTGTGTAAAAAATAAGAAAAACTGCGGTCATCTGGTGGTAAGTTGTTGCTAGGTTTGCGATCATGCACCTTAAGTTTCAGTGACCCTTTTTTAGAAAACATTAGAACAAACCTGAGTTATGTCCCTTGTTAGAGGTAGAGATGTCCCGGATAGAGATGTTATAATCATCGGAATCTTTTTCTGCCACGAATTTCAAGACTGATCATTTTAGCAGTTTTTTTCACTGTTTCTAGCTTGAATAGATATTTTAAAGGTCAATAATGGTCATGTTTGTCTATTTCTTTGTCGTAGAATCACATGGAAGACAATATAATCTCACTTAGTTGATTTTCACAAACTTAAGAATTCTAACCATTATTTAAAAAAATCAATGCGCCGCCCGTGATCGTCGTAGATATCTTTAATTTTACGAAATAGGATTTTTATAATTTTTAATGTATATTAAAAATCTCTTTTGGTTATAAAACATGAAACCCTAGCTATTTACAACGTTTTCAATGCAAAGTCTGCAACATGCCTATTTATTAAGCCATATCGCATTTTCTAGGTTCGTGAAGGTCATATCGACCTAAGATACATTTTTCTTTGGATCTCCATCCTCGAATTATATAGGATATAATATTGCTTGTATAGTATAATAGTAATATAGGTAGTATAATATTGCCTATGTTGAAAAAATCTTTAATTTAAGAATTATTTGTCCACCATTTTGAAAAAATAGTGATCAAATAATGGTGATCACAAAAATCATAATTTAAATAATTAAAATAATAAAACAATGAAAAAGAGAAGATGGTTGACGAGAGAATGAATATTAACCGATGTTACTCGATCATTAATTTGTTAAATTAATGAATTTGGGGAATCTTAATTGACGTTGTTATTTAAACAAACAAAAAATAACTGTTTTTGAATACTAAAAGTCAAAATACACTGTATTGGAACTACACCAGGAAGTGAATTCAATAGAAACTAATAAAACCGGATGAAATACAATGCAAGAAAACGCATAAAAAACACGTCTAAACTTCTCCATGAGTGACTAAAGACGTGAAAAAAATATGCCTAATGTAATTCGTGGGGTTTTTAAACCCGTGAAACATTAATACAAAGAAAAGAAAAAACAGAATTGATGGATTCAATAGTAGCTATGTTAATATAGTGTTTGTGGTCCGCACAGCATTTTGCTTCGGCTTTGGGAATTGTGTCATTTATGTAGTGTGTTTATTTATTATTATTATTACTGTTATTATTATTCTATTATAAGTTCCGTAGTTTACTGGTTAAATGCAAATTCTGATCAGCGCAATTTGCAGTATCCATATTGAACGTGTAAGTTGGTAGCTTGTATAATTTGTAATTTGAATACAAAACCATTTGTTAGGTTCCTTATCAGGGAAATATAATGCGATTTCAGTTAATAAATCAGTCTGACATGTCGGGATCACCATCATTATTTGATAGGAGGGCACTTATTCATTATACTAATGTGTTCTATATCGTAACCATAGCTATTAGTGCCTCATTAAATTGCGGTATTGTTAGTTAATTATTGTTTGTGTTTATTAAAAATGTCAACTAGTTACTGATATAAACAGGTGGTCATGCAATGTCTTCGCCGAACATACTGTGACATCAATAAAATATGTTGATGGAAAGTAAGTAACACGGAGACGAATAACTACATTTACATCATGACATTAAAGTTAAATATTCTTTCGCGGTTGTGTATTTTGCTTATACAGCAGATGGAATTGAGAATAAAAAGACACTTGTATATTATAAGACCTGTCTGACAGCTTCCATCGAGGTCAAGAGACCAAGCGATAATCGATCTCATTCTTGTTTTCTAGAGATTAAAATAACATATTAATATTTCTTGAAGGTGTGATATAGGTACAGTGTGATTTAAAAGGAATTATAAATCAATCAACAGCAGCAACTATATTTTTATAGATACCTACGTTAAATTATGACAGGAACAAGTTATTTAGAAGTTAGTTAGAACTTGCTGAGAATGAAGGGATATCATATTTTAATTTTAATTAATTTAGCCTATCAGTTTACTGTTTTTCCTAAATACGTTTTGCGTTGCAAAAGAGAACTTTAAGCAACGTTTTCCAAGGAAAAAAATATCGTTAAGGATCTGGAATTCCCTTTACAATAAATCAGCAGCCAATTAATTCTCGATACAATCTTTTCCAGTTTTGTCTGTGTAGGTTTTAGATATAACTGAATTGGCCGTAGGTTTTTCTGGTTCCTCGATAGTGCCTCTTGTTCGAGAGTTTCTTCCTCGTTTATGGCAGAATCTAGATCTGGAACCTCTTCCCCTCTTTAAAATAAATCAGCAGCCAATCCTCTTCGATATCATCTTTTCCCGCGTTGCATGTGTGGGTTTCAAATAAAACTGAATTTACCGTAGGTTCTCCGATCGTTCCTATTTTTAGGACATTTTCTACAGGGTTTATGGCAGAATCTGGATCAGGAAACTGCCCCCTCTTTAAAACAAATCAGCAACCAATCTCCTTTGATGTCATCAAAGCTTTCTGCATTTGTGCATGTGTGTTTTAGATAAAACTGAATTCGCCGTAGGTTCTCCGATGCTGCCTCTGGTTTGACTGTTTCTTCTGGGTTTATGACATAATCTAGATAAGGAACCTCCTCCCCTCTTCCCTCAAAATATATCATTAGAAAATCCTCTTCGATATCATCTTTTTCAGATTTGTTTGTGTGGGTTTTAGATACAATTGAATTGGCTGTAGGTTCTTCTGGTTCTTCAATGGTGCATCTTGTACCACAGTTTCTTCTAGGTTCATGGCAGAATCTCATTCAAAACTTAATTCCGTCCCGAGGATTTTAGTGAATCGAGAATCAGGTTTATCAGCCTCAACATTTTCCAGGAATGAACATCATTTTTTATATTTAATGCTTTTTAGAGGATTATGAAAATTAACATATCAACACTTGAGGTTTTGTGGAATTAAATAATCACACGTGGCGTATGAATTAAACTATTATAATTTAATATATATTCTTCTTTCAACGTCGACAATCATATGTCTTCGAATGGTGAAATAGGGAGATGCGCAAAAAGTGTACCAAAATTGGCATGGGGCGGTAAATAAATCTTACGATGATCGTTATTCCCAATTATTATAACTTTGCCGTCCTAATTATCAAGCCGATGCTGCTCACAATTCGTTCTGATCAGAGTTCAACCACTTTTTCTGATTGCTGTGTGGGCAGGTAATCTGAATTCTTTTGCATACATAAATATCAGTATATAATTCGAGGTGACAGGTATACAGTTTTTTCTTATTGTTCCGACTATTTAATTTATACGAGTATGTATAAAACGTGAAGTTTGATTACAGCTAGGTGACTCTCTGACTAAAAAAGCGGTATCTTTACCCGTAACCGTTAGATCAGATCCGTGTCATGATATCCTTGTACACACTATCAACTTAATAATTAAAACAATTAGTTCACCACCTGTACAATTAAGACGATTTACTATATAACGGCAAATACCTAGCTTTAAATTAGTCGCTTATAGTAATAACGTCTGCTGCAATCCGAGCGATCACGTTTACCTTTTATCAAGGTCGGTGTTAAAGGTAGGAACAGGTTCTTTAACCTGCCGATGCTTCCATACAAGATCCATTCCCGCGGTTCGGACATTTAGGAATAATTAATTCAGAAGTATTACGTCGCGTCGCTCTGTTCTACGCAGAGTCAACAGCAACTTGTCACTGAGGAAATAAAATATTGGAAATAATATAATATCCTATTTACCAGTGGCTTTATCACCATTAACTTTACAACGTCGTATTGTAACTGCAACAGCCTCACATAAAGCTTCTTATGATTCTCACAACTAATCTAATTCAAATCCCAATAAATATTATTTTTACCACCACTATAACACCATCGACGATATCCTACCATACCAGATCAAACAGTGAGATACATTCTTGGCTGTGCATGAGTATAAATGTGCTAATGGAATGCAACTCGGGTTGGACAAATGTACACTGGATTATTCCAAGAGGAGCCCTTGGTAAATGGAAGCATCCTGGGTATTCAATAATGGCATACCAGAAGGTAGCAGTCCTTGAAGGCGCTCTCCACCATCAGAATAAGCACCGGAACCCACTCTAACCTTTCTGATCCTCAGAACTCTTGGAACAAGGGACAATGAATATTCTTACCGTTTCAAGTACAGCAATTGCAGATTAATTTATTAAAGTAGAAATATGGAAATGTTATGGTTTATCAACTTTCAAAATTCTTAATCTAGCCTGCGCTATCCTACTGTATCTTAATATTAAATTACGTGGAATATGAAATCCTTCTACATACATCCTTCCTTATATAGAAATTACTTAGTGAAACGCGACGTATGAATATTGGTGTTTTATTACCTTTATATAATGTTTAATGTACAATGTAATCCAACACTCGAATTTTCTGCACTACTGCACTGATTTCGTAGACCTCTCATTCTCTGGAAGGTGGATTGGAATTTGGCTTGTCTTTATGGGATACTGCTATCAGCTGTGATGACTGCTTTCTTATGTTATTTTATTCTACTTCTTTAGAACACCATTTATAACGGCATTTAGGATAATAAAGATGTAGCTATTTAGGAAACTGCCTAAATACTACCTTCGATGCACTAGATATAAATTAAATTACCTTTCAAATATTACGCAAATTAACAAGTTCAATTATAAAGAAATTATTTTACGCGTGGCTACCTATATGGTGCCTTATGTTTCACTATTATGCGTCGTTATTGGCTTCATCATTACTTAAAATATATTTCTTGGTTTGTTGATTATTTACACATGTTTCACAGAAGGTGTGAACTGAATTTCTACTCATACACCACTTATATTACTATAAAATTCACTTTTGGAGATATTTACACTATCTAGTGGGCATCTATCTGTCTCTATCTTTCTCGACTTTTAATGTTATGTAAAATGTTTGCCTTGGTTTTAGATTAGTTTCACTGCTAACAGAGAAAGAGTGGAACTTAATTTCTACATATTAACTACATTTAAATTACCAATAAATTGTCTTTTGTGGAATATTCACACGGGGGCGCGAAATCGCGTAGTTAACACCTCGGACTACATTTTGTGACTCCTAACGCTTTGTTTTCCGTAACCAGGGAAGATCTGCCCGGAAAACAAATGCATTTCTTTTTTTCTTTTTCTTTGCAGTGGATGTGTTCTCTGTTTATATTTCCATATGACAACCAATCTTCTCTTACGTATCAGACTTTTCTTTATTTCACTGCAATATATTAAATTTTGTTTCTCAGACGTTAATAATATTTTATTTAGAGCTATAACTTTTTACGCCCGCTCTAGGCATATTACTCTATTTGCTAGCATAGAAGATGTTTAACTGTTAAAATCTTTCTTCTTAAAACTATCGATCCGAGTCTCGATAGTTTTAATTTCGAGTTTAGCATTTTTCAATAGATAATCTGTTATAATAAATTATTTTGTACCACTTATACTGATAATGGCACTGGCCATTAATTGACTTTTCCACTTATTATTTATTACACCCGCAGAATATGTTATTAGGACTTGGCCCCTGCTTGTGAAAGGGGTGAGGAAGAAATCCGACTTCCTCATCCATCCCCAAGCAGTTGGCTCGTGCATCTGATCTTATATGTTATTAGGACTTGGCCCCTGCTTGTGAAAGGGGTGAGGAAGAAATCCGACTTCCTTATCCATCCCCAAGCAGTTGGCTCCTGCATCTGATCTTCATATAGCCATTGCTAAGCCATCAAACAATACAATAATTAGTCCTTTGTAATTTAAAAAAATGTGAGCTACCATGTCCTGTGTTGCTGAGGGATCACAGAAGGCTATGTAGATGCCTGTAACCTGCTCCTCGACCAACAAAATTACTTTCACCACACCTCCCTTGATCAGATTGATCCCAGAATGATCTTCGCAAATGGCAGCTTTTAGAGATTGGCCACATTATACCAACGTGACTCCGCCTTTGGGTGACTCTCTGCTTGGCTTGCAGAAAAACACATCTTTCTCAGCGCGGTAGTGTACAACAAGCAACATCAACAAATCTATATCATCCCCTATGACAATGACAGTTTAGCTGGTCAGCTACCTGCAAACCACAGATAACGATTTTGGTGTCAGCATCTGCTGTTGCTACTATTGTCATTAGTAGTCCTTGTGCTTCCATTTTTTAAAGGAAGATGAGCTGGTTTTGTTGGACTCGTTATACAAAAAATTCTCCTGTTGAACCGTGTAAGGCATGGTCTCATCAAAATGGATATTTATTTAAGTTTTTAAATGCCTACTTCGTCACGATGTGAACCAAATGTTAAGTCAACATTCCGAAAACACGCAAAAACATGGTTTTTCATACTTATCGCATTTACAAAGTATCATATACCAGGAACTACTGCTTCCAGCGAAAAAATAAATGAAACCTTTTCTGTAGACAATTTAATTTCCTTTAATTGCATAGATAGACCTTTTTGTTAGGACGCATAGTTTTCAAGATAATGACGAAAAACCTGCAAACCAGCGCTTTCCACCGCCCCCTCCCACCTAAGGCACAGTGTCCACGAATGTTTTTCCTAAGGGTGAACCCTATAACTTAAAACAATAATCTGCTTAGCACTATTTATTTCCTAATTGGGAGATTTTTCGGTCCTCGTTTCCTGGCATATAAGTCAAAAACGATACTGGTCACTCGATCTCTGTTATGCAGTTTTCGCTTGTGTGCTTCAGCAGATTCTTTGTCTGACTCATCCTATATGATTTATTTAGACTTTATGGTGTTTACCTATTTATTCAAGCTGCTATTAGTCCTTAGTAATTATATATATATATATATATATATATATATATATATATATATATATATATATATATATATATATATATATATATATATATATATATATATATATATATATATATATATATATATATATATATATATATATATATATATATATATATATATATATATATATATATATATATATATATATATATATATATTTTGTGAAAAGTAATCTTGGGTTTGTAGCATTTTATTACATAGAAATAAGCAATTAGACGAATAAGAAAGAAAACACACTTACCAGTGCTATATCTGGACACTCATACGGAAATGAATCACTATGCACATGAAAACGAACCACTTAGAAGTTGTACAAGTTCTTTCACCTTTCTTGAGGATCTTCAGAGCAGTATACGATTTATTTCATTGATCATTCATACTTGAATTTAAATTACCAATACACCAACACTTGCAGTGACGTTTTATGACATTAGTTTTTGACGGAACTCATTCTTAGAATACACAAACCTAGTCTACTATTTATATTTGTTCTATTTGAACATATTATATATAAAAGCATTAGGCATACAGTTATCCAGAAGATGTTAAACTTTAAAATGCATAAAATCTTGTTGAACCTATTGAAAAACAACTACTTTTTCCAACTATATGCGGGAAAATATTGAATTATATATACAATAGAGTTCTGAAGCATTCAAAGAGGGAGTGATACAGAAATTGCTTGCTTAGTTAAAACTAAAATCATTTGTTGGTTGTATGTATTAATTGTTTCTTCGAAAATTCTCGAAAAAAATCCAATTTTCACCCTGGATATATTTATTAGCTTTGAAATTCTTTGCTATTCATATTTATTTTGTGAAAAGTAATCTTGGGTTTGTAGCATTTTATTACATAGAAATAAGCAATTAGACGAATAAGAAAGAAAACACACTTACCAGTGCTATATCTGGACACTCATACGGAAATGAATCACAATGCACATGAAGACGAACCACTTAGAAGTTGTACAAGTTCTTTCACCTTTCTTGAGGATCTTCAGAGCAGTATACGATTTATTTCATTGATCATTCATACTTGAATTTAAATTACCAATACACCAACACTTGCAGTGACGTTTTATGACATTAGTTTTTGACGGAACTCATTCTTAGAATACACAAACCTAGTCTACTATTTATATTTGTTCTATTTGAATATATTATATATAAAAGCATTAGACATACAGTTATCCAGAAGATGTTAAACTTTAAAATGCATAAAATCTTGTTTAACATCTTCTGGATAACTGTATGCCTAATGCTTTTATATATAATATGTTCAAATAGAACAAATATAAATATTAGACTAGGTTTGTGTATTCTAAGAATGAGTTCCGTCAAAAACTAATGTCATAAAACGTCACTGCAAGTGTTGGTGTATTGGTAATTTAAATTCAAGTATGAATGATCAATGAAATAAATCGTATACTGCTCTGAAGATCCTCAAGAAAGGTGAAAGAACTTGTACAACTTCTAAGTGGTTCGTTTTCATGTGCATAGTGATTCATTTCCGTATGAGTGTCCAGATATAGCACTGGTAAGTGTGTTTTCTTTCTTATTCGTCTAATTGCTTATTTCTATGTAATAAAATGCTACAAACCCAAGATTACTTTTCACAAAATAAATATGAATAGCAAAGAATTTCAAAGCTAATATATATATATATATATATATATATATATATATATATATATATATATATATATATATATATATATATATATATATATATATATATTATATATATATATATATATATATATATATATATATATATATATATATATATATATATATATATATATATATATATATATATATATATATATATATTATATATATATATATATATATATATATATATATATATATATATATATATATATATATATATTGAAATAAAAATGTTTCTGTTATTTTTTTTAATTTATATTCGTGCCACAGGTTGGTGTGCGCAATTTGATATAAAATTGTTAATTTGATAATTTAATTTATTATTGCCACACTTTGGTAAACCATTTGTGATAATAATGATGTTTTGGTGTTATATTTTGATTAATTTAATTTAGAATAAGGATTAATTTAAAATTTTAGTATTACTTGAAATTTATATTTATGTGAAGTTATATGTATACGGTATTATACCTACGTTGTTTGCTAATTACCTATTTATAGCTTTAGCTGCATTTACCATCACTATATCATGCTCTTGCTAACAGAAACAGAAGTCGGTTCTTTAGGGCACAACAGCAGAAAATATGTACTCACAACACAGAAAATATATAAAACACCCAAATTTAACAAATTTAAAAAAGAAAATAAATTTTAGAGAATTATATACTATTATATATGTAACCAACACATTTGTGTAATTGAAATTAAGTTGTATACTGATCATATTTAAAGATGTTGCCTACTAGATTTATATATAAAATTCTACAGTACACATAACTCCATCTACCTATTTTCTTGTTAACGTTTATGGATCATATCTAGGCCTCAAACCTTAAGTTTATGTGTATCGTAGATTTATATATGATTAAAGAAAGAAATATTTGCAGGAAAATGTTTTAAAACTAAATTACTTGTTAAATTCGATAAACCAATATATAGTAAATTTTAACCACATAACCTAAGATTAATATGGCCTACGCATAAAAAGATGTACGCATTTACTTATGTTTAAGTTTTCAAAGATTTTATCTATTGTGGAACTCAATATTGGTAAGTAAACTTTTGTATGCGTATTATTCATTTATATATAGTTTTTATTATGATTCATGTATTTTTAACTAGCTAGCTTTTTATTTCTGATCAGATATATGTTGTAAGATATACCTTTTCATCATTGCGGGGTTATTGTAGGTCCTTATTCCTCACTACGGGTGAAAACTAGGGACTGACTGCACACCATCCCACTGAATTCTTCTGACCAATACAAGCTGATGCTACCATCTGGAACCTCGTCTCTCGTCTCTCCTCATTACAAACGGTGTTCTTGTGAGTAGATATCTTTTTACCTTATTTAATCTATCTTTTTACAATGAAAAAACTGGAGAATTCGAATTTACATGCAGCTTCCTTAAAACCAATTCTTTGCTTATCAATACATTGTTTTTTATCAGTTGTTTTAGTTCCTGGAATCCAGGATATGCATACTTGTTTCCTTTTAGTCTGCTCACTAGATTTTATTCACTTATGAATTTCATTCACTTGATTTATGCACGTCCACTTGGTTTTTTAAAAATATCTAATTATAATAATTAATATCAAATATTAATTATTATAATTATATTTATTATTATTGTTATATTACAATGCTTTTTGAATTTAGAGAATTCTTTAGAGAATTTAGAGAGTATTAACTTTTTGCAGTGTGAAGGTAGCCTTCACACCAGGTGGCCCAGTGTGAAGGTGAAAATTACCATTTGAACAATATTTTTACTTTAAATAAATATTCTAATCTTATTTCCATTCGCTTTGTAATCTACTTTATGTTATACTTAACTTCATTTAATTTGTAATTGATCTATCAAATTTTAATATGTTGTATGTAGTCGTAGATGCTCAATGTTCGATTGAATCTTGCGTTAATTACAGTGCATGCGTAGTCAATTGATGTATTCAACTCCAGAATTTTATCTTAATTATCATTTAAGATACATTAATAATGTATGGTGCTTCTAGCATAGACATTTAAGAATATATAAATATTTCATTATCGATGTTTAACAAATTAACATAAAGTAATTAGCAAGTGTTTTATAGCATAGAAATAATACTTACACCATAGCTATAGTCGTAAATATACAGTAAACCTACACCACAAATACATGTATCATATATATAAATAATCCACTCCTCATAATTACATATTCGGCCAATCTAAGAGTTACCATAAAGATGAGACGTCGGAACATTTAAAGTCAATGCTACAATTCGTTTCCTGAAAGACAGCTTTATGGTAGCACCCGTAGGCGAAATGAAGAGGAAGCGTCCATAGGTTTAAATCAAAGAAATATATAGTAGTACTATCCTTTCATGGCAATGCCACATACTTATCAATATACCTACGCTAATACATCAAGCAATCACATGCGTCTCCTTCTGATCATTCCACAATTGTTTCGTGCTTCCACAAAATGCAATGTTACGTGAAAGAAGCCAACGTCAGGAGAAGATCAGGGAACTTGGTTGAAGGAATTATTTTTTGTACTGGTGCGAGGCAGTCGGCGGACGTTGATAAATGGAGCAGTTCGACAAAAAAATTATTCTCTTAGCGGATTAAAGGCATATCGGCATACAAAGGCATTAGAGATGAATAAACATGCCCTTGTAGGATGAAATCACATAAAGTTATATGAACAGGCACTCTCGTTTGAAATATTGTTATTTGATGAAATCTTCATTAAACTCTTCTTAGTTCTTTCGGACGTATATATTTGAATGTTATCAAATGAAACACTTGAGATAGAGAAAGAGTATGAAAAATATAAATACCTACTTTTATATTTTTAGCTTCTTTATGATTTTTACTGAGCATCTAAATGACTTTAATTTTATGAATTGATTTTTAATTGATAGCTTTTATATGTACTTGATGATTTAAAATTGTTAACTTACAAATAAATATAAATATATTTATAAATATATAATAAAAAGTATATAGAGTGTTACGTAAGTATGTATTTGAATCGTTACACATTTTTTTGAATTATAAATAGAGCTGTCTGGAGAATGTCGTTTACAGTCGTGTCACGATAGCAAAATAGTTCTGATATCTCATAGACATTACCGATTTTCCGATTTTTTAAAAGTATTTTGGACCTATATTTAATGTTTCCCATTATTCATTTAACAATTCTCATAGACATTATGGATTTTCCTTTCCTATTTTTTTTGTAAAGTGTTCAGAAACACATTAATTAAGTTTGACATGTATTTTGGACCTACATTTAATTTTCCCATTATTTATTTAACAATTTTCTAATTTTTATTATAATAGAAATTTAAATAAAATAATATTTGTTTATTTCTAATAGTGCTAGTAAAGTTCTCACCAGCCCAGAAACCTCTAGAAATAAGTTTAGAGGTCATTTTACGGTAAAAGGCAAATTCAGAAAGGGAAATCGTGTCACTCTTCCGAAATCCTGAGAAATCGGACAAAACCACGGAAATTTCTACTTCATCTGGAGATATATTTACTCTTAAATACTTGACAGCACAATTACCTTGGGTCAGTATCGACTTCTGTCTCAATTTCGAATTAGTGTTTAAGTGTGAGACGAGGTGAAATCCATTTCCTTAAAACTCCCACTCGATCATAACAATAGCCAAACTCTGCAAAATCCTTGGAAAATCTTTTAAATCGCCTATTTTGCAGAATACTCTCATAATTTGTATCATAGTGGCTACCCCCCACCGGACCTGCCCTAAATTTTCATTTACCCATCGGGATATAACCTATTTTATCCCTTTATAGGGCAAAAGACTTTTTTTCTATTATTTTGACCAAATTTGGTGGGGATTTTATTTCGGCTATAAGAAGCCCATTGCTATATATATATTATATATATATATATATATATATATATATATATATATATATATATATATATATATATATATATATATATATATATATATATATATATATATATATATATATATATATATATATATATATATATATATATATATATATATATATATATATATATATATATATATATATATATATATATATATATATATATATATATATATATATATATATATATATATATATATATATATATATATATATATATATATATATATATATATATATATATATATATATATATATATATATATATATATATATATATATATATATATATATATATATATATATATATATATATATATATATATATATATATATATATATATATATATATATATATATATATATATATATATATATATATATATATATATATATATATATATATATATATATATATATATATATATATATATATATATATATATATATATATATATATATATATATATATATATATATATATATATATATATATATATATATATATATATATATGAGTATATATTAATCTAATATTACGCAACAGCGATTCATTAGTCGGGTAATTAATTACAACAACTCTTAAACAATCCAAAGGATAAAATTGTTTCAAATGAAAGATCTGAGATTTACGAAATAAGTTGTGATGATTGTGATCGAAAATATGTTGGACAAACGAGACGATCAATTAACACCAGATTTAAGGAGCATAGGGCTCATCTAAAATATGGAGGAACAGATAATTTTCGATATAGCTGTACCAAAGTAAATGTCCTCTCCCCATATTCGCCGCTATCATTATCCTCCTTGGTTCACAGGAGAAGTTATTAAATCCATCCGAACAAAAGCAGCTGCATATAGCAAGTATAAAAAATTGAAATCAGCTGATCTCTACAATGCTTTCAAAGCTCATCGATCTAGATCTAAACGTCTTATTGATGAGGCTTATAGAATATTTATAAAGGATTCTGAGCAATAATTATCTGGTAATCCCAAAAAGTTTTGGAACTTTATAAATAAAAAGAAAGGTTCCTCACGTAACCCTTCTGTAATGTTCTATAACGACAGTGAACTTTCCAGTCCTACTGATATCGTTAATGCGTTTGGTGACTACTTTAACAGCGTCTTCATTCAATCACAACCAGTTAATCCTTCTGAGATTTCTTCAAACAACAATCTAGGACTTCACATAGACTTACTGAATATCTCTTATGAAGATGTTTTACAAAATCTGAAACGATCTAAGGATACTTTTACAATGGGCGTAGATGGTATTCCCAGTTTTGTTCTAAGAGACTGTGCGTATGTTTTTGCCGAGCCACTACAGATCTTGTTCAATTGCATCCTACGTCATTCTTCCTTCCCGTCTGATTGGAAAAAAACATATATTTGCCCAATACCAAAAATGGGAAATCAAAATGATGTTTCAAATTATAGAGGCATTTCACTACTGTGTAATTTCTCTAAAATCTTTGAAACCATAGTGTATAGTAAACTGTACTACTCTACCAGGCAGCTTATTTCATCACGCCAACATGGGTTCATACAAAGGAGGTCAACAATATCTAATTTAGCGGTTTTTACTCAATATGTCTCTGAGGTTTTGGATAATAGAGGACAGGTCGATATCGTCTATACGGCCTTTCAAAAAGCATTTGATCAGATTGACCATAACATACTCCTTTTGAAACTAGAAAGTATTGGTTTCTCTGAAGCATTGATTAAATTATTCACCTCCTACTTAAGCAATAGACACTTTATTGTCAGATATCAAAATTTCAATTTAATATCATTTTCTCCAATCTGGGCCCCATATTGTTTTTAATCTTTATTAATGATCTTCCTGTCATTACGTCAAGTCATTACTTGTGCGTATTTGTTATTTGCCGATGATTTTAAACTCTACTCTGAAATTAAATATTCTACAAATTCCATCAATCTTCAAGACTGCATTAACAGAATGTCTACATGGTGTGAGACAAATAATCTTAAACTAAATATAGCCAAATGCAACGTAATGACTTATACTCGCAAAACTTCATCTTATACTCACAACTACTTCATTGGGAATGATATCATTAGTCGAGTTGATGTATTCAAAGATCTGGGTATTTATTTTGACAGCAAACTCACTTTTGTTGAACATATAAACTATATTGTTTCTAGTGCCTTTAAATCTTATGGCTTCATTTACCGGAATTGCCGGGACTTTTCCAATATAAGCACCTTCAAATCTCTGTTTGACGCTCTGGTGAGGTCAAAACTAGAATTCGGGTCGATTATATGGTATCCGATTTATCACGTTCATTGTCAACATTTAGAATCGATCCAAAGAAACTTAAAGTTTTTGATCTTTTTGCAAGATGGATCTTATCCTCCTAGAGGTCTGGATCAGAATTATTTACTTGCGAGAATTAATTTTTACTCTTGACGCAATATCATGCGTCAAGAGTAAATAGTAGTAGAGACTAGACGCAATATCATGCTAATTAGATTCTTATTTAATATCTTGAATGGCAAGCTTGATTGCCCTGATCTTTTAAATAAAATTAATTTTTTGATACCTCGCCTAAATTCTTGACAGCAAACTTTATTTTACTGTGTTGCTTCTAGATCAAATATTTTAAAAAATTCCCCAATATCTCTGATGTGTGAACTGTTCAATCGTATCGCTTCTGATTGTGATATTCACTGTGATAATTTGAAGAGTATATGTAACTGGGTAGCTCGGTTAGCGTAAGTATTATTAGGTACTTGTTTGATTTGTTGTAGCAAATTATATTTTGTTTGTTTGTTTTATTTTGTCATATATATGCATATTATGCATATGCATATTTAGTTTGGCTAATAGGTATTACGTCTTATGTATTGTATTGCTGTTTTGTATTATTTTACTTCTACTTATATTGTTATATTTTAATTATTACTCGTATTGCTTTTATTCCTGTAATTGGGTTTTTTTCCTGTTGGAATAAATAATAATTATCATTATTATTATTATTTTTAGTTTACGATTAGTTTTAATCGTCTCCGGACTCCGGATGATGTCAACTTGGTTGACGAAAAGCACGTCGAGTGAAGTGAAAGTGTTTTGGTGTTTGTGGAAACTACCCCGAGTGGTATAATTACATCAAAGGTTCTAGCCCTATCCAGTATCTAATATTTTGTTAAGGTAAATAAATAAATTCTCGTTTTAATACATTATAAGGTAGACGTACCGATATGTTTCTTAGGTATTGTTACAATTAACAGCCCTGTTTGACCAACGCACAGCCATGTTGATCCATCTAGTTGTTGCTATTTAGTTGTAACAATCCATCCCAAAATAAACAGTTCTTCGAGTCCGCCTCTAATAATATGATATGTAGAATTAACCGGAAACCCAATTAGTTGCGGCATTCTTGTGGATCTCTGTGTACTTCTATTTATATTTATTTGCCTTCCACCGAATTAACTAACTGCCTACGTTGAATGTGTCACATGTGTCGGAACTGCCATTAAGAAGTTGTAAATCAGTGTAAACAGTGAACAGAAATCGTGCTATAACATCTCCTCGACAAGGAAACATAAAAATAAACAAAACGGGCGGTAGTGTACTCGAAGAATACCAGTCTTTGTACGTACCAAGCAAATGCGGAACCAGAGGCTCCCTGTAGTTTATATTTACTTTGTGTTGTATACACATTATCTCAACATTTATAATATACCGGTGATATATGCGAAAAGGCTTTTATTTTTTAAAGATGTTTCTGTTTCAGTATATATTTTTGCCATCTCTGTTATCAGCTAAAACTTATTAACTTGACCTCAAAGATCATCCTACGAAGTCGGATGAGAATAATGTGTGGTTTTCCTTTAAGTTGTTACGACTGGTAGAGCAAAAAAAAATTGAAGAATATAACATAGGCAAATCAGCTCTGCAGAGTTTGACGAAACTCGGTTTTGGTCCTATTTACGTAACAGATATGGTCAAGGGCGAGAGGAAAAATTATTTCCATCAATTCTCACGGCACTGTAAGACTTGATTACCAGTTCTTAAATATAGAACGTTTGTGTAAGGAAAAGTCCAGTAGAAAATCAGGTACTGAGTGGTAAGAAGGTAGTAGAAAATGTTAAAAATAGAATTAGTCCAGTCAATAGGTGAATCAATCTATAGTAAATTATTCAATTTGGGGCTATTTGTTAGAAATCACAGCAAAATGTATAACTAACTAGTTTAAGGTCAATGTATCAGTCAGGATGTTATATCTTTAGGCGGCGCCATTAATGACAATGTATTACTATAAACACTTGAGCCGCTGATGATGTTTGGTTCTTGTATTATAACACGAAATATAGATAGTAAGTTACTTGTCGTTTAAAACGCATATTAAACATACCTTTTTCTCCACTCATTCTGTCGTTGAATTTATTCCAAAACCTCTAATAGGTTATGGTCCCAGGTGCGTGCGTTAGTAGTTAGTGTACTTGTTTTAAATTACAATGGAGTCCAAACTGTCAAAAAGGAATATCCAACCGTTTAATGGAAATAAATATAGTGTTTGGAAATATCGGGTTCGTGCGTTATTGCTGAAGAGATCACCACAGATTGGACAACGGAAAATCAACGGAAACGGAAAATCTTAACTGCAAAAAGTGTCATAGTGGAATATCTTAATGATTCTTTTCTTGGCTTTGCAAAGGTGTAACAAAATGGTAAAGTGCAGGTCATAATTCTGTTCGGAAAGGGAATAGCAACCCAAGAAGTCAGGTCATAATTCTGTTCGGAAAGGGAATAGCAACCCAAGAAGTCCTTTGTTTATTATTTAGAGAATTCTAAGAAGGTCCACATTAAATGAGTAATTCATCTTGTATAGTGTGTTTTCTTTAAGTACGGTCTTGTCAAAATTTCATAGCTTCGTAAATGCATAACTTCGTAATCGCAAACAGATGTGTAACTACCAAAAAGTAAAATATCTCAAATCAATGGTAAAATTAACAGGATCCATAAAAACGTCACGAAAAGATTCGACCATAAATAATAGTTGTCCGTTAGAAGCGTTACTTAATTTATGGTTTTCGGGTATGGGAAAAATGGCCAAACATCTAACTAATTGATGCAGAAAGAGTAATCTCAGAAATATCATGTAAAATGTTTAGTTTCTATTTTGCAACCAGATGTCGTTAGCGTACGGGAATAGTTTCCTGAGATAATGTAAGGGGTAAAGTAGGTCCCGTAGGATTGGTGGAGATTTCACCCCCGGTAAGTGGTATTACTTAAAGGGGATGAAAGATCGAATTTGGTCCCGCCCAGCGAGGACTGGAGCAAGAATCTTAGCCAAAATTATGCAGTTTCTGGCAGGTTTTCATACAGTAAATTCGGGTTTAAAGTCAAATAGTTTAATAAGCGGAAAGGCACTCAAAATTGTTCTATTAGAATTAGGTCTACTTAACCCTAGCGGTTAGCTTTGTTTTCATGTGAATAGATTCATTATTTGCGCGACGCATCTGGTTGTGTTCAAATTTATAGTTTGTTTAGTGTAAATGTTTTATTGTCAGCGTAATTTATTCTGTTAAATATTAAATATATATCTTGGTTTGAAGTTATTTGAATTAATCTCTTGACCAACGAAATTCAATATTATCCGACAAAGTTAGTTCGTGAATCTTAGTGATGATGTGAGGTTTTAGCCATACAGGATTAACACCGACATCATGAGAGCATATGAGGTAAGCTAAATCCCCATGTTTCGATATTAAGATTTCCCCTTCTAACTTTAAAGCATACGCGACGAACCCAGGACTATGAGATCATGTGTGTATATATTTATGTATGTATACATATTTTTGCAAACCCCGACGCTCCCTTTCATTTCAACATCGGTCAATCTGGTAAAAACCCCAGTGGTTACAAAGGAAAGTGACACAGCACGCGGTATTTTATTAAAATTAGACACTATTTATCAAAGAAGTTGTCTAGCTACTCAATTGGCTCTACGTAAACAAATTCTTAGTTTAAAACTAGAATATGAAATAACATTAATTCATCATTTCATTCATTGGATGGAATAATTGAGGATTTAATAGCAGCAGGTGCTATCTGGATGAAATGGATAAAGTATCACATCTATTATTGACACTACCCAACTAATATGATGAGTCACTGCTTTAGAAACATTGGGAGAAAATCAGTTAAATCTTGCGTTTGTAAAAACACGATTACTCGATCACGAAATAAAATTACAAGGTAACAGTCAGTCTAATACGCTTAAAATGTTGAAGACTGCAGTCCTTTCCCTAGAAACTGGACCAAGCGAAAATAACTATAAGTATAAGAAAGGCCGAAAAGAGAAGAAATGGAAGCAGAGAAACCAACAACATGCTTACCAGAAAAAAACAAAAAACTAATAACAAATTTAAATTATCTAATTTAAAAGGTGAACATTGTTCAAGATATAACCACCTTAAAGATGATTGTTTTTATTATAAACGCATGTTGGAAAATCAACAATCTGTAAAAACCAATCTGTAAAAACCAATCTGTAAAAACCAATGCAAACAGTGGAAGTTTTGCATTCATGTTAACTAGCCGACCACACCAAGACAATACGAATGAAGAATAACTCACTTTTCTCTTGGATTCCGGGGCACATAGTGAATCGAGAAGACATCTTTACATCGTACACAGTTTTAAAACCTCTAATACTATTATTATTTATTAAAGGGGTATTCTGAACATTATAATTCCAGATTTGAGGGGTTAACCGAGTGTATTTATATGTCTTATGGATAAGCCAGTAATTATTATCCTTTTCATCATTATAGGTCAATTACTTAGAAGATTGTATATGCGGTATGATTTCCTCAATTAGGAGTTTCCCTCGGACAGAAAATTATGTTGAGTTCAATGTCAGTTAAATGTACATTCTTCAACCTGACCACCCTCAGAAAAATTCAGCTCAATATCACAAAAAAATGGCGGAAATATTGAATTTATTATTTTCCTCAAAGCTTAAGCGCTGCCCGGACATCGTGTGACGTCACAAGGTGGTATATTATTGATTTTAGATTTCAGTTTCAAGAAAATAAAGCAGTTAAACTCAATCGAGATAAATTTGTAAATAAGTATTTGTCGGATGTTTTTTATTTGCTAATTACAGGCCGAGTAAACTTACAAATTAGATCATGTCTACATCTACTACTTGAACTGTTCTGAATATGTACTGAATATTGTGAAAATATGCTCTATAGTTTGTTTACATATTTAATGATAATGTAAAAACTGTGACTAACTAATTTCAGCATCATTTTCGATACAGCGCAATTTATGGATACATTTCTCGAAAACTAACTAAGAAAATGTCTTTAAAGTTTAACGAGGTATTAAATAGGTCTTTCTTTATACGTGTGATTTTTTTGAAAACAAAATCCCTTGTAGGTTTGTTTATTAGTTTAGTTATTTAAAAAAAATATTGGAAGCCACATCTTTTGTATTAAAGAAGATATTTTTTTTAATCGCTGTTGTTTTGACAGTTTTCAGCACTATTGTATTGTATAGTGAAAATTTAAAAAAAATTGGAAACTCTCGAATTCCACCAAGCGCATATTTTGCATAATAATTCTCTGATATGCATCTGCAAAAATCACGGTCCATTTTCCTGAATTTGAATTCGTAAATAAGAATTCACTTTCTGAAAATGCCGTTATTCTTTCCATTAGCAAGCTTGGCAGAGGTATTTTATCTTTAAATATAAATGTTTAATCCGCACGTATAACCGAAATTCTTATAATTTTGGGAATTGTAAAAAATGGTGCCTCTCGAGGACTAATTTTATTTATTACTTATTTTTCCCCAACGCGCGACGCCTTCCGCACCGTACGATACAGTGAAATAATGTTAGACCTGTGTAAAAGCTAAAGGAAATAAGAGATATCATACATGTTGATCAATTTACTTGATAAATTGAAATGAAAAAGTCATATAGTTAGTAGAACCGCGTAAGTTGGATTATGTACTATTCTATTTTGTCAAATTCCATTAACGAATTACTTACAATTGTTCTTTATAGCAGATAGGTGAAGCCGATAGGTGAAAAGGTGATAGGATAGCCAATAGGTGAAAAGAGATCTTGTAAAATGATTAAAATATCCCAACTACATATATGTTTGTATATCTAGGATACATAACAAACAAAAAACTCTTTCATGTTTCTGCCACATGCGCCGACTTCAAAACCGCTACTCGGTTGAACAACTGCAGTGTGAAGTACAGGCCCGTATTACGCATTTAAACTAATTTTGTATTTAAAAGCACACTTGCTTATTCGCAACACTTTAATCTTATACTAGAATAGAAAATTGCTTATAATAAAATAACTTATTAAGTCACGTTTTGCCGATTGGGTGAACGTAAAGATATAGACATGAATAAACGAATGGGTAAACAACTGATAAAATACTATCTTGTTTCTTAATTTAAGTATTGATTTTATGGGTTCTCTTTATGTAACAAGCGGCGACCTGTGATGTTTTTGTTTTATAATTTTTATATTAAGAGATGTGCTGTACCTATTTGTTATTGGGAAGTAAAATCCGAAAATATATACGCCAGAAAATAATTTTTTAAATGTGTGCTAAATACCACAAAATAATTAATCACTTGAAGCAATTCCATAGTCCCCATTTTAATTGGAGACTTGCACGTGTTTCGGCTTTGCTCCTCTTTTCAAAGAGTTAATGAGACAAAAGCTAATGTTAATGTATTAGGAAGGTATCTAAATTATACTACTTTAAATATTAATAGCTTTGTCAATGATTCCTATATAAATCAAGGAGGTATGTAGGTATATCGTTGGTTTAAGATAAGTACATTAAATGTATAATATAAATTTAGAAGAAGAAGCTTCCTTAATATTAAAAATTATCGGTAATAATAAATAATATAAATAAAATATATAAATTTTGCATTTTTGTGTCAACCTAATAATTCACATATCAATCACTAATAAACTGTGTTTAAATTAAAGGATTAATGCAAAAACATAAGTGCAAACAAAGGATTCGAGAGTTTAGCTAGGAAGCAAGATGTAAAAATTGAAGGGGAACGCGCCAAACAGAAACAAGTGCAGTTACGCGGCAGAAATTGAAAATAACAGTATGAAAGTATTCAGAATATATTATGTGATAATCAAAGTGTAATAGTGAAATTAAATAAGAGAATAAGATCAAAATAACAGAACAAGAAAGACGCAACTACCAACAATTAAAAAGACTTTAGTCACGGCGTTCAAAGAATCAACAGCCACGCTCGTTAATTTTATAATTTTTACTAGAAAAAAGTAATTGTAAATTTAAATAATAAGTGTTAATTTGTGCTAGATAAGCAATAATATCAGTGTATATGGCCTAGAAGTAGGAAAACGGCATGAATAAGTATTTTCGTTATTTTTACGAGTAAAGAGGGGAAGAGCTTGGTAGCGTCCCAGCCCAGTGGAAGAAAATTTGCAGTCCATATGTCACATAAGAAAAGAAAACAAACTTTCACAGTGATTAAAGTGATAGCAGAGTAAAAACCTGCAGCCCAGCAGCAAGTAATATAAATTTGAAGGTAAATAAATCTCTAGGCGAGATACCAGAAAGGTAGTCAGCATTCCAGAGGCAGTGCAGCGATATCCCTCTAGATGACACCACCACTAGAGCCCAGCAGCAGTGTAGTTCGCGTATAAGTGAAATCGAAAGCTATAAGTTTTGTGAAAGTTCATAAAAGGATTAACATATTTTACAAGATAATAAACAATAATTCCAAATTTGCTAATATTAAGAAATATTGTGTCAGATGACTTGGTCCCATGTAATTAGATTTAAGTTACGTCGGTTTCTGATAGGAATACGGTTCTAAAATTTTGTTTTCAAAATAACAATAAAATAAACAGTCATATGCAGTCACAATTTCTTCTTTCATGTTTTGCAATTTCAGGGAATAATTTTAAAAACTAATACAATTCTGAGCTTCACAAACATTTAACATTTTTAACGAAAGTTTTGCATATAATTAAATTCAATTTTGTATAGTCATTAAATTCATTTATCAAATAATCTTTTAAAGAAATTTTATATATAAATTAATATGCCTAATTGGACCCCCTCTAAGACGATAGAATGTTCATGACTAAATTGATCCTTCAATTAAATTAATAAAATTCAATAGGGTAAGTATCCTATAAGCAGATTAAATATTTCTCCATTATACTACTATTCTAATTTATCACTATTTTAAAAATTACATATAAACATAAAATAAATACATCACAATTTAATTCAGCAACGTGAGGTTTCATATAAATCATTATATAACAATTATTATCAACCAACGTAGGGGCATTTTTTAAAATTTACATAAATCTTAAATAAAAATTTTCAAATAAACAGAAAATAGTTTGGACCGTTTTGATGGAAAAAGATGTAAACATATTTTTTATAAACCTGACGCCACCACGCGTACAGTTATCACATATCGACCTATCAATGGGGTATTTTCGCTCAATCGAAACAAAAATGGGCAATTGCATATTCAACAAGTACATTTTTTTCCATAATTTTTGACATAAGAAATAATGCGCAATATTCAGAAATACGTGTTTAATTGCAGCTTGAATTTCTATGACGTCATTAAGCGAAAATGGACAAATCACTAGATATATATGTTATATATGTATATATAAATACTAATATCAACAGCAATGGCAGACAGGGAACAGTGAGGCGTCGCTGCCGTCAATTTATAGACAGAATATCCTAAAAATCACTACATTTGCCGCATTATTTATACTTGCGCTTAGTGACGTCACATGATTTTATTTATTTATTTTACAGCTTGTTTTAGTGCTAAACAAAAAAAATAAAAAATACGGGTATCTTCTTTTTCCATTTACTTTCTGCTTCCATTGTTAAAAAAAACTGCGAAAATACCCCATTCGGTGTGAGTGTGTCTGGTATACTATAAACTTAAATGTATTGAGTACAAACCTAAAACTGTCTTAAATAATAGCAAAAAAATATTAATATCAGGAATATTTTTTTGTATCTTAATGCTATTTGATGAACAATATTTTAATTAAGGGGTATAAATGAACAAACTTTTAATAGTCATTGCGAATGTCAAGCGAAGTGGCAATTGCAAACGTTTGAATGAAATGAGCGAGTCGGAAGGGATCATTTGGATCCGTGGTAGAAGAACAACTTCACCTTGAAACTTGATTGGATATACATTGGATAGAGGCTCGTGAATCAAGCTAATATGATGAGTGCGCTTCTCATCCATCCCATTGTATAGGCGCTCGTGAATTAAGCTGAGACAGTGCATACGTTGCTCCTTTGTCTCATTGGATAGGCGCTCTTGAATTAAGCTAAGACAGTGAGCACGTTGCACCTCCGTCTCATTGGATACGCGCTCGTGAAGCAAGCTGATACAGTGGGCACGTTGATATTGCATTTCATTGGAAAGACGATCGGGAGATAATCTGAGATGGTGGGCACGTCTTTCGATGATTTCACTGTTTAATTCATTGCATTTTTATTTTGTTAATTCCCCAGAATCAATGATATCAAAGTTGGCTCCTTTTGTAAGCGCAAGAGCGGTTATTTACACAGTAGGCTTTAACCGGGCCACATTGAATTATAAGATGAAGAACACGAAGAAAAATAGAAAATTCCGCTTAGTGCTTAATACCATTAGGAATAATTCGTCCTTAAAGCCATTACCCGACATGGGATAGAAATCCCGTCAGTTTCTATTTGTTGCCTAACTAAATAAATATAGCTTAACGCCCTAAATCCCCCGTTCAAACAAAGAGTGTTTTAAAACGTCAACGGTAACGCTCAGGTTCATTTGAGAAACATTAAGCGGTGCATTTCCTGTAACGCTCGTAAATGAGCCGCAAATCCTCCTGCTGAAGTCGTAGTGAGTTATCCGAAAGGGTGTAGAAGGGTGAATGGTCTCGCTAAATATAGTTCTCGCGTAAATAAACTAATGGCAGGTGCGGTGCTGAAAGGAGACTGTCGATGTCGTGCCCCTTAATCGTATTTCGTTCCATTCGCGGATAACTACCAAGCTAGCATCGGCCGTGGAAATGTCAATTCACCAGTGCAGTACCCCTGGTCAATAGACCATTAAACCAATGAGTTAATTGAAATGAAAGATATTACGATTTTAAAATGTGGTCGACATTTTTAAATTTTTACGATTTTTAATACATAATACAGTTTTGACTAGTTATAGTTTGTAACATCGGAATATGAGATATAAAAACCCAACCAAAAAACCCTCATTATATCGATCCCTTCACACCTGCTACCGCATATTTAACAGCGTTGTCAAGTATAACCGATTTCCAGGAATTTAAGGAAAAATAAATGATTTATATAAATCGCCCATCACATTATGACATTATCTTGTAGTATAACGAAATATTTATGATCACACTATATACCTTTCGTCATATCATAAAACAATTGGATGGTGAATGTAGGCAGAATAAGAATGTTTAATTCTTCCAATTCCAATTCCCATTCAAATATTACGGATCCATTTTACACGTTCCTTGGCCGTGTCACATCGGCATCATTGGATGCCCAAATTGCCTAATACCATTGAACGTTTTGTGGTAAAGTGGGTTCAACAATAATTCTTGAAATAGAAGTAATACAGTTAATCTTTAATTTCAGCAGCAGTGTAGTTCGCGTATAAGTGAAATCGAAAGCTATAAGTTTTGTGAAAGTTCATAAAAGGATTAACATATTTTACAAGATAATAAACAATAATTCCAAATTTGCTAATATTAAGAAATATTGTGTCAGATGACTTGGTCCCATGTAATTAGATTTAAGTTACGTCGGTTTCTGATAGGAATACGGTTCTAAAATTTTGTTTTCAAAATAACAATAAAATAAACAGTCATATGCAGTCACAATTTCTTCTTTCATGTTTTGCAATTTCAGGGAATAATTTTAAAAACTAATACAATTCTGAGCTTCACAAACATTTAACATTTTTAACGAAAGTTTTGCATATAATTAAATTCAATTTTGTAGAGTCATTAAATTCATTTATCAAATAATCTTTTAAAGAAATTTTATATATAAATTAATATGCCTAATTGGACCCCCTCTAAGACGATAGAATGTTCATGACTAAATTGATCCTTCAATTAAATTAATAAAATTCAATAGGGTAAGTATCCTATAAGCAGATTAAATATTTCTCCATTATACTACTATTCTAATTTATCACTATTTTAAAAATTACATATAAACATAAAATAAATACATCACAATTTAATTCAGCAACGTGAGGTTTCATATAAATCATTATATAACAATTATTATCAACCAACGTAGGGGCATTTTTTAAAATTTACATAAATCTTGTGAATGGTCTCGCTAAATATAGTTCTCGCGTAAATAAACTAATGGCAGGTGCGGTGCTGAAAGGAGACTGTCGATGTCGTGCCCCTTAATCGTATTTCGTTCCATTCGCGGATAACTACCAAGCTAGCATCGGCCGTGGAAATGTCAATTCACCAGTGCAGTACCCCTGGTCAATAGACCATTAAACCAATGAGTTAATTCAAATGAAAGATATTACGATTTTAAAATGTGGTCGACATTTTTAAATTTTTACGATTTTTAATACATAATACAGTTTTGACTAGTTATAGTTTGTAACATCGGAATATGAGATATAAAAACCCAACCAAAAAACCCTCATTATATCGATCCCTTCACACCTGCTACCGCATATTTAACAGCGTTGTCAAGTATAACCGATTTCCAGGAATTTAAGGAAAAATAAATGATTTATATAAATCGCCCATCACATTATGACATTATCTTGTAGTATAACGAAATATTTATGATCACACTATATACCTTTCGTCATATCATAAAACAATTGGATGGTGAATGTAGGCAGAATAAGAATGTTTAATTCTTCCAATTCCAATTCCCATTCAAATATTACGGATCCATTTTACACGTTCCTTGGCCGTGTCACATCGGCATCATTGGATGCCCAAATTGCCTAATACCATTGAACGTTTTGTGGTAAAGTGGGTTCAACAATAATTCTTGAAATAGAAGTAATACAGTTAATCTTTAATTTCAGCAGCAGTGTAGTTCGCGTATAAGTGAAATCGAAAGCTATAAGTTTTGTGAAAGTTCATAAAAGGATTAACATATTTTACAAGATAATAAACAATAATTCCAAATTTGCTAATATTAAGAAATATTGTGTCAGATGACTTGGTCCCATGTAATTAGATTTAAGTTACGTCGGTTTCTGATAGGAATACGGTTCTAAAATTTTGTTTTCAAAATAACAATAAAATAAACAGTCATATGCAGTCACAATTTCTTCTTTCATGTTTTGCAATTTCAGGGAATAATTTTAAAAACTAATACAATTCTGAGCTTCACAAACATTTAACATTTTTAACGAAAGTTTTGCATATAATTAAATTCAATTTTGTAGAGTCATTAAATTCATTTATCAAATAATCTTTTAAAGAAATTTTATATATAAATTAATATGCCTAATTGGACCCCCTATAAGACGATAGAATGTTCATGACTAAATTGATCCTTCAATTAAATTAATAAAATTCAATAGGGTAAGTATCCTATAAGCAGATTAAATATTTCTCCATTATACTACTATTCTAATTTATCACTATTTTAAAAATTACATATAAACATAAAATAAATACATCACAATTTAATTCAGCAACGTGAGGTTTCATATAAATCATTATATAACAATTATTATCAACCAACGTAGGGGCATTTTTTAAAATTTACATAAATCTTGTGAATGGTCTCGCTAAATATAGTTCTCGCGTAAATAAACTAATGGCAGGTGCGGTGCTGAAAGGAGACTGTCGATGTCGTGCCCCTTAATCGTATTTCGTTCCATTCGCGGATAACTACCAAGCTAGCATCGGCCGTGGAAATGTCAATTCACCAGTGCAGTACCCCTGGTCAATAGACCATTAAACCAATGAGTTAATTCAAATGAAAGATATTACGATTTTAAAATGTGGTCGACATTTTTAAATTTTTACGATTTTTAATACATAATACAGTTTTGACTAGTTATAGTTTGTAACATCGGAATATGAGATATAAAAACCCAACCAAAAAACCCTCATTATATCGATCCCTTCACACCTGCTACCGCATATTTAACAGCGTTGTCAAGTATAACCGATTTCCAGGAATTTAAGGAAAAATAAATGATTTATATAAATCGCCCATCACATTATGACATTATCTTGTAGTATAACGAAATATTTATGATCACACTATATACCTTTCGTCATATCATAAAACAATTGGATGGTGAATGTAGGCAGAATAAGAATGTTTAATTCTTCCAATTCCAATTCCCATTCAAATATTACGGATCCATTTTACACGTTCCTTGGCCGTGTCACATCGGCATCATTGGATGCCCAAATTGCCTAATACCATTGAACGTTTTGTGGTAAAGTGGGTTCAACAATAATTCTTGAAATAGAAGTAATACAGTTATTCTTTAATTTAGTGTATTATTTTGATGGGTTTTGTGTTAAATTTGATTAGTTATTAGTATTCTATCAAAACATAACAACTTGTTGAACGAATGCGCCTTTATAGTGACGATTTTAGCTTGCTGTAAGAAAAGTTATACTGCTCCGATTTCCCATTCGGCAATTGTGGGTATACTTTGAAATTTTTTTATGTCTCATATTTCGATGTATTTATGGACATCTAGTGCATAAACAACTTTTAAAACACGGTGAATTTGAAATGCTATTAAAAATGTATTTACTTGTATGAAATTTAAACGAATCATTTTGGTATCTTCCAATTTCTTTTATAAAATATTATTAAAAATATATTTAATATATACGTAGGCAATAAACTCGCGCAGTAGCCCTGTTTGGTCCAACTTGGTCCAAGTAGGCATGGTTTAACGATCTAGTGAAGTCTGTACTGAACCACATTCAAATTACTTTTTGGTAATTGAATTACTTTAATTAAATTACTGTTTGAACAGGGTAATTGTAATTGATTTTTTAATTACTATGATAAAGTAAATGTAATTTGTTTCCATAAATCTCGAGTAATTCAATTACTTAAAATGTAATTGACTTATTCAGAAGTAGTCCAATTACTCAAAAGAAATTCAATTCCTTAAGAAGTAATTGAATTATTTTAGAGCATTTTATATTACTTATAAAAAATTTTTAATTAATCAAATTCAAATAAATACCAAGTCTTTTAAGATTTCCTGCTTCCAAAAATGTTGTTCTGTTTTGTAGTTTATTTGTTTTATAGTTATACTATACCCTAGCATGTAATAGCTAGGGTTGCTACCTTTGCAGAATAGAGTTGCTACCCTTTCATGTAATAAATACATCGTATTTAGAATATAAAAGTAATTGTTACTGTTGCTAATAATATTCAGCTGTTCTAGGTTTTAATAAGTTATATAAGGTACCTATTCGTCCGCCTATTCGTTTTATTCACCTTTTCTTCTTCTTCTATAATGTGATATATAACTTCTTAAAAAGTATATATAAAGTAAAGTTCTTATATAAAGTATAACTTCTTCTCGCTATAATGTGGCGTGTTCTATTAAATTATATTTACCAATCTTACAATACATACAGTGAGCTCGTAAAGTTTGGAATAAATTCAATTAATCGTTATTGAAGGATTTTCACAGGAAATCCTCGGACACGTCAACTTTATTTTATAAAATGTCACTTTTTTCAGCCATCGATTTTTTTTTGTTTTGTTCGTTTTTGAGCTATGACGTCATCGACAATTTTTTTAAATGACAACCCATATTTTTTTTCACGGATTTCGATAGAGCACATTTTTCTGAGTGCCAATATGTCAAAAACATAGTACCTTTAACATTAAAGTGTTCGAGATATTCGGTTGCAAAGTTTTAAGAATGAATTATACAAGCGATGACCAAATGCTAATCATTTATCAAGAAAGCGCAGGAAAAACAACAGTTTTGATAGTTGTCACAATTTTGAAGTTTTTCCTCGCAAGTTTGTGTTTTAATCAGTTGAATAATATCATTAGGTAAGTTGATTAATCATTATTCCATCATAATTCATTTTATTTAAAAATGGTCCGTCGTTTGAGTGAAAGGGAAAGAATCGAAATTTTGATGATGATCGGTTACGGGGACAGAGCTCGCACACAAGTAGAAGTTTGCCGTTTATTTAACAACAAATATCCAAACAGAGAACCAATTACACAGTCCACCGTTAGCAAAATAGAACAAAAGTTTTTAGAAGTGGGTCATACGAGAGATCGCCCTAGAACGGGTCGTCCACCAGTGCAACAAGATGTTAAATTGAATGTTCTACTAGAGCTTCAAGAAAATCCCCATTTACCCACCCGCCAAGTGGCGGCAAACAACGGAATAGTTCAAAGCTCCGTCTTGAAATATTTGAAATTGAACAAATGGCATCCGTATAAAGTGGTTTTGGTCCAAGAGTTAAACGAAGATGATCCTGACCGTAGGTTACAGTTTTGCCAAACCATGTTGCAACGCCTGATTGATGACGACGGATTTTTACGCAATATTGTTTTTTCTGATGAGGCTACCTTTTATCTCGACGGCACAGTTAACCGGCAAAACTGTAGATATTGGTCTCCTGAAAATCCACACTGGAAAATGGAAACTCGTAGTCAGTTTCCACAAAAAGTTAACGTTTGGGCTGGTATTGTAGGTAATCGTATTTTGGGCCCATTTTTATTTGAAGGCGTATTAACAGGTGAAATATATTTAGAATTTTTAAGAGACGACTTAGTCCCTGCACTTGCGGTACTTTACCCAAATGACGTAGATCCAGATCTGCCCCATCACACGATATGGTACCAACAAGACGGTGCACCACCCCATTTTGCAGTGATCGTTCGCGATTATTTAAACCATGTATTTCCTAACCATTGGATTGGTCGCAGGGGAACTATCGAATGGCCCCCTAGATCTCCAGATCTCACTCCCCTAGACTACTTTTTATGGGGCTATTTAAAGAGCAAAGTCTATTTCAATAGACCAAATACCATCGAAGAATTAAAGGACAGAATTCGCAATGAAATTCGAACCATTCAACCCGATACTGTTGGTAAGGTTCTGCAGGAGTTTCAGTGGCGGATGGGATATTGCCAGGAAGTGAATGGAGGTCACTTTGAAAATTTACTCTGATTTTATTTTTTACTTTAATTATTTATCATTTATTTGTTAAAATATTTTTTTATTTGTTTAAATTGTTGTTAAAAAATTAAACAGATTACTCCCAAATCTTTCAAAATGTTCGATAAGCTACCAAAATAAATAATATTACTCCTTAATCTTTTAAAATGTAATAAGCTATAAGCTATTAGAATCAATAAGCTATTAAAAATCTTGACCCGCCCGATAGCTTATGCATGGTGCCATGGTACATTTTATAAACTTTGCAACCGAATATCTCGAAAACTTTAATGTTAAAGGTACTATGTTTTTGACATATTCGCACTCAGAAAAATGTGCTCTATCGAAATCCGTGAAAAAAAATATGGATTGTCATTTAAAAAAATTGTCGATGACGTCATAGCTCAAAAACGAACAAAACAAAAAAAAAATCGATGGCTGAAAAAAGTGACATTTTATAAAATAAGGGTGACGTGTCCGAGGATTTCCTGTGAAAATCCTTCAATAACGATTAATTGAATTTATTCCAAACTTTACGAGCTCAGTGTATATTCGATTGCTAAAATGTAATTGGTTTACTTTGAGACTATTTCAATTAGTCACCTTCACGGTAATTCAGTTAGCAAAACGTAATTGAATTACTTAAAAAGTAATTAGAATATTTAAAGAGTAATCGAATTAAACTTAGTAATTCGAATACGGTAATTGTTCAAAGAATCAATTACTTTTAGTGGTAATTGGTACTTGTAATTGATGTATTTTTTAGAAGAGTAATTGGTAATTGTAATTGCCGGGTTTTAGGGAGAGTAATTGATAATTGTAATTAAATTACTTTTCAAGAGTAATTGCAACAGTTCTGATAATGACCTTAAAAACAATTTGTGAATCAGACTGATTGTGTTCTAGTATATTTTTTTAAGTGTTCGTTGTTAAACAACAAGAATTGAATCCATATAAACATAAATAAATTTTTGCTGTTAAGTTATATTACTTTATTTGTTATTTGGTCTTCATTTTAGGACTGCATTGCGTAAAATGTCCCCCAAAAGGCCACTTAATGGTAATGGACAAATAATTCAAAGGCAAACAAACTAAGTATTATTTGATTATGTTTTTGATTTTTTAAAAAAAAGAGGCAAGTGATGGCCTATCTATTCCATCTTGTAACTTTAAGCAGCGATTAGTAAAAGCCACAGGCATATCTGAAACACCTTGAGGTACGTCATTTTCCCTACCAAAAAGAAAAAGAAAATGTTGGTCAAATTCATTCAATACGAGAAACAATATACGATCTTTAAAAACCATATTTAAAGGTTATGTATTTTTATGACTTAATTACTAAATAATGTTCAACGATTATTTATGTAGGTATGTTATCTAAGCAACAGGAAACTGATAATTTTATAGGCTCTGCCATAACTTAATAAAATCTTCTTAAAAAATGGGATGGGAAGAAGGAATTTGACTGTAAAAGAGCTCTGACAATTGGCTTGTTTCTAATTGAATCTTACGACGTCAGACTGATATGATATGAATGATACGGTTATTTATGAGAAGGAACCCACAACTTCTTCATAGAAAGATGAATAAATCTTCTTTTTCAAATAAATATTCCACATGATCTACGCAAAAAAAACCGAATTATACAAATTGTTAAAGAAAATAAAACAAAACAACCGGATTATCATATAACTACTATGACAACATGGAAATGAGTCATTCATTACGACTGCCTCTTTATTCCTGAATTCAACCCTATTGAAAATGCATGGGGTGGCTAGTCAAGTCAAGAAAAAGTCAAGTCAAGAAAAGTGAAGCGGTAGGTGGCTGATCCGCCCATGTTCATTTTAATAAAATACACTCTATATACATCAATAGGGTAACAAAACAGCACCGATTTCTTATATTATTATACATGGAGTAATATGTACCGCACATCTTGCGATTTTGATTTTAAATTTAATCACAATAAGTCAAAATTACAGTAATTATATTTGAACGTGTCCAAAAATATATTGTCGGGCTACATCATTTATCTGAAAATTCGATAACGATTTTATCGAACTAGTAAATAACCTCTGATTATCTTCAAAGGTAGTATTTTTGTATCGACCGAAGATATAAATTAAATCCAGTAATTCCACGGTATCGTGACGGGCGATGTTTCTATAGGTAATTTAATGGTTTCGTCTGTCCTGCATCACTAAGAAGCTGAATAATTATTTAAGGAATAATTGGCAATTCACACATATCCCACAGGAGAGCCGATATTTCAATGCAATGGGAAAATGAAGTTTATCACTGAGAGAAAGAACAGTCCACATTAAATCGTTTCAGGTTGTTTCAAACTGATCTTAGGTATCGATCCGATACAGTTTTAATGGTAACTATGAAAACAAATAAAATCGAAGTGTCTGTTTGTAACGTCAAAATAACAGCTTTTTACCAAATGCATATGAAAGTATATACGGTACTTTTTTATCTGTCTGTCTGGCTGGCTGCCTGACTGCCTGCCTGCCTGTCTGTCTGTCTATCTGTCTGTCTGCCTGTCTGTTTGCTCCGGTTAACACCGAAACGGCTGGACCGATTCTGGCGGGACTTCCACTGACAGAGAGCCGACGTTATAAGGAGTAACTTTTATATTAGAAAAAGAATCAGGGTTCCACACAAAAAAAATTTAATCCATGAAATTATGAACAAAATCCGAATCTAATACGGAATTATACATTCTATATAGATATTGAAAAAGATATAAAAACATACGACCAACAAATGATTTTAGTTTTGACTAAGCAAGCAATTTATGTATCACTCCCTCTTTGAATGCTTCAGAATTCTATTGTATATGTAATTCAATATTTTCTAGCACATAGCTGGAGGAAGTAGTTGTTTTCAATAGGTTCAACAAGATTTTATGCATTTTAAAGTTTAACATCTTCTGGATAACTGTATGCCTAATGCTTTTATATATAATATGTTCACATAGAACAAATATAAATAGTAGATTAGGTTTGTGTATTCTAAGAATTTGAGTTCCGTCAAAAACGGATGTCATAAAACGTCACTGCAAGTGTTGGAGTATTAATATTTTAAATTCAAGTATAAATGATCAATGAAACAGGTCGTACACCGCTCTAAAGATCCTCAATGAAAGTGAAAGAACTTGTACAACTTCTAAGTGGTTCGTTTCCGTGTGTATGTCCAGATATAGCACTGGTAAGTCTATTTGCTTATTTCTCTAAAATAACTTGCCATGGTAATTTCTTTTAGAAGGTAGGGGAAGTTTTATACTTTTCGCGCAATCCTTTACTAATTTAATTAATCTAAATAAAGGATTGTGAGAAAAAATATAAGACATCCCTACTTTCCATAAGAAAAAAAAACATTACACATTATGGATAAATCTTTAGAGAACATAGTTGAACATACAAGAATATTCTTTATAGAAGCTTTATGATTTTAGAAAAACCATAAAACCATTACATTATAGAGCCTGATTAGAGAGATTAATAAAATTAAACGACAGAATAACATCATTTGCTTAAATGGAACACTCTGTAGGTTTGGAGATTTTGTAAATCTGCATAAAATATAAAATTTTAAAATCACTTTGGGTTGCATTTTATATATTCAAAACCTAAACAAGCTTCGGAAACTACTGATATTTGATAAAGAAAAATGTGTACTGTTTGTAACATCGAAATATGAGACATAAAAAATGTTCAAAGGATACCCACAATTGCCGCAATGGGAGATCGGGGCAGTATAACTTTTCTTACAAATCGCAAGCTAAAATCGTCACTATAAAGGCGCGTTCATTCAACAAGTTGTTATGTTTTGATAGAATACTAATAACTAATCAATTTTAACACAAAACCCATCAAAATAATACAGTAAATTAAAGAATAACTGTATTAACTGAATAACTGTATGGATCCGTAATATTTTAAAGGGAAACATTCTTATTCTGCATCACATTCACCATTCAATTGTTTTATGATATGACGAAAGGTATATAGCATGGTCAATATTTTGTTATACTACATGATAATGTCATAATGTGATGGGCGATGTATAATATAAAATCATTTGTTTTTCCTTAAATTCCTGGACATCGGTTATACTTGGCAACGCTGTTAAAAATGCGGTAGCAGATATAAAGATATCGATATAATGAGGGTTTCTTGCTAGGGTTTTTATGTCTCATATTTCGTGGTTATAAACTATAGTTGTTAAGAATTGAAAAAAAAATGAGCGAAATAAAATAGAAATAGTCTTGTGAATGAAGTTATGTGCTTTTTGCAAACTTTTAGAACTAAAAAAATAAGGAATCATCTAATATCACGGACTGTACGTACGTGTTTCATTTAAACAAATAAAGTTACTCAATTGCATACTCTTGTTAACCACCCTGTAGATTAATTAACGTTAGCCTTTCCTGTTGTATTTGGGAAAATAGTTCCAGAATACCTTGAATACCACCTTTAATTAATAGGAACTATTTTGTGAAGAGATATGTTAAAAAATCGTAGATTTGCTGTTCTAGAAGACCGAAGATTGGACGTATTTTCTGTACAAAATACATCCATTAAAGTTATACCATCAAAATACAAAGTTCAGCCATCAGCGTTTATGGTAAATTTTCTTATTAAATTTTTTGCCGCAAAAATTTGTCGCAATGTCACAATTACATATTTGCCCATATCTTCTACGTCATTCATGGTCAGGGAGAAAAGTTCATCACATCGACAACGATAAATCCCTAATAATGTTACAATTTTCGCCAGCACACAACGATTATTAGCGTTCAACAGAAATCAGTCAATATCTCCTTTGGTTAAAATCTTGGCTTTTTTTTGGAATAAAACGTTCGTTGTTCCGTTTGAGAAATGCAATTATCTTTAGAAATATACAAATGTCAACTAAACGTCACATTTTACCATGTAATAATAAATAAAAAACAAACTACGACTCTCCAATAATATTTTCCTGTCGGTCCGTAAAAATACTCTCACCATACTAGTAATGTTATATTTATGTACCATACAACATTTTCATTCAATCAGTTTCTCATCAGTTTCTGATACAATGGTTTTCCATGGACAATTATCAAGTAAATTGTTTATTATTTTATTTATTGGTCGATTCGAAGAAATCTAGAGTGAAAAAACAAAAATCAGCCCGATGTTATAGAAAAAATGCCATTTTTATGATATTTTGGTTTCTTGTTCAAAATATCATAGCAGCCAAATGAACTTGCCACTGCTACATCTAATTTGAAATTGATGTATATCCAAATCCCCCAGTAGCCGGAAATAAAACGTTCGTTTGTACATTTTCGTTTCAATCTGTGATGGGGAATTCATTCCGACAGATGTCAAATGGGTTCTAAATGTCAGAACCCAGATGTTACACGTGCTCGTGTCGTAGCTCGTAGCATGTGCATGTCCAGTAAGCCTAGATTAACCCGTCCAAGAGTTTTATTTAGTTACGCGGCACGAAACTGAATAAATCTACTGACTTTATATGGGTTTTATGAATTAGAGGGTAGCTGGGGTAGCAGCATAGCGTAATGTAGTGGAATTTTATCGCAAAATAAATAAACGTGACCCAGTTTGGACGTGACCTTATGTGACCCGACAAACCAGCGAGCGGACGACAAGTAGACAACTTATATTAATTCAGACTATTCAGAAAGGGTAGGCGAGTTATTTACACTTACAGTATAAATGTTGTTATTTTTAATGGAACTTTAAATGTTATATCAATGATAAATTACTTCATTTTCACATAAAACAAATGAATGTAGGAACAAATCTGTTACGGTTATTTAAGTTTTTTATTGTGTCAGTCAAAACTCAATAGACTCGATTGAAGGCGAGGATCATTGTGCTGACGTACAAGAAGATGCCGATCCTAAGGATTTCATAAATTCTGATGATAATGTGGAGTTCTCATCTGATGATGAAAATATCATATTAGAAGAACCACCTGCTGTTGCTGGTCTTAAGGATAGTCTGTTTGTGACGGTGAAATTTCTTTATAATGAAGGAACCAAGAAAGCGTGTCCGAGAAATTTTGTTGCAAAAATTGAGAATATATGTAAGAGGTCTTATACAGTAAGTTGCTTGAAGAAACATAATGAGACTGGAAATACTTTTTTTTATCCTGATATAGAGGACATAAATATAATTAAATTCGAATAAATTATTGGTGTCCTGAAAACCCCTACCATAAGAAGAGGACGTCACATTTTTAATGCAGATGTAAATAATTATTTATTATGACATTTGTCTGTTCAAATATTTTTTGAATGTGTTGCTATTTTAAAAATGTTGTTCCTAATATGCAATAAGAAATATGTTAAGTGTCTGGTATGTCAATAATAGAAAATATATTTTTGTTGCATCTGTGCTGTATTCAAAGGTTTTATTCGATTTTTGAATATTTTTTTTTTGAAGAAATAGTTTTGATAATATATATAATATATATTTTATTTTTCAATGTCTTAATTTATCCTGGCAAAGTATAACTTGCAATTGTCAATGATTTAAATGTATGTCTCAAGTTACCCCATTCTTTGGATAAATTGAGACGACCCTAAAAATATTATTAACAGAATTTTTTTACAAAATTTTGTTGTTTCAAAAATAGTAGGTTGTACCCAGTGCCCAGGATATACACGTTAATGCGAACGTGTTTTGTACGCAAAGCAACAATCCGTGGGCTATTGAGGACACTTCGCGATGCCTAGCCATGTCCTATACCATGCCAATGTGCCTATGATATCTTAGCGTTAGCATATGTCACATATAGCTGTGACCTTGAACGCTCCTTCTTACGTAGATGCCTCCTACACGATAGAAAAGACGCACAAGAGAAAACGGCCTAAGTTTTAATGCAATTGGCATGCAGCAGAGCTGCCAAATAGTGCCCAGGCGATATACACGTTAATGCGAAAGCGTTTTTTACGCAAAGCAGCAATCCGTGGGCTATTGAGGACACTTCGCGATGCCTAGCCATGTCCTATACCATGCCAATGTAACTATAATATCTTAGCGTTCGCATACAGCACCCAGAGTTGTGACCTTGAACGCTCCTTCTTACGTAGATGCCCCCTACACGATAGAAAAGACGTACTTACAAGAGAAAACGGACTAAGTTTTACTGCAATTGGCATGCAGCAGAGCTGCCAAATAATGCCTAGGCGATATACAGGTTAACGCGAAAGCGTTTTGTACGCAAAGCAGCAATCCGTGGGCTATTGAGGACACTTCGCGATGCATAGCCATGTCCTATACCATGCCAATGTAACTATAATATCTTAGCGTTCAAATACAGCACCTAGAGCTGTGACTCTGAACGCTCCTTCTTACGTAGATGCCTACGTAGACGATAGAAAAAACGTACAAGAGAAAACGGACAGTTTTACTTGTACAATATACCTGACTCCTTTACGTACATTGCATGTGCGTATTTATCTTTCTGTAAAAGTTATTTAGAAAATTGTTTCAAAATTTGACGGTATGTTTCGGACTGAATAGGAGAGGGCATGGCGTTTTAAATAAATCTCTTTTTAAATATAAAAAGAAGCTGTAACCTATAAGAATAAAAACCCAGACGCCTGGTCTATTATAAAACAATGTACTATTATTGTTTGTTTATAGTATGTACTATTTCAACTGGTCTATCTCCTTATTACAGATAAATTGAAAAGATGTAGTGTGTTGGGTTCTCATGGTTTCTGTGTTAGATAAAACTTATGAACAAAATAAATTAATTTTTGAATCGTGAGAGAATAAAATTGCACGTTCCAATTTGACACATTAATAATTTATAGTAAAGTTCTACTGCTAATTATAGCAATCAACTGGGCGGAGGTATCTATGGATAGCCAGATAATCATTCAGGTTAAAGCGTAACTCGTTAGGCTATTAGACGGAAAGTAATACAGTAGAATTGAACAATTACCGGGTATTGGCTTCTGCAGATTAGAAGCACGAAGTGCCCAGCAGTTTTCACTGGCGTTATTACAGAGCACTTGAACTTCCCACTGTACAGTAAACACCTAGGTGTCAGATTAAATTTATATTAGAGATTGACTACAAATATACTGAATTATTATTAAGAATAAACAAAACTTAGAGTCGTGCAAATATAAATAAATAATAATGTAATAAAATATCACTGGTAACTTCGTAGTCTCTGATACTAACACAGATATTTTTTGTCGTAATCTATTTACTGATGAACAAGATATAACAATTGCGTTAAACAAATAAATTCAAAGAATACCATGGGACCTGATAACATACCTGCACTCTTATTAAACGACTATGCTGGGATATTTGCTGCTCTTCTTAAAACTTTATTTAATTTATCTAGTAAAACTAACGTCTTTCCAGGCATAATAATTAAAACCCTAGAACAGTATCGTATGTAAAATTTATGTGTCAAGTTCAATCATTTTAAAATTGCAGAACTCTTCCGCCCTCAATTTTCCCGACTCCCCCACCTATGCTTGCCCGAACATCTTAGCGATTAACTCCTGGTATCATCAGTTCTCAAGTGTTCGTGCTAGATGTGACATTTAGTGTTTTCTAAAACGCTACACGTAAATATTACCCATAGTTACTAATACGCGCCCAATACACTATACGAAATTTTTACGTGTGGATACCAAAAAGAGTTTAAAATATCTCAACGGGGTTTAACAGATGAGGAACTCGAGAAATTATTGATGGAAAGCAATGATAGTGAAATAGTGAAAAAGGATAATGTTTTTTCTTTAATTTCCATACAATCAGCTATTTCTTTTCTAAGGTCATAAAACTTTTTTAGTATTTTACCTTTGCTTAGCCACCTTACTTCGAAATACTATGTCATATCATCGTGTTCTGTACAGAGTTCATCCAAAAATGCTTTAAACTGACGATGGTTAAGACCGCGGGATCAAATGGACTTAAAGCACAAGTTTTGTTGGTGAATAATGCAATGCAGAATTATTAAATTACATTCTTGTACATTCATAGCGGTTGCTCTTTCTGTCACAGCCAAATCTTCATCAACACCTCCTATAAAAATAGCTAACTGGGCTGTGTCAGATAAATCTGTACTCTCATCCAAAGCAATCGAAAATTCTTGAAAATCAGCTAATTTATCGGTAAATGTTTTTTTGATATCACTAGCCATCATATCTATACGTCGAACAACAGTACGTGATAAGCTCACGTTCTCAAACTCTTTCATCTTCTCTGGGCACAAAAGTTCTGCAACATCCACTAGGCACTCTTTAACAAACTGTCCCTCAGAAAATGACTTCGATGTTTTCGATATTTTGTAACTAATTACAAAATTACTTTTCACAAAATAAATATGAATAGCAAAGAACTTCAAAGCTAATAAATATATCCAGAGTGAAAATTGGATTTTTTTCGATTTTCGAAAAACAATTAATACATAAGACCAACAAATGATTTTAGTTTTGACTAAGCAAGCAATTTATGTATCACTCCCTCTTTCAATGCTTCAGAATTCTATTGTATATGTAAGTCAATATTCTCTAGCACGTAGCTAAGAAAGTAGTTGTTTTCAATAGGTTTCTACAAGATTTTATGCATCTTAAAGTTTAACGGATAACTGTATGCCTAATGCTTTTATATATAATATGTTCAAATAGAACAAATATAAATAGTGTTTGTGTATTCTAAGAATTTGAGTTCCGTCAAAAAATGATATCCTAAAACGTCACTGCAAGTGTTGGAGTATTAATAATTTAAATTCAAGTATAAATGATCAATGATACAGATCGTACACCACTCTGAAGATCCTCAATAAAGGTGAAAGAACTTCTAAGTGGTTCGTTTATATATATATATATATATATATATATATATATATATATATATATATATATATATATATATATATATATATATATATATATATATGTATGTGTGTGTGTGGATATATATAATGTATTGTTAAATAAAAAGAACAACCACATCAATATTTTAAATGTTTAGTATGACACTAAAGATAGCCAAATACATTCTGAAACATGTATATTTTTATATATTATACAGAATAACTGTATTATTAAAAATTATGTTTCACGCGTTCCATTAACAAATATCTAACATGCACTCGAACAGTGTACTGTACAACATGCATGATTTCTGTTGCATGACCGCAACCCTCGACATGTCGGTAATAAATGACAACTTGTATACACATTATCTTAAACAATAACATGTATCATAATTTGTGTAATTCCGCAGGTATCTTATCATACGTAAAATTTACCATTGCTGTTACGAAATTGTTTTGCTGACAAAATTTTTCACTCATTTCAGCCGGACTTTTTTTGTCTTGAGTTTAATCAGCATATAGGTACAACTTTTTTAGTTTATAATAACAATAATTGTTAACACATTAAGAGATAATTTTGTGGTGGCAACTGAAAATATACAACTATAAAAGTGTTGTATCTAGAAATAATATACATATTATTTAAAATTGGAGGATAGCTAAGAAAAACACTAGGGACAGCTAAGTTTTGTGATGACAAAATCAGCATAGTAAAGTTATATATAAATAATATATCACTATCATAAACTTTATTCATTAAATAATTGAACAAGGCACATTGAATTTAAAATATCTTCATCTACTTTAGACATTTTGTCACTGAAAGTAATGAAGTATTAATATTTTATATTCAAGTATAAATGACCAAGAACAAAAATCGTAAATCACTATGAAGATCCTCAATGAAGGTGAAAGAACTTGTACAACTTCTAAGTGGTGGTCTTTCCTTTCTATACTCGTTTTATGGTGACTGTTTCTTTGTTAGCCGGAATAATTTCCTCTGTGCTTTCTGTAATGCCCTGTTCCTTTGAAACCTCCGGTACTATTTTTCTATCTTCCAGTTTTTCAAATTTTGTATAAGAATTTCCTCTAGTTTCGGTTTTTCTAAAGATTTATCTTTTGGAGCCTTGCCTCTTCGCCAGCCCTTTGTTTCCTTTTTGGTAGCCTCTTTGTCTCCAATTATTAATTTGTCTTCTCTGTCTTTTAACGGCTGTCTACTGTCAATTTCAGTTATGTCTAATACGTCTGATTCTTCTGTTAGTTTAGTGACTTCTTCATCTGTCTTAAATATTTTTAACTTGATTTCTTCTATTTGTTTTCCAACCTCATCCTTATTCCCTCTTTTAGTTCATTTAAGAGTAATTTGTTGTTTGTTTCAGGGAACTGTCTGCTCTTCTTTTACTGCGGAACTTCCTTTTCCCCTATAGTAGCTTTTTGTTTCTCTAGTTCAGTCTCCTCGTCAACTAATACTTCACTTGGCAATTTTCCTCCTCTTCGGATTCATTTTCTTTGGGAATACCTTCTTGCTTCTTATCTTATGTAACTGCTATATCCTAAGTATGTGCTGGTACCGGTTTTTGTTCATAAAGTTTTTCTACTTTGTTTAGTTTAATGTCCTGAGTTAATATCTTTTAATTAATGTAACAAGTTTTATTATATTAGCTCTATTTCTTATAAAAGTATTAGCATCGTCGCATTATACACACAGGGTGTTTAAAAAAGACTCGGCAATATTTAAGGGGTGATTGCCTTGGTCATTTTATAAAAAAAGTTTCTATAAACATGGCGCGCATATCGGCACGTCATCGGCTATTTTTAAAGAAAAAAATATGGCACCGCTGGTTTCTCTAAAAATAAATTATTTTTTATTTCATTGTTCAATTATGAGGAAGAAAACTTTATTCAGATTGTATCGTTCTTAGCACAGTTTTTGATTAAAAAAATAAAAACCATTTTATCATACAAAAATATTTCTTACAAATTCAAGGGTTTAATTCAAGGGCAAAAACAAGTATTTTACAGTAAGTATCACCATTCTCTTACCAAAAATTACAAAAACTGTTGAAACTGAAATCTAATTTTTACTGTTTTTTTAATTAAACTTCAACATCCTGTAGATCGGTAACGAAGCGTTTGCGGACTATGTTTATACGAACTTTTTTCATAAAATGACCCGGGCCATTATCCCCTTAAATATTGCCGTGTCTTTTTTAAACACCCATGTATATATTGGCCCAACACTCCCTTTAGGAGTGTAGAATATGTTATTTACGCATTTGCGTCGCTAGACCATAAATATATAAGAGAATTGCTTTCAGGCACGCTAATATTGAATTCTTATTCTGTTTAGTGATGGGTATATTAGTTTATGAGGTCGAAGGGGAATAAAACGAAAAAGGAATCTGTATTACATGTTTCTTGTTGGGCAATCTTCATGTAAAATTGAATACTGCTTAGGTTTCCTTATACTTTCACGTGTTTATGTTCAGGATTTATTTTACTGCCCCTAATTTTCAAAAACTGTAATTTTATTTCCAATATTCATATAGTTATTTGATCACACGACATTTACATAGAAGATTTACAACTCTTCTAAGAAAGTGTTCCTTAAAATGTGTTTTCTCCTTATTACATTTTAGCGCCAGCACATTTTTTTTTCTATATTCGAAGCAGCCCTCATATCTAATAACTTATATATCCAGTATCTTATCGTATCCCTAATAATGATCCAATTATCTATTTTTAAAATCTTATATCATATGAGTTGTAAGTGTTAAATAAAAAATCATACGTCATTATAAAGATATATACGTCATTATAAGATATACGTCATTATAAAGAAAATTTAATTACTTCCTATATTTCCGGAAATGCCGCCATGTACGCCACATGGCGGCATTTCCGGAAATATAGGAAGTAATTAAATTTTCGAGGCAGCGCAGCGGTCACATCTATGTCTATGGTAAGATACCATATAGGGGCACCAAATATAATTTTGCAATATCTGCAGCCTTTGCTGAGATTACGAACGGAGAAAATTGTGTACGAAAATGACAACGACAAGCGACATAGATATAGATATCCTTTTGAAAGGTCGTAGAATTACGAAGTGTGTCCTGAAGTCTGTTTGAAATTTACGCTTCCTAATTAGTTTTGCCACTATATCTCTAGGATAAATTACTCACAGCTATGTCTTTAATTAATACTTTTTCTTTTTCAAACCTCTCATTACTGAGAGGAAAGCTTAGTAAACGATGGACAAGAAAATTAAAACTCGCCATTTTGTGTTGATAGCAGTGGTGAGAGTTATTAGGGATATATCTGACCGTACTGGTATCTTTTATATATATATATATATATATATATATATATATATATATATATATATATATATATATATATATATATATATATATATATATATATATATATATATATATATATATATATATCAAATTCTAACCTATTGTCACTATTTTTAATTACTAATATATCTAAAAATGGAATTTTTCCATTATTTCCTAGTTCATATGTAAACTTTACAGAACTGAAATGACTATTTAATTTGGAAATGAAGTTTGGAAATGAAGAAATGAAGTTTCATATGTCACGATTAACTCATGTTAATTATGACAGTATAATTTTTTCGATCTACTTCAGCAAAATGTATAAGCTTGATACTAGTAAAAGAATATTCAATATAGTTGAGATTTATCGTGATATCTATATCTATTATGATATTGATATAATTTGACCAGAACAAAATTGCAAATATTTTGTGATAGATAACAATATAATCAACAATAATTTATAAGGCCATAGAGGAATGTGAATAAGGTATTGAGCTAATTTGACCAAAAGTAATCGACCACGATTTTGACCCAAGTATGGAAACAAAGACTATCTGAACCCGTTAAAGACAAAGTTTGTGTATTACATCGAAAATTAGTAGGATTCGGAGTTTCAATGACCGCTGTTAAGATTTAAGACAATAGCAATGTTTTTAACGTATTTGAATACCACGAGAAGATCAAAAATAGACTATAAATTAAACATGTAAAGTAAAAACCAAATGTAAATAGGCGTACTGTAAAATAGTATCTGCATCCGTTTAAAAACACAGAACGCTAGTTAGCTATTGCCCGCGCGAGAAGCTGTTATGACATTGACGTTGAAGAAGCATCAGAGTTGTTATCACATCTTTGTAAACACGGGTTACCGATGGGTTTACCGACGATCTATAAAGGATCTGACATCACCTGCGTGCAGGTGACATCAAGTACCCAATTTCCCATGTGGCGGCGGACGCGGCACCGTCTCAAGGTGAAACATTTATTTCAATTAAAGAAAATAACAATCCATCACCAAGTTTAGATGCTTGGGAGATTTTAATCAAATGCTACACTATAGGAAAACTAAAATATAGATTCTTTTCAAAGTTGAAAAGCATCTTTCAGCTTCTGATGTTGACATGGGCGTTGTTGCAACAATTTCTAATAATTTTTTTGTTTCCCGAAATGTTTTGTCTAAATTATTTTGTGTTGAAAATTTCAAAAGGGGTAATGCACCATTTAAATCTCTACAGTCGTTTCTTAAATAGATAACAGATAGTTCTGTTTTGAGTCGCTCCTTTTCAAGTGTGGGATAAGCTAGGCAAGTAGTTGTCAACTTGTCTTCGGGAAACTTACCACAATACTCTCCAAAATGCTCAGAAAAAAAAGGGATGCTGCTACTAGATGATCTTTAAACATAAATCTGACATTGGCAGAATTCGTAATAAGATCACAAACTTCTAAGGCGGCAATACGGTGATCAAATTTGCTGTTATGAGGGCGTTTTCTTTTTTTTTCTTGAGGCTCCGTGCAGACATGTGATGAGGCTTCAGTAATGATGTCATCAATTTTATTCCGAATACTGGTGATGCTTTTTTCGAAATTGTCGATAGCGTTTCTTACTTGGGTTGGATCGGTTTTTCTCTTCTGCAACTGATTAAACAAAATATCGACGTGAGGCATTACGTGATGAAAAAAAGTTAACCAAAAAACAAAAACAGAATCTTCTAACATTCGCCGAATAGAGGAAGCTGCATTGCACACTGTTTCATTATTGAATTCTTCTTCTATTTCTTCCATACATTCAATAAGCGATTCTCTATTAATTAATTAACATTAATAGTCCGTATATTAAAATTCCATCGAGTCGTAGCACCTTGGGGAATTTTTCTCCCCACTATTGTATTTAGTACTTTTACTCGCTGCGGTGAATTATTGAAAAATGCCGGAATGTCTTTCAGATTTCCAAAAAACACACGCACTTGAGAATTTATGGAAGCGGCTTTAGACATAATTAGGTTTAATTGGTGTGCATAACAGTGTACAAAATAAGCACAAGGATACTTTTGTCTAATTTTTGCTTGAACTCCTGCGTGTTGTCCACTCATTACCGCTGCTCCGTCGTAACTTTGCGAAATTAGCTTGTAAGGTGATTTTTCCACTAGAGGGTCTATAACACTTAAAATATTTTCCGAAAGAGTTTCAGCGTCACATTTTGTAGGTTTCAGGTATGTCCAAAAACGTTCAATCGGTTCGCCATCGAGAACATATCTTAAAACTACTACTAACTGAGTTTTTGCAGATACATCAGTTGTTTCGTCTGCCATAACTGCCAAAAATGAAGATTTGTTAATTTCTATAATTATTTCTTCATGACATACTTTTAATATACAGTCTAAAAGATCATTTTGTATTTCTTTAGACGTTCCTTTAAATACTGAAGCATTTTGTAGATGCTCGCTTAAAGTTACATCAAGCTCAGCAGCAAAATTTATCAAACCAAGAAATATCCCCGGGTTGTGAGAGGTTTCAGCTTCGTCATGTCCTCGCAGCGCCAGTTCAAAGGCCCCACAAAACTTTATGCAGTTTATAAATTTTGACAAAACGTATCTATTTTTTGTCACATTATCATTATGCTTTTGTACATTTATCCAATAAGCTGAATCCAGCTGCGCTTTAATATTAGTTGTCCCTAATAACGCGAATTCCATTGTATTGTGTAGATGGCTTTTGGAGTTGTCGTGCTTTTTTATTTTTTCAGATAAGTGCACCAAATCTGTCACCCCTACCTCCGTCCATGCTTTATCACCGCCAAAAAGTAAACAAGGAAAACAAAATAACGCATGTTTTTTGTTGCACCCACAAATCCAGTTGTTCCTCGAATAAATGTCTCTATTAAATTGACGTTTATATGCTTTTCCGCGGCTAACACCTGCAGTCTCAATAACAATATCGGGCAATGGCCTACCATTGTTTTTTAATTCAATTTTTTTTTCATAGTATTTAAAAAATCGCTTCACATGAACTAAATTATAAACTAAATCCATTGTCACTATCAGTATATAAATATTAATAATTAGTACAATAAATCACTACACAAATTCACAAAACAGTATTTAAAATATCAAATTAACACGAAATACGAAATAGGTACGATTTAAGTACGCCCGCCAACTCTACGAGTAAACATTCACTGATGCTGCCTTTGCTGGAAAAAATGCAGCACAATGACCGTGTAAATTCGCGCATTGCAGCGTCATGTGTTGATATTCGCGGGAGGTGAGGGGGAGGACGGGTCTGTGCCGATCCGGGCACAGACCGTCCTAGGGTTGCCCAGTTCAATGTACCGCGATGCGCTCGCGTAGAGACCCAGATAATTCATCTGGTTTACTACTCAATAGAGTACGGCTGGCAGAATATGATTTTAACGCAAGCATGACGGACGGCTCGACACAGCGGACAGTGTCGGCGGGCGTGGGATGCCGTTTAGCTGCACCAACTAACCAAATTATTTAATTAATAAATTTTAGTAATTATTACGCCGCGAAAATATACAAATATCTAATTTTTTTGGCAGTTCTGCAGCTCTGCAGCACCTATACACCAGCCGCCCCTGCCTAGCAGTATACCGTCTGCTTGGGTACTATGTTCCCCCTATTTTTTACTTAAACCTTTCAGATAACGCACAATTATAGTTCCCCTGGCCTAAAATACAATTACTTTTGTCGCAGGGTCGACGACGGACCGGATAATAAAGATACGTGTACATGGCATAAGGTCCCCAAGGAGTACCAGCGGATTTGACAAGAATATTTTTGGATTATTTCGTAGCGGATATATTAACAATATAAATTGACCGCCGCGGTGGTTACGTAGAAGTGGTTTTTGTGATTTATTATATTTTTACTACATTGAGTTTACTGCCTGGGTACTTAAAATCTTGAATTAATAGATTATAAAAATTGTTATTAGGTAAATGATTCGATTTTACGTTTAATATGTCTGAGTATATTGTACAATGGCATATCGTATGAGCATATTATTACCGCTAACGTGAAGATAATGCGCTTCAACAGAAAAGGCATATAAACGGACATCTGCAGAACACTGTATGCGGTTGTTTGTATTTGCAAGGCAAAGTTTATTACTCTTACACGAAGCTGTAATCTCCTGGTACGATTAGCCGACCGTATTATTAAAATGCTATTAGAATTAATTTATTATGGCATTTGTAACTCAGGCGTTTTAATTTCAGGTAATTACACATGGACGTATTTGGTTTGATAAGTTTTTCATAAATAGGAAGAACAGTTTTATTTAATTGACCATTTAATAAGTTTAAGCAATACATTACTACATCCTGACTGGTACACTTTTGGTACTGGACTGGTACTGGAGTGGACTGGTACTACATCATTCATAGTATCATTTAGATGTTATTTATTCACAACTTTTCGATTTAAAAATATTATAAAACAATGTTTCACCAAACAGGTTTTCTTCTACAAATATACCTTCCAATGCCAATGATTTCAGAACCTACAGCTCACCTACAACAGAGAGGCCAAGTACTGGTATTATATGCTCCCCTGTACACAAAATCAGCCTCTACAACACCTCTCAACATCAGACCTGACGACTGCAAAGGTGGAATGTATAATTGCCGGTAAACCAACAGCTGTTGTTGTGGCACCAGTTTACCTCCTCCAAGATCGGGGTGGTTTACCACCACCAAGGGAAATGGAGGAATTGGTGGCATACTGCCATGCCCAAAACTGGGAATTGATCATGGGCTGTGACGCCAACGCACACCATATGACTTGGGACAGTACAGACAACAACGCAAGAGATAAGTCACTTTACGACTATATTGACGGTAGTAATCTAAGTCTGTTGACTTTAGACGTCAAACTATAGTTAACTCGGAAAGAACCTGTAAAAACTTGAGGTGCTAAATGATAGTGGGAGAATAGAGGAATATATAACTCACAATGATGTACCATAATAACTTCAGTAATCTCAGTACAAAGAAAACTTCAGGTCATGATCTAATAACTGCACAAATACTTAAGGGGTTGCCCTGTAAAGGCATCATGAATGAAACGGACGCAACACTTCAATGCAGTACTACGGATCCGATACGTGCCAATACAGTGAAAGATTTCTGAAGTAAAAATGATTCCTAAACCTAGAAAACCTCCTGAAAAATCATACCAATTTCCTTATTGCCGATTATATCCAAGCTCCTTTTTCAGACAGCTTTCGATTTCGCTGACAATCTCGCGCTGCAGTGTACAGAGTTCGACCCGCCAGACGAGGATGAGGACCATGTAGACGAAGTGAACTAAAGGTCTAGGCCGCTTAGACGATAGCCAGACGAAGACCAGATCCGATCAGTATCTCCAGAAGAGATCATCTGTATTCTGGCCCACGTCAACGTAAAAGGAGGCGGCTAGTCGAGAAGAGATAGGAAACCGAAGTCACAGGAAGCTCTCTCGTAAAGGAGTGGCCAGACTTGTGGCTGTCACAAACGCTATTCTGACGCTCCGATATTTCTCCTTCAGATGAAAAAAGGCAGACGTGATATTCATCCCCAAGCCCAAGAAGGACCACCTCTTTCCCCAAAACTACAGGCCGATCAGCCTACTGCCAGCTATGAGCAAATTTCTCGAAAAGGTCATATTGGACAGGATTAAGAAGCTCTCAGAAGATCTAGAAGCCGCCCTAGATGAGCAGTTCGTGTAAGAAGAGAACATTCCACCGAGCTCTAAGTGCTGCGGCTACCAGAGTATGGCACAGAGGGATTCAACTGAAGAGATCACGGTACGACGGATTGGTCATCAAGATGCCGGTATCCCTACTCCAGCTGATTCAAGCCTACCTACGTGGCCGGACCATCCCAGCCAATGTAGAAGGAGAGCTGTCAGTCGACAGACGTCAAGATGGACCCAGGGGACCGTACTCACCCCGCAACTGTTCAACCTATACACCGCGGATATGCCGAGGACGAACAACAACGAACAACATCACCATGGCCCTCTACGCAGACGACACCTCCATCCTTGCCAGATCCTGGCAAGCGAGGCCACCCGCTACCTGCAGGAAGCCGCTTCGCTTCCCGAGGACTGGTGCAACTGATGGGAGGTAGAAGTCAACGCGGAGAAGAGCCAATAAGTGCTGTTCCGGAGGGTTCGTAAACAGAGGCCAACAGGATACGTCGCCATGAACGAAGTCAATATCCAGTTGGAGAACAACGTCAAATACCTGACGTGGATGGACCATATAGATGCCACTATGAAAAGGGCAAAGTTCACCAGAGCCCTGCTTTACCCGATGTTAGCCGGCGACAAAAGGCTGAGCCTGAAGAATAAGACGACCCTCATCAAAACCGTTCTACGCCCCCAGCTGACCCACGCATCTACCGCATGGGGATACGCAGCGAAGGGGCACCTCAAGATGATCCAAGCAATGGAAAACAATAGAACTTCAAACTGCAGTAGGCGCCCCATGGAGTACAAGACGTCCAGGGAGATCGAGGAACCATGCCAAGAACCTCTACGTCATCGCAGAAGACCATGCAAACCTGCTTATCTGGCTGGCCACGGCTTACAATCCACAGGAGGCGGGACGTTACAAGGGGCAAAGGACCCACATCCTGGAAAACGAATAAGAGTAAGTACACGATCACGATCTTATGTTTCAGCATGACTGATGCGAGAGGAAGCAGACGATACAGAAGAAAGAAGAACAGGACCAAAGAAAACGGATCGAGAACACACTAAAACGACCCAATCCAGTGGACGGCAAGGCCGACTGCCTCGCAAAACACCTTAATTTGCCTTAAATGTCGCACATCACATTTATGTAAAATTATAAAAATTGACAATTGTGCGATTAGACTCACAGGGACAGGGACGTGATGTCGAGGTACGTAGTAGATAATATAAAATAAAGAATATGATCACAGTAGATATTTTCTTATTTATCTTCAACATTCAACTAGAAAGACTGTATATCATATATATCAAACATATAAAATAATCATATAACTCAACAAACTTTCCCGTATACATCAAATTCAAAATATTAATGTCGCATTCCAACCTCAAATATGTGAAATATTTGCATATCAATATTAATGATCACATTTATTATTGATTAAGAATTCGATTGAGAAATTAATATGTATGTTATTTTAGATTCTTCTGCATGAAAACGAGAATGACTATGTACATAAATATAGTAATTAAAATAATTCGATTAACAACAAATTGAGGTATTACCCTCACCTTGAGCCTCACTTTAACATGAAATTTACATAACAGTAAAGTTGTCACATGAACCTACCGCAGAAGTAATTTATAATAATCGTCATTTACGATGATGATGAACGACCGTACGCCTTGGTAACAAGTAGGTATAATAATTATTGCTTTAGGCAGCCACTCGGAAATAACGGACCCACTTCAGCACTACACAAAATTTCAAGTGATTTTTTTTCTTGCACTTGTATTATATAAGAACTATGATAATTATATTATTCAACAGCCACTAGTACACTCATTATTTGCATGAATACTTACAAATAAAGGGAAGAAAAGCACACACGTGAATTATAAGTCATAAAACACTAGTGAGTTATGACTTATAAGACGCCATTTTCTCTATAAACATCTAAGACTTATTTATAAATTTATACAATTTACTTTTAGTAATTAAAATTAATATTAAATGAAAATGACGCATATATTGGGGATTAAGAAATAATAAAACCTTGTACTTGAACTGGGCTGTTCTTACGTCAGCTCGTTTTGGACTTGGAGTCTTCTATATATTCTTCCGCGACCGTTGCAGATGTCCATCATCCATTTTGCTTTAATGCTGTAATGTTCACCACTGCATTTGCCACTAAGCTTAGCGGATGATCTCATACAATGACCGGTGTATAACTGAGGGCTTTGTAGACCCAAGTACGAAGTAATTTTTGATAACAAAAATGGATCAGGAAGAACTTCCCCAAGAAATTATTGATGATGCGGAAAATTTTGCCAGAAATATCTCGTAGCTGTTACGATACGGAGTTGAAGGCGTTTGAAGACTGGATGAAAGTTAAACATGTTAAAGGTATAAATGAATCTATTTTGCTTGCTTGCTTTCTTGACCTACACAAGAAATTTGTTGCATCATCATTATGGACCAAATGCTTAAGTCAACTCTTCAGCTTTACGAATAGCAATAGCCTCTGAAATAATCATCTGATGGAGAATTTTTGATCATGAAAACAGCTTTAATTATGGGAATTGCGGGAGCTTGTAGTGTAATGTAAATAAATTCCGTTCCGTTTTATGGCTAATGTTTGAATTCCTATTTCAAATATTTGAAATAAAACCGCGCGACCTTGTAGAAATTTACAACAACTCACATCTACCGTTACCCCTACCTTTCCGTCCCGCTACAAGCACATTTAATCGCGAGATCTGCAAGAATCATTCCTTTTGCCTTTTTCTGCCGGCTTGTTTTGGTGTGTCGACCTTACGCTCTCGAAGATATATCTTCGTTGTTGTGGTGCAGTGATTCAAAGTTACCAGGTACAGTCCTCAATATTTTATTATTAAGAGATATTTGTAAATGTTCTACAGCTGGGCCATGTAATTAAGGCTTTGTGAGAACCTTAAAATAGGTTAATGCCATATAAAATTTTACGGTTTAAACAATAGCAACTACTTGGAGTGAGCTGTGGGCACAAAAGCCACGTCTATATTTTTTTCTCTATTTTGGTACATGATTACCACTTTATTTTTTTATTGAATTAAATATATAATTAATTTAAATTTGAATCGTTCGATTTTGGACTACCTACCTGGTGATTTTGAGTCACTGCTACTGTTTTACCGAATGGTAGCATACTTTAAGTTTTTTTAAAAAGATATTACTTCGACGGCGTAAGCCGTTATTTAAGACATTTATTGCTTATTTCAGTAAAATATGCCAGCAGTAAATTTTCTGCAACGATTTGACGTTCTTGTCGCTACACGCCAATCCATAAAATTTGTGTAGGTACACAATTTTATATTTGTTTTGCGATTTTTCGGATAATAAATTATGTATTGTATCATGCGCTACTTGCCTTAATTCTGTCGGTGTACATAATAGTCCATCTTCACTAACCGAATTCATAATTTTTGGCACACTTATTTAACTTGATTTGAAAATGTCGAAACTATTCATAAATGTCAAGTCGCCAAAAAATAATAATAATATTTATTTATTCCAACAGGAAAAAAACCCAATTACAGGAATAAAAGCAATACAAGTAATAATTAAAATATAACAATATAAGTAGAAGTAAAATAATACAAAACAGCAATACAATACATAAGACGTAATACCTATTAGCCAAACTAAATATAGAGATATTGGGGACTTTCTTAAAATATTTGATCTAGGAGCAACACAGTAAAATAAAGTTTGCTGTCTAGAATATAGGCGAGGAATTTAGCGTAAATTAATTTTATTTAAAAGAACAGGGCAATCAAGCTTGCCATTCGAGATATTAAATAAGAATCTAATTATCATGATATTGCGTCTAGTTTCTAAAGAGTCAAAATTAAATCTCGCAAGTAAATAATTCTGATCCAAGCCTCTAGGAGTATAAGATTCATCTTGCAAAAAGATAAAAAACTTTAAGAACTTTCTTTGGATCGATTCTAAATTTTGACAATGAACGTGATAAATCGGATACCATATAATCAACCCGTATTCTAGGTTTGACCTCACCAGAGCATAAAACAGAGATTTGAAGGTGCTTATATTGGAAAAGTCCCGGCAATTGCGGTAAATTAAGCCATAAGATTTAAATGCATTAGAAAAATATGGTTTATATGTTCAACAAAACTGAGTTTACTGTCAAAATAAATACCCAGATCTTTGAATACATCAACTCGGCCGATGATGTTATTCCCAATGAAGTAGTTGTGAGTATACGATGAAGTTTTGCGAGTATAAGTCATTACGTTACATTTAGCTATATTTAGTTGAAGATGATTTGTCTCACACCATGAATCTGTTAATTCAGTCTTGAATATGGATGGAATCTGTAGAATATTTTTTAATTTCAGAGTAGAGTTTAAAATCATCGGCAAATAACAAATGCTCACAAGTAATGACTTTAGGAAGATCATTAATAAAGAATAAAAACAATATGGGGCTCCGATTGGAACCTTGTGGAACTCCCGAAGTTGGAGAAAATGATATTGAATTGAAATTTCGATATCTGATCATAAAGTGTCTATCGCTTAAGTAGGAGGTGAATAATTTAATCAATACTTCAGAAAAAAATATTACTTTCTAGTTTCAAAAGGAGTATGTTATGGTCAATCTAGTCAAATGCTTTTTGGAAGTCCGTATAGACGACATCGACCTGTCCTCTATTATCCAAAACCTCAGAGACATATTGAGTAAAAATCGCTAAATTAGATATTGTTGACCTCCTTTGTATGAACCCATGTTGGCGTGACGAAATAAGCTGACTGGTAGAGTAGTAAAGTTTACTATACACTATGATTTCGAAGATTTTAGAGAAATTACACAGTAGTGAAATGCCTCTATAATTTGAAACATCATTTTGATTTCCCTTTTTTGGTAATGGGCAAATATATGTTATTTTCCAATAAGACGAGAATGAAGAATTACGTAGGATGCAATTGAATAAGATCTGTAGTGGCTCGTGGTAATAATGAACCGTTCTACGTATTTCACCGTATCGTAAAAGAGTTTTGCTCGAGCAGTCACCGGGCGGCGCGCTTAGTGATTTATAATAATTCACAAGTGAGTTATCATAACTCACGCTATTTGTTTATAGATACTATTATTTGTTCAGTTCATTAATGAACATATAACCGCATAAGAGTAGATAAAAGTCATTAATAGAGTATAAACATTATTCGTTGAGCAATAATGCTTTTAAACGAGACAATACTGTAATAATTTGACAATAATTTGACAGTTTTTCATACTGTAAGGTAATTTATTGAATATATTTAAACTATGTTAAAAGATGTATTATATATAGTAGTTTTACCATGTGGCACTAGAAAATATTCTGTATAATTTGTGTTAATATTATGAACGTCTCTATTGTTCTAAAAAATATTTTCGTTGCTATATACTCAAACAGAAATAGTGGAAGTACAGTTAAAACCTGATATTCCGTAAATAATTTTTGTCGACTAAATGTACTGGCTATGCCAGCAATAGTGCGCAGTGTATGTTTCTGTGGAAGGAAAACTATCGAAATGTGTAAGCACACCATATCTCAGATAAGACTCAACTTATCTATAATACTTATTGTCTGTAACAGACATATATGAGAATAAAAAAATGCCGCATCGTCAAACGATGCGGCTACGCTATGACGAGATTAAAGTCGGCTCGCGCCGCTCATCAAAGACATCCGGTTTCCCTTTGACGATGCGGCATTTTTTCATTCCCATATATGTCTATTACAAACTATGCATGATGAATAACTGAGTTTTTGTTAGCACAGTTAAATTCTTAAACATATAATTTAGCGATTTCAACCTTGAAACTCAATGTTCACATTGCGATTTGCAATCTAAATTTCTATCCAAGTATAAACCCAAGAACTTAACATATGATTCAGGGGAAGATATAGAATTATTCGAGACATTTTTGTCAATTCTTATGCCAATATTTGAGTGAAACCTCAAATACTTAGTTTTCAAGCATTGAGTAACAATGAATTATGATTAACCCACATACTTAAATTATTACTAATAACTTCATTGCATTTTTCAGTGAGCATTATCTCTGACTTATTGGAAGTAATCTCCGAAGTACGATAAATTTGACACTAAAGAAAGAAAAAAGGTATAGAGCCAAGCACTGAACCCTGAAGAACACCCTTACTTATATATAATACTAGAACAGCATTACGTGAATTTGCAATTATGCTTGGCCTCTATTTCTTTCTGAAATACTTTTGCCGTTTTATATATATTTTCAGTTCTGCGGTGTTCAAGACTGTCCGGCTATGTGTCTTTTCTCCCTCGACCTTGGGCGGGGGAATGGGGATGGGATGTTTTGCGGGAATTAGTATCTAGTTTTAGTTAATTTTGGTTAATATTTACATAAGCGGGCTGTTGAAAGCATTGGTGTACAAAAATACTTATTATCCTATGTTAGTATATTTTGGGTCTTTTTATGTTAGATTATTTTATTATATTATTGCTACTATTACATGCCTCTTTTAGTTGTTAATTTTTTAATTTGTTTCATGCTTTTTTCTGGTTTTGTTTGGTTTTGTTTTTTATATTATTCTGTTTTTTGTTATGTTTTTTTTATTTTTTCATTCATTATTGTTTGTTATTTGGGGGTTGTGATGCGGGGATCATGGGGCATAGATATAATTCAGGGATGGATGTTTTGGGGGTTCGGCAAATTTGGGTATCATGGCTTGTTGAATTGTTATGTTTGGGTGTTGTGTTAGGCGTTTGATGTATGCAGGTATTATTGTTTTTTCTATATGTTGGTCTATTGTTTGCATGCCCGTTTGCTGGTGCAGTGTGGTGTTCCTTGTACCTGTGCTCATCCTTGTGTTTGTAGCCGCTCTGAGGGCTTTGTTTTGTAATATTTGCAATTTATTTTTATGATGTTGTGATATGAAAGGGTACCACACTGCAGAAGCATATGTTATTATGGGTCGAATGTAAGCTTTATATATTAGTAGCGCTGTTTGCGTGTTTGACATTAACATAATCGTGCTTAATTGGGCCTGTCTAAATTTAGCTTTTTTGATGGTTTCTTCGACTTGTTTATCGAACCTGAACCTGCGTTCTATATTAACCCCTAGATATTTCAAATGTGTTATATTTTGGATGTTTATTTTATTTATACATATTTTTAATGTTATTGGTTCCCGTTTTCTGGTGAGGACGACCACTTGCGTTTTTGCCTCGTTTAACCCCCATTTTTTGTAGTATGTTGTTACGTTATTTATCTGCTGTTGCATTAGTGTCTGTAATAGTTTTGGGCTCTTAGAGGTAGTAATAGTGGCTGTGTCGTCGGCGTATAATGCAACAGTAGTCCTATGGTCTGTAGGGTTTGGGAAATCGTGGGTGTATATATTAAAAAGTGTTGGTCCTAGTGCCGAGCCCTGTGGTACGCCTGATAACACTGGGCGGGATATGGATGTACCCTTTTGGACTGCAACTACGAAGGTGCATTCGGATATGTATGACTGTATTATTTTTATAATACGAGTCGGATATTTCGCTAAATGTAGTTTGTATAGCAGTCCAGGGTGCCAGACTTTGTCAAAAGCTTTCTCGAGGTCTAGGGAGACAACCCCTGTGTATTGACCTCGATTTAGGTTGGTGGTAATGTATTCACAGTGGTAAAGCTGGAATCCGTATTGGAATTCGCTCATGACATTATTTGTCACTGCGAACTCCAATACGTAGGATTGGATTAGAGAGTCAAAAAGCTTGCCTATGGAGGGTAGTAGGTTGATAGGTCTATAGCAAGCTGGATCGGAATATGATTTATTTGGTTTGTGTATAGGGATGACCTTGGCTGTTCTCCAATATGCGGGATAATGGGTTAGTCTCATGCAGGAGTTATACAGGTTAACCAGGAACATTACTGCAAGGTGGGGTAAGTTTTTGATGGCAAAATTAGGAATATTGTGAATGCCGGGTGCTTTTCTCTTTTTAATTGCCTTGATTATACCGTAAGGGTGTTGCGGCGTAAAGAAGATTGGCGTATCTGTGTTGTTTAATTCTGTGTTATCGAGTGTATTTATAAATGTTTGAACTATGTTTTTGGTTGTCAGACTTATGTCGTTTGGTGTGAATTGTTTAGCAAAAATTTGAGAAAAGCACTCGGCCTTCTCTGCATCCGTTTGTACATCACCACGGGCTGTGTTTAATATTGGTATTGGGGGTTTTGCTTTCGTGAATCGCCTCGGAAGATAATATGGATCGTCAGGGTGGGATTCTATAGCTTTTATTATTCCGCTTTCTCTGAATGCTGTGATTTGCTTTTTGATTCGGTTTGTTAATTTATTAATTTGCGCGCGATATGTTGGGTTTTTAGTACGATAATAATTTTTCCTGGCTTGTGTTCTAAGTTGAATAATTTCTATTATGTGTTTTGGGAGGGGATGGGATCTCAAATGATTTCCCAGTGTTTTTGGCTTGTCGTCATTGCAGTCTGTATGGTTTTAGTGATGTATTCCGCTGCCTTTTCGAGGTCCTCAACAGTCCCACATTTCGGGTCTGCAGTTATTTCGGTGTTTATATAGTTTTAATAATACTAGAAGAGTTTGTAGATGCTCTTATATTATTGCAGTTAGGACACTAGTGTATTTTAAACAGAACAACAAAAAATAATACAATTATTTTAACTTCTACAAATTGATTTATTTAAGATAAATACTAAACTACATCTATGCATATCGCTATGCTTCTACAGAAACTGAATTAAAGGAAATTCTGTATGTACATTATATTAGTACAACTGAAGTTAGCAAATTTACGTTCTCTCTCAAGTCTCAAGTAAGGTTCTACTATAACCCCATTTGCAATGTCGTGTTTTATTGTGCCGCTGGAAACAGGTAAAATATCAGCACACATCAATTATTTGCCAAGGCGATAAGGCCGTGCATAATTAGAGGGCGGGTATCCTAATATTTTCTCTTTTTTTTTTTCGATCTGCGTGAAGAACGAATTCTTTCACGGTACTTGCCGGTACACGGTACACGGTACATGAGAACATTCAAGAAGATTTGTATCTGGTGTACCACCTCGGATCGATTAACAGTGAGAGTGAGATAAAACGCTAATTAAAAGGTAAGCATCCTGTAAGAACCATAAATAGATTACAATAAATTGTAGGTACCAAATATTATTAACTTGTATCTTATAACGGTCGCTAACAACAGAGCAGATAATAAAGCCCGGAAAATTGGTTCCCTTCAAGACATACTCAAATTTATTATTATTATTTTTAGTTAAGTAGGTATGTTATTTAATTATTATAATTAGTTATAATTTTGGGCTGTCCGTTTCATATTTATCGATCCACGTATCATAAGAACTGCTTTAACATAATATAAATTTGTATATTATTTAGACATCTAAGTACCTATACAGAAGCAGATACCCACCTCGAGTAAAATTGTGTTATGAAACAGTTACACAGGGCTTTCATCTATATTTTATGTGTTTTAAAAATGTCACCATGCCATAAAATCCGAACGGCACATTTATATCGGAATTTAACAGAGGCAGCTGACTTACCAACGCTTACAAGAGACTTGGCTCATTTGAATATTAATTTTATTGATTAGAAACTCTGCATTAATTATGTAAACAGTAGACATTGGGTAACAAAATTGTCCCCACATTTTAACTCAAATCTATCAAATTTTAATTGCTGGCTTTAATATTTGATTAAGCATTTATAATCGATGGTTGTTGATAGTTACATTTTTTTATTTTCATAATCTGTTAACCAATAATTAAACGCCAATTTTATTTCATATGTGTCGTATCTCATTTTCTTCTTTTCTTCATTTGTTTATTTATAGGGTGATCTTAAAAACTCGGACTTTGATCTCTCGTCACACTACGGTGCTAGGCGGGTGATATTAGTTACCGCAGAAGAAGAACCAGAAGGTGCAAACCACGGTAGCGTAAGACCGATTTATCAAAAAAAAGCCCTCTGCAATAACACCGTAGATCAACTGCAAGTGCTGGGATTCATCTCCCCAACAAGTCTGTAAGGAGAAGATTCTTCCTCGACTTCAGATAAGAAGACGAGCAAATTTGCGCTTTGTTAGGACCGGATGAAAGTAAGTTTTGTTTGTGTAGGTCGGATTGTAGTGTTTTCGTGAGGACAAGAAAGAACGAATGATTTGGGGAAGTGAGGGTGACTTTTGGAGGTGGATAAGTGACTGCTTGGGGTGGACTAAGTATGCATGAAAATATTGAATGTGGCACTGAGAGGGGAAAGCATGAATGGTGAGCAATAGAGATTTGTGTTAGTGGGACCACAATATTATTCCCCCTATGCTGAAAATGTTGGGAGGCGATTTATTTTAGTCGATGATATTGCAAGACCTTACCGCGCTAGAGTCTTTACTGTATTTTAAGAGGATCACAATATTGAAATAATGGATTTGCCACCGGGATATGAAACCAATCGAACATGTCTGCAGTAGAATGAAAAGGAAACGAAAGAAAGGGAATTGACAATTTGGAAGACTCGGTATGTGGTTCAGGAAGAATTGCTGAATTGGAGAGGGAGATTTGAAAAGTTGTTAACCAGCAGTTTTTAGCGAACTTGATGAATGGAAGGCGCAGAACAAGATGCAACAGTTATAAGAGCTGTAAGTGGTCTGACAAATTATTGAAATTCTCATAATTTCCTTCAAATTTAGTCGTGTGTATTTTTTGCCAAAGAAATAAATTTCGTAGTTCGAAATCAAGTTGACTATATTGTAAGTCTCTCTAATACCAGATTTCGGGGAAAATTGAAATTTTAGTCACTTTAATGCAACCATATTAGAGAAACCAAGAAAACTTAGTCCGTTTTCTCTTGTACGTCTTTTCTATCGTGTAGGAGGTATCTACGTAAGAAGGAGCGTTCAAGGTCACGGCTCTAGGTGCTGTATGTGAACGATAAGATATGATAGTTATATTGGCATGGTATAGGACATGGCTAGGGATCACGAAGTGTCCTCAATAGCCCACGGATTGCTGCTTTGCGTACAAAACGCGTTCAAAACGTACAAAACCTCTAGCAACTTTAAGAGCTTCTAATCTGGGTGGCATACATAATTAATCGGGTGTTGCATAGAGTAAAGATTCGATTTCTTCCATTGCAAATTCCTTAGATTTTTTGGGCTTTTATCCATCCAATTTTCTCTTAAAATATCCAAATAAACTTGGATAATTGCTAATTTCTACGTCATGGATGGCTTCAATGGTGGCGTTAAGCATCGAATGATAGGACCATAGCCATGAGGGCGTTCTTTCCTTCGACACGCTCATGTCAGAAGTAAGCCGAGACTCTTTCTGGATAGATAATTTTCGACCATGTGTTACTTCTTCCTTATGTTACGCCATTTGATATATTCAAAGTAAAAGTTTTCTCGCAAAAAGCTTTTATTTTTTCCGGTAGCAGACTGATTTTTTGCCCATTTTTAGCGGCTTCCTCATTTTCTTTCATCTTGGTTTTGGGAAGATCTCAAAAGAATGAAGTTTGGCTCAAGCAAAGATTTCTTCTTCCAGAAAATATTAAAATCTTTCTAACTAAAAATCCAAATTGTACGCCTAAAACAAGTCGAGGAAGACCACAAAAAAGCTTTGAGGATAGTACCACGCCAACAAAAAAGAGAAGGGTCCCAGATTTACTACTAAAATGGTCTTTAGATGAGCTTCACTTTGTTGCAAAAAACACCGTTGGAAGCACACTCGAAAAACATCAATTCTAATCAAGATTTAATCAAAGTTTTGCTACTAGCTTCAGACCCTTGAATCTCAGGTTTACGAAAAAGTACAACAAAAAAGTAGGGACTCAGATGACAACAGTCGATATCGACATGTAGCCGACTAGAAAATTTCTCTGGAGGACAGGGACATGGACATTGGGCATAGAGCACTCGTTAGACAGCGAAGATTATTAGATAGGTATATTTAGATAATATTTTTCAATACTATTCTTATCAGAATTGTATTTTCTGTTATGTTTAAGTACCTTTTGTGTTATCATGTATACTACTGAGTGTATTATTTATCATTCGATTTAAAAGAAAATTTTCTAGTACAACCATATTTTTCTTTATAATACTTAGTCCATTGAAGGTTTTCCGCTCTGAATTCTTTGAACCTTGACCGATTGACGTGAAATTTAATGAGTAGTTAGGGGATATCTCAATGAGTAATAGTGACATAGCGCCATTGTGTACTTTTACCCTGAGGGTAGATGCCACCCCTTCTCGGGTTTGGAAATGTTTTCACCGGAAATGGATAGAAGGACAAATTTTAAGTAAAAAATGTTCTAGAAAGTTTTGTCGGAATATCGATATTTTTCACGATATTTGGGATTGAAAACTTATTAATAATGCTTGTTTTTGAAAGGCCTTTAAAATGAGCATTAATATTGCACTATAACTAGGGAGTTACGATGCTGATATGATGGGCCCTCAAATTCTTGAAAAAAAAATGAGCCCTAAAACCACAGCCACTTCCACCAGAATGGATATTGACCGTTATCCCTTTACAAATTACTTTATTTTACTATTACTCATGTAATCCAAAAGTTTGCACTCGTTAGAATCCATATTTTTCGAAAAATATATGATGAGATATGAAAGTGTAGAACTTATTATTAAAATTTCTTTAAAAAATATCTTATTTTCACTAAAATAAGTCCAAATAACTAAATAACTCTAAAACTAAAAAAGATATGTAAAAAATGATATATTATAAAAATGTAAGTTTTTTCTTAACAAGAACTTTTTCTGTTTCTGTAGGAGCTTTTCTATTTCTGTAGGATAAAAGTTAACGGAGATATATCTATTAGAAGTTTGCATTAACCTTTTGAATATAAAGGGTTTGGGCAAATTGATATAATATATATGATCTTGTAGCCCTTGAAATTATCTGTAAATTGGTTGTTGAGTAGACGCTGTAGCTTCAAAATTAAAGGAGTTATGGTAAAAAAACCAAAAGCATTTTTTCAGAGCATAATTTATTATAATTTTGGAGTTTTATAGTTACCATATTATGTGCGTATATCGTGTATATACGAACATAAGTGTAAAATTTTTACAATTAAGTCGTTTTTATTTTCTATTAATTTAGGTATAGGGGGTGATTTTTAATGCTTGAAAATTTGAATTTGGTCCAAAAAATCTTTATTTCAATAGAATTACCGAATTAGTTTAAATATTTACTCATTTACCTATTTAAAAACCAATAAGCACACTTACGAGTATATTTGGTTCGCTCTATCAATGGATGACTAAATTCAGTAAGAATATTTTACCTACGTACTAAAATGCGTGTAAAACCTATGGCATATATAGACTTATAAGTGTACATGTTCACGAACCAGAACCTCTTAATTATATCTAAACCTCGATCTGTACTCTACTTGCTAACCTGTTCTTCAATTCACATAAATCAAGCCTCGTAGAAATAAAAGGGGAGTGCGATGGGAAAAACGGTCAAGTCGTTGCAAAGAAATGTAAGTATAGTGTAGAAGTTAGACGTATGATTAATTTTTATGCATTCTTTTTGTATACACTGCGCTACATACGTAGGAATAGCACGGCATGGTTTTTAAAAAATATTTTATCACGAAAGTAGAAATAATATCTAAATTAGGTATATTCATTACAACACTACCTATTCTATAAATATTGTAATTCTTTTAAAAATTATTGCATAGGGATCGTGTATCTAATCGTGTCGCTAATGATCCGACTTTGCAAGAAAAATTACCATACTAAACTTATTTTTAGTTAGTAATGAAGTTCCATTTTAATAAAACGAGGGATGGGATTAGACAGAACGCGAATTATTGAACAATTTATTTGATATTAACTTGAAGTAAATAAAAGATTTTATTAGTACGTTGTGGCTGTTGGATTTATTAGAATTCAGGTATGGGCAATCTTTGCTTAGCTGAGGGCGTAATGTGAGACTTAATCAGGTTGCGGGGCGTAGGTAAGAAATAAGTAGGCAGTAGTGAATAAAAAAGCCACAGAAATTCACACATTTTTTTATTTATTAATTATCCTAGCATAATCAAACATATAAGAAGAACATTAATAAAAAAAGATAGAAATATCAAATGAAAATTAATGAGATACTTGAATACTCGGAGTAGTTTCCACAAACACCAAAACACTTTCACTTCGCTCGACGCGCGTTTCGCCAACCAAGTTGGCATCATCCGGAGACGATTAAAACTTCGATTCGGTAGGTATTATGTGATTCACCGGCCGTCTAACCACGGCGTTTGTTGTTCATAGGTTGACAGTATTGGTATTCTCACCATTCAGATGACATTGCAATTCCGATTTGTGTTTTGTTTGATTACAAACAATTACAAGTTACCAGCGTGCAATCAGAGAGGGCGTTTTCAGTGGCAGGATTTTTATGTACTAAACTAAGATCAAGATTGGAGGACTTTATTTATTGAGTACTAACTGTACTCCTTAAATGCCCTTGTGGCACCTAAATCTTATTTTAGTTCAGAATGATGCTTTACTTTATTTTAATGTATTCGTTTGTTACTTTATATATTTTTTATTGCTGATGTACACCCACCACCAATATTTAAATAAAAATACTTAGTTTTCCTGAAACAGAAAAAAACATAATTTTAATTCATTTACCATAGACGTTTGTTACTATACCAATTTGATTTCGGGACCATTTTCGGGATTTTCGGGACTAGTACCGGGACTTGAAATTTGGTCTCGAAATTTCGAAACCCTTTTTGGTCGCGGGACTTGGGAACCCTAAGCATAAGTTTTGTTGGTGAATAATGCAATGGAGAATTAATAAATCACATTCTTGCACATTCATAGTGGTTGCGTTTTCCTTCAGAATTCCGATAAAACTTTTTCGGGAACCGATCATGTTGGCGCGCCACCTGTGCACACTCCAACTAATTTACACCATTGCGAACTATATTGCTCAAAAGAATTTAGCACGTCTATAAAAATATCTTTTCCAATAGTGGTCCCTTGTAGCAGCCGTAAAGCCAGTAATTCCTCTGCCACTGCAAATTCTTCATCAACACCTCGTATAAAAATAGCTAACTGGGCTCTGCTAAAAATGCTAACTGTACTCTCATCCAAAGCAATCGAAAATGCTTGAAAATCAGCCAATCTATCGGTCCATGTTTTTTTGACATCACTAGCCATCATATCTATACGTCGAACGATAGTCGCGATAAGCTCGTTTTCTCAAAATAGTTATTCTTTTCTGGGCACAAAAGTTCTGCAATATCTGCTAGGTACTCTTTATCAAACTGTCCGTCAGAAAATGACTTCGATGTTTTCGCTATTTGGGAACTATAACGATAACGAACTATAACGATTATAAAACTAGCGTTAACAACACTGTCTAGATTTGATTTTTGTGAATGGAAATCGGTAGTAAGTTTTTTAATTTTATCTTTTCTTAACTGGCCAGTGAGTAAATTATATTGAGCGAAAAGCTTGCTGGAGTAATGCCGTTTCATATTGTATTCTTTTAAAACATAAATTGTTTCATTAACACAATAAACACATAGGTTTACCACTGTGCAAGATAAAAAAGTATTCATCAGTCCATTTGTCTTGGAATTGACGAGATTCTGTGTCCACTTCCCGCTTTCTTAAACCAGACATGTTAATAGAATTTGCTTGAATATTTCCCGCGTCGTACTCTTGACAGTACGCGAATATGCGATGCGAACTCTCAGTTGTTAAGAAGTAATGAGATGACACGCGCGCTGAGTGGTTTATATATTCTCCCCAATAAGCAACTAGAATACTCTCGATCGTACCAGAGTGCTTCCCGAATGTTTATCTGTTTGTCTCTTTCTAACGACTATTTCTGACTCGATCTGTTCCGTTCCACTGCGTACGCTTAATAATATTATTTATCGATTTGTTGATATCGTTACTTGAATTTTCTCAATATTTCGCGGGCCGGATTGAAGCTGGTGTAGGGCCGAACCGGGGGTTGCCCAATGTATGAGATATATAAATATGTTTACTAAAATTAAAACGTCTCAGTAATGATATCATTGTTTATTCTTTGTGAGTGTCCCCACATGTACCTGTGGCTTGTCCCTTTTTATCTAAAATGTTCTTTCGGGAATGGTTAAATAAACAAATGCAAACACCACTATATATGAGTAGGTATACGAAACACTTCGCTAGTTTTAAATCGTTTTAATTCGTTTGAGCTATTCGTTTTTGCCATAATTCGTCCCAATGAGAAAATGTATCGGTAAGCCGTGATATCTCCTACACGAAGCATTTAATCGTGTCGTCCGTACGTCCATTTATAGTGTAATATTAAGTTCTTTTTATACTTGTAATGGGCCAGAATGAGAAAAAACAATGAACGTATATATTCCAAATGTCGTACTAGTACATGTAGGGTAGAGGCATTCGAATGAGTTGTCGATATTATCTCTCATACTGAAGAAATTAATTAAAGAAATATACGTCTTCGTAATGGGAAAAGGAAAATAAGATCACACACAAACAAACAAAAAAACGTACAAGATAGAGCTGGTCTTTACTTGATGAATATTTATTAAATAATAATTAAATCAATAATAACAATAAAATAACAGAACAAAAATTATATTGTATAATTTTAAAAATTTTGAATATTTTCTGGTGTTTGCACCGAAATGCTTATCTCCCATTATATATAAAATGATCACTCTGAGAGACATTTAGAAGGAACACCTTTTTTGCGTTGCAAGGATGGATAAAGCTATAGTTTCATTAAAAATGCAAATATTACTAGACCACAAAAAGATAGGAAAACGTAACTAAATGTCCGAAAAATGCAGTTGGTAGCGCACAATGTGCAGCAGAATTATGAATTGATTTAAATTTCTAGCCTCAAAAGATCTCGCATCACCAAGTTTTCGGGAAAAATATTGGAATTCAAAAAATACTTGAAAACTTGAAAAAAATTTCTAGTTCGCCACCCTATACCTCTATTATTAAGAACATTTATCTAAGGTCATATTTAGCCAATCGTTATATTGCGCTGTTAGGACTTCACAGTTGCTCTGAATAATATTCAATATGAAACACCCTGTATATAACCTCAGCTTACTTGGGTTTATAAAACATTTACAAATATCATCTAAAAATATAGAAAATAGTAACGGTTCCAAATGGGATCCTTGGGGAACTCCTGAGATGACTTGTGGAAAAATTATTATTAATATTGAGAGCAACGCTTCTGCAACAACCTACTTGTTTGCGTTCCAAGATGAGATGGCGTGAGTAAGTTCTTGTACAAATGGTAAGATGCTAGTTACTATTGATTATCTCCCATAAAACTCCTTCCAAGTACATTCATAAAAGGAATAGACGCCGCTAGTTTGATAATAAACCTTTTCTGTCATTACTTAAAATAGGTGTCATGTTTATAAATTTCCATTTATCAGGCAGAACCCACGTCATAAGCGATTTATTAAAAATGAGATGCAAAGAAATTCCCAACTAGAAGCTAACGCTTTATTACCTCCTGTTTCTCAACCAGAAGCTAACGTTTCATTGCCTGATACTGGACCAACATCTTGGGTTGATTTCCTAGACAATCCTCAGCCAAGTATGTCCAAAGAGAACTCATTTCTTACAATAGCTCCCATACCAAAAAAAAGTTACCAAAGAAGTTAACAGGACGGGTCAAAAGAAACAATGTTCGAAAATCCTTACAAGCACAACTATCAGGAATGACTCAACAAAAGAAAAGGTTAAGAGAAGAAAACCTAAAGAAGAAGGAAACAGATAAAACACGTAAAAAGACTGTATGAAAATATTTTGACGAAGATGAAGAAATATGTACAAAACAGAAAAAAATTAAAAGGCAACCAAAAAATTAAGCGTTTACTAGTTGCTGTGTTAAGACGTAATATTCAACATGATTTTTTATGTTTGAATCTAGTCAACTAGTTACATTGTGTTTTATTTAAATAGCTCCAAAATCTAATAGTTACTGGCAACGGTTTCAGACAGCAGAGTGTATTATTTAAATTGAAATAATAATTATGATTAATAACTCCGACTCACACAATTATACTTATCGGTCTAGTCTTTATTTTAATTTTGAATGTATACAATAAATGGTCGGCTCCTCATTTACCTAAAGTGACATTGAGTGATACATGACGACAGATTCAATATAGCATGTAGTTTTTACAAATCAACCATACGATTTCTATATACCCATTTCAATTATAGCGGAATAATTAATCTCATCTCTGGTGCATTGGGTAGACTGTTTTCTTATTCAATTAACGAATTCAGAGATAGTACTGATATTTTACACGAATCAAAAGTATGTTTACTGCTTCTATCAGATGAATGCATCAAGAATTCGTGTAATTAAGTAGATAAAAATTATTAATTTTCTAATGGTCGTTTCATTAGTTGCTCATTTATTTTCTATGGAATCGATACAGCTCAGTCATCACGAACACGCCTTATATCTCTTTTAAATTATTTTACCACTATATACTTGCATTATAACAACAACTCAGTAAGCAGATACGAAATGGCTGAATTGAATGGATGCGACCGGTATAATTAAAAATAGTTGGCATAAAAGAAGTTGTAATTAAACAGATTTACGATATTAGATGATCATATCATCATGATTATCTAATTATGGCTCTTCCTTTATTAACACGGTTACACTAATTAATCAGTATTATTACACATTAAGTACCCATGCAGACAGAGGTTTTATAATGCATAAAACCATCTTCTTTATATACGAAGCGATGTAAAGACTTTGTAGCTCAAGTCCTCAACGCTTTGATGGGGATCTAGTTGGTAAACCAGACAGTCAAGTTGCTAACCTCTAATGGCATCAGGAATACCAAAACTGGATAATAGATATACAATCATAAAAAATAATATATACAATAAAAAAATGATTCGATATTTCCTGGTAAAATGTTTTTTTGAAACAAATAAGTATGATAAGCCGCAAGATATAGTTTTTTGGTAGTGCTTGTTTCATGACAATAACCATAACGGTATTAAACACCAATTATACCATTGGGGTGATTTAATTAATATTGAAATAATTAATATTGAGGCAGACCTATCTAGAGATAGCTAACTACTCATCCATATCTTAGCGCAAAGTTATTATGCAGTGCAGGCTAATATTGGCTTTAAAGTGTTTTAAAGCAAGTTCCAGCTCGATATAATAAGAGCCCTGATTTTTCCGCTAGTCAAAAGCACATCCAAGTTCATCAGCTGACATAAGGATGGCTGAATTTTACTGGCCATAAAGCATTGTGAAGAAGCCATCATTCTGCCATGGAGACCTACCAGACTCTAGTCGCTAGCCTCCGTGTTGTCGTTTGTAATAAAACCGTGGACGGATGAATTGGACTGTAGATTCTGAGCAGGTGAATCAATTTTCAGCTACTTGTATCTAGTACTCGCAACTTATCTGCAGTCTATTTTACTCCAAAGGATCTTCAATAGAAGAGGATCGTAGTTGCAAGCATATTAGTGGCAAGCACCTTACTTTCCCCGAACATTCTGTAGACTAGATCGGGCACTGGCCGTACAAGGGTGTCTTTGACGGCTGACGTCATTATCTGCGTTGCTTTTACGTTAGGAAATGTCTTACTATGGTGTTGATAAACCTTGGACCATACATACTACTGGTGAAGACGACGCCGGCGTTGAAGGTGTATACTATGTCTTCACGGACGGATCAAAGAAAAAGGATGGAGCAGGCTGTGGTATATATTCCAGGAATCTGCGACTCCGATGCAGCTGGACTATGGATAAAAATGCCAGTGTAGTACAAACAGAACTCGCTGGTATAACCATAGACGCACAAGAGATTGCTCGCAGAGAAATAACGGGCAAGACAATAAGAATCTGCACAGTTAGTAGACAATCACTACTGGCCCTGAAAAATTATAAAATAACTAAAGGATCAACATGGGAATGTCACCAAGCACTTGTGAGAGCATGTCAGATGAATAACATCTGCCTGTGCTGGGTCAAAGGACACTCATAATGCAACGGCAATTTAGAAGGTGACAAACTGGCCAAGAAGGCAGCCAGCCTGAGTATCCTTCTATGGCCAATTTGAGGGAAATGCCCCTGGGCAACATCATCACCTTTTGTACAACATTGAGCTGGTCGATGGCCTAGGGAGACATTTCCCTCGCGGAGAAAGCACAAGGGGCCCAATGGGGCCTAAGTGCAGCGGATCTTTGATCCGCACTCCGGAAAAATTCCAGATTCCAGAATGTCTTACTTTTCACAACCAGTTAAGAAAAGTTTGGCAGTGAATCTATTTCTCGGAACAAATTTACTTAGAACATGTAAACTAACTTCTAGCTTACTGGCGCTTATGCATCCTGAATGTATACACGACAAAATGATCGGGAATTAGTCACGCATTATTTTTGAGGGTGCTCTATCTCTAGTTTGCATTTTATTATAGGTTTATCACAAACGGTGACGCGGTGATTATCTTTACAATAAGGAACATTAACATTGTATGTCTCATCTTTTGTAATGTTACGTATCCATTTTTATCCATTTCCAGACGTCGAATTAATTTGCTTTGTGCTGCTCTGGTCCCCGTTGAACTCAAGAGACGAACCCAGCGCGGATAACGTGAATCGCCTCTTATGTTTTCCAGAAGCCTTAGATTTCTTTTCGTCCTTTCACACATTATGGATCGTATCACTATTTAAGAATTTACATCACTAAAGAATTTACATAAATCCACTAATAAGGCGCTGAGAATATATACCAAAAAAACAAAGCGGTTATTATTGGAATAATGGCAAAAAATTAAAAGCTACTCATATTTTATGTTAAAATGAAAATTTTGGAAATTAAGGAAATATTTTTTAGTGTAAAATATAAATCATATAGGTAGTACGGATTATTTAGTTTGGAACGAAATAAAAATGTAGTTTATTTATAACATATTTACATCGGAATAATAACAAAATAATATGCATTATTAATAGTATAGATATAAATATTATGGAAGCGGCTGCACACCTAAATCATCATCGTCCTCATCTTCGTCTTCATCTTCTCTGTTAAATAAATCTAATGCACAAGTCTGCATATTTCGACCATTTCGTGCTCAGTCAAAGACGTTTTCGGACTCTGTTTATTAGGTGTCTAAAATGAATTACCTTCACCTGCTTCTATATTTCGAGCCTGTTTCTCAATTCGTAGGTAACTACTGTTCGAAATTTTTGTTGCTGCCAGGATCCTTTCGGTTTTATGCGACATGGTATAACTTGTGCGAATTTATTTATCTCTCTACTTTGGTTGTGGATCACTTGACCATTTCTCCCCAACTTTTTACTTTCAGCCATCACTTTACGGGTTTTCACCAAACAGTCTTGTTCTAAACAACTACCAAACACAACACGACCGAACAACAACAAATGAATCAAATAAAATCACAACAAATCACCAGGAATACAACAGAAGAAAAAACGCTCACGCTACACGCCAGATGCAATACGAAACGAGAGTAACACTAAAGCAACCTGTTAAAATATTATAGAAGTAGAAATATTTTGAATTTCAGGTAGGAAATCCCATGACCGTCGACCGCCGCATGCCGAAGCTAATGACCGTCGCATGTCGCTCCAATTGTCAAACAGACGGCCACCCCTATTATTGTTTTAAACTTGCCCGATACGAAAACAGTTTTTTCGCGTAGAGATGACGCTGGTGTCTTTTCATTTAAATTTACCTCTACCTAACCTACACTACCTACTATTCAAAATCACTATAATTAGAATCAATGTTCTTCTGGCCCTTGGTATTTCTAAGTCAGCATCGCTGATTTCAATGGGGGCTGTACTTACAGTATCAGCAATACTATTACTAGTAATAGTAGTAATAAATTGTTTTGTGTATTTTTTTTTATAAAAAAACGGAAAAACAAACGCTTTTTTAATTATTAGGAAAGTTTTTTTATAATTAAAAAAAGACAATGTTTTGAGAAAACATGGTTTTTAAAAGGTTTTTTTTTAAATTTTAAATTAAACGTTTTTTACATCACTACCGTTTTTTTACTCACCACCGATTTTACCAAATCGTTTTTAATACTTTGAAAGCAATGGCTATTTAGAAGTAACAGTATCTAAGATCTGCGACACTACTTTTTTTGTTATTACATATAATACAATATTGTTCATATCATTCGGACCATATTCGGAGAAAAAAAAGTAGCGACAATTATTATATACCTACGTTAGGAGTTTATATACAATAACTTTTTTATTATCATGACATTAGTTACCCACTCATCATATATTTTAATATTAATTTACCCAACGGAATTTTTCAAAAATTCAAGAAAAGTATCATTATGTCCTGATTATTATATTCAGTATTTCTTAGCAAATCAACACGATTTGGCGAAGCAAAGTGAAAAGATAACTCTGATAATCCGGTATACGTATATGTGTTGACATGTGACGTCATCTATTTTTATATTTCGCTATAATTATTGTAATTCAACAGGACAATACTTGAGAAACCATCGTTAATGGAGAGTGGTCCCGAAATGTTCAACAACGAACGCGTTATATATTAGAAAAATAATCACTTGGGCAACTATTTCCTGGCAACAATAAATAATTCCTGGAAATATGGTATTTATTAAGGTCCCAATTTTTCCGATGCAAGTAATTTAGTAAATGGATACATTTTCCAGTGCATTTAAATGTAGAAGGCTGGGTAAAATATATGTATAAATATGTCTCGATAAAACCCTTATATACATATATATTTAAAAAAAGTGTATAAATTATGTCAGCAAGAGATAGGCATCTGCATTCCTAAAATATTTTAAAAGTTTGAACCATGAAATATTTATGAGGCATTAAACAGTGGTATACCTGTTTTAAATTATTAGACTCGGGCTCTCTAAATTGAATACCAGGCAGCAACAAAATACTGATCATTAAATAAATATAAACTTGATATCACCCAAAATGCGCCTGGTCGTTTACTTAATACCTAATCTAACCACTGGATTTATTGAAAGAAATAGGTCTGTGTAAACCGGCTGATATTTAAGATCCGGAGGTAATAGCTCCAACTAGGAGCTGTTACGCCCCACTAGAGAAACGTACACAAACATGATACCTGCCAAATATATATTACCAACCTTGAAAAAAAATCCTCTATTAACAAATTGTATTTAAGCTAGAGGATAATTGGGGCAATGCAGTTTTAAAAATACGTTATAGTTTATAACTAGAACAATAAACTATAATGTTTCCAGTTTATCCTTAGATATCCATACCTAAATTATATATCTATGTTAACCTATGCAAAGAAAATTGCATCATGTGAGTTGTGGCGCCACCTACTTTGGCGCTTTGGCAACTGCCAAAGAGCCAAGATGCCAAGGTGCCAAGTAGCGATACACTGCAAAGTACATCGGGATGCAAAGCGGTAAATTATCTAGGAAACATAAATATTTCTTGAAGCACCATCTCGACAATGAGATAATGCTCGTCGAAATTTTAGTGCCTTTAAATCTAGTGTATTTTTGATTAAACCGGGTTCTGAGAAATTTGGATTTTAATAAAAATGCTCTCGTCACATAAAATAAAAATTTAGGTTTTCACTTATAACGTTCTTTTCAAAAAGTTCACATAATACAATGAAGAAAAATGTGTCATGACATAATTCATTGCTTTGCACATATGAGTGTGAATTTGTTTTTGTGATTAGTCAACCAGTGGCATCGGTGTTGGTCCAAGCAAATCATGGAAAATATTGAGGTCCCAAGAAATGTTTTATCACATTACACTGTGTATCATGTTCATCTAAATTATTTAAGGGAATGTTAGAATACCATAATCACATGTCTTATGCAAAAAAAATAAAAAACTAACTGCACACGAAAAAAATAAGAGTTTCAGTGTTTGTACAATACACTATAAGCACATAGACAACGCAAGAGTTAAGTAAAACTTTAGAGTGTATTTTTCTAGGAAATATAGGTAACACCATTTGGTCGAACTCGGCAAAAGTAGGCGTGGTTTAATGATCCAGTGGCGTCTGTACTGAACCATATCAAAACACGTTGTAAACAAGTTATTTATGTCAGTGCAGCTGATTTTATTTCTTAGTTACCTTAGTGCTCTTAAAAAAATTTGTAAAGTAAACTGATTGTGTTCTAGTATAGCTTTGAATTGTTTTTGTCAAATAAGAGGAACTTAATCCCTATAAAGCCCTATAAAGTCAAATGAATTGTTTTGAGGTTATACCTATTACTTTATTTGTTATTCGGTATTTATTTCAGGAATACATTGCGTAAAATGTCCCCCAGAAGATCAGTTATTGATAATGAACACATAATTCAGAGCCAAACAAAAGATGTAATGGGATTTTATGAAAAAAGAGGCAAGTGATGGTCTATCTGTCTTTATTCCACTTTGTAAATTTAAGTAGCGATTAGTAAAAGCCACTGGCATATCCGACAGAAGTTATTAAAAAGTTTCTGAGGAACAAAAAGCTGTTGTGGAAACACTGGTATGTCATTTTCATCGCATTCCAAAAAGAAAAGGAAAATTAATTCTACAGAATCTCGACTAGAAAATTTTGTTCATATTCAATCAATACGAGAAACAATATAATATGATCATTATACAGGGTGAGTCAGTTTTTTGTAGACAAACTTTAACAGGGGATAGAACGCACGTTTTTAAAAAGAAAAGTGCCTATAAATATATGGCCGATCTAGCTTCCTAAGGAAGATACAAGGTGTTAAAGTTTCATTTTTTTTTACATTAATGTGTAATATTTTCTGAACGGAATGATATATTCACTAAATATTTTACACATATCTTAACCTGCATAGGATCAACATGTTGTATTGTTCCTGTCGAAAATACTATAGTGGATGTTACTTTTTTCGGGTACTTCGGATATTCTGCATAATGGAACTTTTTTTTTCGTACGCCACTGACATTATCTGATACATATTTCTAAAATAACGGCCCCTTAGTAACAATTTTGATCTCTTGTAATTTTGCTCTAACTACGACAGTTTTAGAGATATTGGCCGTTGTTTCTCTGACAGTGTAATGTCGTTATTATATTTTTTTTCTCGAATTTTCTTTATGACTTATAAACGAACGCTTAGATTTTTTCATGTTTGGGGGATAATGCCTATTAATTAAGGCGCATAAAACAAGCGGTAAGAATGTTCAAAAACTTGCACAGTGGCGGGGTGGAAGGGGTGCTCCACCCCTTTCGTAAACAGAACATCTACGCCAAAGACTATTTAAAAAAAAACTGTTATTTTCATTATCTACATACAGTTTAACAAAAATAATATCCCTTCTTCTGTTTCGAAATTCCTGTGCGGTTCCTAGATATTTTGATTTTTAGTGTTTGATGTGGTACTAAATTAAGTAATTTATTTATTAGCAATAATAATTATCGGCTAAATATTTAATTCTTTCAACGAAACCTACCTAAATATGGTGTGTTAATGATTCTAAAAAGCCGAAATCTCTTATTCTTTATCTTTTTCCAATGTAGTCAAAATAAATATTTGTTATATCAAGCCTTACTCAAATACAATACTTTTATATGTTGAAATCTGTTAAATTACAAATGTACTTACAATACAATAGATTATTGTGCAGTTGCCAAAAGTCTTAAAAATTTCCTTTAAGTTTTATTAAACTTGTGCATGTACCAATTTCTGTTTCAATTTTTGTTGTTGTTTGCTAAATAATTTCCATTTAAAACTAGCGTATTTGTAACTGTACGTAATAATTGCAACAAAATATTATACTCCTTGGAAAACAAGTAAGCATTATGTCATATTTTGAAACGACAGTTTGACGTATTACAAGTTTATCTACAAACAATTTTGCTTCATCTTGAATATTTTCACTGTTATTAATTATTATTTTTAAGATTAAAAAGTTATTTTATGTGATTTGCCAGATTTTAATTAGTGTAACATGCCGTTTACAAAGAATATTCGAGAAAAAAAAATATAATAACGACATTACACTGTCAGAGAAACAACGGCCAATATCTCGAAAACTGTCATAGTTAGAGTAAAATTACAAGAGATCAAAATTGTTACTAAGGGGCCGTTATTTTAGAAATATGTATCAGATAATGTCAGTGGCGTACGAAAAAAAAGTTCTATTATGCAGAATAGTCGAAGTACCCGAAAAAAGTAACATCCACTATAGTATTTTCGACAGCAACAATACAACATGTTGATCCTATGCAGGTTAAGATATGTGTAAAATATTTAGTGAATATATCATTCCGTTCAGAAAATATTACACATTAATGTAAAAAAAAATTAAATTTTAACACCCTGTATCTTCCTTAGGAAGCTAGATCGGCCATATCTTTATAGGCACTTTTCTTTTTAAAAACGTGCGTTCTATCCCCTATTAAAGTTTGTCTACAAAAAACTGACTCACCCTGTATATGTAATTGCAAAAAGGAGACCATATTTAAAGGGTATGTATTTTATGATTTAATTACTAAATAATACTCATCGGCCATTTATGTATACAATATGTAAGCTACAGGCAACTGAATTTATTTCAGGTTCTGCAACTACTTCATGGAAGCTTCTTAAAAAAATGGAATTTGAAAGAAAAAGGATTGGATTTACCAAAGAAATAACTTCCAATTTATTTCAAAAGGAAAAACGTTTAGTCGTAGTTCTAGTTCATATTGGCGGGAAGAACGGATTTGTCAAAGACACACTTCTTATTTTTAAGGTAAATAAATATAAAAAAAAGTCATAAAAAGTACCTGGAATTTTTTTAGTATCTAAATCGGGTGATTATCATGACGTTATATCATTTACAGCATTTCTAGGCCGAAAATTTTGAGAACTGGTTAAATACTTAATTAATTAATTCCTAATCTGCCATCAGCCAAAACCGGGGAGGCTGCGCAACTTCAAGTGACACTGATCACAATTGTGGGGGTGGGTCTTACGAGGCCGTCTCAGCCAACATAGATATTAGGGGTAAAGAGCGATGGCACCGCTCTGACCCCTCTTAGCGAGGTCACATATTTAGCTAAGGATATTGGCGCCTGCTTTAGTCGCATTTCTCTCAGACTCTATCGCTTCTGGAAACGAAGGAAAAAGTTCATAGGTAAATATATTACTGGACAACCACGTTTCACTTAGCTAAAACTAAATAGGAAAATGTTTTAGAATTCACCATTAACGTTTTGATAATAGAAAGTTATATCGCTTGAGTTATTGAGTGGAGAATACAAAAATTATAATTTTAGGTGTTTCATTAAAATGCAGTATCTTAATGTTAGCTTCACCGTTCTAGAAAATGCCTTATGAACTTAATTAAAACGCATCTAAAATTTCGCATTTTCGGTTTTTTTTTCGGTATTATTTCGGTCGCATTTTAGGTATTATTTGAAAGTATCACATATAGGTCATTTCATTTTAAAAACATACCTAGGTATGTTGGGTTTGTAGGTAACTGTTTATTTGGCAACCTATATAATATAAACTAATTTAAAAACAAGCGTTTCAATATTCAAATGTTTGTAACATTGTTTGCCGATAGTATTCTACACCGTTTTTGTGTAAGCACCCTGTATGTTGGCGGCTTAAAATATTTTTTGTATATTTTTACAACAAGGTACATATTTTTGCTGGACTGCATTCGTAAAATTTTTCATATTTTAATACCAACAAGGGATGAATAATGTCATTAAACTTTTTAGGTACGTTACAAGCCAGGTAATATCAACTTTAACAATTTCCAAAATTAACTAAGTATAATTTCTGGTTCCTGGTTATATGTAGGTAGTACCTAGGTATAGTTACCTACTTCTATACATCTTCATATAGAAACATTTAATATAAAATACAAAATACATTTTAAACCATACGTTGATACCTAAATACCTACATAATTAAATAGTTGAAATATAGTTAACCACCTATATGTAGTAGTATAGGAATTGTTGAAAAATTAGTAGGGCCTTCAGAATTCAGAAAAAAATTTAAATGAAAAGTTACCTACTAGAAACGTATTTTGAATATAAGTAGGTAAAATAAATTGTCCTCCGGTATTTTAGTTTTTCCTGAAGACACCTTAAGGCTTATTACCTTAAGGTATCCATTTGCGGCAAAATCACGTATCGTATCAACGTATCGTATCAGCGTATCGTTTCATTTTGGTACGATACGCTGCAACGAGTTTTTTCTTCAGTCCAGATTCACCGCGTATCTGTGTATCAATTGCGCGAACGGGAGGGATACGGTTTGGGTCGTGCGGACGTTGCAAGTTTGACTTATTTAGTGGGAGCATCGAGCATCAGGTTGACAAAATCAAAATAGTTCTTTCCGCATCTCTGCAACTAATGGACCTCAGCAACCGGCAGCCGCGTATATTTTTATGCTGAGCCATTAGTTGCAGAGATGCGGAAAGAACTATTTTGATTTTGTCAACCTGATGCTCGATGCTCCCACTAAATAAGTCAAACTTGCAACGTCCGCACGACCCAAACCGTATCCCTCCCAATCGCGCAATTGATACACAGATACCCAGTGAATCTGGGCTGAAAAAAAAACTCGTTGCAGCGTATCGTACCAAAATGAAACGATACGCTGATACGATACGTTGATACGATACGTGATTTTGCAACAAATGGATACCCGCCTTAACCGTATCCCTCCCGTTCTCGCAATTGATACACAGATATGCAGTGAATCTGGGCTGAAGAAAAAACTGACTCGTTGCACCGTATCGTACCAAAATGAAACGATACGCTTATACGATACGTTGATACGATACGTGATTTTGCAACAAATGGATACCCGTCTTAACGTTAAGATTATATATTATTACTACACTAATTTAAGAAATCTGAAATTTGTGCCTACCTGACATAGCAATAATTCATTGTCTGCTACGCTTCTGATCAGTTGGAAAAGTGTATTAATGCAACTGGAGTCGTCGCGACGAGTCTTTCCACAATTTACAAACGCACACTTATTTCCTCTGGGTCTCTGTCCCTTTTCACAACTTTTATTACCAGTCATATTCACATATATCGCACTTGCAATAACACATTAACACCACATTTAAACAAACAATATAATAACCATACCAAAAATATTATAGGACTAATACCACTATCCTAATACTTTATAATCTGTGAGAAATAAAGACAAGTAGGTGCATGTCGTCTTACCAATGGCGAGACAATATTAGTCAGCGACCCACGCCACCTTAATATGAAGCATTTTATTTGGGCCTCCTTTATTTTCTATTTCACCTGAACAAAACTGCCGCAAAAAGTAGTTCAGAAGATGCCGTCAACTTCGGGTTGGTGTGGGACAGGTCACTGACAATCTATTGCCAGAGTGACCTTAATAGATCTGTCGTCTATATATAATCTTCTCTCTATATATATATTTCAATATCTTCTTACATTTTTTTATCTTGGGTGAAACGTATGTGAGTATATTTAATGCTTTTATTGTTGAATCTTTATTCCTTTAAGGGTTATTATTTAAAATGTATAACGATATAGGTAGTATAAGTAGGTATATTATTCTCAAATATAAATAACGTTCTTTAAAGTCATTCAGTTTTCCATGCAGCTTCATAATTTGTTATTAGATATAGAACTTCAGAAATGTCATTATTAGGAAACTCCTGTAGTTTATTCTCAAGAAATTAACAGGTAATTGCAGAATAATGAAGTTCGTAAATATCGGTGCCGACCTTAAATGCGTTAAACTATTGAAAAAGTAATGAAACGTAATCAACTAATATGTATAAAATACCATGTCATTATATCTGAATTATTTCCGTCTTCGTGCACATAATAACACTCTCAATGTAGTTGATATACAGGGTAGACCAACGAAAATTTGACATGGTGCTGTTTTGCATAATAATAGCGCAAATATGAAGAAACGCTCGTACTTACGAGCTGAGTAATAATATTTATGCTATTATTACGTGCACCTCAAGTTTTCGTTGGGCCACCTCTATATTATCACTGCCTGTTCACATGGCTAATAATTTTTCTTTTGCTGTTACGTAAGTGAATTACAGACAGGTATGACAGTATGAAAATATGGTTGACACATTTTATATTACATCATTTTGTATTATAATAGAGAACAAACTACATCCATAACTACGCCATCAAATCCATTTATTGTTAAACATATAAGAATTTTAATGCCTGCCTTGTAAAATTAGGTACATTATATACCGCGAAAAACTTTTGGTGGAACCTGAACTTGCTTTATGGGCCATAAACACGACTTATTTAAGCTGTCAGCTATTAACATTATAGCCTAAATTTAAAGTTGCACGAAGAGGCAATTTTATAAACACACCAACCATTTTCTCTGAAAGTGATTATACCACATGGCGTGTATACAGGATGGAAGATTCTCAAAGAAATACGCATATCTATCTAAAATTCACACAATAAAAAATCCCCAAATCTACCATCAGTAAAAGAATAAAAAAAATTATTGCTCAAAGAAATTGGGTATGTACCCAGTTCTTTTATGGTACCAAACTACCTGAAGAAAATCAGCTAAAAAAATAGAAAATATAATGAATTCAAAAAAGCCTTATAACAAACTGATATATTAAAACTGATCGATCTAACTCAACTGCTACTGTCTCACGATATAGATAATTACAAAATAATTGGGAAACATTTAAAAAATAATTAAAGCTGTAAAACTAAACTAAAAACTAATATTGTAGTGTTAACCTCTGAGAAAGGTGAAAAGGGCCCAGGTGAAAAACTGAAGATTCCAAATGACGTGAATTCAAGTAAAGAAAATACTTGACATTCAGAAAGTAATAAACTTTAGGTTATGACGGAACGAAGTCCTAAAAGACACGACTAATTAGTTTACTTACTTGGGCGTAAAAATAATGAGGTTAAGTTTTTATTAATAACTTACTCGATGATAGGCGAGTTCAGTAGAATACCAACTATTTGGAAAGTAACAAAATACTTTATTTAAAAATGGAAGCGCTAAAACTCGAAAATTAACTGCACATCATTTGCTTACCCTCGCACGAGGCACAGAGCAATAGAAAAGAAAGATCAAAGAACAAAAGTAGCACTGGGTCTCATATAATACCCGTTAAGAACTGTCATTAACGGTCTATGGTAAATCGATAATGCCGCAAAGAAACCTGTACCAGTGTATACCTGAGTACTAATCACGAATGATAGAGGGCGCGCCTATTCGCTTTTCGTAATATGCCTATCAGAGAATGTACATACTTATAACATACTCTGGAATATTTAAATTATGCAACTAGCGAAGAGTGAACGTAACAGTAGATGGATTAATTATAAGTTACATCTGCGCTAATAGCCTCACTGACTCTAGCCAATTAACAGACGAAAAAAAATAAGAAAAATAAGAACTCATTGGATATCGGGGTATTGTGTGTCCTTATTACAAAATCCCGAAACGGTTGCTGTGAGATGTGAAAAAAAAAGGGAAAAAGTATATATCACAATTAACCTGATCACCCTGTATACATTTGATTAGAATTTTTACAAATCCGTCGATTGCTTTGTTATAGATACAAAATATTTATACAAAATTAAATTTGTTAAAACTGATAAATGAACCATTTTTATTGTAAATTATTGTAAATTTCATGCAATGCATCGTATTTGGTCGTAAATAAGTCTATATTAATAGGACTATACTATTATTGTACAAAATCACTGTTATTAACAGAATAAATGGAGCTCTATTTTCAAATCAATCTCTTAATTATAATGACGTGTCAACAACTAACTGAACTTAAGTATATTCATAATCTCCTCCTGCTATCCGCCTACAATTAAAAAAGATGTTCAGAATAATTAACTTTGATGTATATGATAATGCTAAAATACCTATATAGGTATTTCAGGTAAAATCTATTTTGCCGTCAAGATGTCGGTGAGAGAGGAGTTATAATCATACGGAAATATTTCACAGTGATGAATAAGTGTATATTAAATAAAAACGTTGTCAGATTAATTATTTTAGATAATACTTGAGATACTCATTTATTTCTTCTCGAACTTATCTAACATTGACCTTCTTTCGTGAGAACCGAACCGTGTCTGAAACTGAATGTGTAACAAGTTTCAACTGTGAATAAGTTTTTTGGTAACAGCAATGCAACCGAATGATTTACTTACTTCTATGTAGGTTCACAGACGCCTATTTTATTTTTTAATTAAGCCAGCCCGTTCCGTCGTTAAGTACAGCAATAAAATTCAATTATTATTTTTAAAATAGAAACATAAAAATTGTATAAATATATTAGAAGATATTGATTAATTTGTGTGAATTAGTTTTATGTCGATCTAGTCCAGGCTAATCAGCTCTAAAATTGACATAATATGTGCCATACGAAAATTTTTTTTTGCTATTTTCTTTATATGGATATCTTGAATAACATCTGGTAGTTATGCCACAATATACCTGGACGAACTCATGAAAACCGCGTCGGAAGGTAGCGGAAACCGCGGATTCGCGATTCTTGCAAAGGAACCATGCATCCAAAAGTATTTTTCAGTCCGCGTCTCCAAAACGGTTAGGCCTACGAAATAAATATATAAAACATTTAAGTTAGAGAATTTATAAATGTGCAACTATTATAATAGGTGTTTCTGTTTGGGCCATAGAAACTGAGTTAATCGCGAATCCACAGTTTTCGCAACCTTCCAACGAGGTTTTCACTAGTTCCTCCAGGTGCATCGTGGCGTATCTATAGTGATTTCGTTTGATATGCAAATTAATGGATTGCGGTGCTCACCGGCGCGCGCAATTATCCTAATATAGGAAATAAGATAAAAAACAATAATCTTATCATTCTCGTAGAACAGAACAGCTGCCCACAACTGCATGGCGGAAAGGGCAAACTAAAGACTGGGTGGAAGAAAGAAACATTGAACACGATGATTCACTACTTAAAGCTGAATTGTTGACACTGGCAAGGCCACATTTTCCAGCTTTCAAGAAATATGTAGTGGATGAAATGGACAAAGCAAAAGGAATGGAGGTAGTTGCCTCCATATCACTGCAAACTGAATCCAATTAAGCTTATTTGGGCGCAAATAAAAGGGAAAGTTGCTAGAGAAAATACAACATTTAAGTTAGCCGATGTGAAAAACTTCTCAATGGTGCAATCAAAGAAAAAAATGCGGCCCAACTGGATAAAATATGTAGACCATGTGAAGAAGGTGGGATCAAGAATGTGGGATCTCTATATTATGATGGATACTCCGGATACTCCCGTTAAACCAGTCATTATAAATGTAAATGAAGACAGTAATGAAATTGACTTATTTTCAGATACTGAATAGTGATATGAATTTCTGATGTGAGTTTTTATGAAGAGTGCTACTAATAAGTTACAGTGGAGTGGTCCCTTGTAGAGGCCGTAAAGCCAGTAATTCCTCTGTCACTGCAAATTCTTCATCAACACCTCGTATAGAGCTAACTGGGCTGTGTCAGATAAATCTGTACTCTCATACAAAGCAATCGAAAATGCTTGAAAATCAGACAATCTGTCGGTCAATGTTTTTTTGATATCACTAGCCATCACATATATACGTCGAACAACAGTACGTCGCGATAAGCTCACTTTCTCAAACTCTTTCTTCTTTTCTGGGCACAAAGGTTCTGCAACATCTACTAAGCACTCTTTAACAAACTGTCTGACTTCGATGTTTTCGCTATTTTGTAACTTATAAAACTAGCTTTAACAACAATGGCTAGATTTGATTTTTGTGAATGGAACATTTGTTGCTGTTTCCCTAAATCGGTAATGAGTTTTTTAATTATATATTTTCTAAATGGCCCGTGAGTAAATTATATTGAGCGAAATGCTTGCTGGAATAATGGCGCTTCATATTGTATTCTTTTAAAACAGAAATTGTTTCATTGCACAACAAACACATAGGTTTGCCACTGTGCAAGATAAGAAAAGAATCCATCAGTCCATTTGTCTTGGAAATGATGACATTCTGTGTCCACTTTCCGCTTTCTTAAAACATACATGTTGATAAAATTTGCTTGAATATTTCCCGTGTCGTCCTCTTGACCGTACGCGAATGTGCGACGCGAACTTTATCAGTTGTTAAGAAGTAATGAGATGACACGCGCGGTGATAGGTTTATATATTCTGCCAATAAGCAACTAGAATACTATCTATCGTACGAGAGTGCACGAGCGGCTTCCTGAATGTTTATCTATTTGTCTCTTTCTACCGACTATTTCTGACTCGATCTGTGGCGTTCTACTGCGTAGGCTTAATAAGATTATTTCTCGATTTGAATTGATATCGTTACTTGAAAATGTAATAAAAAATAAAAGCTAATCCCATTGTTATTCAAAATTTAATGTACATCCTTTGCGTATAGGATGTTGCGTATAGGATGTTGCATTTACGAATATAGTTTTTGAGATAATCACGAAAAACTGAAAATTCATCATTGCACCCTCTTTCCAACAAAAAGATTATCAAAAGATTGCGCGAGAAAGACTTTTTATTTAAAAGCAGGTAAGGGTAATAAGGTTTTTATTTTAGATAAAGAGGACTATTATGAACGGGTAAACAACCTAATTAGTAATGGTTCTTATAAAGAACTTACTAGAAACCCTTTACCAAGAATGACCACTGAAATAAAAAATTTCCTCAAATCATGTAACAACATTATTACTCCACTTGTTAAGAACAGGTTACATGTATCTAACCCTACCGTACCTAGACTGTATTGTCTACCAAAAATTCATAAGCCAGGGAAGTCTGTGCGTCCAATAGTATCGTCTATTGGATCTCCGACTTACCACTTATCAAAATGATTGACTAGGGAATTTGAAAGTTTGCCCATTGCAAAGCTTTTTTTTCACTTAAAAATTCTAATGATTTCATTGATAAGGTCAAGAATATTGCAAGAGGGTGAAATTTTGATTTCCTTTGATGTTTGTTCATTATTTCCGAGTGTACCAATTCTACAGACCTTGGACTATCTTGAGGATTTACTCGAATTAAACAACTGTAGAAAAGAAGTAATAGAAGAATATATAAACCTTGTAAAACTAAAAAACTTTGTATGAAACAAAATTGCTTCCGTTTCAATGACAAGTTCTATGAACAACATGAAGGAACCGCAATGGGTAACTGTTTATCGCCTTTCATTGCTGATGTTTTCATGAGTCGATTTGAAACTGCAGCAAAAAAAGAATTCGAGTATTTTCCTAGGATTGGGCTGAGATATGCGGATGGCATTTTTGCCGTGTTTGACACTAATATTGCGGATATAGAAAACTTCATTTCCAAATTAAATAGTCGTTTCACTTCTGTAAAGTTTACATATGAACTAGGAAATAATGGAAAACTTCCATTTTTAGATGCATTAGTAATTAAAAATAGTGACAATAGGTTAGAATTTGAGTAATGGTTATCCTAGAGATATAGTTCAAAAATTAATTAGGAAGCGTAAATTTAAGGATACACTTCGTAATTCTACGACCTTTCAAAAGGATCCAAAATATGTATCGATCCCGTACGAACCCCGGTTTACTCGTGATTTTAGTAAGCTCTTCAAAAACGTGGGTGTAACGGCGATTCATTCGTCGAGTAATAAATTACAACAACTCTTAGACAATCCAAAGGATAAAATTGTTCCAAATGAAAGGTCCGGGATTTACGAAATTAGTTGTAATCATTGTGATCGAAAATATGTTGGACAAACGAGACGATCAATTAACACCAGATTTAAAGAGCATATGGCTCATCTAAAATATGGAAGAACAGATAAGTCTACTGTTGCACAACATGCTTTTGACTACAATCATAGAAGAGATATTAGGCATATTACTATTATTAGATACTAGACAGTTGGATGCATTTGAGAGCATAGAAATTGTAAAATGTAAAAACAGTATGAATAGCGACAAGGGACCTATACCGTATAGCCCGCTTTACGCGTTGCTCAGCAACTGATCATTGAAGCGTGACTAATGATTTCACCATAAATAGTATAAATAGGGTAGATTTTTAGTTTAAGATTAGTTTTAATCGTCTCCGGATGATGCCAACTTGGTTGGCGAAACGCGCGTCGGGCGAAGTGAAAGTGTTTTGGTGTTTGTGGAAACTACTCCGAGTGTTATAATTACATCAAAGGTTCCAGCCCTATCCAGTATAATGGAGTTGTTTCATATTACTACATAAATTTTAAATGTTTGAAAAAAATTAAATTTATAATTTACAAACCCTTCTTATATTAGCTTACTTACCTCAACACAACTTTTAGTAGTGGTGCCTCAGAAACTATCAAGACTACATAGACCAAATTGGTCTCGTTTTGTTGTATTTTAATAAGGTATATTACTTTTGTCGGAAAATGGGTCCTTAGTGGTCAACATTGACGAAAACTTAAACCAAACCAAAATATCCTTTTTTTGGAAATGTTATCTGTATCTTAGAAACTATTTGGGCTACCAAGACCAAACTTGTTTTCATTTTGTTGCAAATTTAGTCTACTTAAAAAGTGTACATAGTGACATCGGACATAGGACCTCTAACACAGGTCCTTGGTGGTAAACCTTATCAAAAACTGATAGAAGTCTGAAAATGTTATGGCTTTTAAAGTTTTTAACAATGATCCGGAGCGCGTTCGAGAAAACTTAGATTTGTAATTACCACTTCATCACATACAACATATAAAAAAAAATTAGAACTACCTCATCTGATGCAAGGGAAAATGTACTTACGAATTCCATAGACTGTTAAGAAATGACCACTGCAAGATGAGAACATTTATTTTTATCATAGAGTATATTTCACATCTTCTAATTTTTCGCTAGCTATTATTTCCATTGCCTAAGTCAATAATATGAAATCTACCGTTAATTTAATTTAATCTCTAAGCGAGTGCTTATACCTTTCCCGTGCCAATTTCCTGGGTTCAAGCACATACTACTGCAGCATCGGCTATTGAAATCGCAAGTGCATGCCTTGTAAATCTTACAATATTAAATGTTCTATGTGGTTATATCCTACACGTTTATTAATTTTTAATCGATTTAACGGCCAACAAATCTCTGAACTAATCGTAAATTAAACGATAATGTCCCCTTAATATCCGTATGGCGGACCGCAAAACGATACCGGATGACCATAACTCTCAGCAGTAAATATCTGCGCGGTAATCTGCCGCTGGTCAGCATCCCCGAACGGTGGTGTTGGCCAAATAGATAATTTCAACCGCTGGATGAGAGGGTATTTATGGAGGAGGGGACCACATGTGCGTCGGGTACAACTGATAACAATAATTACCTGCGTAATCCAAAAAGTTATGCATTCTGTGTTAGCCAAGTGCGTGAGGGATTTCATGTTCGTCCTATCCTCCTCTATTCTATGGCCAAAATGTGAAACAAGAAAAACCTATTAGAAACGATAACTCAGTTAATGCTTTTATGTTTCTACATGGAATATATATTCTAAAAATATAAACCCCTTCACCATATCCCTACACTTATATTATTTAGTTTCAAAAGAAAATTAAGATCAAGTCATTGGATTATAATTCTTATTCTTCCAATCAACGCTGCTATTACCTAACATGCATCATGAAAAATCTAGGAAACATGATTAGCAATAAGAATATAAAGGCAATGCGTGCAAATATTAATGATTTGTTCCAGTTCCGTGAAAGTAAATGGTAATAAATAGCAAAGTGAAAATAAATAATAGAACTCCAGAAAGATTTGAAGTTGAAAACGGTCTAAGACAAGGAGACCTTGTCTTCTACCTTTATCATCAGAGTAATTTGTTTTAGTACTAAAAAAAGTCTTAAAGAATACAAAAATTAATAGATCTTGACTCATATACAACCAAAAACATCAGTGATCATAGAAAGGAAATAGAACAGAACTAAAAATGTAATAAATAGATTAGACCAACAATCAGTAAAAAGGGGAAGAAAATGAAAAAAACAAAGTACATGGTGGGCTGAAAAAGAATATCAATAGAACAAGTTTTTAAAGGTCGACACCAATAGAGGGAAACATAAAACATTGAAGAAGTACTGAAAATTAAGTTCATAATTTCTACTTGGTCAATATTTTCCCAAATTTGCTGTAGACTTTGTCCAAGCTCTAGTTGATTAATTGGATGAAGAGGAAGTTCTCTCAACCATTTGCCCATAATGTCCCAGAGATGTTCTAGTAGTTTAAGATCCGGGCTTCTGGCTGGCTATCGCATTGTGGGAATATTAACTTCGGCAAGATATTGTTGTATAATTCTGGCACTATGCGGTCTAGCATTATCATGCATAAAATTAACTTGTCCTCTGAAAAAATGCGCAAAAGGCATTACATGAGGTTCTACAATGTTTTCAATGTAAAAGCCTGTCGTGATATTTCCTCTTGGTATCACCACCAAACATAACTGTTTGAACAATGTTACATTATGCATAACGTTCACCTGACCGTCTATACACACGCGCCCGTCGATAACTGTTATAGAGGCAAAATCGGCACTCGTCACTAAACATTAGCCCAATCAGCCTCTAACCATTTAACGTGTTCTTGAGCCAATGTTAATCTGGCTCTGCAATGCCCTGCGTTTAATTGATGGCTTGTTGCAGGTCTTCTGGGTCTTAAATATTTTATAGCCTTAGAGTCGTAATAAACCGTTCCCTTAACGTTTGCAGCAACAAAAATCGATCTTCGACATCATTTGTGTCTCGTCTTCTCCCCTGCCCTGGTCTTCGGGATACGGTCGGTTGAGTAACACCAAGACGTTGAGCGACGTAACGCTGAGTCTTACCATCTTCAGCAAGAGTTACTAAACGCACAGATTCTTCAATATTTAAGTTGCGAATCTGGCGAATATTGACATTCATGATGTAGTGCTAGAAAAATGTGTATCTCCTTTAGTAATAAGGTGAATCACAAAATGGAATGTTAAGAACAGATGAGACTATAGTTTGAGTCTTATTGGGATTTGCTATTACTACTGCTGTTATCCACAAGATGTTATGAAAATCTTGGAAAAATCCAATATCAGAATAACACCCCGTATGTAAGAGAAACATGAACTTGTGAAAGAATCAATGAATCAATAACGTAGTAAAATTCTATAGAAGAGTAATTGTACAATGCAAAAAAGGTCATGGAAATTAGATGATTGGTTCGGAAAATACTTGAATTATGAGAAATTTATGTTGATGCGCTAATTTCTTTCGCCGCTGTATTAATGCTGTGAATTTAAATGAAAATTTTGCAAAGAAAATCTACTCCATTGGTGTCATTCTGAGATCACAACGCTTTCTGGGGATTTATTTTAAAAATGGTACCAACCGAGGTATTGCCGGTTGCATAACCACCACGTCACGTGGGTTTTGGGATTAAATAGAAGCTCTGTATGGTCATACATAGTGTCGCTATATGTGTGCTCTTTAATTTGAACAAACTATGCAATCTTTGCAACATTATAACTGAACCTGGAAGTAATTTATTTAAGGCTATAACTGGCACTGGCCGATCTACCTACATTTGGGTTCTTTAAAATGCAGGATTATGTAAAATTATGCAAATTATTGTTTTACATGTACATATATACCGGCCGGCGTTCCCACGCACGCGTGATCACAGAACTACAGGTTACCGATGAAATATGCTAATAATATCCCCAAAAATATGCTTTTAATTTTACACAGAAACCCATAAATTATTATTAAATCGCGTTACATAAAACAAAAGCACTTATCTTAATTATAAGTTTGTGCGTTAACCGGATTTCTTATTAACAAAGAAATGCCTCATATGAGATCGGTCACGAACGATATTGAGATACAATCGATATGGTTCTGTACTTAAGTTATGCCCACTACCTACATAAAGAAGATAAATGCCACACGCTTTGTATACTTTTTGCTAAGATTAATAACTGGAATTTTAATAGGTTATTGAAAGGAGGTACTTTTATTTTTTATTTATAATTGAAGATGTATTATCTCAAAATTGCGAAATTTTTAATTAACAATTGAGAGTTTATAAAGCAGGTTGAAAGAATATCGAGCTGAGAATAACAGTATCTTATGCGGGAATTATACTATGGTAAAGTCGGTATATTTGCTCCAGTGGGATATTCACCCCACCCTTGTTTGTTAGAAGTGACTCGTCAGATGTCGTGCTTTTGTGATCCATTAAATCAGTTGTTCATTGGTCTCATTACGTTCAATCGCCTGTCGCGACAGCAGATAGATTTCTCACGAAAAAAGCAAAAAATAGTTCCAGGTAATTCTCCTGTTAATTTTTACAAAGTAAGAAACCTTCGAATATATGCACACAGCGAGTAAAAGTTAATATGAATCTCTGAGTTACTCAGAAGTTCGGTGATACTTTGTACCGGATTCTATATTGAAGTTACGCACGGGAATTTTTTTCAAACGAAACTAATGGTTGGTGTAACGATGGTCAAATGAATAGCCACTTCCCTTCCCTGCCCCTCATTTTTGGGGCCAACTTGACGGACCTCAAATAGCATACCAACAATTCAGCTTTACTTTTTTTTTTATTTTTATTTGCATAACTGGCGTAATATTTAAAACTCGTTTAAACTAAAATATGTTGATGAGGGCATTGATAGAATACAAATGCTTCTTAGTTATATGATGATTGAATCTTATACAAAGTTTGTTATTGATAATAGTACTACTAAAACCTTGTAAACAAACAATAACAAAGTATTATTACCAACCAACCGAAAAATATTTCTTATATGTCTTGTTATTATCACCATAGATTAAATAGTCAGTGCCTATGTTATATTTTCTCGCTCCCAAATGAGACCAGAAAAGCCTTGGGACGTAAGCCAGAAAGAGAAATCTGAAAGTGAGATGCAGTACATATGCTCGCGTACCTGACCTACCCCGACCCGAAGTTGACCCCCATCTTCTGAACTATTTTTTGAGGCATTGATGCCAGTTTTTTTAAGTGAAATAGAAAATAAAGGATGGGCAAATAAAATGTATTATATTATAATATTTGTGTTTCTCTATTCAACTTAAAGTAGGAGGTAAATAACCCCAAAGCGTTACACTAGTATTGGCTCTCTGGCAGGAGGGGTGGGTCGCTAACTAATATTGTCTCTCCGTTGGTAAGACGACACAACATGCACCTACCTGCCTTTATGGCTCACAGATTATAAAGTATGAGGATAGTGGTATTGGTTCTATAATCTTCTTGGTATGGTTAATATATTGTTTGTTTATATGTGGTGCTAATTAAGTTAATGGAGAGTAATTATGTTATTCAAGTGTTAAATAAGTTATTGGAAGTGCGATATATGTGAATATGACTGGTAATTAAAATTGTGAAAAGGGACAGAGACCCAGAGGAAATAAGTGTTTGTAAATTATGGAAAGAGTCGTCGCGATGCCTACAGTTTGCATCAATACACTTTTCCAACTGATGAGAAGCCTAGCAGACAATGGATTGCTATGTCAGGTAGGCATATGGAAATTTTAGATTTCTTAAGTTAGTGTAGTAATAATACCTACTCTTAATGTTAAGGTGTCTTTAGGAAAAATAAAATTTAATTGAAAAATTTAAAATTTAAATTTAAAAAAAAATATTGAAATATAATACTGGTCACAGGATTTTTAAAATTAAATTTAAAAACACTTCCCGACGGCTAGCAGCAGCTTTTATTAACGTTTCAATCTAAATAATTTCGTTAAAAATCGTCTAAATGACCTTAAGTAAAACCTTGAATGAACACACCCGTTACTTAAAATAAATTAACAGAAAAATATTATTGGATTTCTGGATCTGGAATCTGGAATTTGCCGGAGTGAGGATCAGAGATCCGCTGTACTTAAGCCCCATTGGGCCCCTTGTGCTTCCTCCGTGAGGGAAATGTCTCCCTAGGCCATCGACCAGGCTAATGTTGTACAAAGGGTGATGATGTTGCTCAGGGGCATTTCCCTCACATTGGCCATAGAATGCCAACGATCCCCCAATATGGATTATCTGGTAGATGACACGGCGGGACATTCACAAAGTACATGCTCGATCGTTTCATCTTCTTGTTCACATCCTCTGCAGATGTGTGTGTTACATCCTCTGCAGATGTTATAGAGGTATTTCCTTACCCGGCAGTGTTTCCGTTAGGATTCCTGTAACAAATCGCAGTTTACACCTGGACATTGCCAGATAGTTCCTCGCCGTCTCTTCGCTGGGATATCTCAAGAGATTTCTGGCCAGCTGACAGCTACTTGTTTCATCCCATAACGTCTTAAATTTTTTATGGGTGTTTTCCTTTATTCATTGGAGTTTCGCTGCAACTGGTAGTGTACTTGAAGGACCAGGCCCAAGGATGCTCAGGCTGGCTTCCTTCTTGGCCAGTTTGTCAGCTTCTATATTGCCGTTGCATTGTGAGTGTCCTTTGACCCAGCACAGGCAGATATTATTCATCTGATATGCTCTCACAAGTGCTTGGTGACATTCCCATGTCGACCCTTTAGTAATTTTTCAGGGCCAGTAGTGATTGTCAACTATCTATGCAGATTCTTATTGTCTTGCCCGTTATATCTCTGCGAGCAATCTCTTGTGCGGCTATGGTTATACCAGCAAGTTTTATTTGTACTACACTGGCATTTTTATCCATAGCCCAGTTGCATCGGAGTCGCAGACTTCTGGAATATATACCACAGCCTGCTCCATCCTTATTCTTTGATCCGTCCGTGATGACATAGTTTACACCTTCAACGCCGGCCTCGTCTTCACCAGTAGTATGTATGGTGTAAGGTATATCAAAGAAAATCCGAGGCGGAATACCGTCTGCACATGCCTGTAAAAGGGGTATCTTTTTGCCAGCCTCAGTCCACAGGCGGCTTCTGGTTTGGGCACAGCTTGCGTTTGGTAGTATGCCAACGGATTTGAGGCGAGTCATGGGCATATTATTGGATTTATTTTAACGTAAAATATATCATCTCACAATGAAGTGTTTTTTTTTCAAATCTGCATATTTTTTATATTGATATACCTAACTAAAGAAACTGTTATAATATTTTAAAGGAAATATTGAGATTATCCGTTTATTCAAATAATACGTTTACTTAGCATTTAAACTTGTAATGTAAATTTGGCAATATTCTTGGTTAGATAAACCGGTTGGGGTTGGACTCATTCAAGTGGAAAATTAAAAGGCGGAGCATAATTAATGAATGAAAGACTGACAGAACTGTATTACAGCTCCATCTAGAATTCTCATTAGAACCCTTAGTTTCAATACATTTTGTGTAGATGTCGTTTATCATTTAGAGAGAGAATTAAGTGCATTACGATTTATTATCTATTCACTTAATCTATGATATTGCTTATCTGAGGAACCCTCGTAATATTTAACACAAAGGATGAATAATATAAATATATGAATAATCTGTTCCTGTGTGGTCTTTATTGTACAGATAGAAAAAAATATGCACATTACTTCTCCTTTATTCCCTATAGAGCTTTGCATTAAAACGACACTAATGCTACTAATGTGGGATCATTAAATAAAATTATTTAATTGCTTTCGTAATTGGCTGGAATTCCTCGGTATATTGTCAACCCAATAAAATTTCAAGACCAGTATTTTTATCTGTTTAATTTTTATATAGGTATTTAAAGAAACAACTCTTGGCGAAATCCTTCGTCGAAAGCTGACGGCCTGAAACAACGAGTAGCTTGCCATATTCGGCTACCTATGCATTTGCACGCAGCACAAAATTTTAAATGATCAAGATAGAAGCGTGGAAATTAATAGCAAACTACTTATATTTTTAGTGGTCTCAGATATGCTATTTATCTGCCCGCCGATATTGCTTGAGCTCGAGACATATTCTAAATTGTGAAGAACCGAAATCTGAGGATACTAAACCAACGAGAAGCGAAGGTGTGTCACGTAGGTACATTTCTGATGCGCATGCGCGTACAAATTCGCGTACAAGCACATATCCAAAAGCGTATAATATTTCTACCAATATCTTAGGTGATATTCACACACTTAGGTGATAGTCAAACACACACACACACACACACTAATCAATCAAATTTAAAACGGATGCTTTCATAAAAATCCAAGAAGCAGCCCCTTACTTTCGCATCCCGCTGGTTTAGTATTCGCTGCCTAAAGTTATTATAATTAGTAAAACTAAAATTAGCAAAATAAGTAAGAGACCGTGGGTCCCAATATGAGTCCCCCATCTCTTATTAGGAATCCAACTTTTTATGGAAATAAACTACCTCTAATATTCTAATTTCTATAAGTAGATTGGAAATCCACTTATGAGGAAATGTTGTATCCATATATTTTACAGCATCTCCTCACAAGTGTATTGAAAGACGCACTTTATTTCCATGGCCCACTGGGTCTCCTGACTTTACCGTATAAATAATTGATAAATAAATATTTCTAGCTTTATCCTTACTTATTATCGCCGTTTCTGAACACTACGAGTAATCAGTATAAAATCTTTAATATTTTTGAAGTGAATTCTTCTTTAACCGTACGATAGTGATTTTTCAAGGTTGCGTCACGACAGATTTTATATTTTCGTGACGTGACGCAAGTGAGATAAAGCATATGACACATATGAGGGAGATAGAGAAATAGATATAGCGAATGCAGCGATATTTATATTGGATGCATATCTGCGGACCAAGTAGCCTTTGTACGACAGAAATTCCATAAAATAAAATGTCATTTGTCATTTCAAAATGTCATTGACACTGTAGGACTGCCTATGAAACTGTGTTTGTCGAAGGAGTGTTTTATATGATCACTAATCTATCAAATATTGATGTGACAGATGGTTTAGCAAATGGTAAGCAATTTTCATATAATTTATAACCTATCGTGACAGAATTGAAATTTTGACAGATTTTGCAATGCTTAACATCTCCACAAAGAAAACTCGAGAGACACGAGCTCCAGAAAAGAGTTTTTGTAAGAGTATCCTAGCTGGTCTATGTGTCGATGCGTCAGTATGTATTTTAAACGGTAATTTATAATTTGGATGAAAAACTTATAATTTATTTATAATAATGTTTTTGATATTATTAAATGCTGCCTCTTGTCCGTCTGTCAATTTCCATTCTATATTTTTCTTTAGTAACTCAATCAAAGATAGTTCAAAATTTGTCAAGTCAGGTATTAGTCTTTTAAAATAATTTACCATGCCTAAAAATCCCCGTAATATTTTAAATTATGTGGTCTTTTAAATTACATAGTAAATTGTCTTATAATCTGTATACTGCCTTCGTCCATTTGTATGCCTGTCTGATTAATTTGATTTCCCAAATAAGTAACTTTCGCTTTATAAAATTCACTTTTCTCTATGACAATTTTAATCCGTTATCATCAAGTGGTAGTACTAGTCTATGTCTGTCTTTATTACTATGTCTATGTGCCGTCTGTGATTGTATGCCACGTGTTAAGAAAACGGCTAAATCAGGAGCGGAGCGTAGTCGAGAAATCAGAGCACGAAAAAAGGCTCTGAAAACTGCTCTAAACCAACAGCCGATTGCAGGTGGCCCTTCAACCGATATTATCGACGACAATGTATGTCAGTGTAAATTAAAACAACATCAAATGGGAACTGAAGCTTCAAGTAATACCTTGTTATATTTGTCATAGGTCAGAAGTCGATGTCGTAAATAATGACGACATATTCAGATAATTTGGCCCTTGTTAAATCAGTTGGTAGTTGGTAGGTAGGTAATGTAATTAACTTATATTAATAAATATAAGCATTACATTGCATAAATAATAATATAAAGCATAAATATTTCACGAGCTAATAAAACGTATCATAAAAGCGAAAAAAGGCGAAAACGTATTATTCATCATTCCGTCTAGAAATAATATTTTCAACGAGTCCGGTAGCGCAGTGGGTATGTGCTTGGCAGTATAGCCGATAGCAATTCTAGCCTAGCAAAAGACTTAACGAACATAAGACACCTCAAACCCCAACATACACCTCAAACATAAACTCCCCTACCAAACCCTCCCCATATTCTATACTCCACGACCTTACCCCAATCATCCTTCATAACACACAGACATAGACTAAAGACTAATGACAAAATGTAGGTCCGAAGGTGGCCAAATAACAACAACTAACAATCGAAATAAGGAGAGCGGGGTTTTTCCAGTGATTTTTCTCGTGAAAAGCACTAAATTAAAACCTCTCGATAATGATAGTAACCGGATACGGATATCACCGTCACATCTCCTCTAGAAGCGATGAGCGGAGAGAGGGCAGTTCGCCGGTAGGCGTATTCATAAACGAAATGGAGGAGCAGTACCTAACAAGCACATGGCCAACACAGCTGAAAGCAGAAGACATGAAATTAAATAGTTTAGTTTAAAATGATTGGCAACGCTATCTGCCGCTTGAAATGTAATGTAAAGCTCCAAAAAGTATTGTATATATGTAAATAAATATTGTTTATGTATGTTTATGCTTGGCAGTAGGGCGATATTCCTCGGTTCGATCCCTGTCGAAGCTGTTTTTTTTTTCGTAAAAATCCTTATCGGGCGTGTGAGAAAAATTCGCTCACACACGTCCGTTTTCGTTTTCTTATTTCGTTTTCGACACTTGTACGATCTTGAAAAAGAAAAAAAACGTTCTTTAAAAAGTTAACTCTCGATATGTCCATTTGGCACATTCTATTCTAACAATAACAGTGATCAAAGTAAAAAAGGTTCTTTCCAATGAAACCAAATTCGTTTGACTCTGTTAAGCCAAACCGGGGTAATCGCCATTTTTCGTAATTTCCGGCGATTTCTCTCGTCCACTTTTGTAATAGATTTTCCCCCAACGTCCTATGTCATTCAGTTTCTGAGATATGGTCGCGATCTTCTGTTAATGAATCACCCGGTACTATTATTTCATAACTGTATAATTTATATTAGACCGGAAAATGAAATACATAAAAAAACCGTTGCTAGAAAATTTTGTTAATGGTTAGTTGCTGATTTAATGAAACACTACAAAACCTACGAGTATAACATAAGCACTTTACAAATGAAGAATTCAAAACATCAATTGTTTACAACACTTACATTATTTCAAGTATCCTCAGAATGTACAATAAAATAATTCCATGTGGGCAAAACAGAGGTGTGGCGCTAAGATATAACAACAGGTGAAGAGTTTCGACCTGACCTGCTGAAGGTAAAGAGTTGTCATTGGGTTGTTTGCATGTCTGGTGAGACTACCTTGTGGTGCAATTTTTCTTTTGTTTGATGTGGGCACGTGATGAAAGACGCATGCATAAATAATAAGTTTTTTAGGTTATCGTGTGTGTGACATTACCATAATAGTATGGTAAACACGGATTAATATTCATGCAGCTCCTAAATATATAAGATATAATTCCTCCATATTATTCTACAGTAATATTTGCCATTCTTCTCTTTTGGGGCAATATATTCATGGGGACTGGTTTTACACATTGTTAACTACTTAATAGTCTTTAAGGGGTGTTAAAACTTTCGGCGTGGAATTAAAATGGAACAGCTTTCTACTAACACCCAACTTTTTGAAGTGATAACTTTTTTAGGCGCGCTTTACTGAAGAGTGAACGTAAGTGAACAGTCACGCGTCACGTTCGGGTCGGTGACGCTGAATCGGGTTTACTCGTCTCCACTCAACATCAAGCGTGCTCGAATTGGTGACACACTAAATTGTGTATACAAAATCGTATATGTATATCAATGTTTACATTTAAACGTTGATAAATCTGTATGAACTTTAATGTATATGTATTTATTTATTGTTTATCATGATATAAAGTTTCCTGACCTTACATACATATTGTACGGTGTCATGTAGGTTGTATTAAACTGTATATTATATGAATTTACTTGCCTACACTGAAGCTGGAGCTAGAGCTCTTCTAAATCGAAATCTACACAAATTACCAATGAGTTTGAGTAGACTTTTCGAAAGACAAATTGAAACCTTTGGTTGACTTTTGGAAATCGAAATTTTATTAATTCCCTATGTCAAATGATCTATCAAACTATCAATCTCACGGCTTTGTTGGACTTTTCTCATGGCATGGGATATTTGTTTTGAAATTATATTATTGAAGAAATGTAGTCGTTCGTGGTGTTTGATTTGAGTCATTTGTTAACCACATTAACCAGGAGGCAGTAAAATAAGAAGTTAATACGTAATTACCAACTTCTTCTATAAACATTCTTCTATCTCTCAAAATCTGACTCATTTCTCTCAGATATTGTCGCAAACGAGCCATCTTTCGCATTACATAAAAATATCTATATGCTCATACGTTGGAACACTCCTTTATTATCGCTTTAACGAGTTTTTAGAGTTATACCTACATCATGTTCTGCCTATTATTAATGCATTATATTACTTCTATATACCACTATCTGCTCATCAAGTAATGGAAGCTTTTTGTTATAAGGCGAGGATAGTTTTAAACGGGAAGTTGCTACGGGATAAAACATCCTCAACACAATAAGAATTTATAGAATGCTACGTTAGTAAAAAAAAAGGTAAACGCTAATTCCAATCTCCCTGATAATAAATATCTTTGCCTTCTCAGTTTTATTGTTTCTTCGAAGTTACAGCTAATTGCTATAAACTTAACTTTAAATAGTTCCTAAAACTCAGACAAATTCCTTCCATTTTTAAAATACCGTGACTGCCGATGCGATGGTTACGGAGACCTGAAGTAGTGGTCTTCCAGCCAGATATCTGTTCAGATTTAATCCGATGTATTATTAAGTACCGCAGTGGTCGGTGAAAATATAGATGGTGGAAATATAGATAATATCGATACTATGTAATACCATTTAATGGATATAGTATGACTTTATTTTTAATACTGTTTAAGTTACTTATATAATAAATGCACTTTTCCCTAGTAATGAATTTATTATATTACCAGAATTTATCAGAAATTATTTACATTCGTATAAGGTAAAAGTTCATATGAAAAGCATCGGATTATTGCCTCGTCCTAAGTAAAAACCAAGTAAAACCGAGGCAGGGTCGGACTTGTTTTTTCTGAGAAGGAGTAGCTGTAAGTATATTAGAAGCTTTTCTGTAAGTATAATAGCAGCTACAGGCTACATTAACTATTTCGTGCTTCGTATTATTGCCCGCCGAGTTTCACTGTTCTGAGGGTCTGGTAACCTTCGTAATAGTTCACAGTAAATAATGTTTCGACCATTGAAGAATAATTCTACTGTTTCGAGGTCGCTAGAGAAGAATTATTGTGAAAATGTGGATCCTGTAATTGAAAAGCTATTAATACGGTTGAACGCCATGTAGATCTGATGAATCAGATTTAGGTGAGGATTTAGAAGAAGGAACACAAAAAAAATCTATTTTTGGACTACCAAGCAAAACAAATTTGTCTAAATGTGTATAACAACTTAAAACAAGATCCTATGCACATAGGAGATAGCAAATCTTAAGTGCTGAGAAAAGTGTCAAAGCTAACAGAGGTTCGTTACAGTACTTTATGTTAGCTTGTAAAGAAAGGAAACAAAACAAGAAAGAAGATATCTGATGAAGGAATAGATTTGGACTTGGCCACAAGCAAACTTTTAAGAAATTTAATATGCAAAAATATAAAAACAATGAAGCTCGCATCCTATAAATAATTCTAAAGAAACTTACAGAGCTTCCAACACCTTGTTCCGAAAGCACTCTACGACGGAGGCTTAAAAATAGGGTTGCAAATTTAAAATTGTTAATACGCGTACGGTCGTAATTGAAGTCAAAGAATCGTAAATTGACGAATATAATAGAAAAAATAAAAGAATTTAGAGATAAAGGAAACAGACTTATTATTTGGATGAAACCTGGTATGACACCCACGACACTGCGAAAGTTGGGCTGATGAATCTAGCAGATGTCAGCTAAAATATGTACCTCAAGCAGAGGATCTCGTATGGTCATTTTGTATTGTGTATCATTGTGGTTGGGTTCTAAATGGCCTTAAATTGTGTGGTAAAAAGCTGGAGGAATACCACAAAAATGTGGACTCAAATATTTTTAATGAGTGGTTTGAAATGTTATGTATTTGACGTGTATTTGACGTGTGGTTTGAAGTGTCATGTATTGTATTTGATAATGCAGCCAGCATTCAAGTCTATATCCCGTAATACCCAATATGTCCTCTAAAACACAAGTAATTCAAGAATTTCTTCTTAAATTAATATTTCGTAGAATCATATACCAAAAAGCAATTGTTAAAGGTACTTAATACCAAACAATGGGAAAACAGTATGTGATTGATAATATTGCGAAAAAAGGCCATACTGTTCTAAGCTAACTACCGCATGACTGTATTTTTAATCCAATTGAACTTGTTTGTTGTTGTTGTTGTTTGTTGAAAAAATTGTTTCTAAAATTCGATAAAAAAAGTCGTGGAACTTATTAAAGAAGAATTTTTAAATATTTCAAAAGAGGACTGGTCGAAGGCAATTGTAAAAGTAAGGAAATATATATGAATAAGTATATAGAAAACGAGGACAAATTGGTAAAAGATTTGTTAACAATCTCGCAGAGGAATAGGATGATGATACAGATATTTTATCAGATGAAAGTTGCAATTGAGGTACCTATATAAATTATTAAATTTTGGATATAAGTATAATATTTATTTATTACTTTTAATAGAGCTCATATTTTATTAATTGTTATTTCTCAAATAACTTTACGAAAAATGAATAAGTATTTTTAAAATTATATTAAAACATAATTTTGTGAAATGAGAAAACATAAAATATAATAACAATATCATAACATAATATACAATATACAGAGGTTTTTATGAGTAAAACTGAATATATTTTAAAACAAACGTTACCTATTTTTTTTTTAGATTTTATTAAATCTTTGCATGCTATTGTTACGCCCTTAATTTTGTCCACAACTTTTGATGTCATTTGAAGTTATATGGCTTAATAAACAGTCAAACTGTGGCCATTTTGCGCAGATTAAATCGTTTCCTAATATCCCTGAAAATTTTGAAGAAGGGATAATTTTATTGTTACAAAAAAATCAACTTCCAAATCTCTAAATATTTTCGATACTAATACAATAAAATTGTAGGACACGCATTTGGATCGCAATCAACTTTAAAAAAAATAATAAAATTCTATGAAATTTTGAAAAGAAAATCGAACAAATTTTTCTCTTTAAATGTAAGTAAAAAGTTGAAAAGTTAATGCTACTACTAATAAATTTAATACGTTATCACTGCTAACCTATTCCTGAAAAATAGTCTCGACCTGATTTGCGAAGTTATGTCGCCTTTCGTCTGGGTGTTTTCGCTTAAGAGGCGATTTTTTTGCCGTATAGGATATATACTTTAGACTCTAGGATATACTAAGGAAAAACTGCGAAAAACGTACAAGCATAATCAACAAGCACTACAAGCAGCGGACGACGCCTTAACTAACTACTCTGCTGTATGCGGGACTCATGGAATCACGTCCGATCTTACTTCTCTATCTAACTTACACATTCTACATCTCTCCTATCATATCGAGAAATACGTAGTGAATGATTTTTAGAATCCCGGGGTATGGTACTTTATAGATGACTTGATGTAAAATACAGTTAAATCACCAGCCCGGTCGTGTGACGTCATTGTCGTCATTTCTCACTTCCATTTACCGTTGTAGTGCCATAACGGCCACACGTGCTCTCAATATCTCATTTGTTATATTTATTATTTGTTATTGTATATAAAGTAAAACTAGTTCACGCGGTGTAAACATACTCAGTAAAATTGCCAGCTGAGACATTTTTCGGATCAAGGCCGACTTCATACAATTAGTGTAAATACCTAAGTACCGACCTAGTCAACATTATATAAGGCGGTAACTACGTCACCCAAAAAGAATTTGTTCCAAGACATTCGCACATACTGCATGTCTGCAGTCTGTTCTGTGTCATTATTTAATCCAATATCAATACCGAATAAACGTTATTAATTGTTCCTGGCGAGTTTCATTCGAATGTCATTACGGCATTACACCGTGTCTATCTTTCATCTGGGAACTCCACATCTCGTTTCGAGCCGCTTCAATTTTATCGCTGCTTATATCCTTCATACTGATCGCACGGAATTAGAAAGCTTGTTTTTTTTGTAAAGCACACTTTTTATTACAATGTTACGCTGTTTTTTAGTATTATTTTTATTTTTAAAATTTTAGGCATGTTCCCTATTATTTCTGGCGGATAGTATAACTATGACATACTAACAGAAATTTATGTAGAAATTTATATATGTACATGTGGAATGTACTGTACGCATAGTCGATGAACAAATTCATGATTTCAAGGAAGCAAATTAATTTAATATAACAAAAATATCATTTGCCTTGAATTGTAGGTACCTATATAGGAACAGTTTTTTCGAATTTCGAACAATAATCGCGAGAACAGTTGGCAACTCGATAGAAAAAGGAACACTAGTAATAAAAATGGACTCTTGTAATAAAAAGGATGAAACATTTTTTTTCGAATTAAATATCGAATTAGATAAAATATGTAGCTACATCAAAGCAGGCTAAATTAATTGAATGAAATTGGAATAATATTATTTTTATTAATATTATTTCTATTCTAATTAATACTATTAGATTTTAATTAGGAATAGTTACAATTAAGCGTAACTATTCCTAATTTAAATCCCTCAAAATCTATCGTTTAAAGTTCAACATCAATTAACTAAGAACACCCAGCGTGGTCTAGCGTCTAAACATAGCCATATTTATTTAAATTCTTTGCACGTACTGTTCCGTTTACATTACAATACAATGCAGAGATGTAGTAGCATTGCTTAAACGATTCTATCTGTTTTATTCATGCATTTAGAATATTCCTCTGGATATAAGAGTTTATAATTTTTTATCAAATGCAACATATTTTTCAGCTTTTGCCAAATTTGGCATGTCAAATATCGCATTAGGTACTCACATTAATGCAAGCCCGGAAAATAACACTAGTTACAATAACCCACATAAGCGTCCTGATTTGTATTTACATAGCAGACCTCAATGTTATTATTGATCTTTTCGAAACGATACATAGTTTTTGGGTAAATGAAAACCAACCATATTGTCTTTTTTTGGCCAAACCGTAAACCTTATAATAAATGCGCCTACAGTGCTCAAAATGTCCCGGGATCTTTGGATACGCGTCGTAGTCGCATGTCATTTTCTTAAGCAGAATAAATATTTAATATGGCTGACTTGATTGTATTTTTCCATTTATGGTCTGATGCAAAATCTTAATCTCGGGTTCGTTGGAGCTGCAAATCCCGATTTCTTTGTTAAAATAAAAATATGCGACAAGACTAGACAAACTGCGACAAGATTGCGAATGGCAATTTTAAATTTTCTGATGATGGTTACTATTTAGGCGATACCGGCGTTGGAATATATAAATGTGTCATTTTGTTATTTTAATTATATTTTTTTCACTTTTCTGCTGATGGTAGGTAACTTTGTAGGCGAAGGTGCTAGTATTTTGCTGCGGGAAATTTTACATTTTCTATTAAAATTAGCAGACCCTCGCAAAGATTCAACCAGCGAGAGGCCTACCAGTCGTAAAGGTAAAAGTAAAGGAAAAGTCGACTAAAAATTGTCGATATATAGTTGAGGCATATTAATACAAGAAATGGCAAAACCTACGAAATTTTTGAGAACAGATGGATTGAGATGCGGTTTTTTGACTTCGATTCTTCGATTCGAGGAAGAAATGGGAGAAAAATATGAATCCTTATTTTCATTGAAAAACGCTTTTGTGCATGTTGTGAAATATCCTAGATAGACTACAGCACTAATAGCATTAATAGCAATTTCGGGTGCTTATGGTTTGAATATGAAAACAATTTTTTTATTTCGTTAATTATTAACGAAATTATCCCAATTTTACTACTCGGGGGTTTGAGAGCGACCCCCAAACCACGAATATGGTGGCCAAAAAGTCCGCCGATGCATATGGGGACCAGGGCACCCTAGTTGAGAAAATCAATAGAGTGACAAGGTAGTGAAAGTGGTCAATTATTAAATGAAGTGTGATATTAAATGCTGATTATACATGAAATTTTTACATTTCTTACATGTTTAATTCATTTTGATAAGTATTTCCTTCTTCCAAGTCTACTGCAGCCGTTGCAATTTCTTCTTCTGAATATTGGAAAAGTTGGAAAAGTTAGTAGGAGCAATACTGCAAATAAGACCTTGTTTCCTGCCAAAAAAACCCGAGTAAGAAAATTGGAATCATTTCATAAATTATTTACGAAATATATATTTTTTAATTATCAAACAATATCAAACTCAAAAAATGCATTTTTCTATAGAAAAATGCACAAAAGTGTATTTCCCGGAAAATAAGGATTTACTTTTTTTTCAATGTTTCCCTGAATCGTAGACAAAAAAACCTCAATCCATCCATTCGGAGGTGAAATATTAATTTGCCTCGCCTAATAAGGTAATTATAAAATACCACTGTCAGCCTAGTACTTACGGAAAGGTAGCGAGAAATAGACCTGGTCAAACAATATCCGATCGAGCGATGGCGGATGCAGTGTAAATATTTCAATATGGATACAAAACCAAAGGTATTAAATCGTTGAACTGTTCTTCAAAAAGGTAACGTGTTATTATTTAGTTCCTTGGACTTTATCAGCTGGTAATATCTTGCAATTTAACCCTGTATCGTACAGATGAGCGCTGGCATCTGCTTATAACCTTGGTGATGAAAATTTTAGATTTTATCTACATCTACCTTCCTTCTGAAATAAGAAATATGCACCGTACCTGCCAGAGACCGTAGATACACGGTGTAGCTACCAACTTACAGAGATTCACATCTCCAGAAAAATATACTAGAGATTCCAACTCATTCTACCCTATCTGATCTAAGAAAACTAAACGTATTGCTTTATCTTTACGGTAGATATTGTCAGTGTTTAGTGGAGAAATAAGAAACATTTTCGTAAGGTACCCTATAAAATGACCTTAAAGTCAAACATTAATGGCGATGGCATTAAAATTTGTTCATGTGACTCATATTGTTCATGTTCATGTGACAAACATTTATTTGTTCATTTTCCTGTAAATGTATTCACTAAAAACTATAAGAGGGGAAATTTTTTAATTTCCGTTGAAATGGTGGCTCCGTCAAAAGGCTCAAATGCCTAGTTTTAAGATTCACATTTTGCAAGAAGCAAGCGGTGCCGCTATCGTGGTCATATTGCCAAGATGGCCGCCGAATACGATTTTTTGGAAATATCCCCGTACCTATCCGTGCATTCTACAGTCAAAATACTTACAACCGAAATTAGAGACGAGACAATTTCGATCATGTCTTTAGTATGCTTTCCCTAAAATCAACGGTTGAGGTATTATAGCAGTCACGTGAAGTTTAAAATGTTGTTGCTGTCAGCGTATGCTGTCAGCGATTTATCGAAATATTTGTGTTGTAGAACCGCCGAGATCTATTCATATAAAACATTTGTCTACTTAAGTCAGTGGCGTACCTTTAATTTTTTTAGGAATGCTGAATTATTGAAATGATGTATCAACATTTAACAATGATAATAATAATGTAGGTACTTGTTTCCATCACCTAAGGGTAAAGTACACAGCGCGTTTTTTTATATGGTTTCCCTTTTAGGCCTACTCTAGAGCAGCATACGTTTTAAACACTTTTTGAGCATTGTGAATATTTTTTATTATTGGTATTTTATTCTATTCTCCACGGCAAGGGTGGTGGAAGCCCCTAAGTCTGATCTGAAATTTATTCTTGCAGAATTGGCTCATCAGAAGGCTATATTATAAGTATTATACCTAGTTGGAAAGGCCTTTTAATGCTTTATTTCTTGGAGGGTACATAATGTAATTTATCTCAATATGGAAACCGATTGATGGCGTTAATTCAAAAAAATTTCGTTTTATAGATTTTTCTCATTTAAAAAAAAATGCAGTGCTATAGTTTTCTTACATAAATTCAGCACAAAAAACTGATGAATAGCATGACGTTAAATGTTTTGAAAGTGTTGTTTAAATAATATAGCTTATTTAGTGACTCATTGGCGCTGTGTATCAGGTGTATCCGTTTCAGTTTCTTCTAGTTTTCTCAAAAAAAGTAAAAGCGGAAGACAAAACTTTTTATTTCTTACTTTGAAGAGCAGCTGAGCTAAGTATACGTAGCTAACTATCCTGGTCAAAGGTATTTTATTAGAAAAGTATTTTCTCGTTTGTCTAGATCTAGACGACTGTATCGAACTGGACAAGTGCATCCAGTTCCAGCACCCTGAAGAAACAGGTACGTTAGAAATAATTTCACTTTTTTAGTTATTGGGGTGATACCAGTTTGATATGTCTTTCGACCCCATTCTTCAGGCTATTTTACCATCCATAGCCATACCATCGTTGGACTTGATGGTAGGTTCTCAATGAATGCTGTGTTGCAGCGGCGATAAAGAAACTAAATTTAACTTACTTTTGGTTAGTAACTTTAAAAAACATTGGAACTATATTTATCCAGAGAAATATTCTCTTTGTCATTGGATCCATATGGCGCAAGAAGAAATCTTTCTCCTGCATCAGCCACCTCGTCGCCAAACGCCGAAATATTTTTTTATATTTTTAAATATTTGAACAGGATCGTATAAATTTATGTTTTTCAAAAACAGTTAAAAACTTCATCTTTCCTTGGTTGACTAAGGCTGAGGTTGTATCGCATCCACTAAATACATGTAGGACTTTGTACGTTGCACTGTTTTACCTTTGTCAGGTTTCAGTAGGTATATATTTTTATGGAAGTTGCTTAATGCTGTCAAAAGAACGAGGAGATCGACATCCTCTCCAACAATAATTGCATACTCGTATGAAGATGACATTTCGATGGCTGTATTCACGATTAATGTGTCTGCATCTTCTGTAGCCCAGATCAGAGTGAAATGTGCGTCTTCGAATTTATTTTTCAAGATGGATATAAAGCGATCTTCGTTTGCGTCGTTTGATAAGAAATTCGTCTAGGTAACTGTGGGCGGTCATAAATTCATCACAGAAAACATCTGCTGTAGTATTTTTGCGTGATCGTCAGAGTCGTTCTCCGCTCATTATGCTTTTTTCTGCTGCACTTATGGGATAGCCGCCAAAAACAATTATTGTATTTGATTGATAGCGTCAGTTTACATACTCTGTATAACTAGTAAAAATCGAACCAAATGTTTCATTTCGATTCCAAATATCTGTATGCAGCAGGTATCCACCGCCAATTATGTAAACTTTATTGCTTCCAAAGTCATATTCTGCAAGTGGTAAAAACGTACAATAAAAACTTAGCAGTTCTTCGCATTCCGTCTTCAGAAAATAAGGATAGGGGGTACAGAGACAATTCATACTGCAGATATTGTTTAAGCTCCTGGTTCATTTGTTTTGAGACACAAAGCCTCTGGAAAATAAGTAAAGGGTCAATGGGAACTATAGTTTCATAAATATTTATGCTTGAGTTCATTGCCCTCAGAGGAAGTACTTTGTCTTTGCATCGCAATACTACAATTTTTCGCAATCATCTTATTTATCCCAACTGTACCAATTTCTTGCACCTCAAAGCAGTTTATGGTTTGATCTCCAGTAACTCCTGAGCAAATATACATTATTTCTGTCTGGGAGAGGATGGTGAAGGCATATTGGCTACTGCAAACGCCGTTAGGGAAAGTAAAACGAAAATGTTTACCTTTACTCGGCTTTTGTGTCTAAACCATTGGTTCTACATTGGTTTTACAAGTATATATCGTAATTTGTAAAAAATTTGCTTCTTTTTAATTTTTGTAGTTAGTGTTTTAACTTTAAAATGCAAGGTAAAGGCGATATTTAATAAAAACGCTTTTGGCAACTATCTTAGCAATATGGCGTCGCCGCCGCCGGCGGCAGGTATTACTTCGTAGAAAATGTGGATTTTATTTTAAGACACCTAATCTAGCATCCTGCCTAATTTTAAAACGGGTGGACTGTTATGGTTACCATCTATTTCTATTGCTCTAGACGCAATGTCCTGTTTAACCAGTTCTGCTTATAAAAGCGATTGTCTATACTACAAATTATTTCCATGAAATTACCATTTAGTTGTGTAGGTAACATTAGAGAACATAAAAGTAATTTTAAAGTGCACAGCCATTTTTATTATATAACTTCTTGTAAGGTGAAGATACATATTTCAAGAAAAGGTCAAGGTGAGACGGCTGCTCTCATCTATCTTCTCATTCAGCTAACTTTACCTATAAACTAATTAAATCAAAACGCTCTTTAGTTTCCATGACTCATGACTCAAAAAAACAAAATGGAACTATTAAATCATCAACTTATAAACAAATTATCCTAATACTAATTATGCAAGACAGAGTAGTCACATTCAGCAGACATGGGCGTTTCTGGGGAGGAGCTTAGATGTGTTAGATTAATTATTAATTATGTACTTTAATGTGTACTTCAATTTGTTGCTTCACGGCATTAATTTAAATTTTATAACGATTGGAGGTTACGTAATAAAGTTGAGAAAGAGAATAATAATTTGTCGGGTAATTTAATTTTATGTTATTCTCATTGGTTGAAAAGTCGATTGTAAATTTTCTTAACGATATAAACTCATCGGAAAATCGATCCACCCAACATATTGATGAAGTTTGCTCATCAATAACTTGTTAATTTAAGTCCAATTTGATTTTTTTTACATCGTAAATAAACATAAAAAATCTAACGTTTTAAATTTTAAGAAAATGTGTCCATATTCTACAAGGAGACATAAACCTTTGTACTCTAGCTTTAAAACAATATATGGAGGGGGAGGGTTATCAACCATTCCTTACATTTCCTTTTTTATTTGTTATTTGTTAAACTATGCGAGAGCTATTGCCACAATATTGTCCTATTGCTTCCTCCTCATTAAGACCGTCCTACGCCCCCAGCTGACCTACTCATCCAACGCCGATACGCAGCAAAGACGCACCTCAAGAGTATCTATACAGTGGAAAATGTAGCACTGCAGGAGGCGCCCTATGGTATGTGATCAACGAGGTCATCCATGGGAACACAGTCATCTAAGGACCATGGATGGAGCCGGACCTCAGATCCTGGACCGCGGCCAAAGACTCAGATCCTAGACTAGATCCTAGGGTAAGTATAAGATAATCACGATCTTATGTTTCAGCACGACTGATGCGAGAAGAAGCAGACGACACCGAAGCAAAGAACAGCACCAAAGAAAACGGATCGAGAAGACACTAAAACAGTCCAATTCCGTGGACTCCAATAGACTGTCTTGCCAAACCATACACCCTTACTGACGTAGCCAGCGACATGATAGCTAATCAGCTCGTGAGCCCCGTCATCCTAAGCTACAATACTCACCCTCACATAACAACCTGAATGCCGGCGAGAGGAAGGATCCCATAAACTTCCGGAATAATACCCCCGGCTCCGGGGGTAATACACACTGACGAAGAAGGCCAAGGGCGCCGAACCAAGGCTCTGCCGGTGGGGCCCTTCATCTAGGACCGGGGGAGGCTGCGCAACTTCATGTGACATTGATGAGATTTGTGGGGTGGGTCACGTGAAATGAGCCTACCCCTTACGAGGCGGTCTTGGCCTGCATAGATATTAGAGGTAATGAGAGATGGTACCGCTCGATCCCTTCTTATGGAGGTCACATCTATATCCAAGAATATCCGCGCGTGCTGTTGCTTTGTAGGATAGTAGGCCACAATATTATGTTCCCAGAGGGTTGGGAGTTTCAAGGTGAAAAGTTCTCAGAGGACAAAGAGTTGTAATATTAGGGTTTTGTTACTAATGAGTGGGATAAACGCTTTATAGCGCTAAATGTTTTGAATCTAATAGTTAATAGTTACTTTCGTGCCCATTTCTAGCATTTTTATAGAAATACTATGAAATCCGATTGAATTGCTTTTCATTTTAATAATACATTTTTGGTCATTATTATTATCCGTAGTGATGAATTGAAAAGAATGTTCCCAATTTGGCAAATTATCATATTTATTCATCCAGTCGTTCTGAATTTTGATCAGTATTTAGTTAGTATATAGTCTCGTTAAAGTATGAATTGATTGAATTCACACCGCATAAATCATTTGGTATGCTATTTTCAGGATTGTTATTAATCAAACCAAAGTGCTCAAAATTTTCCATGTATTTTTACTATTTTTAATTCTTTCTGCAAAATCCACGTATAGGTGCTAGTTTAATTGAATAGAGATAAAAGAGAAAAACTTTTAAGTACTTATTCCACAAGATGTTAGAGAGGGGAATATCTATTGTGGGAATATCTATTGTGAATATCTATGTGCGTGGAATATCTATTACTTTTATTGTTTTAATGATTACGCCCTTAAATATTGCTATCATATCTATGAATATGATATGTTCAAATAGAAGCAGTATGAATAGTAGACTAAACTACATCCATCCAACAAACGGAATGCATCATAAAATATTTTTTACAAAAAAAAACAAAACAGACTTCAAAAAATCTATTCCCAAAAACTGCACTAAAATGTAAAAAATAATTATGTTATTCATTCTTAGTTAGAATACAATCAATTTTATAGGCCATTAATATAAAATTATTGTTATTTTTCGGGTCGGTGCCAGACAAGGTTTACAAACGTATAACGACGTAGCGTAGATAGGTATACATCTCTAGTATTCGAATAGAAATTGGGTTTATTTGTAATTGTGGTATCGCTTTAAGCAGTTGTATTCAATTGTAAGTGAACACGTTAGTTAACCTTGGTTGGCACCGACTCCAAAAGTAACAATAATTGTATATTATTGGCCTAAGAAAGTGATTGTATTCTAAGTAAGAATGATAACGTAATTATTTATTTATTATTTACATATTAATACGTAATTTTTACTTATTAGTGCAGTTTTTAGAATAGATTTTTTGAAGTCGGTTTTGTTAAAAATATTTTATTTCTTGTTTCTCAATATTGCGTTCTATAAGTAACTTATTTATCAAATACGAATATGGATAGACCTACTAAAGGCGCTGCCTATATGAGGCAGCAATTTCTGTATCATTTCCTTTAAATTCTTATGAATTCTATTATATATGTAATTTTCCATCATATAGCTAGGAAAAGTAGTTATTTTAATACATTCTACAAGATTGTACGTATTTTAAAGTTTAACTACTTCTATATAAATGTATGCCTAATGCTTTCAGGTCTCTCAGAGCAAACCTCCACATTTATTTTATGATTTCAGGGCAAAATTTTGTCGAATTTTGGGATATTTATTAGGACATATTAATGAAAACCAAGTTTTTTTGAATGTTATCTTTCGATATCTAGTTTGAAAAAAATATTGTTAAAAATTAATTGATATTTTACATACTTGGTATTTTACGAAAATTACTGGGATAATACTCTTATTTCATTCTCTAAAAGATAATCTCATTTGGATATTCTTGTAATATTTTCAACATTATTTTCTATTAATATGTATATAAAATCGAATATTCTATGAATAATCCAATAGAAAATATTCCTGTGATATTATATGGATATCTAAAAATGAATATTCCTTTCGGGAGCTTGAGAGAATATTCGCATATAAAAATAGCAGCCTTGCATAATAGCAAAGTAGCAGCTGATTTTAGCATAAAATCTATTACAAAACAGATCCTTTGCATTTGCATGTATTAATTCTCAATTCAATTGCATTTCATTTTGCAACCTGTCGTGATGTGATATAGGTACATACTATCCTCACATTACGATACCTGCCAACAAAACATAGGTTATGTTTGTCATACTACAGACTCAGAGAAGTAGTCTGTGGTCATATATTCTTCTTCTTTAAATGCTCGCGTACCTGTACCTTGCGTATTTTATGATTTTTATGATTTTAGGACACTCTGAGAGCCCTGTGATTTTATATATCAATATGTTCAGGGAGAACAATTATAAATAGTAGATAAAGTAGTCGTTTTCTATTAACGTGAGTTCTCTATCAAAAATATATTACAATATAACAAAAATAAGACGAAATCTTTCAAAAATAATAATTTATAAATAGCTTTATCGTACTCCTTTTCCTTTCCTTTTATCGTACTACTGGTATTTATCTCATTCGTGCTCAAAGATGATCATATTTAAAACTACTATATATTTACTATTATCCTCGCTTTTATCTTTCCCATATAATAATTACATATGCCTCTTCGGAGCAGAGTTGTTTAATAATTTTACCCACACTGTTAACTTAAAATCTGACAGATAACAATGAATTTGCATGATGATATTTTTCACAGGCGTCGCGTCGATATGTGTACGAAGTTTTTCAATTTCAATTGATTAATGCGTTTGAAAGAAGTGATTTCACTGACTGAAATATCATATGAATTTAAATTGGATAATCCTGTATATAGTCAACAATAAAAAAAAAACAATTAATACGTTTTAAATGCAAATAGTACACGTATGCGAAACTGCTTCGATCGAATGATACCGTATATCTTTATAATATTACATTTAATCACTATTATATATATACATATATACCGGGTGCCTACGATATTACTAGCCAGTCTATAACTTCCTTGTAAAAAAATATATCGATGTAAAATTTTGAGAAGTTGTATGATTGGAAACGGTGCACGGTTGGATTGCATCAAGATCTGGTTTCCATTTCCGGTTTAACCGGAAATATTATAAACTTTGTTATTTTCAATGGAACACCCTATATATTCTTAGACATGTAGATTGCCCAGAGTATTCTACGTCCAAAGCATGTAGCATACCCTATATCTATCTTTGTTCAGTTTCAATGGCGGTTGAAAATGTTATATCAATGATAAATTACTTAATTTTCACATAAAACAAATGAATGTAGGAACAAATCTGTTACGGTCATTTATTTAAGTTTTTTGGGGAGTGACATTAGATAAAGTCTTACAACGTTAATTTCTGGTTGTACCGGAAGTACGATGAAAAGTGATTTTCAGGCTCGACTACTTCGATATTTTTAATGGAACACCCTGTATTGAACATTAAATTTACATTCTACTTACCTTTCGGGATATTTTTTCGGCAGATTTTCGGATATTTAGAATGTGTATCTACTAAAACCAGGAAAAGAAAAAGACAGAACATGATTTACTATTTCACATGTTTTAAACATTCAGAAGATGCAGTGCATAAATATACTATTTATCCACGTTTTCAGCGGCTGCGACACGACCTCTGCATTCTTCAGACAGGAAAAACAGACACTTATTGTTGGAGAAAAATCCTGAATGGCGCAAAACGGTTGCAATTTTCAAAAACTCAGATGCTGTCACAAAGGCTAAATAATGAAAAAAATATGTTTAAATAGAACTTTGATTCAGGAGGGCTGTGTCAAACAAAAGCACTATTTACCGATTTTCATATAGATTTTGACAGTACTGTTGCATTATATAAAAGTTTCCCTGGACAGTTGTCATTTAATTTTTGCGTTTTATTATTGATTTATCTTTTAGTATATAAGTGTTTGTGTTATTTAGTTGTTAAAAATGGTTGTGTTTAGGCGCGAGATCTCCAGACCTTACACCATTAGATTTTTTTACTGGACCCATATCAAGAAAAAGTTGTATAAAACACAACCACATAACAAAGAAGGCCTTAGAAATAGAATTACGCAAGTGATAAACTTTATTACTCCAATTCAAATGGAAAACTTTCCTTGGGAATTTAAAGAAATAATTAATTCTTGCCGAGAAGTCAACGGTGTACATTTTAAACCTGTAAATTATGGTTAAAATAAATTATATTTTTTTATTTTATTTTTCTGCTTTGAGCAGAGTTGTGTCATATTTATAGTGCAGGTGAACATTCAGTCGCCGATATCTCATAAACTATTAGGTTTAGGTAGAGGACAGAAGAAACAAAAAATATCCACAGAGGTTATTAGAATGTAAATTTAATGTTCAAACAGGGTGTTCCATTAAAAATATCGAGGTAATTTGAGCCTGAAAATCACTTTTCATAGTACTTTCGGTACGCCGGAAATGGAAATTTTTATCAAATTTTACTCCTCAAAAAACGTAAATAACCGTAACAGATTTGTTCCTACATTCATTTGTTTTATGTGAAAATGAAGTAATTTATCATTGATATGACATTTTCAACCGCCATTTTCTCGAAAACTGTCAAAGATAGATATAGGGTATGCTACATTTTTTGGACGTAGAATTTTCTGAACAATCTAAATGTCAAATAATATATAGAGTGTTCCATTAAAAATTACAAATGATTAATTCCAAATGAGAAAGTGGTTTGAAATATTAAATAGTGTTCGTCACAGACCTACTGATTAACTTTCTGATATCTCTAAAGGTTCTGAGAATATTCTATAAAGTTTCCCTAAGTTTTAAAATACCATGGTAGGTAAAAATTGGAATTTCGTTATTTTATGCCTAATCTAAGACTACTATTCTCTAACTTAGTGGTAGGTAATTAAAAATACAACAAAGGTATCATCTAAATAATAGATAAGACGTTACTAGTTCTTTTTTGAACTTCTCTCTTATAACAGATTTCTTACATCGTTGGTTATGTGTCAATTTAAACAAATGTCTGCGTTCAAACACGCAAAATGATCTTAAGTACTACCTACATGTTTTTTAAAACATTTCTCCAAATTTGGATATCACTTTAAAAATCTTCTAACAGGGCCTAATTGAAACCTCTAGATAACATCTCTAGAATTACGTCGCCCATGCGGATCAAGACAAAAGCCGAGCGATGCTGTTAATAATCCATCAAAACTCACCTTGTAATTTAATATTAATCCAATGGCGTTCCCTCGGTCATGAATTGAAGTGTAAAACAAGTTTCGGCTCCAGTGACAGACTTCCAAACAAACCGTTTCATCATTCCAACCACAAGCACTGAGCAATAAAAGCTTATTCACTTTACGAAACACACACAAAAAGCAAAATAAAAGCACAATCACAAAACAAAACTTAGAAAGCCGGCTGATATCGGTTGAGGAACGCTGCTTTGGCGTTTACATAATCCCTTGTAGCACTAGCACTATGAAGGTTTGTACTTGTTCACACATTATACAGCAGAAAGCAAAAATTAAAGCAGAAGCGGTAAAAAGCGTAACTATTTCAAGCGCGAACGTGTAAAATCCAGTGGTGCGAAGTTCGGCGACCACGTAAACCCGCGCCTTCAACAGAAACTGACTGGATTTGGTACAAACGCAACTTCGGCCCGAGACTCGCGTCACTCTTCGCAGCCGCCTCGGTCACCACGTGGATTTCAGTTATATGCGCATGCACTTGCATACTTGAGGGTATTCACTGAATTTCAGCGCACTGTAATGAAGGTGTAGGTATTGTTGGAAAGTAATCAAATTCCTTTTTGAATAGCACTTTTGCTGAGAGCTACGATTTGTCAGATAGGAAAGTACAATGTATATGTTAATTAACGGTGTCACTGCTAGTGGTTACAGGTTGATATTTGTCATAATATGAATTATTAATTAGCTTGTCGTGACATAGGACGTCATCATATGTCTATGGTACTTAGGTACTAGAACCAATGCTAAAATAATAATAAAATTATTGTGGATATCGAATGTGATAGGTAACTCATGATAATATACTAATTACACCAATATAAACTGAAAAATTGAATAGAATATAGAAATAGACCCTATATCCTTAAAGTATAAATGGGTCAATCTCTGATAATATGAATTTTACTCTCATTGTGTCATCGCTATACAAAAATTAGAGAATGATATTTTCCAATATTTAATTAAAATTAGCTGGTATATAAGTATATATGTATGGAATAGAGTACTGATTTCGATAGTATTTTTTTAAATATCCCCACCCTATATTTAAAAATATCATTCCCTCACCATGTGTCTCAGACATCAATATAACTTAAAATATTTAGTTTCTATTATTAAAGAAATTGAAAAAATCTCGATTGCAATAGCTATTATATAAAATGCTGAATAATGTATATAAAACAATTCTGTTTTTATAAATACAGTTAGAAAAAGCAAACGTATAGCTCTCCCTAGTAAGTAATTACATCATTATTTCACACCGATTTATAAGTTACTATATTTTAGCAGACCAACGCGTTTTAAGCAGAGTTGTGTAGTGTTCATTAAAACAGGTAATGAAACCGAAGTTGATCTTTTGAATATTATTGTTTAAATAAGTTAAAATAAATAAAACAAGTATAAATTAAGCATATTTATATGGTTACATATTACCCCCATAGTATGTCATTTATCATAGGTACTTGACTGTAAATATGTCCAATACAAGTTATTAGTCCTAGTTCATTGTACTAGTGATGCATACCAGATAAAGGAGACGATACTTTCACAAAGTCTCGTCTTGTCTCGCCGATAAGATATCTAGTCTCGTATCGAGTCTTGTCTCGCAGTCCCCAGTCTCGTCTCGTCTCGCTTCTCGTACGAAAGTCTTGCAAAAGTATCGAAGTCTCACCGTGCATAATCTTGTTCCAGGGATACTTACCTACTTGCGATGATGTAAGTGTAGCAAAAGTAAATTACAGATGTTAAAAGATAACGTCATGTATTATACGATGTAATATTTATTTGCAAATAAAACACAAATTTTAACTAATATTCTTAAACTTTTTTTTCAAAAATTAACAGTTTTCAGAGCTTTTTCTGTCACAAATTTTTCTGTTTGTTACCCAGTCATTTAGGCATAACAAACATCGTGCAGATTCGTTATTAAGACGATGTCGATAGTTAAAGCATATAGTTTTAGTATATTATTTTCTTAGTATTAGTATATTATTAATTCGTATATTATTTAATATATTAGTATATTATAGTTTTCTTATTTTTGAGACACTGAATTCTCACGACCAGGAAGAACACGGAACCACATTTTTCGATTTCTCGACACACGTTTCGCCAACTAAGTTGGCATCATCTGGAGTTGAACGGAGACGAATGATGATGATGCCAAATTCGAGAAATCGAAGAAGGTGGTTCGGTGTTCGTGGTCGTGGGGATACAGCGTCTTAACAGTTTAAGTAATATAAAGTAGTAAAAGTAAGTAGTAAAATAAGTAGTAGAATTTTTTATTCACTAAATTTAATACCATATTATAGAAAATAATTTCAAATAGTAAGTATAATAGTGATATAAAGCCAGAAATTTTATGATTCACTAAATTTAACACCATGCGTAAAAAAACGAAAATAGTATGTACGTACCCAGTTGTAGTTAAAACTTTTACGATAGAATTTCCCTATGTGGTTTATATGCCTAATCTGTTGGTAATGGATTGGGTAATGATTTATAGGTTCTCAAGTCCGCGCTCAGAACAGAAATATGCACGATTCCTTTATTATCACAATATCCGCGATTCGGCGAGTTACTTCCGCGAGACTCTCGCACGAGACTCGATACGTATCGCACGAGACTTGAAACGAGACTAAAAATAGTCTCGTCTTGTCTTGCTCGAGTATCGTCTCGAGTCTCGTCTCGAAAACGAGACGAGACCGTGCGAGACTCTAGAAAATGAGACTCTCGTGGTCATCACTACATTGTACCCACATTGTGCCCTGATTTACCATAGATTTCTAATTTCCATTTGTTTTTTGAAGTGAAAACTTCTTTAGGCGCGCTCTGCACTTTTCGCGCTCTCCACTTTGTTGGTGTTTAATGAGACTGGGACGTCACGCATCACGCCTCAAGCGTGACAGTTATCACCTAGCACCGCTCAGTCGATTATCGCCTAGCAACGAGCTAGGTCACCTGTTCCCCTTAATCGAAGCTCCTGCTAATAGATCCTTCTAAGAGAAAAAGCGCGCTTTTAAATAATTTCAAAGACCCTTATTGTGGTAGAAACAGTGCATATATCCTTCGCCAGTGCGGCATCGATACACACCCAAAACCCCGCCAAATCCGTAAAAAAAAGCAAATTCAAAAAATGTTGACGTGCATGTCAATTTCTGACACGGGACCTACAAAAATGGACACATCCCTGAAAACAGTACCAAAATTGAAGATGTGTGCAAACTTGCAAAGAAGTGACGTATCACTGAGTAAGGTACGTCCTTCACATACCCTTTAACAACCAAGAAACCAAACATCACAGCTACAAAATCCATTGTGGAAATAAAAACGCAAAACAAGTTTCTAATTGTGGAGTATAGAGTTTAGATTATAAGGAGCCTGTAGGTATTGTACAATAAAACTACAAAAATTGATTGATTGCTTTTAATCGGTACCTTTTCAGATACAAATATTTCTTTTGCTACTAAGACTGATAGACCAAGAGCCGGCAGTAAAAAATACCACCTCATCTGTTACCAAAGGTTTGCCATTTTACAGTGATTGCACTATTCACAGGCTATATCAAACCGCCCGTCTGCCTGCCGGATGTGGTCACGTTACATACGGATATAAAAAAAAATTGGGTATTTTGACGTGTTTTCGCCTAACAACTACCAACATAAAATGCGTGCGAAAATGTGTAAAAATATAAGCTGCATTTATATTCCAAGCGTCTGCCGCGCCTTGCGAGCATCCGTTTGAAGCAGAGCCCGTGAAAATGTCAAAAAAGCACCCATCAACTCCTAATTAAATACCAATAAATTGTTTTTGCAGAAATGTAGTTCTTGGTGCATTTATTTGATCTGCAATAAGCATTTGTTAGCAGACGGTCGCATTCAACGAGCAGACGAGCTCAAAGTTAAAAAAAAATACGCGCTAATATTATAACAAACGGACTTAAAAATATCAAACGATTTTTGGACTAAAATCGTTGAAAATATCACTGGTTGACTGTCTCACTGTGTCTACCATCCACGGGTAGACATATTTTTCAAGCAGACGATGTTATTAATATCACAGACGTTATAAAATACCTTACAAAACATGAACATAATATAATTTTGGCAAAATAGGTACATCTATTTAATAAAAAAGGCAAAGAAACAAGAAACATTTGGTAGGTATCTAAAGAATACCTAGGTACATAACGAAACGTAAACAATGGATAAAACAAAAATAATCCTTCCAACACATATATCTACTTACTGATAAAGTAGGAATGTACATAAAATTTAAAAAAAAACGAACAAAACATAATAATATCTGTATAGGTAAATAAACAAGCAAATCAGTCTTCAGGTTTACTTTCAGGTTCGGCGGATGTTACAGGAGTTTGTGAAATTTCTTCTAACGAGCTAAGTGTTTGTGGTCCAACAAACCATTGAAGGTCATATTTATTCTCATTTAAGATCCATCCGTTTTCTTCTGTTTTGAAAAAAATTGCAGTAGGCTCAGTAGCAAAATTCCAAATTGCACAAATCTGATTAACTCGCCGTATTTTGCACAATAACGAACTCTGACATGGCGGTAAAATGCTGCCATCACAATTTTTAATTTTGTCTAGAGGTTTCACATTAGGGGATTTAGAAATGCCATAATTTTTAACAAAAATGTCAAATCGAGCTTCATTTACTCTTGTAATGTCATGTTTTCCGTACATCTTGCAAACGAAATGTTCCATGCAATTAATCTGCACATCGGTGAGTTCAGAATGGCCAAAAGAAGAAAATACCTTTATTGTTTCATTATCTTTTTGCGATAAAGCAAAAGGTTTTACTTTTCCTTTTCTAGCAAAGGCTGCCGTGTAGTCACATCCTGTAAGGGCATGAAAAGCAGGTAAAGCCCTCGATAGATTTTTGCCCAAAGACTGGTAAATGACATTTACGTTTACGTATCGCAGAGTATTCTTCGATATTAATCCCGTTTCGATCCACAGTGAAACCTTGTCAATGAAGAGGTGCATATTTCCTAAAGCTACAATTAAAATATCTGTGCCAAAAGCACGAATAACAACATTTCTCGAAATTTGGGGTAATTTTGAAATGTGGTAAATAATTCCCGTAACAGCTTCTTGGTGATCACAAAACAGTCCGTTATCCTCTTCACGCTTTATAACACCACCATCTTCATAAAAAATATAACAAATATTCTGAACATTTATTCTTACAACCTTATCACCCAAAATTCCTACGGCATTATGTGTATTCCAGTAATTCGCCAAAAATTTTACAAATTCCGTTTTAAAGTAGTCGTTTCGTAATGCTTTCAAGAAGTCGTTTGGTCTTTTTTGTTCTTCACCTTGTATTGTAAAAATGTTGCTTCTTTCTGATCTTCCCGCACGCCTGTCTCTTTCGAAATCCTTGATGGACGGATTTGTAAATTTGTCGAAAACTATGTCGACTCTTAAAGATTTGTTGAACGTTTTGCATAGCTTTTTTAAAACAGCAATGGCTAATTTATCATATGTTGTTGGAACATCACCAAGTTGATGTAAAAAGTAAAAACCATCAAATATTGTACAATGTACGACATTGGGGACATCAGCATCTGTAGCTCGCTTTTCTAATAATTTAAATAATTTTGATTTGTCTGTTTTGTTTATGCTTCCATCGATGTGGCTTAAAGATAATGGGACCGTTGTCAATGGAAAGGACAGAACATTCTGTAAATATATATTATATTCCATTGCCAGTACTACAATTCTCCCCATTAAATTTCTTTCTACTTTGACTTCGGTTAATTTACCATCTGCCTTTTTAACTTTTCATTTCCTTTCGGTTACAAAAGAGCAAATTACCTGTTTTGAAATTGGTCTTTCGAATCTCGTGGAAACGTTTTTTCCGGTTGAAATGTTCACGGTTGAAATGTTCATTAATTCACGTTTTTCTATTTCTGGTGAAAACGGATTTAAAGTACTGCTAATCTGATGAACAAGTTCTTGCAGCATGAGATTATCCTTTTTCGGTGGTAGATTATCCATATTTCGGCATGAGATTATCCTTATTGAATGGTAGGCACATTGAGACAGTCAACCAGTGATATTTTCAACGATTTTGCTAACAAATGCTTATTGCAGATCAAATAAGTGCACCAAGAACTACATTTCTGCAAAAACAATTTATTGGTATTTAAAGGGAAGTTGATGGGTGCTTTTTTGACATTTTCACGGGCGTGAGCTTCAAACGGATGCCCGCAAGGTGCGGCAGATGCTTGAAATATAAATGCAGCTTATATTTTACTAAATTTCGCACGCATTTCATGTTGGTAGTTGTGAGGCGCAAACACGTCGAAATACACATTATTTTTTTAAAAATCCGTATGTAATGTGACCACACCCAGCAGGCAGGCGGGCGGTTTGATATAGCCTGTGAATAGCGCAATCACTGTAAAATGGCAAACCTTTGGTAAAAGATGAGGTGGTATTTTTACTGCCGGCTCTTAGTCTATGAAGTGAAGTAAAATAGTTTTACATCAAGCATTGGGTTAACTACGCTCTCCATCGATATCTTATATATGTAATATTTCTATAAACATTTCAAGAGGCAAACAGAACGTAAGTTTAATAGAGTAAAGATTTTTTGGCTTATTTCCTCAAGTCTCAAACGTCAAAGTCAGTTCTCAAACAAAAATGGCTAACTCTTCCACAACAGATACCACAAGTTCTGAGAGTGAACTGGAATCAACGATAAAATTTAAAACCAAAAAGGGGCCCATCTGTATTTTTTGTAAAAATGTAGGAGCTTCTGTAGTACATGCAAAAGAAAAATGTTTGTGGTAATACAGGCGGACGGTTACAGTATATATTTCAAAATCGAAAATTAGAAGTTTTCACTTTTACCGTGTGGTCATAAGCACATGCACCCAAATTTTTTTATGTCAAATCATTCCTATAATTTGTCTCGCTAAAAAGAGAAAATCATGAATAGGAAGCTGATGTGAAAAACAAGGGAATATATTAAAAAATCTATATTGAAAAGAATCATGCTGAAAAGTTATAAATTTTTAGGTGAATCATTAATTTCATTATCAGTCAGCACCAAATAGTATACCCAGTCTGGTGGAAAGAAACAAATCTTGTTCTTCGTCCTGTTGAAGATCATTATTATAAGTCCTGAGCAGTTGCTACACATACTTGAGTAGGTGAGACCACCCCTTTTCAATTCGCAGTTTTGGATGTATTCATCTTTGCAGAAGCATACGGTGAGGGAGAATAAATTTTTAGGAGCAGCAGGATGAGTAGATACAATATGTCGAAGATGATCTCCAATCTTTTTCCAAGCTCACATCAATGGATTTTTCTGCTCATTGAGCTATAGCTGCACTTAATGATAAGTTCTACGAACATGGTATTTAGCAGCCGCTTAAGTGAGGGGAAGTATAGCCAAGTTGAACATAGAATGCACAGGCTGTTTTGAGATCTGTAAATAACATTGGTGGCGGAGAGTATCCAAATCATCGATGTTTTTATATGCAAACATGGAGACGAAAAAATGTTTTGCAGCATCAGCCACTGCATTTCGGTCTGCGTTTGTATCGTTGAATATAAGAAGCTTTATGTGAAGCGCCTTGTTAGCTTGAACTTTTTTAAATGGAGCTATTTTACCTTTTTTGTAAATTGCTGAAACAACTTATCTATATTATTTACCGACACGGGAAATTATGTCATTTTTGCCCCCTACATATCTCCGTAACCGTCCACTTTACCATAATTATGTATATGACCGTTTTTCTTCCAAATTTAATGTAGATAATTTTTATATAGGATGACATTTGCGCCTGGCCTCGTAGTTTTCGAGATATTTGCGAAAAATTGTGAAAAATTCCTATTTACTATAATTTTTATAATATCTATTATAAATTTTTCCTATCAATCAAAACGATTTATTTATACAAATATTCAGATATTATACAGTCAGATGCATAAAATAACGGACACTTAAAAATGTTGACAAAATTTGATCTACTGTAACTATTTTATTTTTTGCTCGTTTTTGATGATTTTTCGGACAGGTAGAAAGAAAATTATTTCGGTTTAATAAACTGCATTCGGTCTAATTTAAAAAAACCCTCTAGTGGAATCTAATTGAAACGCAATTGAAGAAGTTAGTAAATTTAAATATCTAGGAACTTATGACCCTTAGTTAATATTTGGTCCCCATATTAGAAGATGACGGAGTCAAGAGGATTCAGTCTAATTTTCTTATAATATTTATATTCTGGGTCTCTAGGCATGTTATGGGAATATACTCTTATTATTTTTTTTACTCTCTTTACTTTCGTTACTCTCTTTACTTTCTTTACTCTCTTCACTCTTTAAATTATACATACATTTCTTATTAAGTTACTAGTTATCTATTAGTTGAATTATCGTTTGTAAAAATTATAAGATGACACTTTTGATGAAGAATTTTTTCTCACTTCAGACATAATTATGTTTGTTATAAGTAGCTGGTAAGAAATTCCTGAAAACAGGCTTGACACCATTCATAAACTACGAATTATTTCTTAACATAACCAATCGAAATTAGCAAATATAAAAAAACCTCGAAAATGTTGTCGCTTTAGATCACTATGCCATTAATGTCTTAATTCTGGGAAGCAAAAATCGACAACCGTCTAACTGTATTCGGAATGACTATAATTATCTACATTTAAATTAAATTACGTTTGCGTAGGAGTTGTGTAGAATTTAGTAAATAAAAATTAAATTGTCAGTAATGCCAAAGTAAAACGGGACCTGCAAAGAGCATTAGTTGTCTAGATAGAATTATATTTCATCAATCATGAATTACCTAATGTATCTTATCAATTGTTGATACATTTGCAGGATATTATTTATAGTAGAGTGAACTCAATAAACAATGCATCAAATAAAGCTAATACTCATGTTCAAACATCACAAGATTTGTCAAAAAACTAGTTACCAAAACGCTGGCCCCCAAAGTGGCATTCCCAAAATATTTAAAAAAAATACAAAGCGCTGATAACAAATCGTACAATTCTAAAATGTTTCGACTACATTAATATGATTAAAATGGTCAAGGCCATGCAGAATAATTTATGAACATTTTATAAAAAAACAAGGATTTGTGTGCTTATGACCACACGATAGAAGTGAAAACTAATTTTCTAATTTTCTAATTTTAAAATATATACCTATATAATTACATGTTATATAATGGATTAGTTCGGTGAATCAACAAAAGATAATATCGATATTTTTATATAAAATTATTTATTCTTATCTCTGTACCCATGAAGTAATTTTAGTTACAAAATAAGCAATAATTTTCGAATTCTAAAATATATACTGTAACCATCAGCTGGTATTACCACAACCCGCAATATACCGCATCCATTCATACACGTTGACCGTACACGCCCGTGAGACAGATGCTTCAGGCAACCGGCGCTTGATGCGGCCCCACTGTATGTTGCTCCAAAATACCTACGCATAGTTGGCAAGTACTGCGTTTGACCATCACTTCGGCAGTCGAATCAATTCAATCCAATTCAATTCAATTCGATACGGAGAAGAAAACAATTGGACGGTAACCCGACCAGACGGAACCTCCTGATGTATTGTTTTCTGATCAAATGTATTGTATTTTCTTTTACTTAGGACTAGATAGGGCTGGAACCTTTGATGTAACGATAACACTCGAAGTAGTTTCCACAAACACCAAAACATTTTTATTTCGCTTGACGCGCATTTTGCCAACCAAGTTGGCATCATCCGATTAAAGACAATTAAAACTAATATTAAACTAAAAAATCTACCCTATTCATACTATTTTCATGGTGACGTCACTAGTGATATCACCGTGAAATTTACGCATGCCTCATCACGCTTCAGTGATCGGTTCCTAAGCAACGCATAAAGCGGGCCATACGGTATTGGTCCCTTGTCGCTATTCATAGTATTTTTACATTTCATAATTTCTATGCTCTCAAATGCATCCAACTGTCTATTATTGCTCACATTTCTAACTAATCTTAAATTACTAATATCTATCCTATGATCGTTGTCAAAAGCTATGATCGTTGTCAACACTAGACTTATCTGTTCTCCCATATTTTAGATGAGCCATATGCTCTTTAAACCTGGTGTTAATTGATCGTCTCGTTTGTCCAATATATTTCACAATCACAATCATTACAACTAATTTCGTAAATCCCCGACCTTTCATTTGGAACAATTTTGTCTTTTGGATTGTCTAAGAGTTGCTGTAACTTATCACTCGACGAATGAATTGCTGTTATACCCACGTTTCTGAAGACTCTTCTTACTCAAACCACGAGTAAACTGGGGTTCGTACGTGAAGGATACATATTTTGTCTCTATATCATTTTGAAAGGTCGTAGAGTTACGAAGAGTTATGTTTTACTTGGGTGTTTTACTTTAACGATAAATATATATTTATCCCTTAACAGGTATTATTATTTAAAAAAATACGCCTGTTATAATACCTATATAATTACATTTATGTTATGTAATGGATTAGTTCGGTGAATCAACAAAAGGTAATATCGATATTGTTATATAAAATTATTTATTCTTATCTCTGTACCCATGAACTAATATTAGACAAATAAACAATATTATTTGTGAATTATATTGTGGAATTTTCCTCTGACTGGACTTCTTCGCTGCTATTATATTCTAAGAATGAAACAATAGGCCTGTGGTAGCTAAAATATGCTGTAAATACTTTATATTCAAGTTTATCTCTCGCCTAGTCAATGAGTGGACTTTACTCGACTGAGCGTTACATAGACGAACCTGACGCGTGACGGCCCAGTCTCATTTAATACCCACAATGATCAATAAATAACCCCCAAATTATTTTTTAGTATTTTTAAGTAAGGTATAGTAAGGTATTTTAGATACCTTTACATCATTCTGTTGGAAAATAGGACATTTTCACAATTCAATTCAACTGCTAGAACTGAATACCAGTCGAATTGTATTGAATTGCTAGACATAACGTCAAAATTACTACAAGCAAAGGCGGATCAGGTAACGGACTGTTGTCGAGACTGTGGCTCAGAGGCTCTGTAGCAATGTCATATAATTATGTTAAAAGAAGGGGTTATATGTTTTCATACACAAGGTTATGAAGGGTTTTAATACACAAGGTTATGACAGAATGGATCTTGAATAATGTTACGTCACGCCCTCGTTATTATAGACTTGCCGACTGATATAACTGATAAATAATTACTGATTGTTGAAACGATGTGTCCAAATATTTTTAAACATATTTATTTAGTATAGCTCATTAATCTAGTTGCTTGAAATGACACGCTTCTGTACATATAGAAGAGTTGTAGTTTACAAATTATGAGCAAAACTAAAATATTGATAATGTATGAGGGAAAGATAAATGTCGCCAATTAACGTTGAATTTGTAAATGTAAATTTGTTCTATATAACCACCGTCAGCCAGATAAAAGTAGTGCAGTTCTGGGATATTTATAAGTTGTTTACTGAAAAGGACTATAAGTTAGTTAGTTAAGAAACATTTTTATATTTTGGTTTCATCAGGAGAAATCGTAGCATATATAACACGTTTTAATACTTATCATATTAAGATAATCAAGTTCACTCTGATGTGAGTGGCATTGTATCTGACTTGGAAGAGAAGCAGCACTCATTGATATGTCATAATTCTCTAAAAGCATCTACCTCTGCTACAGCTGATGAAACAAATTGCGGTGAATGCTTGGATAATTATTATGAAACTACCGAAACAATAGATTGTATTAGATGCGTGGCATATGCAAAATGGCTTCAGAAACCTGCAGAATGTATCAGGATAGATGTAATGATTGTGGTCGAGATCTAAAAGGAAAAGAAAAATGTGAGAGAAAAATTTAATCCTTTGAGACTGGAACTATTTTCTTAAATATCACATAACACATTTCTGTCATATATTTTCTTTTAGTTAACTTTTTTTCTGAATGTATTTACAGGTAACAACTACTCAGAGGGCTAATACTCCTTCCTGTATTGAATTACACCTGCAAATCCGATAAGATAGCCATGGTCATTTACCAATACCTCCACCAGGTGTAGACTAGTTTCGAGCTGTTGGCTCTCATCAGTAACTTTTTTTTGTTAATTAGTAGTCCCCACCATGGAGACCCCAAGAAAATGGGATTTGTTTCAATACGATTTTTTTATTTTTGTAAAAATTACATTTCAATACGCATATCTGTCTCATGAAATACTTAAAGCCTTTTTTTTTATTCCAACCACCTAAAGAATAAAAATTTAAAGGTAAGTTTGGTTGTGTTTTGGCCATCTATCGCCTCTAGGGTCGTTAATCCTACATGGCTTGGCCATATATCCCATAACAGTGGGATGGAAGGCCAGTGGTGTATCAGTCTCATAAAATGTCAATTACTTTTATTTTTGCTAAATGTGTAATAAAATTAAAGACCATTTTATATACAAAATATTATAAACAAAACATATTTATGCAATACTCGTATGTCTGCTAAATAGTCTCCATGTTAAATCTATAAATTATTTAGCTTAAGTGGGGCATCTCTCCCACTTTTACCCTTAGTGTGAGTTACCTTTACTCAAAAATTCTTTATTGAGAGACTAAAAATAAAGATAAAATAAAGTCTGGGTATCCCTTTTGAGAAACTACTCCAAAATCATTTTTTTTTAGTTTTTATCCAATTTTATCAGAAACTACTACTTTTTCATAAAATGTGTAGAAATGTGAGAATTTAAAGAGAATAAAATTATATTCTATCGACTGGTGTATAATTTGTTTATTTTTAATAATAAATGAATCCTAAAACAACCCCAAAACTATTGCAATGATACATGCGCTCTATAATTTCTTACTTCATTAAAAAAATCAATTTTTAACAGGTGAAACGTCCGTAGAGATCGTATACTTTATACATACTTTACCAAATAAACAGGTAGATTCTTACCTCAGATTTTAATTTAGTGGTCAAAAATAACCTTTGTTATCTGTCTTACAAAAAAAGTACTGTCTTTAAATTTTATAAAAGTTAGTAAATATAAAGTTTAACTATGTGGTAAGCAGACAGGCTATTACCGCTCTATCGAATTCCAAAAGGGACTGGATTGGTATAGCGATGACAGAAATCGATTATCAGGGTGTCTGTTTTGTGTAAAGGGTTCAATTATAAAAAAAGGGTGACTTCCCCGAATCTAAATCAAAGGTCATTACATTAATGACAGAACCGTGTTTAAAACACCACAAATCGCTTTATTTGCCACTGTTTCTCCATTTGCTCGTGTACAGTTGTCAATTCAATGTAACTCTAAATTCTACCGGAATAACAGAAAATATGAAGCTCAGATATATTTATATTTATAATATGATAATATGTCATACTACGCAGCTTCTACTATGTATATGTAGTATGTATTTTCTTAGGGGGGTGAAAGTAGAAGGTTTTTATATGCATATTTTTAACACCACAGCTGATAATGGATAATGAATGCAAGTTTCCACGCGTTACCATTTTTTAGTGGGTGGCTCGCTAGTAGCCATAATTCCGACAAGAAACAAAAATAATATGTACAAAACAGCTAAGTAGCCGTGAAAAATAAACTTTAAAACGGAAAAATAAAATAAATATACTTGCAATTGAAATACAGTCATATTTATTGTGTGAGGTACCTACCTAACCTACTAAATCGTCAACACTCAACGCCGATTTACTTTGACTCAATGCTTTGACAAAGATCAGAGCTTGTTTGTTAATAGGTACCTACATAACTAAACCGAGACTAAATACAACACATTTTTAAAAATAATTACAAATACAATACATACCTACCTACCAGCTTCTCATCGCAAAGCGATTTTCAATACACACACTTTTTACAGCCAATCAAAATTAGAAACTGACCTTGAGGTATTTTACCGTCATTGTAAATTTTCATTTCATTCGTGGCTAGGTAGGTACACGGTTTTAATTTTATAAACAGTCTATAGAATTTTTAATGCCCACTGATGTAAATTATTAATTTGTGATCTAGGATGGTAAGTACCTACATAAAAATAAAGTCAATGAACAATAGGTACCTACTTTATGTAATAAACCAGAGTGCGTTTACAGTTTTCGTAAATCTCAATAAAACGCCTAACTTATATCGTTGTATTTATAACCTAGCGGCCTCAAGCGCTGGGATATTTTTTGGATAAAATTATTTGAGAGATGTCTTAAGTGGAGGAGGTACCTATTAGTACCTCCATCAGTACACGTACCTACTTCGAGCAGCCCATAAATCAACTTTTTTTTTGTTAAAGTCGGCTCTGCTCTAACCCCCACTATAAATTTTTGCCGTCAAATAATATTTTCCTTACATTTTTTAACCTCGCTTTATTTACGAGATAGGAGAGGTACTATCTCGTAAATAAAGCGAGGTCTGGTGGAAATATGCGTTTTTCAGGTTTCATACGAAACGAACAAAAATTTTTGCTAACCGCCATTTTTTTATTTCGACTCTCGTAGCGGTGTATACCTACATAGGTAGGTATATAAATAATATATAGGTAGGTAAAGGCTTTGCTTCGCCGTTTTGACTTTTTGTATTGAAAATACATAAATACCTGTACTGTACTAAGTATCTGTACTGAAAATACATATTTTTTTAGTTACAGGATTTTTTTTGTTTCGTCAGAAGTACCACCTACCTACACCACTCAGATAATAAAAATAACCTTATTATATTGTATCACAATAACATTTAAACAGCACTAAACAAAACTAAACACAGACGGCGCGTCATTCCAATAAGTTAAAAAGAGATACACTGCTCGATCATCCAGTCTACGGTAGAGCGGCGTTGCCGCTTTTAACTATAAAAATAAATGTTTAGGGAATTTCCACAATTTAAAGTAGACGAAAATAAATATGAAAAAGGCTAACATCTTGGGCTATAATATATTTTTGTATGCACAATACTTCTTTTATGACATTCATAAATAATATATTATGTAATTTTTATATAGTATTGTGGAATATGATAGTTTAAATGAATATTGAGAAATTTGAGAATTACATATACACTGCTTTGCGTGTATATTGTAAATAAGGCGACGCCGACGCAAAAACCAGAAACCCATTTACTAGAATTAGATTTAGCTATTTACCATACAGTATACAACTTTTTACCATGAGCAGTTAGAGAAAATAGGCATTAATTTATTCTAATTCTCAGCTGTCCGTTTTAGTTAAGTATTTCGAAGAAATTATGATAATTTTATGAACGAATGATTAAATATCTAATAGTGTTTGAGACAGCTCAGGCCAATAATATGACATATTGGAAATTGATTTGAGAATCTCTTCGTCATCCCATTCATGTATTCCTTGCGGTGATCCATACATCATCTTACCATTAAATTCTAATAAGATTAAAATCCATTACTCGGAGATTTTAGTAGAATGTGAACGAATGCCTAGTGGACTATATTCTACTCTTAAATAAAGTTGGCCTTATTGACTAGGCGCGTATAAAACATTATTATTCAAGAGGCATTCTCGGCAGCCATTATCTGGCAGGGACGGAACAGTCGTAAACCAATTTGAAAAGCGCCTCTATACACCTTCAAACAAAATTCCTACCACATTCCCTCTCAAAGATCTGTCTATTTAAAATTAAAATTGGCAAGGAATACGAAATACGGTGGATATCTTATTAAATTCATTTCAGACTTGAAATTAATAATTTATGCGGTGGCAGTTTTTAAATAACTTGAGGCATGCTTTTGTTCCGTATTCAGCAGTTCACTGAATTAGTCGGTGCGACAGAAGCATACTGATTTTCTGATTCTGAGTTTTCTTACTAAATATTTGAATGGGATCAGGGTAAATATAGGTACTGCCAGTTTAGATAAATGTTAAAGGTTTTCCATGGTTTTTAATGCTATCTGTGTTGTCAATTCCCAATTGTGTACGGACTTACGAAGCTCATAAATGCAAACTATAAACATCTGCCGTGAAGATAAAGTTGGCTGTGGAAACATTATGGCTAACAATAGGCAATTAATTGTTTCGGAACATTGAGGCATCCAGAAGGCAATGGAATCAAAAAATTACAATTTCTGTCGAATATGTGACTTGTCAAATGGGCTAGTTGCGTGAATAAAGAAAATGGTTTCCTTCCATTCCGAAAAATGTGAATATTAGAAGCCCATTTTGTATGTTAAAAGTGGTGTTTGAGCGCAGAAAAATAAAATGTATTCATGTAGTTAAAATACTTTTTTCTTTAACTTTAGGAAAAAATATTAATACAATTTATGTTCTAATGCTCAAGCTCTATCAGGAAAAAGTATAATGTATAGTTTTCCATTTTAACAAATGTTATTTTACTCAAAAACTTGGTGGCGCGTTCGTATTTTTTTCATTTCTTTATCTTAATCAGTACGGAACATTGTTAAATCGAATCAATATATACCAAGCATAATAATTAGTCATACAGAAGAACCTGCCAAGTTTGTCAATATTGACTCTGTTAAAAACAAAGGCAAATATTGCAATTCACGTTTCGGGTGCATCTCTTCCATAATTTCTAGTACAAATATTATCCAACAAATAATATGAGGCATAGGCATTACTAAAAATATTTTTTTTGTGGGTAACTGATACGAAGACTGATTTAAGAAAAAAGGTACAGCAGTATTTGCTCAAGTCGACGAAGCAGATGTTGAGTAAATATCTAAAAAATTCTTGGAGATAGGTGAACAAATAATTATATACAGCAAACGAAACTATGGCGTACGCGTTGTAACGCAAATAAATTCCGTTCCTTTATATAGCAAATATTTTGAATAAGATAACCTCGACAACATGAGAGTACATGAGGTAAGATAATTCCAAATGTATCAATATTAAGATTTCCCCATCTAACTTTAGGATACGAGATACGCGGGATACGCGACGAACCCAGGGCTATGAGATCATGTGTGTATATATGTATGTATACATATTCTTAGCAGCTCAAGACGCTCCCTTTCATTTTAACGTCGTCCAGTCTGAGCAAAACCCCAGTGGTTACAACACGAATTAAATTTTAAATATTAAGATAACACTAAAAAACGTAACGTTATAATAAAACGTGTACTTAAAAAAAACAAGATTTCTAATTCCGCGCGATCAGTATGAAGGATCTAAACAGCGATAAAATTGAAACGGTGCGAAACGAGCTGTGACGTCACAAACTAAAATATTTGGTAGGCGGTGTGCGGAAAAGTGGCCGAATGAACTATAAAATCAAGCGTCGAGTGCTGGGATATCCCGTAGTTGACCGAATCGTCTCCTCGTCGTTTATAAATTGTAGGCTGCGGCGTCACGACTTTGAATCTGTTTGAAACGGTTCTCTCGCACGCGAGACTGCAATAATTTATAACAAATTTATTATTGGGAATTAAGGCGTCATATTTTGCACATCTTATTTTTCAGTATGGTAGAACATTTTTATGCAATGAAAATATGGGAATATTCCCTATTCTGATAACTTCACTAACCGAATTGAATACAATCCAGTATTTAACAAAACGAATCAATGAGGGGACACAACTTGCTGTGATACCAAAGGGTAGATCCTGATCGGCGTCAAGACTCTTTCTACAACTAATTGTAAAACGATCAGATAATGTAACGACCGATAGGTTTTTCGTGACACCAAACAAAAACTGGTGATTAGGAAGTACTACGGCATAGTATAAAAACCTTCCTGTAGGTATTAAAACTCTCTCCAAATGGACAAAGTAAACGGGTAAAAAAGTGGGAATTGATACCACCAACAAAAAAGTGAGAAACTATTCTTATAGATCAACAGATTTTTCCTCAAAATACGTATTGTAATAAATAAATAAATAAATATTGTATTGACTTCCCTCGTCTTAATTTCCACCAATCACAAACTCGCAATTTTGATTTACAAATGGTTTCTAAATGGAAATACTGTATGACAGCACCTGTCAGCAGTTTTTTCGAGTTTACCCGCGGCAAAACTTGACAATTGTTGTCACCAAGAATTACAATATCTTTGATAACAAGTACAATTACCATACCGTTAAAACCCATACGTCAATATGGAAACAGTTTACCGAATTGAAATACGAGCTTCTGGAAACTACAAGTTTAGAGCAACTAAACCATTACAAAGAACTAGTTGTGAAGACAATGTGGAACACTCAATGTGTTGCAAAAAAAATGCAAGAGACGTATTTTATGAAGTGGAATGTTTGATAATGTTTGATCCATGATTCATTTGATCCAATGTAAAAAGTGATAATGTTTGATCCATTTAAAGATCTTATCTTTAAGTCTTGAGGAAGTTGCAGATGTACGCCAATAAAAGAAAATCGAGTTCTGCATCATTAAAAATTGGCAGAATATTACGCAATGGTTTTATTATGGGACGAAAACACTCCGGCGGGACTCGTTTTACCATATCGTTTCAGTATAACTAAAGAGGAAGTGGATAATTCTGGGATTAAAACAGGTAGATAACATAACTATATATTTTTTAAATAACTGTTTTCAAAAAGCCTACTTTTTAGGAAGAGTAGAATATAATCCCCTTTTCAATAGAACGGCCCAGGGTGAAGAAAAACAATGGCCAATAGTAAATGGCTAGTCCCCAACACGAAGCACCCAACCTTCTGCCCAGTCCGTATTTTTAAAATTCTAATGGTTAAACGTTCATCTAGAATAACAACTGATATATTCTTAATAGTAAACCCATCATGGAACAAAGAACAATCAAGTGGATGGTACAAAAACACTCCAGTGGGAAAAACGAACTTTCGAAATGGACTAAAGAAGCAGCAGAGAAGGCAGGATTAAATACAAAAGAAATAAAAATAACAAACCACTCTATGCGGTCGAGATAAGTCAGTAACCTGGCTAAAGGAGGAGTGGGTACACAGCAATTAATTAAAATTACTGGCCACAGTTCAGTCAACTAAAATAAGCCTTATCTGCAAATGGATAATGAGCATTATTCCAACATCATAAACAACCTTAGAAGTGACGCCTCAGAATCTCCTGCTAAAAAACAGAAAATAGAAGATCCTGCAGCCACTCCTCGAGCTTCTCACTGTACAGCTGGATCCATCAACAACATTAATTATTTACCTACACCCAACGTTATCAATGAGTTAACAAAGATTTCAAACAATACCCCTACTGTGTACCAGAATTGCAATTTATATTTTAATTGTATAGTGCCGTTCAATTGAAAGTAAACGCTTTTTTTAATTAATGTGAAACAGGCTTTCAGGTAATCAAAACTTGATTGTCAATTTTATTTGTCAGTTTACTAATAATTATTCTATATTTTGAAGTTTTCCTTATAATTATTATTATTATTATTATGCCGCGCTTAACTGAACCGCAAAAAATGAGAGCTGTGATGTTACTGCAGAACGGATGGTCAATGCAAGCAGTTGCAGATACTTTGAATGTGAGTAAAGGTTGCATTTACAAAAATAAGCAAAAATGGAATGCAGAAGGAACTGTTGAGTACATCCATAGAGGAGGCCGTCAGAAATTCCGTACTATGGAGGAAGACGAACTCGTCCTTGACCACCTCCGACAGAATCCTTTTGATACAACAGTGACTGCCTGCTTCTTAACAAATTTTACTGCTTTGGAAACCGCAAGACGACGTATCAGAGCATATGAGCTGAAGAATTTTTCGGCTGCAAATAAAGTTGCTCTGTTGCCACGGCATAAGGAGCCGAGGTTAAACTTTGCCAACCAATTTGTCGGTGTGCCACAGGACTTTTGGTACAACACAATTTTTTCAGACAAAAAAGTTTTTCAATCCTGCTATGATGGCTCTGTGCGTGTATACGGCCCAAGAAATTGCCGATATGAAGAGCGCTATATAATGTAGGAATGTAGGCTCGTAGTGGTCGTTTCTCTATCAACGTGTGGGCATGGATATGTTGCCAAGGAGCAGGTGTTACTTGGAGAATCAGGGAGTGTCTTACTGGTCAAAGCTACGCTCGCATTTTGGAATATGTTATGTTACCATCCGTTTCCATTTTATATCCCGAGAACTTCACTTTCCAGCAGGAAAATATTTTTATTTCCTCTTTCCTTTTTCCATATTTCAATTAAATTTATATTTCAGGATAATTCCTCTATTCACAAATCACGAGTTGTTACTGAATGGGAGAATACAAACCATATTAACACTCTGCCTTGGTCCTCTAAGTCGCCGGATTTAAATCCGATAGAAAATGTATGGGCACAAATGGAAAAAGACATGTATAGCAGAAATTTCCGACCAGCAAACGTAGAAGAACTGTGGTTGGCGATTGAAAATGCCTGGGAAACTATTAGCGAGGATTACACCAGGACACTAATATTGTCTATGAGAAATAGGCTTCAAAAAGTTATAAACGCGAATGGTGCTTGGAGCAAATATTAATTCATAGTAATTTTCTTAAGTTCTCAGTTAGTTTGTTAATTTAATGGATTTTTACAAGAGACGTCCTTACTATATAGATTTTCCTTAATAAATACTGTACATAAAATGCTGTCACCCTATAACTGACAGATACTTCAACCTAAAATAATTTTGAATGTGATCTGTTTACAAAAGCCTGCTTCACAATGAGAAAATTTCTAAAATTTCTCATAAGAGTCGTTTACTTTCAATTGAACGGCACTGTACCATAAATAATTAAGTTTGTAGTATTTTGTTATTAAATAAATTACATGTTTTTCAGTTTTCAAATTAATACCTACATATTTATTACTTATTTATTATACTACCTATTATGTATAATAGGTAGTATGTTTTGTAAGTTATGTGTATGCAGAATAATCTGTTACTCATGAAATAGTCTTATCAAATACCATTCGGGCATCTAATTTTTCCTCGAAAATCCTGGAAAATAATTCCTGGAAAAAAATCGAAAAAAACATTACTAAGTAATATTTTAACAAAATGCATTCGTGCAGGTGCAAAAATCCCCGTCTTCGACTCGAATTTTGTTGCCACCAGCACTCATGCTTCTTGTTAAAATATTACCTAGCAACATTTTTTTTCGATTTTTTTCGGAAAAATTAGATGCCCTTATGATATTACTTACATGATAATCATCCTGGAAGGAACTGTAATATTTACTGTCAACCTGACAGATCATATAAAATTTTTGACATATTTTTATTCTGTTAACTTAACCATTATATTCTCTCAATAAATATAACAGTGATACCACCCGTTAAATTGAACTCGTGCCTCGCGCTCGGTCAATTTTCAACGATTTAACTCGGGCTATCACCAATGATAATCATAACACTAGTTATATTATCCCCAAAAATATACGGGGTGTCCATTTAAAAAACTTTGTTTTATTTTCCATCCTCTATATTTTAGATTTTTAATATCTATTCTCAGGATATAAAAAATTGTCATTAATCGTAGGCACTTTCTTGAATGACTTGAATCGGCTCAGGATAAATGAGATAAGGATGTACTGGATAGGCCTGAACCTTTGATGTAACTATAACACTCGGAGTAGTTTCCACAAACACCAAAACACATTCACTTCGCTCGACGCGCGTTTCGCCAACCAAGTTCATCATCAAATCAAGGCATCATCCGGAGACGATTAAAAGTAATCTTAAATTACAAAATCTACCATATTTATACTATTTTCATGGTCACTAATGCTATCACCGTGAAATTTAAGCGTCACTAATCACGCTTCAATGATCGGTTGCTAAGCAACGCGTAAAGCGGGCTATACGGTATGATCTCACCGTGAAATTTACTCGTGACTAACCACGCTTCAATGATCGGTTGCTAAGCAACGCGTAAAGCGGGCTATACGGTATAGGTCCCGTGTCGCTATTCATACTACTTTTACATTTTACAATTCTATGCTCTCAAATGCATCCAACTGTCTATTATTGGTCACATTTCTAACTAATCTTAAATTACTAATATCTATTCTATGACTGTTGTCAAAAGCATGTTGTGCAACACTAGACTTATCTGTTCTTCCATATTTTAGATGAGCCATATGCTCTTTAAATCTGGTGTTAATTGATCGTCTCGTTTGTCCAACATATTTTTGATCACAATCATTACAACTAATTTCGTAAATCCCAGACCTATCATTTGGAACAATTTTATCCTTTGGATTGTCTAAAAGTTGTTGTAATTTATTACTTGACGAATGAATCGCTGTTATACCCACGTTTTTGAAGACCTTACTCAAACCACGAGTAAACCGGGGTTCGTACGGGATGGATACATATTTTGGAGTCTGTATATCCTTTGATAGGTCGTAGAATTACGAAGTATGTCCTTAAATTTACGCTTCCTAATTAGTTTTTCAACTATATCTCTAGGATAACCATTACTCACAGCTATATCTTTAATTAATACTTTTTCTTTTTCAAACCTCTCATTACTGAGAGGGAAACTTAATAAACGATGGACAAGAAAATTAAAACTTGCCATTTTATGTTGATAGCAGTGGTGAGAGTCATTAGGGATATATCTGATCGTACTGGTATCTTTTCTATATATATATATATATATATATATATATATATATATATATATATATATATATATATATATATATATATATATATATATATATATATATATATATATATATATATATATATATATATATATATATATTAGCTTTGAAATTCTTTGCTATTCATATTTATTTTGTGAAAAGTAATCTTGGGTTGGTAGCATTTGGTTCATTTCATGTAATGAAATGCTACCAACCCAAGATTACTTTTCACAATATATATATATATATATATGTATATATATATATATATATATATATATATATATATATATATATATATATATATATATATATATATATATATATATATATATATATATATATATATATATATATATATATATATAATTCTAACCTATTGTCACTATTTCTAATTACTAATACATCTAAAAATGGAAGTTTTCCATTATTTCCTAGTTCATATGTAAACTTTACAGAAGTGAAACGACTATTTAATTTGGAAATGAAGTTTTCTACATCCGCAATCTTAGTGTCACACACGGCAAAAATGTCATCCACATACCTAAGCCAAATCCTAGAAAAATACTCGAATTCTTCTTTTGCTTCAGTTTCTAATCGACTTATGAAGACATTAGCAATGAAAAGCTATAAACAGTTACCCATTGCGGTTCCTTCATGTTGTTCATAGAACTTGATCATTGAAACGGAAGCAATTTTGTTTCATACAAAGTTTTGTAAGGTTTATATATTCTTCTATTACTTCTTTTCTATAGTTGTTTAATTCGAGTAAATCCTCAAGATAGTCCAAGGTCTGTGGAATTGGTATACTAGGAAATAATGAACAAACATCAAAGGAAATCAAAATTTCACCCTCTTGCAATTGAATATTCTTGACCTTATCAATGAAATCATTCGAATTTTTAACTGAAAAACTAGGCTGTGCAATGGGCAAACTTTCAAATTCCTTAGTCAACCATTTTGATAAGTGGTAAGTCGGAGATCCAATAGACGATACTATTGGACGCACCGACTTCCCTGGCTTATGAATTTTTGGTAGACAATACAATCTAGGTACAGTAGGGTTAGATACACGTAACCTATTCTTAACAGGTGGAGTAACGCGCGTCGAGCGAAGTGAAAGTGTTTTGGTGTTTGTGGAAACTACTCCGAGTGTTTAGATAAGGATGTGTCAATTTTAAGAGACACCCTGTATAGTGTGTAATGTAAAACACAATTAAATACAGTAGCAATCCAATTAATTATAAATATAAACAAAAAAGAATCCCATCTTTTATTGTCTAAAATTGGTTCAGTGTTAAAATCCTTCATTGTGAGTCGTACGGAAAGTGATATTCTACGCATAATATGAAGAAAAGTAAGAATTACTACAAGGGAAATACCAGCACGTCTTCGTCATGCAATTTACAAGTTCACGATTTTATCTCTCGGATATATTTATGGGCATACAGAGAATACGGAATAAAGGATTATTTATAAAAAAAACGACCGGCAGCAATGTGGTTTATTTTTCGTTGAAGTAATGGTGCTCCAATAACTTGATTATGGTTTCATACGATTCCCTTCTCGGTAATAATTATTTATTTATTCCGCAATTAATGCAGCAGACGAGACCTTATTAAACTTCTGCTTAAGATTACATATAAAGTAATAATTACTTGATGAAGCAATTAAACGGTATTAACATTTGCAGAATGTGCAAAAAATTCAAGTGACGGCGCGGAGACAACCATGCTAACCACAGCATCAATAAAAATATGTGAATGTTCGTTAATTTTGTAAAGTATGCAGTACGTCATACCATATAAGGGAATTGTTATGTAGACATCAATAACTTATGTATATATTTAAACAAAGCCACTTTTTGTTTTATGTTCCCTCATCTAGAATTTAGTTATGTTAACACTACCTTATTTGAAATCATACTGTGTGAAATCACAATACACACTATGGGCCAAATTATGTTAGAACCAAGTTACATCAGTAATAAATATCATATTTTCTTATAATCCAGTCATTACGTCTGAAAATACGGGTTAGAAATATAAATGAAGCGAGAAGGCTAAATTTTTGATATTTTTGATATGAAGTGGGGAGGGAGACTAGAAAAGCTTAACGTCAATTGGACCCTCTTTTGCAATAAGGAACCACATGACATTTTTTTTTGCTAAATTGAGATATTTAGATCGCTAGAATCTAACGTTTGTGTTTTATCTATTCGAAATAAAGAACCAACTTATAACGAATAGGTCCGACATCTATTGACCAGATGACCCAACTGAAAATGCAGGAACCGATCTTTTACTTTTTGCCAGAGACAACTGTCACTGCTTTTTGCAATAAAGAACCACGGGAGTTGGTTCTATATTGCTTAACTTAAGTGTATGCAGTCAAAACCGCGTGTGCAGTTTTCCTAAGTATATGATTTATATTATTTGAAAATGTCAACTAGAGGAAAGTTTCTAGTATCTTTGGTGTAAAAGCAACAAGCTGACAAAATACTGGTATGTAATAACAAGAAATTTAAAACAGATAACACTTTAAAAACCTAACCTAAAAACAGCCACTCAGTACTCTTTGTTTTATTAAGGTTACTCCAGATGAAAAGAAAAGCGAGGACAATAAGGGAAAAACCGTTGGGACAGGCGGGTGTTTCAAGCAAAAATTCGTTGGTAAGTAGATTTTTTTAAATAAATTAAGTTGGTTGCTTATTGCAAAATACATTTTATCAACTTAAGGGACGACTCTTTAATACTCTCATTTTTTAATTAAGGTTAATGAAGATAAAGTCGAAAGAGAATCCGGTAAGAGACTTAAATAGTTGTGTTTCAAGCAAACAGGAAAATGGTAATGCGTTTTTAAAGTAGATTTTTTTAAAATAAATTACTAAATGGATTCCTTTTCACAAAATACGTTCTTAATTCGCATCAACTCAGGAGATGGTTTTCAATATTTTCTTTTTTATTGAGTTTAGTCCAGATAAAGACGAAAATGCATCCAGCGAAAGGGCACAAACATCAAACAAATGACAATAATGTGTTGGTAAGGCGATTTATTAGAAAATTTAGTAAGTTGTTTTTTTTTGCAAAACCTGCTTTTAATTTATATTATTTCCTCTCACGTGCCTATTTTACAAACTATTATTTAACTTCACCATTGGATAGTTAGGGTCAAATTTGTCATTTAATTTTGACCTACTTCCATCTTATCATTAGTTACATATTTCCATCTTCCATCTTATCGTTAGTTACATCATTTCAGCGTCAAACGGATCAAAGCTCTCCAATGCACGCAAATGAGTTTAGTGAATGTTCAGATGATTCCGTTAAGGATAAAGATTTTGTATATGACTCAGAATCAGATGAGGGTTCCGCTGCAAACGAGACTAGATCCGAGAATGGTATTACTAATAACAATTCAATTGCAAAAAGGAAAGCCAAAAAAGGGAGAAAGAGAAAATTTTAAGATCACGACAGAAGTATAAGGAAAAGAAAGACTAACAACAATGACATGTATCATTTAGCAAAAGGAAAAGTAATAGTTCTAAAACGATTTGTAGATTATACATATAATATATGAAATAAAAAGAAACATTCAAATAGTGTTACTGTTAAAATGCATTTCAGAAGAAAATTATTTTTTTCCTCTCCAATGATAGCGACTTTGAAGATGTTGAGTGTGACCTCAAAAGGCAGAAAAGGGTTTATTCACCTCATGATTATGTTCAGATAATGACACATTGTAGAAGAAAAGCCCTTTTGTTGTAACTGTTATGGAAAAAGATGACTAAATATGATCAGGATGAACCTTATAGAGAAATAAATATCAACAAAAGAGGCAAGAGAAGGAAATCAGCATCACCAATTTTTTTTGTCAAAGCCTAGAAGCTCTTTGGCCCCAAAGGAAAATCTATAGCAACAGCGACGTTGGAAAATGTACGATCTTACATGAATCTCATTCCTGTTGCCATCGACGTATACAATAATTTCATCCATTTCGACGTATTCATACAACCGTGAGAGAGGATAAATCGAAACGGGGCACGGGCTTACCGACTCTGCGGCGCGCTAGAGATCGTAAATTTGGTGGAAGGATAAAAAATTTTTCAAAAATACCTACATATTTTCGTTGTCGATCGCGAGAAAAGAGAAAAAAGCAAAAAACAAATTTCACTACCTTAAATTTTGACTTTTTCTAACGATATCTCAATAACTAAGAACGATAGGTAAAAAATGTGAGAAACCTTAATCGTAGAGCGTAAAAAGCAACAAAAAATTATTCATTCAAAATTATCGTATCTTAACGGAGAACCGAGTTATTGTAAGAAAACTGAATATAACCCTTTTTTCAAGATGGCGGAAAATGCACATAGGATATCTTGGTCGGCAATTTGAAGATAAGCTTTTTTCTATTCTAGCCCCCCCACCGCACATCATATCCAAAATTTGGCCTTCTCGGTTCATTTGCATTTCCAAATGTATATAATGACTGGAATATTAAAAAGTTTAATCAAGTTTGAACATGCCGTAGTCCTAGAATTTGAAAATTGGCTTTCCTACCAAAAATAAACGGAATATCAATAGCAGCTGAGAGTGGCCTTCGATTAGGTCCGCTATCAAGCCTTTTTATATTCCAAATTAAGACCAGAGATCGAAATACTTCTGGAATCTGGAATATGTCCGGAGTGCAGATCAGAGATCTGCTGCATTTAGGCCCCATTGGGCCCCTTGTGCTTCCTCCGTGAGGGAAATGTCTCCCTAGGCCATCGACCAGCCCAATATTGTACAAAAGGTGACGATGTTGCCCAGGGGCATTTCCCTCAAATTGGCCATAGAAGGCCAACGTTCCCCCAATATGGATTCTCTGGTCGATGACACGGCGGGACATTCGCAAAGTACATGTTCGATCGTTTCATCTTCTTGTTCACATCCTCTGCAGATAGGTGTCACTTTGTCTCATGTTATAGAGGTGTTTCCTTACCCGGCAGTGTCCAGTTAGGATTCCTGTAACAAATCGCAGTTTACCCCTGGACATTGCCAGATAGTTCCTCGCCGTCTCTTCGCTGGGATATCTCAAGAGATTTCTGGCCAGCTGACAGCTACTTGTTTCATCCCATAACGTCTTAAATTTTTTGTGGGTGTTTTCCTTTATTAATTGGAGTTTCGCTGCAACTGGTAGTATACTTGAAGGACCAGGCCCAAGGATACTTCTTGGCCAGTTTGTCAGCTTCTATATTGCCGTTGCATTGTGAGTGTCCTTTGACCCAGCACAGGCAGATGTTATTCATCTGACATGCTCTCACAAGTGCTTGGTGACATTCCCATGTTGATCCTTTAGTTATTTTATAATTTTTCAGGGCCAGTAGTGATTGTCTACTATCTGTGCAGATTCTTATTGTCTTGCCCGTTATTTCTCTGCGAGCAATCTCTTGTGCGGCTATGGTTATACCAGCGAGTTCTGTTTGTACTACACTGGAATTTTTATCCATAGTCCAGTTGCATCGGAGTCGCAGATTCCTGGAATATATACTACAGCCTGCTCCATCTTTTTTCTTTGATTCGTGCGTGAAGACATAGTTTACACCTTCAGCGCCGGCCTCGTCTTCACCAGTAGTATGTATGGTGTAAGGTTTGCCAAAGACAAGCCGAGGCGGAATACCATATGCACATGCCTGTAAAAGGGCATCTTTCTGACAGCCTCAGTCCACATGCGGCTTCTGGTTTGGCCACAGCTTGCGCTTGGTAGTATGCCAACGGATTTGAGGCGAGTCATGGTAGTCAGAGCCACTTCTTCTAGATGTAGGTCTAGAGGTGGAAGACACCACATTATCTCCATTGCTCTCGTTGGTGTTGTTCGCATGGGTCCGGTTATGCTCAGACAGACAACTCTTTGTACCTGGCATAGCTTGAGTTTTGCTGTTATTTGTTGACTCTTGGGCCACCAGAGAACAGCTCCATATGCCAACATTGGTCTTATGATAGCAGTGTAAATCCACAGGACCACCCCGGGTTTCATTCCCCAGGTTTTCCCTATGGTCCTGCGACACTGCTCGTATGATATGTAGGCCTTATTTATTCTTCTTTCGAGGTGAAGATTCCAGTTTAATTTAGCATCGAAAGTTACTCCCAAGTATTTCACCTGTGGTGCAAAATTTAGTGCTGTGTTTAGGAGAACAGAGGGCTCCTTCGAATTTTCATAAGCAGTATGGTTAGGTCATCTGCGTATGCAATTGTGTAGAATCCTTCGTTGAGACGTTGAGGTGGTTTAGGAGGCTGTCAAGAACCAGATTCCATAGCAGTGGTGATAAAACACCTCCCTGCGGACAGCCTTTCGCAACCAGTCCTCTTATGACAGTGTCTCCTGCACTGATTTGTACTGCTCTTTTAGAGAGCATGTTGGATATCCAGCTGCTCACAATATGAACGTTCCTATGTGATAGGGCCGCTGTAATTTTAGGAAAGGTGGTTTTGTCAAACGCACCTTCTATATCTATGAAGACACCCAGGGTGGATTCCTTATGATCCATGGATTTCTCAATCCGACTTGCTACCACATGGAGGGCAGTATCGGTGGATTTTCCTGGCGTGTATGCATGTTGGTTGGGGTGCACAGAATTGTTAGTCAATGTTACATCCCTCAGATATCGCTCACATAGCTTCTCCATTGTTTTCAGTAGAAATGAAGTTATGCTAATAGGACGGTATGCTTTGGGAGTGGAATAGTCCATCCTCCCTGCTTTTGGTATGAACAATACTTTTACTTCTCTCCATGTGTTTGGGATATAGAGGTGTGCTAAGCACATCCTAAACATCCCAACCAGGTGCGGCAGTAGTATATCCAGGCCCCACTGAAGTAGTGCCGGATATATGCCGTCGATGCCCGGCGATTTGAATGGGGAGAAGCTATGTATTGCCCATTTGATTCTGTCTTCACTTACAATTTGGTTGGCGGTTTGCCAGTCCGAATTTGTTGGTTGGGTGTCGACTTCATTTGGCCATTCCCTTCGATCTGTTGTGACAGATTCAGGGAAGTGAGTTTGCATAAGCAGCTCTAGGCTTTCGCAGAGGTTGTTGGTATTGGTACCATCGTCCCTTTTCAATATACCTATATCATGGTTTTTGTCTTTAGTGAGGATTTTACATAGCCTGGCTGCCTGTGAGTAATCGTCAATCTCCTCACAGTAGGCTCTCCACGCTTTTCTTTGTTTTTGTCTAACTAGTTTTTTAAACTCCCTCAGGAGGGTCCCAGTCTAATTCAAGTTTTTTCCGCTTTGCTTTATCGAAAGATGTCCTTGTCCTCTGTTTCAAGTCCGTCAAGTCCCGGCACCACCATTTAGTGGCTTCCCCAGGGGCTCTCAAGACTCTGAGCGGGCAGGATCTTTCAAAAGCTTTCCTCACGGCTGTTATTAGAGTGTCTGTATATTCCTCTATTCTGCCACTATCATTGAGCACGTCGAGTTTTTCCAGGTTCTTCCCGAGTTGACTTCGATATTTATCTTTGTTAGTTCCTCGGGGATCCCGAAATGGTTTCTTTTGTGCTTTAACAAGATTAATTTCCAAGTTAATCCATCGGTGGTCTGCCATTATGACAATGTCAGGCACATGCCAGTTTTGGATTGATTTGGATATATTCAATGTAGCCAGTGTTATATCTATTATAGTTTGACTTCTAGAGTTTACAAATGTCGGTTCGCAACCTCTGTTAATTATACTAAGATTACTACCGTTAATATAGTCATAAAGTGACTTACCTCTTGCATTGTTGTCTGTACTGCCCCAGGACACATGGTGTGCGTTGGCGTCACAGCCCATGATCAATTCCCAGTTTTGGGAGTGGCAGTATGCCACCGGTTCCTCCATTTCCCTAGTCGGTGGTAAACCGCCCTGGTCTTGGGGGAGGTAAACTGATGCCACAACAACCGTTTTTGGTTTGCCGGCAATTATACATTCCACCTTCGCTGCCGTCAGGTCAGACGTTGAAAGGTGTTGTAGAGGCTGAATTTTGATATGCCGAGGGGCATAAATAGCCGTCCTCGGCCTATCTGTTGTAGGTGAGCTGAAAATAACACCATTTAATCTTGTTAAGCCAGATATTCTGGTTTTATCTATCCAGGGTTCCTGAATTAGCGCCAATGTATCCTGCTCCACGTCGAGGCGGCGGCATAGGACTGCCGAAATACTTACTTAAATCGAAATACTTAATTAGTTGCAAATCGAAATACTTAATTAGTGAAATATCTATTGCTAGTGTATAATTTTGTAATATATTTGTGGGAAACATGCAAGCAAATTTTTCCCTCGATTACTGCTAGTCAAAATAGATGTCGCCACTGTGGCTTCGTACAAGAAATTCCAACTACTGCCGTCAAGTTTGGTGTTTATTTAATGTGTTCAATAATTTTTTTAGTACTTAGTTATGCCTATATTATATGTGGTTATTATCTCTCTTACATGTATATTTGGATGTTTTATTATTTTTTACAATATATTTTGAGATGTTTCAATTTCGTCGCATATTTCGCTCGCAATGTTCCCACAGACAAAATAGTGATGAATTTCCAAAATAGGAGATGCATTTTACCATTTATGGTCCATTCTACTATTACTATCTAAATACTATTTTTTTAATTAAATAATCAAGATGACTCGGAGGCTCCAAGATAAAAAATGTATTGGCTATTTATGGTCCGATTCGACTTAAAAACCTTCATTAAAATCATGGCGTTCGGAGTCGTACTCCATACTCTTTACTGTTTATGATCCTATTCGACCTAAAATCTGTATCTATGGGGTTTTTTGATTCAACAGTCTAGCCGAAATAGTTCAATTATTCCACTTGAGGTTTTTGGATTATGATAAAAGTAGGTACCAGTATCTTCATTAAAATTGATAAAAAACAGAAATGTGCCTTTACTAAATAAACCTTGTTATTTGGTATTGAAATTAGTTCACATCATTTACATCAAATTTTACATAATGGGAGAATTAAGAGTTTTCGGTCACCGAAAAATATCTCAAATCGAGCAAATGAGAATATAAAAATATCAATTACATAAGCGATTGGTACAAATATCAAACTCTATCTCGCTTTAGTCATGGAAACACCACTGTAAGACCATGTAACGAGGGGTGTTTTGAATATACTTAGTAAGAGTACTGAAGGGATATTTACAAAAGCAGGTAGGTATAATATTAATACTTCATTATAAATTATAGTATAAATGATCAATAAAACAAATCTTACATCACTCTGAAGATCCTCAATGAAGGTGAAAGAACTTGTACAACTTCTAAGTGATTCTTTTCCGTATACTCGTATATATCCAGATATACAACTGGTAAGTGTATCTTGCTTTGATTATTCATCTATGTATTTGATTATTTCTCTACGTCATGAATTGCTACAAACTCAAGATTTCTTTTCACATAATAATATTATTAGCAAAGAACTTAAAATCTAATAAATATATCCCACGGTAAAAATTGGATTTTTTTTCGAATTTTTGAAATACTAATTAATACATAAGATCCAACATATGATTTTAGTTTTGACTAAGCAAACATTTTCTGTATCACTCCCTAAATGCTTCAGAATTATATTGTATATGTAATTCAATATTTTATATGCTAGAAAATATTGAATAGCTAGGAAAAGTAGTTGCTTTAAAAGATTCTACGAGATGTTACGATTCTGTTACACTTATATTACGATTTTTATAAACCCAAGATTTCTTTCCGCATTCTATATAAATCGGGAATCAAATACAATGAATACAGCAAATTAAATTCAGTACAATAAATTAAATTCAGTAGCCTGCAACTAACGAACAGACCATAGTATAAGCAAAAACAAACACCTGCCTATGACCAACGAACAGAGTATAGCGGAACGGCAACCAGCTACGCGTATGACTGATCAAAACATAATATCGTTATAACTAAATAATTAATCGCCATAAAAATCTGTTTCAAGTAGAATTACAATAGACAAGTCATAATAATATTTATAAAATATCAATCGCTAATAAACTGTCCCTAATGGTTTCGAGAGTCTAGCTAGGAAGCAAACCGTAAAAGGTAGAGGGAACGTGTCACACAGAAAGTGAAGTTACACGAAATAGAATTAGAATTTAATTGTACGATAGAATTCAGAATTCAAAATTATATGACATGAAAATCAAAGTGTAATATTTTCAATGAAATTAAATAAATTAAATATTATGAATTAATCTGATTGGGCAGAGCAAAATAACAGAATAAGACAGAAGTAGGTAACCAGGAAGTTGCATCTGTTTTTTTAATCCGGTAAATCCGTAGACACTACAAACAATAAAAATAGTCTCATTACGGCGTTAAAGAAAACAACAGCCACGCTCCTCAATTTCATGAAAATTTTTATAAAATAATTGTAAATTTAAAATAATACTTGTTAATTTGTGCTAAGTAAGCAATGATACAAGTGTAAATGGCCAAGAAGTATAAAAACTGCATTAATAAGTCTTTTCGTCGTTTTTACAAGTAAGAAGGGCAAATCTTGGTAGCATCCCAGTCCAGTGGGAAAAAATTTGCGGTCAATCTCAAATAAGAAAAGGAAATGACAGTGATTAAAGTGATAGCAGATTAAAAACTAGAGCAGCAGCAAGTAATGTAAATTTGAGGGTAAATAAATTCCAAGGCTAGATCTCAGCGAATGTAGTCAGCATTCCAGAGCCAGAGCAGCGACATCCCGCTAGATGACACCACTACTAGTGCCCAGCAACATTTGTTAGTTAGTGTACCAGTGAAAGCAAAAAGTGATAAGTTGATAAAATGATTAACATATTTTTACAAGGTAATAAACAATTGAAAATTTGATAATATTAAGAAATATTGTGTCAGAGGACTTGGTTCCATGTAATAGATTTAAGTTACATAGGTTTTGTCGCAGGATAGGAATAAGGTTGTAAGATTTTGTTTATTTTTATTAACTAAATCTGATAATAAACAGAGTCATATGCAATGAACTTCTAATGTCTTGTTTTGAAAATTTCAGGAAATAATTTAAAAACTAATAAGTACAATTTGAGCTTCACTAAAATTTAATAAATTTAATAAAGTTTTGCATACAATAAAATTCAATTATGATGAGTCATTACCTTCATCTTACAAATAACCTTTTAAAGAAATTTATATAATAGACCTAATTGGACCCCCTCTAAGACTGTATAGTGCTCATGACCAAAGTGATCCTTTAATTAAATTAAAAATTATTGTTCATAGAACTGGTTATATTAAAATTTATTCATGCAGGTTTTGTCAGTTTAATCGGTTTGGCAGTAGGTATATATGTTAGAGGACCTGGAACTTAACCAAAAATCTTGTGCTCCACTTTTTTGGATCTGTGCATTACAGATATTCTAGTTTGTTATCAACAAATTAGCTAATAATAAAAAAATAAAACGTCAAGCCGCTAACGCAGTAATATTCGAAATATAATAAATAAAATACGACGATTACAAACTGAATTGAAAACCGCAATCCTTATAATGAAAACAAACCGGCATGAGATTTAGCAAAGTGATTTCTTTAAAACAATTTTCTTACAATCCAGAGCCGTAAAAATATCAACCGCATCCATAACCGACGTAACCCATTGTTTCCGCGGACAACGAATTCCCAGGGAGGAATTTCTTAATTCCGGCGCTGTTTCCGAGTGAATGGATATTTAAATTAAATAAGCCTTGACTGGGTAGGCGGAAAGGAAGAACTTACACAAGTCACTGTTCAGACAACTTTGCATGGGCAGTAATTGAGTTTAACCCCACGGAGCTTTCACTAAATCAATCAACTGATGGTTGTATCCTAAGTATATTCGTAAACGCCTATATGGCATCAATTAAATGTAATTTTTGTAGCAAATGTATGTAACAAATATCCGTTACTCGAACGGAACCCTCTATAATCTACTTGGAAATGAAAGAGAGGAACAAATGCTCACTAAAAATGCAAATATTCAATAAATGTAGTACGGGTGGTTAGTTGTGATTTCTATAAATTACAGGTGGTCGGTCATCAATTACAGGTGGAAGTTCTCTAGTTTAAGAAAGTTTCAAGTGTACCTCCCGTACTCTCGAAATTTCCATACCTGTTTGAGTTGAACCATTGTGATCTGTCCTTGTCTAATGCGTCTAATGCGGTTTAAACTATCGGTCCAGCTCTCTCATTACCGGCATTAGTGTGTAGAATTTCGTAGCTGGGTTTAGGTATTTCTAGGTAGTCAGTTTTTCGAGTGTCAGAGGTAGAAAATTCCAATCCATTCCATTTGAGGGTAATTGTTTCTATTAGCTAGCTAGTGAAAAAAATGCTGAAAAAAATGAAAAATGAAACTGAGAAAAATTCTATTTTTAATCTATTTCTTTTGATATAATTTCCTGAATATAATCAGAAATATATTGCACAATTTCGTTTTGTTTTGTTTCTGACGCCAGAAAATACAACTTTCATTTTTTAACACAACCATATCTATGTAATTTTGTGTAATTCTGAAGAAAATATTGGACAAGTATTTAACTTGAAAATACGCATACTAACACGTAAGTTTAATAATATTTGTGAAATTTCTGAGGAACTGTCTGAAGCTTGTATCGACTATAGTGTTTTCGTTTGATATACAAACTAGAGCAAAATAAATGGCGCGGCACTTTACAAAGAAAACCCGTACCAATTACTACAGAAGCGGTAAATCACGTCACTATGCAATACAAGAGGATATTTAGTGTAAAATTGTATACCGCCACAATGAATAAAACTAAGGTCTCCAGTCCGCGGCTTACCATATCAGTCGCTATCCCTCTTCAAGTCGTATAAATCCCATTTGCCTTCTCGCTCAATTACACTGAAGACACCACGATTTACTGGCTTTACTGCTCAATGGCGTATCATCATGCGCAATCAAGGTGAAGTGACTTCAAAAAATTTCTTATTATGTCATATTCATATACGTGTAAAACTTTAAGCCAACAAATTATTTAGTTTTGAATGTATTTAAAATATGTATTTAAAATATTAAAAATGTATTTAAAATATTAACAAAATTTTGCATACTGCGTGTAACTTATGATCAATTTAGCCAATAACAATTTAAAATAAAAGAAAGAAATTAAATTGCTATCGCCAAGGACCACGGGGAGGTAAGAGCGCCCCTTTCCAAGATAGAACGAGGTTAGGTTACTTATTATTAGTATAGGTAAGTAAGACTGTTAGTAAAATTTATAAGAAATTAACTACTGGATAGGGGTGGAACCTTTGATGTAACTGTAACACTCGGAGTAGTTTCCACAAACACCAAAACACTTTCACTTCGCTCGACGCGCGTTTCGCCAACCAAGTTGGCATCATCCGGAGACGATTAAAACTAATCTTAAATTACAAAATCTACCATATTTATACTATTTTTCCGGTGACGTCACTAATGATATCACCGTGAAATTTACGCGTGACTAATGACGCTTCAATGATCGATTGCTAAGCAACGCGTAAAGCGGGCTATACGGGATAGGTCCCTTGTCGCTATTCATACTACTATTACACTTTACAATTTCTATGCTCTCAAATGCATCCAACTGTCTATTATTGGTCACATTTCTAACTAATCTTAAATTACTAATATCTATTCTATGATTGTTGTCAAAAGCATGTTGTGCAACACTAGACTTATCTGTTCTTCCATATTTTAGATGAGCCATATGTTCTTTAAATCTGGTGTTAATTGACCGTCTCGTTTGTCCAATATATTTTCGATCACAATCATTACAACTAATTTCGTAAATCCCAGACCTTTCATTTGGAACAATTTTATCCTTTGGATTGTCTAAAAGTTGTTGTAATTTGTTGCTCGCCGAATGGATCGCTGTTATACCCACGTTTTTGAAAACCTTACTCAAACCATGAGTAAACCGGGGTTCGTACGGGATGGATACATATTTTGGACCCTCTATGTCCTTTTGAAAGGCCGTAGAATTACGAAGTGTGTCTTTAAATTTACGCTTCCTAATTAGTTTTTCAACTATATCTTTAGGATAACCATTACTCACAGCTATATCTTTAATTAATACTTTTTCTTTTTCAAATCTCTCATTACTGAGAGGGAAACTTAGTAAACGATGGACAAGAAAATTGAAACTTGCCATTTTATGTTGATAGCAGTGGTGAGAGTCATTAGGGATATATCTGATCGTACTGGTATCTTTTCTATATATATCAAATTCTAACTTATTATCACTATTTTTAATTACTAATACATCTAAAAATGAAAGTTTTCCATTACTTCCTAGTTCATATGTAAACTTTACAGAAGTGAAACGACTATTTAATTTGGAAATGAAGTTTTCTACATCCGCAATCTTAGTGTCAAACACGGCAAAAATGTCATCCACATACCTAAGCCAAATCCTAGGAAAATACTCGAATTCTTCTTTTGCTTCAGTTTCAAAACGACTCATGAAGACATGAGCAATGAAAGGCGATAAACAGTTACCCATTGCGGTTCCTTCATGTTGTTCATAAAACTTGTCATTGAAACGGAAGCAATTTTGTTTCATACAAAGTTTTGTAAGGTTTATATATTCTTCTATTACTTCTCTTCTATAGTTGTTTAATTCGAGTAAATCCTCAAGATAGTCCAAGGTCTGCGGAATTGGTACACTAGGAAATAATGAACAAACATCAACGGAAATCAAAATTTCACCCTCTTGCAATTGAATATTCTTGACCTTATTAATGAAATCATTCGAATTTTTAACTGAAAAACTAGGCTGTGCAATGGGCAAACTTTCAAATTCCTTAGTCAACCATTTTGATAAGTGGTAAGTCGGAGATCCAATAGACGATACTATTGGACGCACCGACTTCCCTGGCTTATGAATTTTTGGTTGACAATACAATCTAGGTACAGTAGGGTTAGACACACGTAACCCATTCTTAACAGGTGGAGTAATAAGGTTGTTACATGATTTGAGGACATTTTTCAATTTCAGTGGTCATTCTTGGTAAAGGGTTTCTACTAAGTTCTTTATAAGGACCATTACTAATTAGGTTGTTTACCCGTTCATAATAGTCCTCTTTATCTAAAATAACAACCTTATTACCTTTATCTGCTTTTAAATAAAAACAGTCTTTTTCGCGCAATCTTTTGATAGTCTTTCTAGGATTCTTTGAGCATGACTTTCTATTGCCTACGTTAGTCATTATATTTTTAGTAATTTGGTTCCTACAAGCCACTCTGACGAGACCCTTGGATGAATCAGGCAGATATTGAATTGAACTTTCAATCCCTGCCACGACATCATCCAAAATCTTATCAGAAGGGGCTATAGCAAAGTTTAAACCCTTGTTTAGAAGGTCAAGTTCTTCTTTATCAAAAGAGTGTGACGAGTGATTTTCCACAATGTCAACGACCTTCCGAGGAACATTTTTTGGTACATTAGTAATCAAATTTTTAAATTTTTTATTTTGTGATGACATTTTTTTGATAAATTTCGCATTGATTGATATAAACATGTTCCTCTGAAATTCGCACCATTGTTCATAATCTAAATTATTTAACTTAAAAGTAAGCTTCTTGTAAAGATCATATGCTTGTATCTCAAGCATACTCCGTTTACTGTACATATAATTGATTTCTAAATCCAGCCATTTTTGTTTTGCAAATAAAGCAACCTTATTTGAAATATTCGAACAATTTGGAATTTTAACTTGAATGAAACTCGGAAAAACAGAATGACGTTTACAGGATTTTAGAAACCAAATATCAGAACCTAATTTTAGTACTATACTTGCGATAGAGATTCAGTTCCGTTGACCGTGAAGTCATCTTACTACTGGATAGGGGTGGAACCTTTGATGTAACTGTAACACTCGGAGTAGTTTCCACAAACACCAAAACACTTTCACTTCGCTCGACGCGCGTTTCGTCAACCAAGTTGGCATCATCCGGAGACGATTAAAACTAATCTTAAATTACAAAATCTACCATATTTATACTATTTTTCCGGTGACGTCACTAATGATATCACCGTGAAATTTACGCGTGACTAATCACGCTTCAATGATCGGTTGCTAAGCAACGCGTAAAGCGGGCTACGGTATGATATCACCGTCAAATTTACGCGTGACTAATCACGCTTCAATCATCGGTTGCTAAGCAACGCGTAAAGCGGTAAATTACAACAACTTTTAGACAATCCAAAGGATAAAATTGTTCCAAATGAAAGGTCTGGGATTTACGAAATTAGTTGTAATGATTGTGATCGAAAATATATTGGACAAACGAGACGGTCAATTAACACCAGATTTAAAGAACATATGGCTCATCTAAAATATGGAAGAACAGATAAGTCTAGTGTTGCACAACATGCTTTTGACAACAATCATAGAATAGATATTAGTAATTTAAGATTAGTTAGAAATGTGACCAATAATAGACAGTTGGATGCATTTGAGAGCGTAGAAATTGTAAAGTGTAATAGTAGTATGAATAGCGACAAGGGACCTATCCCGTATAGCCCGCTTTACGCGTTGCTTAGCAACCGATGATTGAAGCGTGATTAGTCACGCGTAAATTTGACGGTGATATCATACCGTAGCCCGCTTTACGCGTTGCTTAGCAACCGATCATTGAAGCGTGATTAGTCACGCGTAAATTTTACGGTGATATCATTAGTGACGTCACCGGAAAAATAGTATAAATATGGTAGATTTTCTAATATAAGATTAGTTTTAATCGTCTCCGGATGATGCCAACTTGGTTGGCGAAACGCGCGTCGAGCGAAGTGAAAGTGTTTTGGTGTTTGTGGAAACTACTCCGAGTGTTAAGAAATTAACTCACCAATTTGCGGGATATGTTATTATTTGCACATATAGTTACACACACATTTTTCACTGTCACTTATTAGTAGCACTCTTCACAAAAACTCACATCAGAAATTCATATCACTATTCATTATCTGAAAATAAGTCACCTTCACTACTGTCTTCATTTACATTTATTATGACTGGTTTAATGGGAGTATCCGGAGTATCCGTCATATTATCGATATCCCACATTCTTGATTCCACCTTCTTCACATGGTCTATACATTTTATCCAGTTGGCGGCGCTTACTTCTTTGATTGTACCATTGTGACGTTTTTTCAAATCAGCTAACTTAATGTTGTATTTTCTCTAGCAACTTTCCCCTCTATTTGGGCCCAAATAAGCTCAATTATTGTTTTTTATTTTATTTCCTATATTAGGATAATTCCATTCCATGATGATTTCATTAGTTTGCATATCAAACGGAAGCACTATACCAAGAGAACAGCGCTGAATTTAATTAGTGAAATAGAACCTTTTAAGGTAGATTCTCAGAATTATATCTACCAAACCATTTATTACTACAAAACCTACGTACAATATTAAATATTTGGCAACCCAATCAATTGCTAAATATGTTCTACCTTAAGTAGCCCGTTATATTTTTATGCACATGGAAGTTACTAGAAAAGTGAGGCAAAATGTTTCACTAGGAATGAGCCAGTCAGCTCTAAGCATTTTACACAATTTATAAATTACTTTACTAGTCAATATTATTATTATTCAAATTACACGAATAGGAACTTTTCATGTTTTTTGTTATTTCATTAGGTTAGTCAGCTGTCAGCTGGTTATTAAAGTATATATTCGCGTGTCGTTTGCTTTGTTCCCAGTTTGTTACAGCGGTGTCCCCGTTCAGATTTTAAACAATTTCGACAAGAGTTATAAAATACGAAAATTAATTGAGATTAAGAGTGACGCGACTCCGATTCGACATATCTGTTTCTGCTCAATTTGTAAAAATTTATAGAATATCTCGGTTATTCCACAAGAATATTTCGTAGCCACACGTACCACCTAACAACATTACAACAATACTTACAAATAACTTACAATCAAATATATTACTCAAATTTAAATCATTATATTTACATTTCACGAATTATATAATTTCTTTTAGCAAACAAATAAAATAAAAGGATTAAATGGACGACGCTGACGCATCAAGATTTACTGCCAAACAAATTTTATATTTAAAGACGACGACAAATAATAATGAATATTGTTCAAATAGATCAAACCATAACTATATACGTTGTTAGCCAAGCAATACAACAAAATAAATTACTAAACAAGTTCTTGCCCATCCTATCCAATAACGTAGTATGTACCTGCATTTCCGCGTTGCTCAATTTGTTCATTTCAATAACCTCTCGACGACGATAAATATATAATTATATTTGCAAACTATCTGCCTGAAAATAACTGTTATTACAGCTATTTATAAATTAAAGTCCCAACAATAGATCCTAATTTTCTCTCGTGATAACTGCACCTATCATCATGTAGCCATTATAGGTAAAAGCAATTATTAGATCTTCATTCAAAGATGCCGTGATGTTACGATTTTTCAATCACTGATTAGCAAGGCGATTAAGATATGGTGAGAGTCACGTTTCGGTTGTAGTGTAATATTTTTATCAGGAATATTTATTAGGTGCTCTTAACATTAGGTACATGCAAATTTAATGATCTTGCAATCTTGCAGACGTCATTGTGAAAAAAAAGTTTATTTAATTTGTTGCAGCTTGGATCAGAGGGTGTATTACTACACCAACGAGAAACGACAAAACAGCTTCCCGCGTTTACATTTTCCTAACGGGCATGCGCGAACTAGGTTCTTCTATTGTCAATGGTTGGTCAGGTTATGAGTAAGACAAAATCAGCGTACATAAATAATGTTATTATATATATATATATATATATATATATATATATATATATATATATATATATATATATATATATATATATATATATATATATATATATATATATATATATATATATATATATATATATATATATATATATATATATATATATATATATATATATATATATATATATATATATATATATATATATATATATATATATATATATATATATATATATATATATATATATATATATATATATATATATATATATATATATATATATATATATATATATATATATATATATATATATATATATATATATATATATATATATATATATATATATATATATATATATATATATATATATATATATATATATATATATATAATAACATTATTTATGTACGCTGATTTTGTCTTACTCATAACCTGACCAAAATTGTTTGTGAACAGAGAAATATATTTATACCTCTACGTTATATGCAATCAGATTATACATATTTATGTATAAATTTACCTACTAAACTACCTACTAAACTTACTAAACCTACTAAAAATATTTATTAATTTAAATATAAAATTCTATGTTACACATCACTCCATCTGTCGAGTCGGAGCTAAATCTCAAACCTTTAATATGTCTCTCTGATGTCTGGGTATATGTAACCTAGATTACTATACTACGAAATAAACTAGAAACACATAAAACTTGCCTTAAACCTAAACACATCATAGATCGATGTTATAGATTGTCTTTCATCTATGATGGTGTACTATCTACGATCTATGACTCATATATTCTAAAATGTTAACCTATGCTATTGAATTTACTTATTATGTTCTACATTTATGAAGATTATTTAAAAAGAAATGTTAGAAAAAGATCTACTTTACTAGTTTTAGAGCTCAAATTGGTAAGTAAACTTAGCATGCGTGTTAATACTTTGATATATGTTAATTAGGTTATCAATTACTTGTTATATTCTGATCAGATATATAAATGTTTATAAGGTGTACCTTTTATTATTGTTTTCGCTGTTATTTTTAGGCCTTAGTTCCTTGCTGGGGTTTGCATTTATGCACTGCTTATACCATATCTCATGGATGCTCTTCTGAAATGGCCAAAAAAATGTTCTCACGAAACTGGAACCTCGTCTGCTTGCTGCTTATTGGATATTCTTGAGAAGATGTAGTAAGTATTTATATTCTTGGCATTTTTCTTATAATTTCTTACTTTTTAAGGAAAATTTTCTATGCAACATGCTTTCTTCCAAAACCCACTCCTTGCTACTCAATAAAATTGTTTTTTCATCTGTTTTACTTCCTTGGAAACCTTATATTTACCTACTTGTTTTAAAGTTCTGTTTATTGTTTCTTTTTCACTTAATAAGTTTTGACTTATATTCACTTTCACTATGTTTATATATAAATCACATTTTAATTATTATTATTCACTATTAATATTATTATATTACATTGTTTTTTCTGACTTTATATATAATTATATTTCTCTAATATTCTTAAGGTATTATAATTTTGGATTATGAAAGTAGTCTTACATGTGACATTAGCTGTCAAATGATATCACCATCTGGACATATTTTTTACTTTGATTAAATATTCCAGCTTTATTTCTACTTACTTATAATGTACAGTATGTCATAATTTGCCTCATTTTATTTACAATTACTTTGTCAAATTTGAATAGGCTGTATTTAGTACAAGATGCTCAATGTTTAACTGAATCTTGCGTTGCATGGTAATTCTGGTCAAATTATGAATGTGAAATTGTTTTATTTTATGAATAAATATCTATATATTTTTGTTTTAAAATGTACTTGACTATTTTTACTTATTATAAATACTATTTACATGGAGTTTTTAACTAATACTATGCAATGAAAGTTTATTTATAATATGTTTTATATGTATATCGACTTATATGTTCGCTCTCTCGCTATTCTTCAATCTTTTCTAGGTTACTAGACTGTTCGATTAGTATCATAGGGAAGAACAGCCAAGAAACCCTACGAACTTAGGCTATTTTATATTTCATTATTATTCTAATTTTGGTTATGTCAATAACCAAAAAAATTACCAAAATTGGAATAGTAATGTTATAATTAGAATAATAAATATTTAGCACTATTTTAAATATTTTTACTCTAGTTAAACTATTAATTTCTAACAAATTTTAATAAAATTAGGAGCGTGGCTGTTACTTCATCGAACGCCTTAGCTGGGATCTCTAGTATTGTTATATGTAACTACGGATATGCCGTTCTATCCAGCTAGTTTACAAACTAAACCAAAATGTTTGAGCGTTAATGGACAACATTTCAAGCAGTTGCCAGTTTAGAAGATGTGTTTCTCTTTTGTCTCTCATATTGTAATATTCTTCGAGGATATTATAGGTAATTAACTTTTAATAGGTTCGGTAATTTTCTGATCATTAATAATTTTCTATCTTTTATTAAAGTTTTCAACTTGAATGTGAACTTTATGATTTTGAACTATAATTGTTTTCCATGGCACACTGCACTCGATGTTAATTTTAATTCAACAATATTTTTAAATATCTCTAAATAACTCAAGAACCGTCCAATTTAGCTATAGCAAACTACATATGGGTCGAAAAATAATCAAAAAATGAAGCGAATTGGATTATAAAATACAGTATGTCCCATTTAAAATAAGACACTTATTGAAGATCGAAGTAGTCAAAGTTTGACATCAGTTACTGGACACCCTGTGTATTTCGGAGCATTTGTAGTTTATACATACATAAGCTCCATGTCTTTTTAGTATGTGGAAAAAAAATTGGTTCTTGAAAGTTAGCATAGCGAAAGTTATTAATTTCTAATGTACGGGTTATTTTCGCATAAGATTTTATTAAAATCGAAATATCTCAAAAACTATTGGTTTTAGGGATAGGGAATAGTATTAAAAGTTACCTTAAAATAACGAGTAGATTTCGAATCTGGCATAAAAAAAATGTAGCATGCCATTTAAAATAAGGAAGTTGTTGTCGACTTCCGGTATAACCGGAAGTGGCACATACACGGCAATATTTTCATTGAATAGAGCACCCCTGAAAACCCCTGTGTGCAAATTTTCAGTTCCAAAATATATGTGGTTTCTCAGAAACGTCTAATAGGACACTCACCACTTATGTACCTGGTATAAACATACACCCTGCAATGAATAAAAAAAATATCTTTGGAAAAACAATTTAGAAAATTCATATTCTTGAATAAAGAGGCTATCATACAAAAAAATCATCGAAATCGTACAAAAGGTCTTGACAAAAATTAACTTCAAACTTTTGGTTATTTTTTGGTGGTGGCCATTAATAAATCAAATGTTTAGGTTATAAGTAGTAAATTGTTTACAACAAAATTGAAGCAAAAGTAAAAGATTTATTACAAAATATTACCATTCACGGCGTAATTTTGAAATACACGTTTTTCGACAGTGATCAACCCATCGCGCGTCGTCTAAAGTATTTCCAAATTTACGATAAAAAATCACGTAAAAGTGAGTAATTATACTATCAACGCATAATACTTCAAGGAACATCGATAGTCCATTAAAATCTGAAATATCTAGGTTAACAGTCTAGGGCGTATTATGTTCTTGCTCCAATTCTCTAGTTAATCCAGTTTGGTCATGGTGATTTCTACAAAAAAGTACCTTACAACGCTTAGCTATTATACGTTTCATTAGTGAGACACTAAACTATTTACACGCGCTGTAATTAGATTAGACTATACCAGCAGAAAACAATGTTCAATCAGTTTTCCTCTGGTTACTTTCGTAATTACGTTTACCACGTAAATGTTCCATTTATTGTTGAAGTACTATGTGTTCGTAACATTTCATGATGCTGTTTTTAGCTTTGCAAAACAATTCTTAATATGCAATTGATTTATACCAATAGTCCAATACATATCTATTATATTAGCCGAACTTACCTCTACGTTATTATTATTATTGAGGTTTTATTGAGTCTTATTGAACTGAGCGCTTGATAACTCAACAAATCCATTTCACTGCAAAAATTATGAGCTCATTCATATTCTAACTCGCGTGTATTTCCACAGGAAGTACAAGTGTCTTTAGACAGCGTGGCAGAGTTGGACAACAAGATCTCTATAATACCTTCTTGCAAAAGCGAGTTCAGAGTAACAGCATACAGTTTTGGGGTCCTATGATGCATGCAAAATTAAGCCGAGCTACCCGATACTGTCGAAGTAATCGCGGTCCCGTTGCCAGTCTTCTGGATTTTAAATTAATGGATTTAATTCCGTGGCGAACCGTATTGTCATAAACAGCTGTCCCGCGAATTTGTCGTAGGTGACGATTAGTAGTTACAACCGTTTGACGTCTCTTTCTTAGCGTCTGCAAAAAGATGAAGCGATCATCCAACAGAGTTGTGCTTATAGGACGACCAGAACCCTCTCGTCGACTACAATTACCCGTCTCCCGGTACCTCGGAATTGCCCTTCTAACAGTAGTTTCTGGCAACCCAACCGCACGAGCCGCATATCTCTGACTTTGGCTATAATCTATCAACCCCATAATCCTCGCTACTAATTCCGAAGTTATTTGCACCATTATCATCACTAACTATATAGTCCAGGCTGTGAACCGGGATTTATGCTATAATAAAAAAAACATGTAGCTTCGAATAGAAATTTTTTTAAGGATTTCGCTTCAGGGAGTCCACAGGATCATTCATACACCTTAAAACCTCTTGGGAACCCAAATCCCACCCTTTGGGGGGCGAATGGCTGAAAATCCTCCTCAAATTATTAAAATATAAAAGTATTTTGGCATTTCGAGTGCACCTAGGAGGTTTTTTGGGTCGCTGAACCCGAATATGACATCAGATTTACTTGGAGTCCATCATAGGGGTGGTAAAATCCATAAAGTTGACCAATTTTGCCTTTACTTGTTTTTGGCATCTCGAATGCACCAAGGAGGTTTTTTGGGGCGCTGAATACGATTCCAAAGTCAGATTCATTTGATTATCATCGTAGGGGTGGTAAAATTGCTGAAATTGGCCGTTTCTGCACCCCCAAAGTGTTATTTCGCAATTTGGATAGGATATTTTCACAATTCCAATGAAGAGCTGCGACCTACAAATTGGGGATGGAAAATACAGGCGGGTGAACTCAGTCCTGTCCGAATGACAGAGGTACCAGCGCCAGAACAAATATTAAATGTTATTTCGTGTGGATGTAAAAAAGGATGCGGGAGATCATGTGGCTGTCGAAAGAATGGCGTACGATGCACAGTGAACTGTACGAATTGCAAAGGATCGACATGTGCCAATGTTGACACCGAGCCGTCTGCCAATGATGACGAATATGATGATTACAATTATACGATCATATTATTATTATTATTTTTTTTTTTGGTGCTGTAAGTCCCCCCTGGCCTCCGACTAGTCCAGAGAGTCCCTCCAGCCTCGTTACTCAACGACCACTCCCCACGTCCGCGGGGTAAGCGGTCATTGAGCAATTCGTGTGTCCTGAGTAGACGCAACGAGCCAAGTATGACGGCCTTCTGCATCTTCCCAGCGATGACTTCTGCCGATTGACGGCATGCTGGGATGGTTCTTAATTCTGAGAGCAATGATTGTCGCATACCTCCGAGAGAGCCAATAATAAGAACCACTATTTTAACAGAATAACCCGGGTACAGCCTGCGGAGTTCAGAGAGTAAATCTCGATATTTTGTCCGTTTCTCCTCCTCTTTCAAGACGATGTTCTTTTCGGCCGGAGCCGAAAACTCTATAACGAACATCGTCTTGAGTTGGTGGTCGAGGAGGACTATGTCAGGCTTGTTGGCTTGTATCCGCCTGACGGTGGGGAATGAATAGTTCCAGTATAACCGGGACCTCTCATTCCCCACAACGGACTCAATATCCCCCGGAGCATAGGGCAACACCGGTGTCTGATCTATACCGTACGAGTGCCGTAGATGGTATTACAGCACTCGTAATGCCGCGTTATGTCGATGGATATAGGCAGAGACCGCATATGCTGGACAAGCTGACAGCAAATGCATAATGGTCTCTGGGGCCCGACGACATGCTCTGCAGCTGACGTCAGGCACTTCTATACCCATCACGCGGCTTCGGTAGACCAGGGTGTTTAATACACCATCTTGGCAAGCTAATATAAAACCTTCGGTCTCTGACTTTAGCCCAGCTGACCTCAAAAAGCTAAAGGTCAGCTTTTGGGATAAGCCTAAGTCTTCTACATTTCTATAGTAGACTCCGTGCAATGGCTTATCCCTGTGCTGCTGAAAACGAAGTGTATTTCCAGCAGCCCGAAGGTGGGCTTTCAACCGAGCAGGGTCCAACTCGGTGACAGAGTTTGGATTATTCTGCTCGATGTCGAAGTCGAGACCTAGGCTATTAGCTGCTCTGTGTGCTGCCCTATATATAAAAGCTCCTTCGCCAGCTCCTTCATGGTCTTTGACCATGAGGAGTAGGGGATCCGAACTCCTGATAATTTTAGAGGCTGTGTCCAGGGTTACTCTGTTGTGGAGACACTCCAATCCCAAGAGTCCACGGCCTCCCTGTTGTCGTGGGAGATATAACCGTGGAACGGACAGGGTGCAAACTCCGACATCTCGGGTGCAAACTCCGACAGAGATGCATAATTTTGCGGGTACCTACGTCGAGTTGCTGCAGCTCCTCCTGTGTCCATTTGATTACTCCAAAGGAGTAGAGTAGAACCGGAACGGCAAGCATATTTGTCGCCGCCACCTTGTTGGTCCCCGACAGCTCTGAGGACCAGATCTGTCGAAGCAGGTGGCGGTACTTGCCGCGGAGAGCGTCTTTTGTAATATTTATCTCCTGGATGTGACTTTGTGGCACACCCAGGTAGGTATACGTCTCTCCGGCATCAAGGTGGTGTAAGATGCCTGAATTATTATTATTATTATTATTATTATTATTATTATTATTATTATTATTATTATTATTATTAAAAAAGGGGAGAAGCCCGAAATAAATTTAAATTGGAAAAATATTAAACATTTAAAAAGTGTCAAATATTAAACAAAAAAACAAGTGTCAAATATTAAACATTTTAAAGAGTGCCAAACTAGCAATTTTATCAATTTTACCACCCCTACGATGATAATCAAATGCATCTGGCTTTGGAATCGTATTCAGCGACCCAAAAAACCTCCTTGGTGCATTAGAGATGCCAAATACAAGTAAATTGCGAAAAAACACTCTGGGGGTGCAAAATTGGCCAACTTTATGGATTTTACCACCCTTATGATGGAGTCCAAGTAAATCTGATGTCGTATTCGGGTTCAGCGACCCAAAAACCCTCCTAGGTGCACTCGAAATGCCAAAATACTTTTATATTTTAATAATTTGAGGGGGATTTTCAGCCATTTGCCCCCCAAAGGGTGGGATTTGGGTTCCCAAGAGGTTTTAAGGTGTATGAATGATCCTGAGGACCCCCTGAAGCGAAATCCACAAAAAATTTTCGATACGAAGCTACATGTTTTTTTTTAATTTCCGGTTCACAGCCTGGACTAATACTGAATTATCAAGAAACGTCTTTAAATTTGAAAATCTTACATTAAAGTGACATTCATGACATTTCATGACTATTGTTTATTTGTATATTTTTTCCTCGGCCTACTTGTGAAAAACGGTAGCTAACGATAGTTACTCAGCTACCATTGGAATAAGAATACCTATCAATGCTTTTTGTGCAGCTTTGTATCTCCCATGTCTTAAGGGATAAAAATTAGAAAAAAAGCATACAGATTCAGAAAAGACTGCTTAACATTTTGACCTTTCTAAAAAACAATATATTGCCACCATTACACTCCACAGCACACCTTGAACACAGCTGAAAAAACACCTAGGCCGTTTTCAACTAACACAGTAAGGAAAATTACTTAGAATAGAAGTTGGAAAAAAATGTTCTTGAAAGTGCGCTCTAAATATCAAATTGATATTCATCAAAATCGGACGGTTGGTTCACCAGATATTTCAGTTTAAATTATCACCAAATTTTAGGTGCGCCACTTTTTTTTACACTAAGTGTATGCATAGTATTTTACCAGTCCTTATCTTATCCTTTCAAGTGTGTAGCAGGTATTTCCCCCCCTCTCGCAAGCTAAGGCCCTAGTACCGCAACTGCCCAAGTGGCACAGGTGACAACATTAGAAACGATGTCATCTCAAATACAACAATATTGTAAATATATTAGTATAATTGATAGTGACTGTCATTCTTAATTTAAAATAACATAAAGACTAACTATTTAGTACCAATTATATTATGGATAAATAACATGTCGCGTAATGATATCGTCTAAGCAAAGAGTCGAGAATAAGAACGATAACCATAATAGATATTCTCAAGAACGCCGCCAACCTGTCACATTCATTTTTCCATGTCCGAAACTTTACATCCAACCCAGGTTGCTCTCGTATATAAAATTAGATTATAGCCTACCTGCTTTTTATCTATTTTCACGGCCTCATAACAGTTCTTGAAGTACTGGTATCAAGAACGGAATGGAACCGGTTACATTGCATTACTTACATACAAAGTCCTCAACTTCAGGTTCACCTGTCTGCTCCCTTATTACTACTCGACGGTAAAGAGTATACTGACGGACTGTTTTATTCCTCATCCTTATATTATCATCAGACACCGACACCGAAGTCTATGAAGTCACCATAAATAAGACTATCCATTGACATGCACAATATGGGTTTCGTATTTAGAAACTAAGAGTTACGAAAAATGCTGAGATTCAGGATCGTGATATTAAAAATTGTATTAAAAATGAAATATTGAATTAAATTTTTAGTAGTGACGATTCGCAAGCGAGTGCAACTTATTTAATGAAATATAATACACTTAGTAATTCAGTCACCCAAGGTTCAGAAACGGCGTTTCCAGAAAAAAAGTGCCCGGACAGGACTAAAAAGAAAACATTATACGTCGCTCCGGATATATAGTAGCCTGGTCCATCTAAATGTAACATCTGGGAACGCCTGAGCCTTATGCAACTATTGACTTATTCTTCATCTAATTTTCGGGTTTCTCTTTTTTAAAAACAATATTAAACTCTATTTGTAGACATGATAAATTCTGTCCATAATGAACATAAACGACATTGATTCCATTATAGTTATCTAAAGTCTTCATTATCTTTATTTCATGTGATAACTGCAGATGAGGACGACTACTGAATATAAAAATTATTAAATAATGGTGTTTTTGCTTTTTTCGTGTAAATACAAATGTTCCAAAAAATATGTTTTCTTTTATCAAAACCTTCTTCCCCTTGAATTAAGAGTAGTACGATTTTGTTTGAAATACGAGGCCGGTTGACCATATATGGACATCACTCCCATTTGGCAATTCCTGATGTACCTGAATACGAGGTAATTATAAAATGATTGATTTCAGAGGTGTATGAAGTTGATAGTAGGGCACCAGTACCCAGTTGGAATAACGTTTTCAACTTTTCTAGCGGAGTTTTTTGAAGTCAAGAAATGCTATTTTTTCAACACGATCTAACGACGTTATGGATTGTCTAGACTTTAGAGTTATTATACGTTTAAATATACGCTTTAAATTTAAATAAACGCTTAGTTTTCAAGTTATAGTTGAAGAACTGAAGAAAGAGCAGAAAGTTTGAGATTTTTTGCAATTTTCCTTGTGAAGCCGATGCCTGACAGGTGACAATTCTCGAACTCAGCACCAAAAAAAAAACATATAGAACCAGTAAGAATATATAGAGTATAATAATAATAATGAAAAAGTGACTTTATTTCAGCATTACAGAGTATATAGGGGAGATACCTAAGATGGGACGATCTAAAAAGAGATACCTCTATTTCTTGAAAATTTGGGACGCGTTGCGCTCTCTATTAGCGATGCTTAAAAGTTGTTCGCATAACCCAAGAACAGTAAACTAGAGAAGGATAGTTTATTCCCATAAGCCCTGTGTTAGCCATATAAACGAATCGAGGCGTGTGTGTGTGACGTCACCCACTGACCAAAAACCGTTCATTAGCTGTCAAGCTGTGCAAATAGTTCGTGTTTTAAATAAGTTTCCTGGCTTTTAATTAATCGTTGTGATTTTGTGTGTTATGTATGTTAATTTTGTGGTTTCTGTGTGACTGTATGCACTATTTTTATTGGGCTATAGACACTACTATAGGCAATTTTTATTGATATTTCGTAAGGAGTTCAAAATATATTGCAAGTGATTGTAAGTTTTCTCGTAAATAATTACGGATATAAATATTACTATTCTTTAATATTTCTAATGGCTGTAGCTATACATACAACATGCCTGGAAGAAGGTGTTCAGTATATGGCTGTAAGCTGTAATAATAGCAGAGTGGTGACAAAAGTCACTAATAAAGATACTGTCTACCATTCATTTCCGAAAGTACTTTGTTACAAAAACTATTCTGGGGCAATGGATAGGATGTTGTAGACGTGAGGACAAATTTAATCCAACTATAGGGGCCATTTGTTCAGATCATTTTACTAAAAATGATTATGAAAGGTACTTACAAAATGAGCTTTTAGGTAGGTACCTAATATTATACCCTCGATTATGCCTTAGTAAAAAATTTTAGGGACCGTGAAACGGAGCGAAATGAAAACTTTGAGATTTCGCCCTGTTTTACAGTACCTACATTAAATTACAAATATTATGTAATTGTCAGTAACATGAATATAATTTGCAGGATTGCCTTTAAAGAAAATTTTAAAGAAAACTGCAGTTCCAACATTGCATTTGCCAATAGAAAATTAGTTGTTAAGCAACTGTTGGAAACCAAAAACGACACTGAAATACGATACCGCTGTGACGGTGAGAACATGCCTTGTGTGGAGACTTCTACGCGAGGATTCGATTCACAACCCACTACTTCTGCCTCTACACCTTATTATGGTGATTTAAAAATGCAGTTTTCCAGTTTTAGAGAGACTACTGGAATCTGGAATATGTCCGGAGTGCGGATCGAGATCCGCTGCACTTAGGCCCCATTGGGCCCCTTGTGCTTCCTCCGTGAGGGAAATGTCTCCCTAGGTCATCGACCAGCCCAATGTTGTACAAAAGGTGATGATGTTGCCCAGGGGCATTTCCCTCAAATTGGCCATAGAAGGCCAACGTTCCCCCAATATGGATTCTCTGGTCGATGACACGGCGGGATATTCGCAAAGTACATGCTCGATCGTTTCATCTTCTTGTTCACATTGTTATAAATTATAACAATGTTATAAATATATACATATTGCACATATTGTTATAAATATAAACGCTGTCACTTATAACTGTAAATTTATTATTAATTATTATAGAGTACTTATTTTGCTTATTAAATTAATTGCTTATTAAATTAATTAAAAATGTTCTGTTTTCAATAAATGTTTTCTTTTTCTTTTGTCCACTTTTTGAGTATCCTTCAGGATAATACCTACTTAGTTATTTGCTAATTGCTATGTGTTTTTGTTTATTCTTTTGAGAACTTAATTTTTTTAAATGGCATGTAACGTGTAACATTAATTTCCTAAGTAGTTTTTGCAAATGTGTATTGAGGCTTTTCTATCCTCGGAATATCTCCTATCTTTAAAATATTGATCTCGTAGGAAATACACGAAATACGAATCAAATATCGCACACATGATTTTTATATAAGAACATTGCAAGCTTTGTTTTAAGATTTTTTTAAAATTTATACTAGGGTTCATTTTTAGAAGATAGGAAAGGAAAAAAAGTCTTACACAATTCTATCTTCAAAATTAAAACATTTTTATTAGAAAGTTTTACAAATAAGCTCGCCTATTCATATCTTCGGGAATGTCACTACAAAATTATAATAATTTTATTGTTGTTACAAATAAAAAAAATTATTATAAAAAACTGCCTCCCCTAAATACGTAAAAAACTATTATTTAAGTTATTTATAGAAATTATATACATTAATACATTTTTAGAAATGTTTTTTTAAATTACCTACTTATTTTTTTGAAAACCCCCATGATATTTTAAATGTTTAATTATTAAGTACCACAATTCTCACTGAGATTGAACACAATGCTATAGGTTTAAATAGATCCATTAACCAAAATTTTGTAACGAAAACTTTTTTCAAAAACATCTAAATTTTCAAAATTACTTGTAAAATATTCATACTTATTTATAGTAGGTTTTAAGAACCACTATATGCTTTCCAAATTTTTCAAAAATTATCACAGAGATATCATATTAAAACCGATATAAAAACAAAATTATTTTATTTCAAACACCTTACTCGCTTAGTGGCAAATTATATAACGATAAAATGTATCTTCTTGTACTTATTAATAACACAAATTATTGAAAACACCCCTTATTTCTAAGTGAAAAGAATTTTTTTCCGAGTAATCTCAAACACGGGAATTTTTATAGTTTTGTATATAGACATTTATTTTATATGGACTGCAATAATTTTTAATAATACAGTATAATATTCCTACACACTCGATACGCAGTACCCAAAACCAAGTTTGCTTGTAAAATTATACGTAAAAAATTATAAATATTGAACCCCCTGCCACCTTCCATATAAAGATTTAAATTCTGGTCAGATAACTACGTCATCAACTGGCTACGCTTAGCCACTCCCACAGCCGATAAAACAGCGTCTCTGAACTATCCTTCGCTGTCTATACTCCTTGCGCATAACCATGATTTGAGAATGCGCAGTCGCGTACGCAGTACATCTGTCACGACGCATAGAGCAATTTTTCTATTTATGGCAGGTTTTTTAAAATAATAGTTAGTTGCGAAACAGTGAATAACTTATTATCTTTATTATAATATTCTAAAATAAAAACTGTAGTACTTACATCAATAGTTGGTGCCTAAAATACATCTCAACAATTCATCGATTTGCTTAGAAACTGACAGTAGAGTTCAATTCTGAAGTAGTTAAAAAACGACAAATGCCATCCCTATAAAGTACAATTAATTCACGCGCTAAATGAGGATGATATTACCGTAGAATTGTATTCTGCGAGATCATGATGGATCGATGTAATAATGATCTCCAAGTCTTGGCACGAATTGTCTTCTCGAATGAGGCTACATTTAGTTTAAATGGCAGCGTAAATAGGCAAAATTATCGATACTGGGCACCAGAAAATCCACATTGGACATTGGAATGTAATACCCATTTTCCGTTTGTACCGGGATTGTGGACACTAAAATTATAGGTCCTTCATTGAAGGAACATTGACTGGTGAAAAATATTTGAATAATCTGGATGATTATTTAATTTCCGTGCTTGTAGCATTATACCTGTAGTAGTGATCACTACATGTAGTGGTGATCCATGGAGATCACCGGGTAGTGGGTAAATCACCAATAATAGAGTCAGGAACTCTCGACAGTAGTTTATTCCAACATGGTAACAACGATTCATTCTCAGAAGCTAACTGATACAAAGTAGGTATAAAGCTTATTGATTATGTGACCTAATTACAATGATTTATGTATTTGGCCAGGTCAGTAGGCCTGGGCCTAGGAATTTCTCATGTCAGCCATTTAGTAGTTTTATTGTTAGTTACTTGACATGGTTTCTTCATATACCTTGAAATAATAAACATAATAAGACATTAGATAATCAGGGAAATATGGTACTACATATCTAAGTGATGCAGATCCAGATATACTGAATGAATCTTTGTGGTATTAACAGGACGGAGCACCACCGCAATATACCTAGTCCAGTTATGTCCAGTGCGTGTTTACTTGGGTAACATTTTCCCTAACAGATGGATTGACGAGACCCAATAGAGTTCCCAGCTAGATCTCATGATTTAACCCCTGTACATTTTTGTTTGCAGGCTTACCTAAAATCTAAGGTCTATCGGAATAGACCTAATAACATTGAGGAAGTACAGGATAGAATTAGAACTGACATTAGATCAATCCAATCAAATGTAGTCCAAGAGATTTTACGCGCGAGCTCGAATTGCGTTTTGGATATTGCCAACCAGTAAATGGAGGATAGATTAGATAGATAGATTTATTTATTTTAGATCATTCTGTTATTTCAATAAATATTTGGTATTAAGAAAGATTATGATGTTAAATTGCGATTTTCTCGAAAATTACAGTACGTAAGCAACCTAAAATTTTATACCATTGAAAACAGCAGAAGAAACTGCACCAGATACGCGAATAAGAAAATTAGGTTGCAATTCAAAAAAATTTCAGTGACGTCTTTATATCAAAGACAAAAACCTATCGAAACATGCCAAATTCAAAAAAAATTGAGCCTCCTAAAAACAAAATCGACGTATCCGGGTCTTTTCCACAAAAGTCGATAGTTTCGATTTTATCGAATTTATTCCAACCTTTACATGCTGACTGTATAAAACGAATACACGAATTTTCAATGCGCTGAATGCGACGACTATAATTTTGATTCAAATAGACCGAGGGGTCGTGACAGATTTTCGGACCTGATTTTACCCAGTATGCCTTTTAGAGAATATTATCATAGGTATACATTCTTATGATAATTCATGAAATATTTGAAAATCATCCCGGGTTCTTCATATTATATTAAATAACTTTAATATATTAACTAGATGTGTAGATGATTAACTAACGTTAACATTTTTTGCTTGCAAATTAAGCGGTTCGATACGATTTTAATCGGGGTGCCATGATGTGTTCCAAAACAAAATCCAAGTAAAATACAATGTCATACCGTTTGAATGAGGCCAAATTGTTGTCACAGGCTAGCGCTGAAGTATACTAAATACTATATACTAACTAATAAGGTTTTCCAGGTTTCCTTCATTCCTGCACTGAATGGTGGTTAGAATTTACGAACCTAAGTCGATCCTGGTCGCACATGCGGCTCGCGAAATAATACTATGCCGCCCCCTCTCCCGAACAAGTCTCTAACTTCTGGGCTAACCGTTGCGGTTAGAACGAGGGGTAGATATATTATTATTATTATTATACATGGTTGTGCTATATATCAGCTAGAAAAAATTAATGAAGATAAAATATCAAGTGTAAGAAGTCAGTTTATTTCCTCTGGCTAATTTATGGGTCCGCTGTCATAACGGCGACACCATACCAATTCAGATAAAGTCGATTGAAAACATATACCTACACAGGCCAGGCAAAGAAAGATGCTGGTGGGCACATTTTTGTAAACAAACGCCTGAAGCCAATATGCCCTACAAGGGTCGATTCATTTTAGTGTGTGGCTTTGTTTGCGAACGTAACGAAAAATTGAATAGTGCCAAATCATGCCCTGTGAATTTGTTTATTCCTGGATATTTACAACTGGTGAGTTTATTCACTGAGCATTCCACTTTCTCTCAGATATCATAATTGTTATTTCATTGTCTGACTTTATTCATCTGTATTTACATTTAATTATTTAAGTAGCTCATTAAAACATACAGGTAGTTAGGTCATTATTTACGACATCCACTTCTGACCTATGACAAAAATAAAAATACGTACTTACAATACGTGACGTCAATAACAATATTCCGGAAACCATTTGATGTGCAAATGGTTCTAAGTGCAATGAAACAATGTTTTAAGTTTTAAAAAACCACCACTGTTATTGGGTTGTCATTTATTAGACAGTTACAGTTGTGTGATGCAGATTAGATCTGCATCACACAACTGTAACTGTCTTATTTATCCGGTCGTATAACCTGCACTGTTGCCAAGAACTACTTATCGATTTCGTCTATTTGTCATTACATTTGTTGATATTTTCCTTGCCCCTCTCGCACCTACCAAAATTTCATGCACATATATCCATTAAAATTTATGGTTGTTAGCTTAGCCTTGACCAACTTAAATTTTTACACAGCCAGCACCCTATTTATACAGCTATTTGCTCCCAGGTACCGTATGCTTGTGGGATAAGTACTCATTTGCACATTGTTATATTGATCACAAATTACTTCTAATAATGTCATCTACATGTTAGAAAAAAGAAAACGCCAAAAACGTAGAAGTGGATGACGTAAATATTTACCGGTAGTTAAAATATAGCCGAGCTGCGTAGGTAATCCGTTTTTCCTATTTATCACTATTACGAAGTGTTTGAGCCGTTTAGTGTGTACCTAAGGTTTGCGGAGTGCTTGAGCCGCTGTTATAACCTTTTACCTATATACCAAGCCTTGAGCCGTTCAGGTTAATGTGGAGTGTTTTGAGCCACAAGTTTGTCCTATTCTCTTACCAGTTCCTTGGTTTACTGTATAAATATTTGCACAGCTCAGCATAGTCTTGATATTGTACTTGTGGGTGACAGACACAAGTGCATTCTAACGATAAATTCTATTTTTGATAATAATATAACTTTTTGGGAATATTAATGAATATATATGTAATATGTACAGAGAAGATAATTTCTGATATATGATACCTTTTGACGAATTGGTTGTTCAGACTGTTATTTTGTTCCAGGTATCTTACTTATCGTGACACCTTGATCAGGAGCACCTACGCGGACATTATATTTAATATGGGTTGTTTTTCCTTGTTTCTATTTGTTTTCAAATATTTCATTATAATTTTTTTAATTTTATTAACGTTATTATTTATTGCCCCGGCTATTACCTGACTAAGTATCACACAAGAAGATAATATATGAAGAACCTGCGATGATTCTTTATTTTTTCATTTATCATCAGAATATGCATATCATATACCCCCTACAAAAGGTATACTGGGTAACGTATAAAAATCGGTCACTACCTTCCGGCTAAAACAAGGACCATAGACAGATACAATAATTAAATTGACACACGGCTATAAAAGGTTTCACAGAGAATTTGTATAGTGCTGCAACCGATAAACGTATTATTTAAAAAAAAATCTTATTGGCTCCCTAAATCTCACTGACCCATCTAAAATTATACCGAGGTCAATATTGTGCTTATTTCCAAATAAAATGGTAGCTGATTTTGTAGGATATAGGATCAAATACTGTCTTTTTAGATATAAGTAAATATTGTTTACACTGCTGTTACTTTTATCATTAGCTACCACATAATCTTTAACGTTTGGTGTCCTCAGCCTACATATGAACAAAAGCAGGTTTGATATATTTCACAAACTCACTGGTATAAATGCTAAATACTACTGGTCCTAATATGAAACCTTGGGAGGACACCTGAGCATTTCGCTCTGGGCTTGTATAATTGATCAGATAGTCTGACTATTAGAGAGCGATCTCATAAATCAGATGATTGCTCTAAAAAAAAACGGTGTCAAAAAATACTCCAAAGAGAGTTTCAACTGCCAAATAAACTACGTTCTTTATTTGATTTTTTATGTATTATTTAAGAATGTATACATTATATATGTTATATATTCAGTTATTGTACTGCTTCAATACACTTTTATCCAGTTTATTTAAACGGTCATATACTCCGAATAAGAAATTAATAAGAACCAGTATAAATAACTCGTCAAGTAAAGACTCCTACGGCTCTTGCGTGTTTGTCTCCGCATTCCTTCTACAAGAAGATCCATCCTTGTCCAAGTATCGTCATAAAATATGAACGGACACTTTTATATCATAAACATTCCTGTTGAAGACCTTAAGAACACTTAAACCACTGAAGGATAAACTCGTATTAAAGGTTAGATTAATGTTTCAACAACACAAATTTAACAAAAGAGTTCCGCTCGGTATAGATTTCATAATCCATTTAATTCAATTTATGAAATGAGGTGTTGATAGGCCGAAACCCTTTGAGTTACTGCTGGCTACATACCTTTGTATTAACGGTAAGTTTGCTATGAGAGCATAACTTTGAAGACTCTCAGATTCTCATCAGTACAGAGACGTAATCTTAATCATGACCGTCATCTACTCGTCATCTGGGAGCAGCCGACTAGGCGATCTTTCAAATCAGGTCGAAATGTTGAAGTTGGCATATGCATTGACAGTATATGCCAATGCAAAAAAATGTAAAATAAAGATTTCTAATATACCTAGAAAAAATGGATGTGTGCTTATAATCCATTATGTTATATAATGGATTAGTTCGATTAATCAACAAGATAATATTGATATTGTTATATAAAATCATATATTCTTATCCTGTACCCGTGAAAAATTATAACTTGCAAAGTAAGCCGTAAATTCGCATTCGTGGCCCGTAAATTCGCATTCACGGAATGTTTTTAATATTGTTATCAATAACTGTGACCAATTTCATCGACTTCCAAAGGGATTCAGGGGTTCGTCGGGTGCCCGGAAAATTTAAAAAAATATTGAACTAGGAAAGCAAGCTGCGGCCCATAAATTTTCAATATTGTGTTCAATAACTATGAAAATATAATCGACTTGCAAAGGGATTCAGGGAGTCGTAGGGACCCCGAAACATCTAAAAAAATCATAACTCGGAAAGTAAGCCTCGACCCCTAAGTTCGCTTTCAGAGAATGTTTTTAATAGTGTTATCAATGACTGTGCCAAATTTCATCAACTTTCAAAGGCATTCAAGGTTTGCAGGGTGCACGGGTGCACGGAAAAAAAAAAATTAAAATTGGGTGCGTGGGCTTATGACCACACGATAGAAGTGAAAACTTCTAATTTTCGAATTTTCAAATATATACTGTAACCGTCCGCCTGTATTGCCACAAACATTTTTCATTTTCATGTACTACAGACGCTCCTAGATTTTTAGAAAAAATGTACATATGCCTCTTGGTTTTAATTTTATCGTTGATTCTAGTTCACTCTCAGAACTTGTGGTATCTGTTGTGGAAGAGTTAGCCATTTTTGTTTGAGAACTGACTGTAAGGAAATAAGCCAACAAATCTTTACTCTATTAAACTTACTTTTCTGTTGGCCTCTTCAAATGTTTATAGAAATATTACGTTCCTACGATAACGATGGAGAGCGTAGTTAACCCAATGCTTGATGTTCAACTATTTTACTTCACTTCAGTATTAATAGTAAAATAAATATTTGTATCTGAAAAGGTGCCCATTAAAAGCAATGAATCATGTTTTATAGTTTTATTGTACAATACCTGCTGTAGAATATTTGCACAATACAATATTGTACAATACCTGCTCCTTATAATCTAATATACTCCACAATTAGAAACTTTTTATTATTTCCGCAACGTTTGATTTCCGCAGCGGATTTTGTAGCTGTGAAGTTTGGTTTCTTGGTTGTTGAAGGGTGTGTGAAGGACATACATTGCTCAGTGATACGCCTCTTCTTTGCAAGTTTGCACGCATCTTCAATTTTGGTGCTGTTTTTAGGGCATATCTCCATTTTTGTAGGTCCCGCCTCAGGAACTGACAGTACGTCAAAATATTTTGAATTTGCATATTTTTACGGATTTGCCGTTTGGGCATGTATCGATACCGCACTGACGAAGGAGGTTGTATACACTGTTTCTACCAGAGTAAGGGTCTTTGAAATGCTTTAAAAGCTTTTTCTCTTAGCAGGATCTTCGATTAAGGGGTACAGATGACCTAGCTCGTAGCTAGGCGTAAACCGTCCCGCCAGAAGCTTGATGCGTGGCGCGTCGCTCGTGACGGCCCAGTCTTATTAACCACCCACAAAAATAAATGTGGATAGCGCGAAAAGTGCAGAGCGTGCCTAAAGAAGTTTTCACTTCTATAATTCGGAAAGTAAGCTGCGGCCCATAAATTCGCTTTCAGGGAACGCCAAATTTCATCGACTTGCAAAGGGATTCAGGGGGTATGGAGACCGAAATATTTAAAAAAATTATAACTCGGAAAGTAACTTTAGTTACAAAATAAACAATTATATTTGTGAATTAATTATATTGTGAGATTTTGCTCTGATTGGACTTATTCATTGCTATTACATTCTAAGAATGAAACTAGGCTTATGGAAACATGTTATAAAGACTCTAGATTCAAGTTTATTTAAATATCTAAAAACATTCCGTCAAGAGTTGTTCCATGTTTTGCTGTGCTCTCATTTAGATCACGTGACATAAACAATGTGTAAATGTAAACATCTATATACCTCACGATTTATTATTATTTATTGTACACGATTTAGTGCGTCACTTATTCGAGGGCGCTTGATGTCGAATTGAGCATAGTAAACCCAATTCAGCGTCACCGACCTCAGCGTGACGCGTGGCCTAAAGAAGTTTTAATTTAAAATATACCAGACGTAATGTCAAAATCTACCTTGTAAAATACCTTGTAATGTCAAAATCTACCTTGTAATGTCAAAATCTACCATTGTAATACCTATTTACAATAAGTCAGTCGCTCCCTAGATACGGAGGAAAATATGTCTTCTGTCGCTACTTCCCCACTTCATCCACGGAGTCCTGATCGAGTTTCACGTAATGCGATGTGATATAGTAATATAATTATATAATAGTTAAATATTTAGGTACTTACATAGATTGCAATCTGTTCTCCTGGGAAAATCACATTGATTTTTTGATAAATAAACTTAACACTACTTGTTTTGCTTTATGGCAATTAAGAAATTATGTAAGTTTGGAAATTTTAAAAATGTATTATTTTGGAAATGTACAATCAAGGTTCAATTATTGCATTATTTGCTGGGGAAATGGCAAAAAAATGGTTAATCTGTTTCTTCTGCAAAAGAAAATTATTAGAACCCTAGCATTTAAGGGTATGCGACACTCCTGCAAACATTAATTTCGACTTCTACACAAGATGGCGGACATTTTTGCCATTTATCATCAGAATCAGCTCAAATTCGGTGTCTCGGGAATTTTGAAGTCGTTGATCACGAATATTATGTCAAAATACAAGACAGCGACTCGAAGATGGCGGACAATTTCGCCGTATATGGTGCGAATCGACTTAAAATCGGTATCATGAGAATTTTGAGGTCACATATCACGAATTTTTTGCCAAAGTAAATATTCAAAATGGCGAATTAAATATTACGGACGTTTTCGTCATTTATTTTCTCATTGGACTCAAACTATGTATCTCGGTGTTTTCGGATTCGCAGATTAACAAATTTTTTGTCAAATCAAATATTCCAAATCTAAGATGAATTTTGTCATTTAACTAAGCTACGGTCTGATTAGACTCAAAATATTTCCCAAGTTTTTTTAGTATCATATCACGAATTTTTTATCGTAACAAATATATAAGATAGCGTCTACAAAGATTTATTGTTCTTTCTAAATACTATATACTTACTACCATTATTTTGTTCCTAATACGTATCTAGGATACGTAAATACTAATCTTATCCTACCTAACTCTCTCTAATTTATTTGGACAAGCCAGTTGTCATTTATTTCGTATTGAAAAAATTGTAAAAGGAAGATGCTGAATGAATGATTGATGCTGAAATCGAGAAAAGCATGCCAAATAATTATTAATGATTATTGTGTTAACAAATTGCTACCACATAGCCTACCACTTTCTCAATCTAGTAGTCACGATTGAATCGAATATCTCACTAGGGAAAATTATCGAATACCGTCAGTTGCTAAGGCATAAACCCTAGATACAGAAAATATATATGAAATCGAGATTTCATTGGTTGTCAATAGATGATGGCGATTTTTATTAATATTATTTTGACGACGAATATACAGTACCTATGTCTTTACAATGTAATGTGTAATCAATACACATATGAATTTATATTTAATTTTTCGTTAACACATGTTCAACTGGTACTAACAAAATATGCAGAGGTGTTGAGAGAATATCGACGAATATTGACAGCGACAAATGCGAGTGATACCATCAAACCGTCCTCGTATAAAAAAATATATAAAAAAAAGTAAAACTATTCATCTGTATAATTTCCTTCAGTGTTTTGGCTTAGTCTCAAACTTCCTACCTATTTATACCAATGCTATGACTTTTTAAAAATGTAATTTCTTTACAAATAATAAAAATATTACAAAATAAATACAAGTCATCCAAAATATATTCAATATATTCATTTGCTATATTATTTCTTAGTTCTCCTTAATTAAATATGAATTTTGAATATGATACTTCGTAATTATTCTAATAATATACTTAGTAAAAATAATCAAAATTCGAAATTCAATTTTGAATATTTTTACTGCACACGTGCGGTAAAGTGCACTTTACCGCGCGCTCGTAGGAGAACAAAAAATGATTTGTTAACAATAATACAACCTTGTTAGTTTCTTGAATTATTTATATTTTTTAAATTTCTTATTACATATTAAGTATTACTTCTTCCCAACTTGTCGTAGGTCATTATAAGATAATGCATCCTCTTTTAAGCGAGTGTTACGTAGTAGACATACCATCCGTCGACTGAAATGTATAGTAGACGGCATCTTACCTGTAGGTTTATCCTCCAATTTGGTCTCTAAAGTTCGGTTGTGCCATGACAATTCAACACTAGTTTTGATTCAACTGGTGCACGACCTCAATTCAAAGCTGAACTAAAGTTCAAGTGGATGTACGACTGGATGAATGATTAAACTGTTACATTCTGGCCAGAAGTGAAGGATGACGTAGTATTCAGAGCGAGATTTTCTCTTAAGAGGGCTCCTTTGTGTGTATTATGCAGCTTCAACAATGAACGGACGAACAGAGCGAATGATGTACGAGGGTGCACTGAAATTAATTAGATGTAAACTGGAGACTTGAAGACGCAAGGAGCATTGTCAAGGTATAAAATACTGTGACAGGTTAGAAGTAATTAGAAAATGCATAGCGGTTCAGTACGTTCTTTAAGATACAAAGCATTTTTCAGAATATTCATAATAGACACCGACACGACGCGACGTTTTTTTCTTTCGTATTATTATTACTTCTTTACAAAAAATACCCCGCGTGTCGCAAAATATGTTTTCATCTCATTTTTTGTAGTGGTGTCTTCAGCATAGAATGAGTCTAATAAGAAAACGAAATAACAAACAAAGAATTATTCGACATTTTAGTAAAATGACGATAAACTTAAAAAATAACTGAACAACAAACTAACTAATAACGAGTATTGCCTCCTCTGGCTGCTATAACAGCTTCCATATGCCTAGGCATGCTTTCAATAAAATTTGTGATAGTGATTTGAGGGATATTGTCCCATTCTTCTGTAAGAGCAATCCTCAATTCATTCAGATTCTCTGGGTTGCGTCTACTAACACGTTGTCCCAATTCATCCCATAAATGCTCAATGGGATTCATATCAGGGCTTTCCCTGATATGAAATCCGACATCGTTTAAAAATTGTGTTATCATCACTGCTGTATGCGGTCGTGCATTATCTTGCATTAAGAGGAATTCTTCACCAATGTAAGGTACAAATGGGACAACATTTTCATTTAAGATCTCTATGTATCTAACTGCATTTAGAGATTGCCGTGGTGGAAACACAAATAATTCTGTAAGGGCATCGATGATAATTTCACCCCATACCATTAGTGAACCACCGCCAAAACTCTCCCTTTCACTGAACATACCATCCTCGTATCTTTCCCCACGCCTTCTCCAAACCCTCCGACGCCCGTCTACTGATCTCAACATGAATCTTGATTCGTCAGTGAATAAAACTTGAGACCATTGCAACTCATTCCAAACAAGATTAATTCGATCAAAATCCAAACGAGCTACTATCGAGTAGCTCGTTTGAATGAGTCGTCGAAGTAATCGCTTTCCAATAGCAGGTCTTCTTGCGATAAAACCGAGACTCCTGAATCTCCGACAAATTGTTCGATCTGACACAACTGTCTGTTCCTCGTGCGTTTCTTAAATTTCGGTTTGTGATCACAGATGTTTGATAGGGATTCCTCGATATTTGCAGACCAATAAATCGATCGTCAATATTTTGTATAGTCCTGGAACTACCCGAACCTGGACGTCTGCTGTATTGGCCCGTTTCTCGGTAGCGCTGGATCGCTCTTCGGACAGTTGTTTCTGGTAAACCAACAATACGAGCTGCATATCTTTGACTCCTTCCATCTTCTACCAAAGCCACAACTCTAGCTGCTTGAATTGGACTAATTTGCACTGGCATTTTCTTTTAGAACGTTAACTGAATTATTTTTTTTTCACGAGAATTTCAACTGAATCTTTTGACGTTTCAGTGTTAACCGTTACCATAGCCTCCTTGTTAAATATCAAACTTAATAACACCGTTTCATCTAAAATGTGGCATCTTCGTTACTGAGGGGCTAGAAAGGTGATTCAAAAAAGAGAATATTGAAAAAAGAATGGTAAACACCGTGACCAACCTAAGAACTCCATACAAATAAAATTTCACTCCACAGCGACTTTCAAATTTCGTGTCAAAATCATAATCGGTTTTTAAAGGCTGAACATATTAAAAAATACATTTTTTATGGAAAGCCAATTACAAAATAGTCATCCGCAAGAATCGCCCTTTCAAACAAAACAAAATTATCAAAATCGATAGGCTGGTTTAAAAGTTATAGAACATCAAATTTGGGACAAAATCTAGGTGCGCCACTTTTTATGTCCGTCAGTGTATATAGGATGTTGGACTCACAAGATGTATTTTGATTGAAGAGTATGTGATTATGATGTGGGCTGGAATAATTTTTGACCATCGAATTGTTCCCGTTTTTGTGATAAGCACTTTGAATCAGTTTCAATATATTGACAGTATATTAGAACCTGTTGTCCCTCCATTTGTCTTTGCTGCATGTCCTGATTTGCGTTACTTGCAGCATAATGCAATGCCATCTACTGAGGCAACAGTAAGATATTGGTTTGATAATGATAACATTACCCTTCTACCATTAGTACTGTGGACAACATAGTCGCCAGACGTTAATCCCATCGATCATGTATAGAATTATATGGTCACTTCCGGGCTGTTTGCCACATCGTCGGTTTGTATGGGATATTCTCCAGAGGCGGATCGCCCATGATCTGTAGGGGAGAGTGTTGTACCATGAACCAATTTTTAGATAACATTTTTTTTCTCGGAATGATCTATGCCAATTCATGAAAATTTTCTATGTTTTCCGAGTTTTTCCTATGTATGCCTCATCCTGTAGTTATGCAAAACTAATAATTGAAACACATGAAAAATATTTTTGAAAAAAAACGTGTTCATTGGTCAAAGGTACAACAACGGCTTGTGCCTTGGACCTGATTGTACCTTGGACCAGAATAATGAAGTTCTAGTATGCGAGCCATTACTTTTATTTTTGGTATTAGAATACACAGAAACAATTGTAGTGATCTCATCATCTTAAACTCGGAAAAATTTCTGTCAGAACAAATGTCTTGACGTTCTAACCGTATTTGGGAATGGTAGTTGTAGTATTATTTCATCCGACTGTATCCGGGACTTTTCTTCATAATTGGGTATACAATTTCTGGCAGCAATTGGTCCAGGTATTTTGGAATAATCCTTCACAATAAATCCCCCATTACAAATTCCAACGAATTCAGCCACGAAATGAGAGAAATTTCTCTCTCTACCTATATGAACTGAAATAAAGTTTCCTTATACTCCTTTCAAAGCATTTTCTTATGATACGCTTCTTCGTTTCTTAGTTCTACAAGAATGCCTGCAGATGAAGAATCTTCCAGCATCAGACTTTCATCTTCACTATCACTGTCGCCTCTATCTGCTGTTTGCAGTTTTCATTTCGTATATATCTCAATTCTGCAAACCTTCTTTTGTATGTATCGGCTGTGGACATTTCTTGCAGCAACTCTTCCTCACTTGCATCAGACGTCAACAGATCCTGGTATATCTCCTCGTCTACCATCAGTAACTTCTCATACTTTTATTGTAACATCTCATATACCACATTTATTTGCCTGGAATGCTCTACACCAGATTGACCAGATGTGTGCAGACGTTCCAGCTCGTTTGCTTCTTTCGTAAAAGACGTACGGATCACTTTGCGATGTTTCTTTCTGCCTTCCATGGTACTATACGCACAGTAAAGTTTTTGGATTATATTCTCAAAAACAACGTATTATCTTTCAAATACTGTCACGTTAACGAAAAACCTAACACGTTTTTTCACCACTACCGCGGATTGTCTACACACTTGGCTTGGCACTGTTTAACCCACTAGTCGTTTTGTCAATTGACCTTTGGTGTCGTTATTTTCCCACATCTCTTACCATCTTTTGTCGTTTACCAGCGTTTGTCGTCTTTCATACTTTCTAGCTTCTCTTTTGTCTCCTTGTGTTCTCGATACGTTTGTTCTCTCTTGAATTTGCAATTCTATGGGTATGATTCCAGTAATAACCTGCAACGCTTTCGTGGACGTGGTTCGATAAGCGCTCGCCACTCTTAGAAGCACCTTTCTCTAAACCCACTCCATTTTATCTTTGCATCTTTTGATAGTGACTACCTTATGCCATACCGGACAACCATACAATAGTATTGAGTGCACTACGCCGCTCAATACTGCTCTCTTGTGGCTTCTAGGGCCACCTATATCAGGCATTAGCTGAGATAGTGACGCTATTCGTTCCACTGCCTTTTTTCGTGCTCATGTTTATATGTTCACCGAACGTCAGGTGGGTGCACAAAACTATTCCCAGATATTTTATTGATTTACTTGGAATTACATTCGATCCCTACAGTTCAAAGCTAATGCCATCTGTACTTTTTCTGCCTTTTTTTCGGGAGCTAATTCCAGGTCATGATTCTCCAGCCATCTGTCAATCCTCCTTAGAGCCTCGTTTGTTCTGAGAGTTAAAAACTCTCTACATTCTGTAAATTCTGCACTAACTAGTATTCCCAGATCATCGGCATAGGCTATAGCCTCTACATTGTCTCCTAGTTCTTGCCTTAATATTCTATCGCATATAACGTTCCACAGAGTTGGCCCGAGTACCGATCCCTGATATTTTTACCGAGGGATATTTTGATATCCCTCGTCTATGAAGTTCCCTAATAATATAGCTCCATGTGGCGGAGTTAAAGGCGTTTCTTATATCTAATGTCACAGTGTGCACCACCTTTCTCTCGACCGATCTACTATGTTACATACGGTCTCTGCAGCCTGAGCGGTGGACAATCCCTTGATGAAACCGAACTGACATTCTGACAGTCCTCCTTTAAGCTCCAATTCCATTCCAGCCTCTCTTTTATCATAAACTCCATAGGAGTTTTCCAATTGTATCCAGGAGGCAGATTGGTATAAATGCCGACACACTTTCCACTGGTTTTCCACTCTTCCACAATAGACATACCCGAGCCACCTTCCATATTTCCGGAAATTCCTGCTTCAGAAGCAGGTCATTTAAGGTCCCCAATAAGTTTGATGCCGATCACTGATATGATGAGTAGTACTGATATAGCAGTAGTACTGATATGAACTCTGTTGTACTTCGTGTAATTAATATGTTGACAACTCTCGATGTGTGATAAGCAATTATTATCTCTCTAAAATGAAATTGAATGTAATAACACGTTTGTATTTTCGGAGCGCTTTGAGTTTGGTGTTTGGCTTTGGTGTTTGGCTTTGAGGTGTAAATAGATTTTTCGGCCGCGGTATGTTAATGTCATTCTGATGAGTTTATTCTCGGCAAAGAGAATGCCGCAAACCGCAGCTCGATCCATTAGTTCTTTCAGGTTTTATACAAGTTCGCTTTTCTTAAAAAAAAATGCGTTATTCAAACCTAATTGTCCAGCAGTTTAATCGAAGTAGTATGTGCGTATTCGAACTGTTCCGTTTTTTCGTTGGATGATAGCATTTCTCAAATACCAGCGTGACTATTTTCATGGCAAACTAAAACCTATTCATCTAAGCCACTTATCTATGAACTTATTTATGAATTCAAGAATCAAAGCAAATACCTGTTGCGATAAGACACAAATTTTTCAGAGCACAATGAAAGTGAATTCCCATTCGTCTCACCGACAATTACTTTAATAGGTCATTGTATTGGGATGCTAGTAGTTTATACGTATGTAGGTGCATAGCAAATTATAGCACGATCATAGCAGTACAGAACGTAAACCGGCCGTTCACCCGGTTCTTCGCTAAGGGCAATTCTTTATACACGATCTATTATGCCTACCCCGCTCCTCGATTCCAGAACAATGACTATTTCATAATACTTTTTAGACAAGTCTGAAAGGCAGTTTCTGTAACCGACAATGAAAGTATTGTTGTTCGTCATTGTAGACGCACAATTAAATTAGTGTTTTAATTACAAAAAAAAATGTTGATAATAATCTTACAGCATTTTTTTAACTATGTCCATACCAATTTAATTTTGTTCCTTAATCTAAATAACACGTCTTCAGTATCCTGTTGACCTATTTTAAACTTATCTACGGATATATTCTCATTTGCAGTGTTAAAAATAAAAGGAAATCCGTTAAAAAAATTACCGAAAAATTTTAACGCTATTCTCGTTGGTCTAAATCAAAATTTATTAACCTTCCGTCACTGCCGTGAGGATTTTGTGGACTGTTACTGCAGCCGGACTAGGAGTCCGCATTCCAAAATATACTTTTTGAATAATTTATTATCAAAATTCAATTTTAACTTCATTCCTTTGTTGTTTATTAGCATAAAAACACAAAAAGTACTAAACATTTTTAATTCTTAATAACTAAAAAAACATAAAACTCCAACACATGCACTTTTTGAATATATAAGAATACGATTATAAAAAATAGAGAAAACATATTATAAAAAACATAAAAAAATTTTTACTAATAAGAAAACTACTGTGAATATAATCATTATGTTATTTTACGGTACATAGCAATCTGAGCAGACACAAGTGATATGTTCCAGGCACATGAACTTGCCACATTTTCTACATGAAAATCGCGTTGGCCTGTTCTTTTTGCTGTCACAGTAATTCCTGTACTGTAATTCTAAGTCTTATAGTTCTTGGAATATTGACCTGTAATACACGAATGCGCATCTGATCTTCAACAAGCTCCGAAGCGAGTATATGCATAAACTTACGACGACTCATGTTTCTGTTAGGGTTTCGTAGATCGAACAAAACCTAAGAATTGATTCCTGCAATGTTCAATAAATAATAAAAAACCACCATCGGCCACCGTTGTGTATTACTGGCGCAGTCGTAGGCTAAAGACATCTTGTCTAGCGTATCTACGCTACCCTTAGTGCCATTGTAGCCCATGATCATCTCAGGTTTATTTGTAACGGGGTCAGGTTTATCATCATGGTGGAGACTTGAAACGGGAAGTGCGTTTTTTTTTCGTGATATATGAAACTAGAGTCATATTATTATCAAAAGCGTACATACTTGTACTAATTGGCCTTTTGGCTGGATTAGAAAGTTCCAAAGGAATTTCTCGCTTATTTTTTCGTATAGTTCCCAAAAAAGTGAGTTTATAATCTGAATATAAAATACGTACCAGCGGAATGCTTATGAACCAATTATCACAAGTAAATTTTCTCTTTGAGTTTCTAATGGGTTCAACTAGTATCTGAACAACGTGTAGCTGACCTCGTCGGGTCGGCAGGTACGGGGGTGTACCGGGTCAACAGTAGTTAGATGGACGGCATTTTAACGAAAACTCGCCAGGAACAATCAACAACGTTTATTTGATATTAACACATGAGTAATGGTTAACGATATATGCTCGATGGACAACTGATGATAACAGATCATGGATAGATCACAGCATGTTACAGACTTTTGCAGAATGTGCAGAATGTATGCGGGCGACCTAGTTACCGCATTATATAACGTTCTCTAGGTCAGTATGTATACATCCACAATAGTTGCATTAAGTCGGCCTTGATGTAATGAATCTCTTAGTTGGCATTTTACTGAATATGTGTATAACGCGTGAACTAGTTTACTTTAGAATAATAACAAATAATAAATATGATACTGAATAACAAATAAGATATTGAGAGCACGTGTGGCCGTTATGGCACTACAAACGGCTGAAGGAGAATTGTCCTGAGCATAAGGCCCTTCGGGTTGAAGACCAACATATACGAGCCCCTTCCTATATTAGTTGGCCCACCCATTGAAATCTTAGTTTTTTGGTCAGCATCAAAACATAATAAATACTACAAGCTGTGTTTAGGTCTCAAAGTAATTAATAGGGCATATTTAATCTTATGCAGTAGAAAACACCTAACTTTATTGGTCTTCACTCAAATGTGTAACAAAGAAGCAAAATGTTGCAAGTACGGCGAACAACCCGTTTTTTTATTCATTACAAAGTAAGCCTACAATTCGAAGGTGGCCGTGGAAAACAGACGCCACAACAATTAAACAATTATTATATTTGCTAATACTCATAGCTGTCAGAATTAATTTGATACAGCTTCAAAGTAGTTGTGTTCTTTAAAAATGGGCAGAGGAAAGGTTATGGATGACAAAATTCGTTCACTTATTATTAAATTTTTCAATTGTGGGAAGTCAAACTCGGATATTGCAAATTTATTAGAATTAACGCGGTATAGTGTAAGAAATATAGTTAGAAGATATAAAATGACGAGTTCAGTCGCTGCAACGCCCCGATATGTAAAAAAAAGCAAGATTACAGATTGTGATAGAAGAGCGTTAAGAAGAATTATCCAGAAAAACAGACGTGCCAAACAGACGTGCCAACGTATTTCAAGATCAACAACTCACAGAGAGGCTCACAAATTAGGATTTGGGACTTACAAGGTAAGTTTTTTAATAAAAAAAATGAACTAGAAAAATTAAAAGTGACAATTTTGCATTGGGCGAAAGAAAAGCCACTTTTAACACCACGGTAGAAGAAAAATAGGGTAAGATGGGCAAAAGAACATAAGGATTGGACATCTCAGCAATGGCGTGCAATACAATGGAGCGAAGAGGCCCGATTCGAAATTTGTGTTGGAGATAGTCGAAGTAGAGTTATTCGCATATACGTGGATACAAACAAATATTTGGCCATTTTAGAAAAATCACATTTACCGGTCACGGAAGAGTGTTTGACATCAGGCCAAGAATTGTTGTGTGAATTATGTTTCAGCAGGCGCAGCATGCCACACCTCAAAACGAAGTTTAAAATGGATGGAGGACTATGGTATACCACTTTTGGAATGGGTTTCTAGTAGTCCGGATATATCACCCGTTGAAACTTTGTGGCACCAGACGAAAAAGGTGCTACGGAAATACCCTGCTCGAACAATCCCTGAACTGAAGCAAAGGCTTCAGGAAATATGGAATTCTTTTACACCAGAATTATGCCAAGGCTTGGTTAATACTATGTTCCAACGAATTTCGGCTGTAATAAAAAATAAAGGTGATGTTACCCAGTGGTAAATTATAAAATTGTTGTTTTGTTAATTTAACGTATTTGTTCACATTTATTTCTTTTTATTCTCATTCTGTGTTAGTTATCAGTCTCAGTCCCCTAAGATGTATTTTTGTGGTTAAAAGAAGTTGTCAAAAGAATAAATAAATTTGGAAGTTCGTGTCGTATATTTTTTCTTCTACTTTTGCTCCATAAGATGAAATTTCTGACTAATCCCTAGGTGGGCCAACTGAAATGGGAAGGGGCTCGTACTTCTAAATTACAGGCGTAATATGTTTTCGTGTCTACCGTGTCATATATTTTCCGTGCCATATTTGTTTGGCTTATTCGGTATGTGTTGTCGGAAACTGCATCTTCCGCGAAGTGCTTCCAACTTCTCATCTATAGTGAACATACTGGATGGGTGTGTACGCTGATTTGCATTTCTCAACGAACAACTAGAATATAGTTCTAATCGGGGCCAATTTGTCTAATTCACGCCGATCTTTTCTGGTATCCATGTCGTCGAATCGTAAATGCTGAAGTAGGAAAGCAAAACGAAACTTTGACATAGCCATCCGGCTATGCGGCATCCAGCATCCAGCATCCAGCATCCAGCATCCAGCAACATTTCGACACCAGTTCCGTTGTTATTCCATAACTCACCAATATTCCCCCGATCCGATTTCAACACGCCAGCTGTATATAGCAGTCCAATCAAACAATAAATTTCTGAAACATTTGTCTGGCGCTCTCGCATCACTCTATCACCATAATTTTCTTCTTGACTTTCAATATGTTGATTAGTATACTGAACGATTTTTTCTATTATTTCTAAAGGAAAAAATATGTTCATCCAAAATCCATATGTTGACAGCAGTCTTCAGATCTCGGACAGTCAGTTTTGGTCCTGGCAGTCGAGTAATCAAATATTCGGCTTTTGTTTGGGTCTGAGGAGGAGCGTACTTTGACCATTTTGTTTTTTTATCTTTTCCAAGAAACCATAGCAGGCGTGACATAGATTCTACTTCTATCTCGAAATCGTATTTCGAGATTCAACGTATTTCAAGATCAACAACTCACAGAGAGGCTCACAAATTAGGATTTGGGACTTACAAGGTAAGTTTTTTAATAAAAAAAATGAACTAGAAAAATTAAAAGTAACAATTTTGCATTGGGCGAAAGAAAAGCCACTTTTAACACCACGGTAGAAGAAAAATAGGGTAAGATGGGCAAAAGAACATAAGGATTGGACATCTCAGCAATGGCGTGCAATACAATGGAGCGAAGAGGCCCGATTCGAAATTTGTGTTGGAGATAGTCGAAGTAGAGTTATTCGCAAAAAAATGAAGCATTCCATGCTGACTATCTTAACAGAAAAGTAAAATTTCCTGCATCCGTCATGGTGTGGGGAAGCATGTCATCAAAAGGAGTAGGAAAACTCCATTTTATTGTCGGAAACGTGGATACAAACAAATATTTGGCCATTTTAGAAAAATCATATTTACCGGTCATGGAAGAGTGTTTGACATCAGGCCAAGAATTTATGTTTCAGCAGGCGCAGCATGCCACACCTCAAAACGAAGTTTAAAATGGATGGAGGACTATGGTATACCACTTTTGGAATGGGTTTCTAGTAGTCTGGATATATCACCCGTTGAAACTTTGTGGCACCAGACGAAAAAGGTGCTACGGAAATACCCTGCTCGAACAATCCCTGAACTGAAGCAAAGGCTTCAGGAAATATGGAATTCTTTTACACCAGAATTATGCCAAGGCTTGGTTAATACTATGCTCCAACGAATTTCGGCTGTAATAAAAAATAAAGGTGATGTTACCCAGTGGTAAATTATAAAATTGTTGTTTTGTTAATTTAACGTATTTGTTCACATTTATTTCTTTTTATTCTCATTTTGTGTTAGTTATCAGTCTCAGTCCCCTAAGATGTATTTTTGTGGTTAAAAGAAGTTGTCAAAAGAATAAATAAATTTGGAAGTTCGTGTCGTATATTTCTTCTTCTACTTTTGCTCCATAAGATGAAATTTCTGACTAATCCCTAGGTGGACCAACTGAAATGGGAAGGGGCTCGTACTTCTAAATTACAGGCGTAATATGTTTTCGCGTCTACCGTGTCATATATTTTCCGTGCCATATTTGTTTGGCTTATTCGGTATGTGTTGTCGGAAACTGCATCTTCCGCGAAGTGCTTCCAACTTCTCATCTATAGTGAACATACTGGATAGGTGTGTACGCTGATTTGCATTTCTCAACGAACAACTAAAATATAGTTCTAATCGGGGCCAATTTGTCTAATTCACGCCGTTCTTTTCTGGTATCCATGTCGTCGAATCGTAAATGCTGAAGTAGGAAAGCAAAACGAAACTTTGACATAGCCATCCGGCTATGCGGCATCCAGCATCCAGCATCCAGCATCCAGCAACATTTCGACACCAGTTCCGTTGTTATTCCATAACTCACCAATATTCCCCCGATCCGATTTCAACACGCCAGCTGTATATAGCAGTCCAATCAAACAATAAATTTCTGAAACATTTGTCTGGCGCTCTCGCATCACTCTATCACCATAATTTTCTTCTTGACTTTCAATATGTTGATTAGTATACTGAACGATTTTTTCTATTATTTCTAAAGGAAAAAATATGTTCATCCAAAATCCATATGTTGACAGCAGTCTTCAGATCTCGGACAGTCAGTTTTGGTCCTGGCAGTCGAGTAATCAAATTTTCGGCTTTTGTTTGGGTCTGAGGAGGAGCGTACTTTGACCATTTTGTTTTTTTATCTTTTCCAAGAAACCATAGCAGGCGTGACATAGATTCTACTTCTATCTCGAAATCCGATATTTCTTGTTCCGTATCTGAATTTTCAACACGTTCTTCTATTCTATCTTCTTCGTCTAAATCATCTACTTTCTCTTCATCTGACTCCTCTTGTAAACACTCTAACATAAGTTTATTTAACCTTTCCTGTTCTCTCTCGTAATCTATACAGTAAAAAAACATTAATTCTTTATGACGTTATAATAAAAAAATGAAATAACTTAAGTCTTACGGAATGGATTTACAAGTAACAACTACTTCAGATTAAAGTACTCGAAGCATCGTCAAAGTGCCGTGGCACATTCGCAATGAAGACATCCATCGTGACCTGAATATGCCTATGGTTGAAGATGAGATTAATAGGTTTACAGTCAAACATCAGAAGAGGCTAGAAAACCATGAAAACGTCGAAGTGATATCACTACTCGACAACAACGGACTTGTTCGACGGCTAAAGAGACTAAAACCGTTCGATTTAGTGTAGTGACAGTAAAAGTGCCTAGAATTCTAAGCATAATATGTCTATCACATGAACCAAGTGATTAGTGTTATGTGGAGTGTGTCACTGGACACTTATCTACTCAACACCTAAGTCTAGATATTAAGAAAAAAATGTTAGATAGATTTAATCTAGTTACAATGCTCAACGCCCATGGGGCGTTTTTCTAAAAAAAAAAACGTGTCCCCTGATTTATATCATAGACAATAGACGTATTGTCTATTGCATGACAATAGACGTATTGTCATCCATACTGTTTCGCAAAATAAACCAAAACACAGTTTTTAAACGGGTTTAGACAATATAACTTCTGCTTTGTGAAATAAATCACTGATAATTATTTAAACTGAATTTTAGGTGGAATCCATCCGTGGAACGCTCTTATAACTTTCAGCTAAAACTACACTTTTCTATTTCCAAGCTGTAAGTAAACATAATTTCTTATTTTATCTCGGTCAAAGATGGCGAAAATAAAATAAATAACAACTAACAGGTATTTTACAGGATTTCAGATTTATCGGGCTTTACTTGGAAGGCCCTACTTTGTACCTTAATCTCGTTGTGATTTAACGGGATCTGTGTAATTTTCAGTATACCATTCGATAGAAGAGGCCCAAAATACCCAAATTTCACGTCTAACTCGAAAATGACAAAAAGTGGATTTATTGGTTTTTGCATATCAGCTCCTCGAATGGTGAAGGATCAAGCAGCTCTATAGCTATATACTCGGATCGATCACGATTGTTGTAGGACTGCAGGTATACGAGAATCGCTAAAAATGTATGGATCTCTGTCGTTTCATTCCATTTCTTCATATCCCTGCTCTCCTTATGGTATGGTAATAGTTATTTATATATTAAGGGTTGTAAGTGTTATTTATCAGTCGAGAACTATATTGCGACCGAGTGAAGCGAGGGCTGACAATAGAATTCGAGACTGATAAATAAACTAACATCCCCAAATACTTATATATAATATTTTCGTTCTAATTTTGACATTTTACAATACACTTTTCAAAGGCCTTTGGCGTTAGGAAACGTCTTATTTTTCACAACCAGTTACCAAAAGTAAAATTTTACGCAACTGGTTTCGTAAGGTTCATTTCATAGTAGGTTATTTATACCTGACAAGCTATGAAAGTGACAAGCTCTCACACCGTTACAACCTACTGAATTGTTTTTAAACGTATAACATTCAGTTTCCTTCTCACAAAATGCAAAATTAATGAAAATTAGAAAAAATCATGTATAAAGCAAATGCTATTTTGTGTAAATCGCCTCCTTCTGTGGAAATCGCTAGCGCCCTTTCCGCATAAATATGCTCGCTACACAAAATAGTACTTTTCCCAATTGGTTATATAAATAGCTGTTCTACTCCTTTTACAAAACATTTCGGAATTTACGTTGTTTATTTAATTTTTACAATATATTACAACTATTATTCCTGGAATGTGTTTTTGAGCTGCTGCGGCTTTGTTAATTGTTGGTTTCCCGGGTTATGATGTTTTCAACAATATCATACTGACACTGTCAAAAAATTCATAAATTTGAAACTTTAAAATTTTCTGAGATACGCATATTTTTCGAGATTTGTGGTTTGAGTATTCGATGCTAAAGTCAATCCGTTCAGTATTATTGAAATGTGGATATCAATAAATATCCCAAAATTTTTGCTTACGTCTTGTCGTTATTGACAAGGGGATGTAATATTACTTACATCCCATCATCATTAGCAACGCCTACCTGTGTAGGTAAATTAGTAAATTTAACCATTAGTCATTCCATCAAATCAATGACATAAATAAGCTTATTACTGTCAAAGAAGTAGAAAAATGTTCTTTTAGTGTCGACTTTTAGTGGTCTCCTGTAATTTCTTATGTATTTCGGTCGATAATTTAATTTTTGACGAATATTCTTCAGATTTATTTTTATATAATCACATTTTGAAAATGTGGTTATGAATATATCCGTTAGAAGAAAAAAAAACTTATATCAGAGGTTAAATTATTTTCGAAAATTTTTCCGGAGTCGCACAGTAAGGACGGATAATTTTCTCAAAATATTCGTGATATTTCAGGAATAATTTACGCTCGTGTGGTATTCGGTAAGAAATTTTCATACCCCAAGTATAAATCAAAACTCACATTTTAAATTAATTTCACTGGTGGTTCTAATATTAATAATACTATAGTAATAATTAAATTTGTTGCAGTATTATTTTGCTTATTATTCGATACCATTAGAGATTTGCCAAGAAAGATAGTTCAACATGAAGTAATTGTAATGAAATTCAAAATGTAGGTATATTCACTATATTTCGTTAAATAAAAAATATTACCAACTTCAGTGACACCAAATGCGAAAAATGCGTGCAATCTATCATCCGCTGGCAATAACAGGTCATAAAGGTGGTAGAAATATATTTTTTACAAGACACAATTTCGAAGAAACACATATGCAGCTAGCGTATTTCGTTATATAAAAAAAATACCGACTTTAGTTACACCAAATGCTAAAACTCAGATAGTAGTTTAATAACGTATGGTCCGAAAGTTTTGGGAAAAAATTCAGAGGCTGATAACTCTTATAAAAATAGTTTTATATTTTAATCACATTCTTAAATAATCTATCTTAACTATCCTTATTATAAAACAAAATTCAAATAATTGACAAGGGACCGTTATTTTCGATTTGCCTAAGTATTGTCCTGACGCGTTGCATCATCCTTTGGACGACCTCAGCGTTAATTTCTCTAATTTTTCTGGATATACGGCGTCGCAATTGTTCCTCATTTTGTGCTTCCCATCCGTTATTATAGACTTTCCGACTCAATTTTAGGTCACTAAAGGTGGTAGAAATATATTTTTTTACAAGTAACACGACGCAATTCCGAATAAATTAATATTTAGGTATATCCACTATATTTCGCCTATAAAAAACATGAACTTTATTTACACCAAATGCTAAAATTCAGATGGGTAGTACTTCAGTCTATCGTCCTTTGGCAAATTTAGATCACTAAATGTGGTAGAAATGTAGATGTAGATATTTTTTAAAAGTACTCCACAACTTCTACTACAAAAAATATATAATTAATATGGTTTGTTGCAGTAGGTGGCCGTGATAATTAGGCGGCCATGCTTTTGACGCAGGCAGAAAACATTTCTTGTAAAAAAAATTGAGAAAATGGAGTTCTTTGAAAAGTACAATTTATGTAAATATTGTGCCACGTGTTGAGCCACGTGAATGCCCTCCTGATTTGATATATTTAACGAATTCAATCAACGATTGTGAACAGGGAGTATTAGAGTCGAATGGTTTGTTTAGAAAAATCCAAGAAAATCTGCTGCAGTTGTCAAGTAAATATGGCTCTATGCCTAGATGAAATTTGAACGAAATTTTCAAATATACCTATATCTTAAAACACAGATATCTAATTAATTCGTCACTTTCTTATTCACCATTAAGATAGGATGTGTTAGAAAAATTCAAGAAACATTTCAATTTTGTAATGTTTTGTAAATCAGACGTTTTAAATATAATTCGTTAATGCAATTAAACAAATAGTAAAATTTGTTTTTTTATATTAAATTAAACTTTATAGGGAATAATAAATAAAAATATTAATTATTTATTAGTGATTGTACAGAAAATGGATAAGACATGGATATGGATGAAATGGATATGGATGTTGATCATATATATATTTACCTTCACAACTGCCAAAAAATTTCCACTTAATTATCACCGTACGTCGAAAAAATTTCAGGAAATTTCTCGGACTGCCATGGTAACGACTCAAAATAAAGGTGTGAAATTCTCGTTCAAATATTTGAAATTTTCAAAATACTTCTTTGCTATCCATACGGTGGGTTATACGACTTAATCATTAGTTAGAGATTTACCATTTCTGGCGTATTATAAAACTTTGTAAAAGGGATTTTTAGTGAATACCTAAAATGGATATCGATTGTTTTATATTTATATAACAATAAAATTCCTACATTCTACGTATTTTACATTAAACACCCTATGAAGAGGATTCTATAGAATGATGCACATTATAAAAGTTACCACTACTTTATTCCTATATCGCCTTGCCCGAGTCAAACTATGGCATTCCTAAAATTTCACGGCAACGGAGGAAGAGAACAAAATTAAATCGGTACAACACAAATTAGGAGAATTTTTTACGGTCAATGTTAACAATGGAAGAATAAAATTAGCTCTCCGAACATCGGTGGTTCATCCAGACAATTTGTAATGCGTATTTTTTGTATGTGTATAGTAGTTCCAACAAATTATTGTGGATGAACAATCTACTGATCGCTTGTTCTTGGTGTTATCGATTGGGTGGTCCAGTGGAAGAACAGAAGTTAAGACGCCGCTGGCAGCCGAAGATGGGTCTTCAATGATCCTGAGGACAAGATTCCTTATACGTTCCGCAAAGTTGTAATTAGAGTCATTAATTAAGAGAAATTTCAGTTTTGTAAATGCGAGAATGGTCTGCATGTTAAGGTGATGGTCTTTGTTGGAGCGTGTTACAGATTCAGATGGGTAGTTTATGCTTAGTTGTACGCTAAAAAGCGTAGAAAAAATACGAGGCAAAGAATATGTTGTTTTATTTGTTATTATATTGTTGTTTGAAAAATTGAAGCAGTATATTTAAACGGAGAATGGAATAATAAAATCAGTAGCAACATTTTTCATATTACTAATAATTTAAAATCTTTACACGCGCTATTATTCTTGGCTAATGATCTTGATAGGAGGGAGCCAAACGGTAACATCGCTCTTTACCCCTAATATCTGCTTTCCTTGCCTCTTTCTAGATAGTAATATATTATGTAGCAGAATATTTTTAAACCAGAATAATTTATGATCGGCACACACTGACTGAATGCCTTAGATTTCTATTTGGCAAATATGTGAATGCAGCAATACCTAAGAAACCATCTTGTAGACGCTTGTGGCCGCGAAAGTACTCATCAACGAATAGTCCTTTTTATGCGAATTGTTATGGTATAACAATTCATTCCAAATTTTACCATTATCGAATTTATTTTATAATTTTTATTTACAGTAAGTATTTAGTAAATTTTAGTTTAAAGGATACCGATACAACTTAATTTCATGAGAAAATGATCATCATCTATAGGACCAAGGATTCGTGTTCACTCAACCTATATTATGCCTTTTTAAATCTCCATGAGAGTTTTCCCATAGTAGACGTGCACAAGAGTCACATAAAAAAATGCGTTATCTCTATTCGTAAGATAAATCCCATATATTAAGTTTTGCGGGACCGCTGAGAATTTCCTAGTGGAATCATGTATCTTGCGCTGTCACTGTTATCTCTACCTATCCTTCAAGTACATGCCATGCTCTTCCCGTAATTTGCTAGATGCAATTGAAGCATGTAAGATAACCAAATTAGCATGGGATGCCGATCCATGATGAACCGTTTATTTTTACGCTATCTGTGGTATGCTTACACAACTTACACACACAGCTTATATCTCGGATGATAGTTTTATATATATATATATATATATATATATATATATATATATATATATATATATATATATATATATATATATATATATATATATATATATATATATATATATATATATATATATATATATATATATATATATATATATATATATATATATATATATATATATATATTAGCTTTGAAATTCTTTGCTATTCATATTTATTTTGTGAAAGACGAATAAGAAGGAAAACACACTTACCAGTGCTATATCTAAACACACTTACGGAAATGAACCACTATACACACGAAAACGAACCACTTAGAAGTTGTACAAGTTCTTTCACCTTTCTTGAGGATCTTCAGAGCAGTATACGATTTATTTCATTGATCATCCATACTTGAATTTAAAATATTAATACTCCAACATTTGCAGTGACGTTTTATGACATTAGTTTTTGACGGAACTCATTCTTAGAATACACAAACCTAGTCTACTATTTATATTTGTTCTATTTGAACATATTATATATAAAAGCATTAGGCATACAGTTATCCAGAAGGTGTTAAACTTTAAAATGCATAAAATCTTGTTGAACCTATTGAAAAACAACTACTTTTTCCAACTACACTGCTGGCCAATAGGTTGGAATAATTCAAATTTTTAGGGTAAGTTTCGATACATATATCTTCTGAACGATATGGAATATCAAAATACGGATTTCAGGACGTTTTTGGAAATTTCATCGATAAAAACTGGTCTGAATATCAATTTTCCATTATGCTCAAAAAAGGAATATACGGGGGTGTAAACTAAACCCCTAAAAAAATCAAAATTTCATTCTTAACGAGAATTTAGGAAAACCAAAATCGAGTTAAATTTTGTATACCGGGGTAATCTATGGACCAATTCGAAAAAACAAATTTGGCCGATTTTTGATATCTCGCTTATTTTTGAATATACGGCGTTTTTATTGAAATTAGGACAATTTTTTGGAAATGTATCTCTTACTTTTTAAAAACAAAGTAAGTAATGGATTTTTTTCTTATTTTCAAGTAAGCTTACATGCCTCTAGCTGCCTCAGTAGCTAGAATTGACATTTCTTATACAGGGTGCCTGCGAAAACATTTAATAAGCATGTGTCACGAAAAATCTGTATATTTAAATAAACTGTGTGCAGAACCCTGTATGATTAAAATGAACGATAATTTTAAAATTTTAAAATTGTGAAGGGAAACCTTAGAAAAATATCTCGAAACGGTTTTTTGGAAACGGAAAGCTGGTGATTATGATAATACTCATCCGATCAAGAAAAATAAAAAACCGTTTCGAGATATTTTTCTAAGGTTTCCCTTCACAATTTTAAAATTTTAAAATTATCGTTCATTTTAATCATACAGGGTTCTGCACACAGTTTATTTAAATATACAGATTTTTCGTGACACATGCTTATTAAATGTTTTCGCAGGCACCCTGTATAAGAAATGTCAATTCTAGCTACTGAGGCAGCTAGAGGCATGTAAGCTTACTTGAAAATAAGAAAAAAATCCATTACTTACTTTGTTTTTAAAAAGTAAGAGATACATTTCCAAAAAATTGTCCTAATTTCAATAAAAACGCCGTATATTCAAAAATAAGCGAGATATCAAAAATCGGCCAAATTTGTTTTTTCGAATTGGTCCATAGATTACCCCGGTATAAAAAATTTAACTCGATTTTGGTTTTCCTAAATTCTCGGTAAGAATGAAATTTTGATTTTTTTAGGGGTTTAGTTTACACCCCCGTATATTCCTTTTTTGAGCATAATGGAAAATTGATATTCAGACCAGTTTTTGTCGATGAAATTTCCAAAAACGTCCTGAAATCCGTATTTTGATATTCCATATCGTTCAGAAGATATATGTATCGAAACTTACCCTAAAAATTTGAATTATTCCAACCTATTGGCCAGCAGTGTATATGCGGGAAAATATTGAATTATATATACAATAGAGTTCTGAAGCATTCAAAGAGGGCGTGATACAGAAATTGCTTGCTTAGTCAAAACTAAAATCATTTGTTGGTTGTATGTATTAATTGTTTCTTCGAAAATTCTCGAAAAAAATCCAATTTTCACCCTGGATATATTTATTAGCTTTGAAACTAATAACTGTATTCTAAGAATGAGTTCCGTCAAAAACTAATGTCATAAAACGTCACTGCAAATGTTGTAGTATTAATATTTTAAATTCAAGTATGGATGATCAATGAAATAAATCGTATACTGCTCTGAAGATCCTCAAGAAAGGTGAAAGAACTTGTACAACTTCTTAGTGGTTCGTTTTCGTGTGTATAGTGGTTCATTTCCGTATGTGTGTCCAGATATAGCACTGGTAAGTGTGTTTTCCTTCTTATTCGTCTATTTGCTTATTTCTATGTAATGAAATGCTACCAATAACAATAAATGAAAAATATATATCAAACAATTAAAAAATTAAATTTTATATAGCGATTACTTGTTTACAAGATTCTAATATAAATTGTAATTAACAAAAACCAAACTTACTTATTACTACCAATAATGTCTCGACAGTCTTATCTAGGACTATAGCTTCTTCGTTATTTCACTTTACAATTTCTTCTATCTTTACTCACAATTAATCACAATTAATTTACGCACAATTAATCCAAATCCCTGCTACTGCAACTGCTCCCTACTGCTATGTTGCCTCTCCTCCAGTCTCTAACCATCTATCAATTTCGTTTATACTTTTCCTTTTCGGCTTCACTCCTCAGTTAAACTAACACCCTCCTACTAATGTGTGATGATTTCTCAGTATGTTCTTTCTATATCTATCAGTTTCTTCCAGATTTCTTAATTATGTTCCTTCTAATGTCTTTCTAATTAATTAATTATTCCCGTCCGTCAAAATTATCTTTTCCCTAACAACCATACTATCTCGATTTTTTCTCACAACTTTCTCTAATATTTTATACAATTTTATATCAAATGAATAATAATTATATTATTTCACTATTATCTCTTAATACACTTTATATTACCTCTTATAAACTTTGTCATCTTGTGTGTCCAATATACATTCTTCGTCTATATTTACAAAATTACACACATTTCACCGGATAAGAGCTAAACAAAACATATAAACATGTATTTATCCATAATTTCAGATGTGTGGGAATTGTGCACATTGAGTTAAAAGCATGAAATTTGTACCATGGCTAGTAAGTACCAAAGGGTTCATTTTAAGATGTGGAGACAAGTGAAATTTGACCTATGAGGCAGGTTAGAGGTCAAACACCATATTATTCGGTTCCTATGTACTAAACGGCTTAATTTGGATTTCAAAATCTTCAAAAGGTATTTTAAAGTACATATTTACGCATCTAAACTTAAAGTTCTTTCGATTGACACCATAGTCATCCAGAGCTGTATCTCAGGGGCCGGCTGGGGGTTCTAATCCGCCGAAATTTCAAAGAAGATCTTGTATCTAAGTATTTTATTTTTCATTAAATACTATTATAAGACAATTTTGTATCTTACTCAATTTATAATATAATTAGTGTAACTCAGAAACACCCAAATGTGCTAGCTGAATTTATATCTGGCAATTTTGTGGTCCACAAAATCGGTAACACGTTTTCCGCCATGGCTTTGGATCAGTGCCACGAACAGAATAATGTAAAAGGTTCTGGTGGGGCTATTGGGTTGAAAAATGGCCCAGCAGGACTCAGACACTGGATGATAGCGGGACCGGAGATATCCAGGATCAAAACAGAGTTTGAATAACAGACTACCGCCCAAAACTCAAGTAACAGTGGGCACCATGAGCAGAAACCAAAAATACAAAAAGATTTCCTGAAAGACGTTAAGTCACTGGTTGCTGTTTTGAAATATACGGGGAATCCGTTTCTGGAAAAGAGTAAAGATCTGCTTGTCTTCGATACGAAGGAGATAATGGACGTCCAAGTAGCTAACAGTATACGCAATATTGAGACCATTGGTACTAAGCAGTATCATGAATTCGTTGCTAGCAGGCTAGGAGCATGTACGGCAGATATAAATAAAGAAAGAACAATTAGCAGCAGTTATAGTTATAATAGGTTATAATAGGTATAGTTCAAATGAATCCTTGTTTAGCAAAAACATTTAAAGGGTATGCAAACAAGGTTTTCACACCATACATATCCTCATATCTTGAGAAAAGCAACCGCATTGACATTGTTTGGGACACGTATCTACCCAATAGCCTTAAAACGGCAAGAAAATGCTATGCCAAAGAATTTGCTTTCTTTTATTTGCTTTCTTGTCACGACATGTGGTCTCCTTGCCTATAGCCGAACACAATGCACTATATGCAACCTACGAGAAAGAAGTTCTTTGCTCTCCTGTTGAATCGGACCTTATTCATTTAGCCCCGTGTTCACAAGAGGAGGCTGACACCAGAATGATTTTTCATCTGGAAGAAAAGCAACTATACGCATCGTGGACACCGACGTATTAGTCCTGGCAGTATACTTTTTTAATAAATTAGACCTTGAAGAGCTGTGGAGGAAGAGCCTTGACCGGATATGATACAGTGTCATCATTTGCAGGCAGAGGAAAGAAGACTGCCTGGGACACTTGGATATCTTTTCCATAAGTAACCGCTTCTGTCAATGCCTGTAGACATCAGCCAACAGTCTAAAGAGCTGCTGGAGCGCTTTGTTTTCCTTTTATATGATCGGACGAGTGAAATCGATACCGTCAACGATGCAAGGAAACAGTTATTTACATAGAAGTCACGTGCGATTGAAAACATTCCATCCACCCAGGCAGCACTCCAACAACACATCAAGCGTGCGTGCTATCAAGTTTTCTGCTGAGTTCAAGCCTTAGAGAAGAATCCCGACATGCCTAACCCTTCGGACTGGGGATGGTATATGGAAGAAAATGGATGGCTGCCTCGATGGACCACGCTTTCTGAAGCAGCAGTCTCATGCCACGAATTAATCCATTGCATGTGCAAAAAAGGATGCATTGGGAGGGGCAAGTGCACTAAAGTGTACGGCTCTGTGTTTTTGTGCTGGAGATTGTTTTCATTAATATATATAATATATACCTAAATTAGATACATACAAAAATATAGATCATTCAAGATATTCGATTATTTTATTGTTATTTTACTCAATTATCTTTTGTTTGTTTTTTATTGATCCCTATATAATCATCTACACAGTGGTGCACCCACAATTTTTTAGGAGGTTGTTATTTTACATTCATCTTGTCTTTATAATACAAAATTAATTCAGAAGTTAATTTAGGTACTATTTTACCGTGATATATTTCTGGTTTATATGTCTATTTCGGGGGCGTTCTAACCCCTAAACGTGAGGGCACGTGAGGGACTTTCTAATAATATTCGACCTTTAAATTTACCATTTTCAACTAAGAACCCTGAGCAAAACATAATTTTTTTGGTATATGACCTCTAAAAAATGTCAAAGGTCAAATCTAACTTGCCTCCACATCTTAAAATAAACCTTATGGTACCTTCTACCCATGGTAAAATTCCATGCTTTTAACTCAAAGTGCACAATAGCCGTCTATGGCATAGACTTTATTATAAAAAGAATTCAAGAGATCAGGAAAACAAAAAGGGTGGAAACCAAGCAAGAGAATAATACTTCAAAACGGAAAGCGGATGCCAGGGAGAAGATAAGAAAAGGAGATTGCAAATAGAAATTTAGAAGCAGATTGCAGATAGAAAAAAGGGGACAAGAGGATTAAAAGAATTGTTGAGTTGTAGAGAAACCAGATAGACGAGGTATGCTGAAAAATAATAATAAATAGCCGGACAAGAGCAAAGTTGTGAAAATAAAAGCGTAAAGAAGCAACGTTAGACAAATTTGAGATACTTTATCATATCATTCGAATATAAGTCATGACTATAAAATAAGATATCAAAACACTTGAACAATTATCTAAATTATGAATTGCTTACGTTCATAAAAGAACAATTTTTAAATAGAGCTCATAGATATAAGATTTTTAGTGAAACCAATTCGAACTCAAAATTTCCCAAAATTCTACAAATGTCAATAATTTTATATTAGGTCAGGTAGCGGATAAATTTTTACAATAGTTCAGGTTCCTTAAATAATAATAGTTCATAGTTCCCATATCTTTTACAGTTTATAGGTTACGTATTTTTCCATATTTTCGTTATTTCTATGTTTTAGTAAAGAAGTAATAACTTTCGAAGGGAAGAATAAACGAAACTACTATTATTACTCCGACTATTAGAATTTTGAGACAATAAAATATTCATCCGATTATCGGATGATTCAACAGGGCCAATATATTTTCACATTTTGCAATTTTACGGTAGGTATCTCAATTTATCTCCAAAGTTGAAAACATGCAAATATTTTTTATCTTTCCGGTATTAGGCCAGGTGTCAGGTAAATTAACATCGGGTAACAGGCCTATATACACAATTGGAGTTCATTATTAATCTTTCCCCAATGCCTCAAACGCGTTACAGATTACGCCAATTAAAGATTATCGCAATGATAATTTAGTTTCCAAGGCACTCGATGAGATGAGTAAAAAATTTGAAATTAACCTATAAATATTCATCCTCTTTGTTTTAAATACACGACGTCATGGACGTAAATGTCTTAATTATATATTCTGTATCTTATCCTCCCACCGAATACTAATGAGTGCAAAATTGGATAGTAATCGGTTAATTATACAGAACAACTTTGTCCAATATTATTCTCAACCTACTTGCTGATATTTTTGTTTCTCGACTTATTGCAGTCGAAAATTATTTATCTAACTTAATGGCTAGCATTTGGAAAGTTATTCAAATTAACAACTTAATTATTTATTATACCGGTTTTTATACCCCTGTGTAACAATTACATTTAACAATTTAGCATTTATTTTTACTACACGCAATACAGGAGTCAATACCAATACTGTAATCCAGACAGACTATTATACAGGGTGTCCATTTTTAATGTTTCACATTTTAGCAATTTATTACTCGAATACGAAAAGAGCTATTAAGAAGCGGTCCTCAGAGGAAGAACACCTCTTTTACGTTCATCTTGAAGGCCGATTCTTTTCCCTTAAGAAAATGTAGACATTATTACTACGCAGACAAGGATTTAAGGATATTTTTTTCGAAATCAGGTCAAAAAGTCTGTCTACTAAATTAATTGCACATTTTAATGGTTTATAACTAGCGATCTAAACGAGTAATAACTATCATGTCTTCACTAAATTTCTTCCAGCTTTTGTTAGCATTGTTACCGATTTTTAAATGTTGTCCGAAATTGTAAATTATTTAAATTTAATTTAAACTTTATGGGGCTTCTCAGATATGTTTCAGATCAAACAGATAAAGAAGTTTCTTTAAATAGATGTTTGTTTGATAAAAACAATGTAATAACTAATGTTAAAGGTAAAGAGAATATTTAACCATTCTAATAAAGCAGTTAATGAAAACAGCCTCCATTTTCTTTCAGCCAACTTTCCGTTGGCACAGTAATTTTTCTCATTTTTCGTTAATGTAAATCGGGTTTTGTTTTAAAATTGTTCAGTGAATTGTTCCAAACGTTTTCGATAGGATTCAAGTGGACTGGACTTTTTGCAGGCCAAGGTAAAAGATTTATATCATTATGGCCCATCCAATCTCTTAATATTCGTATGGTCTGAACTGAGCCATTATCCTATTAACAAAAATTGTAAACAAGTCATAAAAGAACCATCAGTAAAAAATTGTTCACCTGCTGAAAACATCACATTTTCTAAAATATTTAAATAATTTAGTGCTGTAAATGTGTTATTAAATTTTCGGGCCCATGTACACTTATCTATGCCCAAATGTTTATTGAAAAGCGCCCACTGACATTGATGGACCTAGTATCATTTTCCTGGAACCTAGTACTTACGGATCTATAAACACGGAGCCGTCCACTGTGACAAGATTGAAATGTTTTTTCATCAGAAAAAAACACGTTATTCCAAAATTCAATGTTATCATCTAGCAAGTTATTTGCAAACTCCATCCTTCTTTGCTTGTGCTCATTTGAGAGAAAAAATTTAGGGGCAACAGCACAGTTCTTTAAATGAGACTGTTTTAACCGTTTTTGCACAGTCCTGACAGACCCCGGAAACAACAGACCCCGATTTCTTCTCGTGCATTAACAGCTATTTCGAAAGGATGTTGTTGAATATATTTAATCAGTTATCAATCGTTATCTTTAATTTCATTTGAAACTTTACCAATTCCTATTCTTGCTGCCTATGTTCCTTGTATTCTATGTTCCTGGTCCCATGTCTTTTTAATTTTAAATATGCAGATTTTGCAAATTCAATTTTGGCTATAGCCCTCGCCCTTTGCACATCATTTAAATGTCTGGGCATTTTCTATTAACATCCTGACTAGTTCATTTCTTAATATGACAAAATGTTGAGAAATAAATTATTTTGATGTATAAATTGACTAATTATGAGACGACTATGATTCAAAGTCACAATCAAAGTAGAAAAATATGCCATGCACTTTTGGGTGGCGGCGACTTTACATTCCATGTACCAATTTTACTTATCGATACCTGTATAGAACTTCTACTGAATGAGATATCAATCTCTCATGAATATGTGAAATAGATATTTATGATACAAGTGTGAAAATTATATGTTTAAACCAAGCATATGAAAGTTTGCGGATCGAGCGAAGCCAGCTCTGCAATTCATCATAAGTGTGGTCAAAATGTTTCATAGAGGAGAAAAACATATTTAGCTATCTTTAAATAAATAATAGTTACATTTACTATAATAGTTATTTATGTAACCAGTTGACAAAATATATTTACATATTTTTAGTTTCTTAGTTATATAATGGTTGCAATTACATTTCATGTCAATTGTGTTATAATTTCTACATGAAATGATTATATTTATATTCGTCATCGTCATCATTCTGACTGTCCTGACTACTGGAATTATTAATCCTCATCTGGATTGTCCTCTTGAAGATTAATAATAATTGGTTCAATTACTATAGCAAGAGCAGGTTCTTGAGCTATTCTAAATCTATTACAATTTTTTTGTCTACAGCGAGCGTGCCATTCTTGTGGTGAAAAAGACGCAAAAACTTATCTACATCCATCCATGTAAATGTGCCATTTTTATTAGCAACATATTCCTTTCGGGATGCCTCAAATAGTTAAATGGTGTTTAAATCGGGGCGGTATAGTGGTAATCTCAGAACACAGTGACCTTCTTCACTCAGGGGCAAAAAATTGCAACAAGTTAATATTTGGTAATATTTAAGGTCTCATATTTTTTTTTATTTTTAGTTCAATTTACATATTTTTTTTGCAAACTGTAGATAAAATGATCAGTTTCAACTTGCATTTCCAGTATTTTGTTATATGCGTACGTTTTAGTCATTATACAAGGTTAATTAAAATGTTGTTGTAGAACCCGAATTTTAAAATACCCTGTGGAATAATTTCTTGCAAAATACCATTTTTTTTGTAAAACCATATCTTCTCTACATTTTGTTTTTTAGTTCATGTCTTTAGGTGCATTGGTTCAATTTCTAGAGCAAAATGAACTTGTCACTAATAGTTTACCTTAAGACAAGTCAATGAAGAGGCTTTTTTCGTTATTGCTCTGTCAGTTTGACAATGTTAGTGATTTTTGCGTAAGATCTGTTGTATTCCTAGCATGGTATTCCTCACAAGCGGCCAAAGCCTCAGATCCTGGACAACGGGTAAGTATAAGATAATCACGATCTTATGTTTCAGCGCGACTGATGCGAGGAAAAGCAGACGACACCGAAGAAAAGAACAGGAACAAAGAAAACGGATCGAGAAGAAACTAAAACAGCCCAATCCAGTGGACAGCGAGGACTAGTATCTTGCCAAACCACACACCCTTACCTTCTGGATCCTTACTTACCCTTACCCTCAGATCCTGGACAACACTTACCTTACGGAGCTACAATGCTCATCCTCCCATACCAACCTGAATGCCGCCCAATAGTCAAGAGCGCCTGAAGCAAGGCTCTGCCGGTGGGGCCCATTAGCCAGGACCGGGGAAGACTGCTTAACTTCATGTGACATTGATCACATTTGTGGAGAGGGTCACGTAAAATGCGCGGCCTACCCCTTACGAGGCGGTCTCGGCCTATCTCCCCTATCAAGGCCATATCTGGCGCCGATAGTGGCTACACTAATTTCAGTTGCTTTAGCAACTCTTTCTTGCCCTAACTAGATGAATTAATAAATCCTCATTTTGACACTACTCCCTTATAAATTTAAATACATTATGAAAAATTTCGCGACTTTATACACTTAATATTACGTTTTACTTAGCTGGAGTTCCATAATTGAAACACTTTTCCTGGACTGTACACACGATGTTCTTTCACTGAAGTTTAGCGAGAGAATGCCTATCTATTGCCCTTCTAAGCTACGGTTCGACTGTGTACCTCAATGTAACGGCTAAGATGAACTTGGTCAAGCTGTACTTGTTTCGATTTTGTAGTTTTTCATACTAAGGTTTAGCTTAACTTTATTAATAATACCAAATTCTCAGTAAATTGCCAAATTAAAAATCCTTTGACTCAAAAAACACAACACACAAAAATCATCATTATCTTTGTAACTCCAAAGTTGTAGCCATATCTATAAAATGCTATTTAATACACGCAACTGCTTATACCTGTAAAAAAATCATATCAAGTATGCGCATAAAATCGCGTCAAGCCAGCGTTGCCTAACATGTGACCTGCTGATTTGGTATATTATACTGAAATCATTGCATGCTAACTATATTAGATGTATCCACAGCATGTTCGTTCGCGGTCGCGTTTATTCGGACATGGCCATCAATTATAAGGTGGTCTTGCTATCTAAAATTGTAACACTTAAATTATTTCTCGTGTTCCCGAATTTTATAGTAAAAACAGAATAAGGGGTTTTAAATAATACGGTCTAATATACATTAGTTTCAAATATGTAGTCGTCATTTTATGGTCTTATATTCCATGGTCCGCATGCGCCTCTTGTACCATATTAGAGAATTACAAGATATGAGACAGTGTATTTCGTAGACTGGTCCATTTGGACAACGGGTATATTGTTAATCTGTTAGCTTTAACTTTACAAAACGTTAATAGAAACTATTATTTCTTGTTATTGTTGTTTCCAATACTGATTAATTGAATACCTGTATATTCAAATTTAGTTGATAGTAGCACCGCAAATATAATGATAAGGAAGTCTACTGAATAGTTTGGTCCTAAAAGTTATTTGACAGGCCGCTACTTTACAAACTTCAACTTAATTTTATCTTAATTACATCTTAACAGGTTCGCCCACCTCGAAGACAGATTTATTTTACTGGCCTCGGAGATTCTACTCTTTTAATGTTAACGTAATCTTGAAAATTTATAAGAAAACGTTGACATTTACCGGACTTGGAACTTGTAAAGAGAGGTGCACTTAGTATATTCTAATTTATAATCGTCTTATTATATTTTATAGGTATGTAAACATGCTTTTTATCAATTTTATTAAGATGGTGTCGATTTCTAATCCAGTAGCCAACATCGCGGTTCACATTAATGTGTATTTCAATCGCTGCCGAAGATAAATAATTAACACTTAGATTGCCACTTAAGATTGTTAATAATTACGTACATTACTATTTTAACGTAACGATACCAGTACATATGTATTTGTCAAGATAATTGAATATTCAATAAACAACTATCGAGTCGTAACAAATGAAACATATTTTGACATAATAAGTTTTGTTAATTAACACAATTAATGTAGTAGAGCAGCGAGCAGCCCGTGACAGTGATTTCTGACTGATGCCCTAATTGAAAATTAAAGCGGCTTCAGGATCAAAGTTTAAGTGGGATATATAGAGATGTAGTCATGGATACTTTGTCAAACATTAGTCGCCATATTGCGAATGGAGTTCGTTTGTGGTTGTTTGTGGTCCACTTTGCTGAAAAGTGAGTAAAAATGGAATCTAATGAAGATCAGATGTACCTGAAGAGATAATGGAGAGCTCCAAAGTTTACAGAATAAATAACAGTTCTGTCACGGGCGGTAGAATTGCTTGTAGTCTCTTTGAAGTTTGCAGGTCTAAACGATGCCGACTCGCAAAACATTTGGTGACATTTACGGGGCTATACCAGGGTTGTTCCAAATGCGCATAACAAAAGGGGAATTTTATGAAAGTTATAACAAATTTTGTTTTTATTCCGGTTAAAAGACGATATTTTTTTAAACGGTTTTATTTAGATTGGCTTCGTATATTTGTTTGTTTGTTTATGTTTATTTCAAATCTTGCAACAGCTTTTTCAACTACTTTCCGATAAGCTAGACTCACTCTAGAGACTTGAAATTTGGTTGGTGTATAGTGTTAACAATGCAAAGTTTCAAGTTTGAGACAAATCGGTTCATAAATAGAGTCTGCTATTTTGATTTTATAAAGTTTGAGTCAAAAATTGTATTGAGTAATCTTAAACACAGTAAATATGTCTATTTAGCAAAATAAGCTAAATAAAACCGTTTAAAAAATTTAAAATTTTTCAAATCAAATTATCTTCTGTTAATTATAACATATTCTGTATGCGCTGGAATCCTCGCTCTCCACGGGTGGTCTGCTAGGAAGAGGAAAGCAGATGCGGCACGTAACGCCGGGACACATCTGTTATCGATTCTGTAAACTTTGAGTGTGCGAAAGAGGTTTCTTTGAATCTTCCAGAGAAATCTCGAGAAGTTTATGAATTTGTCTACCAACGTTTTATGGATTGGTGCAAAGGAAAAAACATTAAGTCTTCTTCAGATGTATTGATGGTATATTTTACAAACTTAGCAAATAAAATGAAGCTGTCAACGCTTCGGTCACAATATTCAATGCTTCAGTCAACGTTGGATATAAAGAAGGGGATTGATTGTAAGTCAATTTTCAAAGATATGTATTTTCCTCAAAAGACAAAATAAGGGATATTTGCAGAAAAAAATTGCTTGTATTTACAAAGGAGCAAGTTGATTACTTTTTAAATAGTGCACCTGATAATTTGTATTTGATGATGAAGGTAAACGCTTTAAAAATAAACGCACAAAATTTGTAAATACGTCGCCCTAATATTATTGGGGGTTGTAGGCGCATGTCATTCTGATGAATTAATTAATTTAACTATAAACAATGTAAAATCAGCGTTAATTATAAAAAATCCCAATCCAAGAGACCACGTACTTTTATTGTGCTGGAAGGCAATTCTAAAAATGTTTATCGAAAATATGTTGCTTTAGGTACGTCTATGCGGATTGGTAGAACAACGATCGTTTTTCAGATATGTTTGTGAAAAGTGTCATCGGATGGTGGTCGGTATTCATAAAATCAGTGCCGTATCGCAAGAAGGACCAAATTTTGAAGCTGGACAACTGGAAAGAGTGTAGTGGAAACGCATTACGATGAACGTCTGTTACCCTATTAATTGACGGCGGTGGTGACCTCACTTGTCTTAAAACACACGGATGGAGATCGAGCACTGTGACGGAAGGCTACATTGAAGACTCTGTTGAATAAAGGAAATATTGCGCAAATAATACTGAATGTTGGTTGATGGTGGTAATGATAAACCAAGCACCGTTGTCATTTCTGATGTCAAAACATCTGAAAATAACAACTATTAATGAAAATGTGTTGGACTGCTTTGACAATTATTCTAAGAATGAGGGCACTGACAGCTTTAATGGTTTATGTAATTTTAATACTTGTTCAAACTGTGTGTTCAATATCAATGTGGATGAACAAAAATTATTGTAAATTTTGTTACATAAACTTTTATATTTATATTTTACTATTTTATCTAATTGAAAGTGATGATATTAGTGTTGAGTTATTATTATTAACACCACCTGAGAGATGTGGCGCGAGATGTGGAACCACCTGGCGCGGGATGTGGAATTGAATCTATTGCCGGATAAGTCAAGAACAGTATATGAAGTCACAGCAGCACTCACATACAGATTCATGGAATATAGACAGACGGAAAATGTAGGAGCTGCCTCTGAAAATGTGCTGATTACCTATTTTTCGATCTTTCAAAGAAAGTGAAACCTTCAACGTTGGTCTACCAATTCGATGTTGAAGCTAAACTCTGAAGATAAACAATAACATTGATTTGGCAAAATATCTGAAGTTACAAGCATTTTTTAAAAGGCAGCCAGATGTCTTCCATGCAAGCAAATCCCGAGTTTTTCAAAAGAGAAAAAATCGAGAATTTTTTAGGCGCCAGGTGAATTGGATTTCAGCACGAAGGTAGTAGATAGATACTGAAAATTATCTATTATAAATTAATGAACTATTTTTTAATTTATCTATATTTTACTTATATTGGAAAAATTATAATATCTTGCTATAAATCACATTTATTTTTGCAGCATTCAAGAATTAATTATAATTACGTAATTTTGAAATTTATTCAAATCAGTTCTTTTCAGCACTTCATTCAGTCTACTTTTGCGACTTTGGTAATTGTTGTTATTTGTGGTAGGTCGTGTCCGACTGTCCGTAGTCTGTCGCCTGTCTGTGTTTTTTGTTTTCGTTATATTTTCATTTTCTTTTCTGTTGGTATATACTCTTTGAACTTGAATTTAGGAAGCGGTGTTTGGGGAAAATTGGCAGGTTAAGCGGGATTTAGACAGTTTAGACACACTGTACGGTAACGGAAGCGCCAAGCTCGCTACGATTCTCATTTTATTTTCGGACGTAACTAAATTAAATTTTAATAAAAATAACCGATGTGGATTGAACCTAGGCCTTCCAGCATATCAATCCAACGCTCTAACTAGCACAAGAGACAAGAGCTTTTGTTTGTATATGCTCTAAATTCTAAATAGTTTTCATGCATGAATTCTAATCTATACGTCGCATGTTTGCAATTTTTCCCGTTCTAACGCAAAATTTTCTATTTGTGTTTTTCTTCCTTTCATTTCCTTTTTCTACGTTCATACCAAAAATGAAACTTTATTTAACTATATTTAATGCAAAAACTGGTTCTTTATTGCACTAGTGCAATAAAAAAATTATTGCATTCCTCTGTCATTCCACTACAGTATTTTGACATAAAGATCATGACATGTCACTCAATGTCATGATACTAAATGTCACCTAAGTTACGTTCATTTTTAGTAATTAACAATTTGAGAATGCGAAATTTACTGTAGGTATATTTGACGGATAAATTGATTTTAAGCAGTGACTACGTGTAAACATCAATACACAGCGCATTTAATAGATTCTTTGTCATAGATCTTTACCACTAATATCTTAGTCCATATCTGTGTCGCTTTATTGCTTTGTGCGTTAAACATTGGCAGTTCTGTGAGGTTAGCCTAGGTCGGCAGATCTATGGTCTAAATTCGTGGGGCGTTGGCCTCGTCGCTTTCTTTTTAGCTGTACGCGTGAATGGCATACTAGTGGTTCCATGTGTTAAAAGTTTAAGTGATTTTCTTGGTTAAATAACGTATTATGTACCTACGTTCCGATAGAATGGGATAATTCAAGGAAATCATTGTTCATGTGTTGAGATTTTGAGTGAGTCTACACATACCACATTAGCGCGATCACATAACTTTTATAAAAAAATCATTGAGGTAAGACATTTTGTTTTTTTGAAACCGCGTGTTCATAATTTCCCAGTGTCCCTCGCGGGGACACAGCTAAGCTATCTTTTCGAAGCCATTTTCCAACTACTTAGTAAGTTTTACCAGATATATATTCACTTAACCTAACTTTTCTTACTTGTAACGAGGCAACCTTATTGGTCTGTGTTACAGGGCTTTATTGTCTTTCGGTGAGTGTAGGTTACACACCTTCTTTGGAACCACCTTTTACACCACCTTCTTTGAAATCGCCTTTTACACACCTTTTGTGGAACCACATTTTTGTTGAACCACCTTTAGGACCACCTTTCTGAAGTCTATCGACCCCTGTACCTGCGTAGAGTTACAGGAGAGATGCATCTTACTGGAAGACTCGTTGCATATCACAGATGAGCCTGGTTTTAAGTATAGTTTAAAAGAGGACACTCCCTATTTGATTGCCTTGATATTGCTAGTGTGTACGCTTAAAAACACAAAATTATTACGAGCCCTTTGGTGTTTATATGTATCCACCTGGTTACCCCCGCTGTTTAAACAACCTGTTTAGGTAGGCGTTGCCTCACTGTGCCAGAGTAGATTCGATACCCAGGATAATTTGGGGAATATCTGACTTAGTTGCGCATGGTCAGTGGCGTCCACGGGAATTTTATTTTTATTTCTATTAAGAGCTGAGCTAGCTTAGGCAAACTGTTATTGCCCACTTTAAATCGCTGTTGAATGTCCTCCAGGGGTAATAGGCGTTTCCGGAGTACTGTGGATAATAATATTGTTATATAAGCAACGAACTTTATCTCAGCTATATCTCAGAACTATAGCAGAAAGTCCTCTTTTTCTGAAAATCTCGCTTATACCTTCATAACCTCAAGACTTTTACTTGAATGGTCGTAGGGGATTACATATTTTGGTCACGGGCTGCCATACTATTTATTTTATTTTACTTTAATTGAGGTTTAATTTTGCAGTACTTAAACCGTTTAGTAAAATGTTTAAGTTCACATAAGAACTTTAATGAAAGCTACTGAATACTTTACGTTTATTTTATTTCTAGTTTGAGCAATAAATAGTCATAGAACATAACCTGAGCTCAGCAATATACGGCGATCAACAGCTTATACTTCAAATGGATCTTGAATAATACCTGCAATTAATTTATTTACTGAAACCGGTCGCAATTAAAATAAATTTAAATAACAGCGGCACAGTCTCGGCTATAACTGAAGTTCATTGCTAGTCAACTGAAATTCTACAGGAATCCAAGTGTAAATTCCAAAGTTAAACAGTTCAACATGTTGAACGCTGCTATACGCACATATAATATACAAAGTAGCGGTGTAAGGTCTAATATCACATCGCATTTCAGTGTGTGACTATATTATATGTAAATTGATTTGATTGTTTATGCCATCATAATGCAAGATGCAAATTACAGCATAGCTTAGTAGTTTTAGTAACATACATACTTTACTTTCGTTTATACCGAAAAAAATCATTAATATTTTTAATGCAAAAATATGTAACTGTTATATTATAATATGAAGCGTACAGATGCAAAAGCAGATATTTGACGCATAAGCAGTTTTGAGAAAACCTGTTAAGGTCTTTTTTGTCTGATTTGTTAGTATATTATTTTGTTGAAACCAGATCACACATGTCTGGTTTTGCAGCAAATGTTTGCTTGTGCATATAAAAATTAATAAAGTCAGCTTCAAATATCTGGTTTGGCATCTCTATTAATAGAAACAACATAGCTCTATAGTAATCAAATTTGGGGTTGCAATAAAAGAAGATTCCAAGGAAAATACTTTTAATAAATGCTGAAAAAATCAACAAAACTAAACTTTTAACTCATTGTCTTCAGTATCGGTCCAAATAGTATCTTCCTCATCAGGATGGTTTTCTTCTTCATTAGTAAAGTGCTTGTAAAATGGCGTCACCTCTGACGAAAACGGATCCGCAAGCGGTTTTTGAAAAAAATACTCATTTATATGGTTGAAAACGGAAATGCCAAGTCCTAGGGCCCTTTAGAACTTTTGCACCTCACCTTTCCAGTCAAAGACTGAGTAATACTCCCCCATCTGTTGAATTATTTCTCTAATAATATCAATGTACCTACGTTTCTGGGTCAATTATGGTGGTAGACTTTTTAACTTTCTTTTCTATTTGGCCGGTCAGTAGGACGAAAAGATTGACCGACAACTGGATATACGTTCTACACATTTTATGTGAGGTGGAGAAGAGCACCGTAGCCAGTATTGAATCATTCCAACCATTGTGATGTTTTTATGGGACCCTCCACAACCATCGACTACTAAACGTACTTGTTCTACCGCTTCATCAAAATTGAAATTCTGTAATGAGTAAAAAACTGCGGAAACTATCTCATTTGAGCTTCGTTGACGGTCAGTCTCTGCCCATATAAATGATTTTACAGTCTCATTATTGAGTTCTGATTTTGAATGTCCAGCTACCAATGTAAAATTGTAAAGATTTATCTGCATGCTAAAGTAGGAGGCCTGATCTGGAATCTTTGGCAGCGGTAAAAATTTTTGGCATTCTCCTTTGACTGCCAAATTGAAATTTTGAGATTATTCTCTCTCAATGAGTCATAAAACGCATTACTACGCAGTTTGTGTACACGCTGTTCTGCCATTACCATTATTATGTCTTGTGGGTCAGTGATTTTCTAAATTTTCTTCTGAACATGCATCAACCTTTGGAGATCCAAACCCAATGTTGTATTGTTGTATAAAAATCTTTCTGAAAAAAACATTGTTTAACTTTAAGGTGTTCTTCCACCCGAGAATTGTACATCTTCCACAGTTTGACTATATTCAGTTCATAGGGTAAGTATCGTCTAATAATTGCTTTATTCGTTGCATAATGCGATTGACAGCAAGTTAAAGATTCAATGAAATTCTTTATAGCCTGTCGCTTATGAATTGTTTTGTGTACTCTCATCATCTCGTCTTCTATCTGCTGGAAAAACTCCGGTTTTGTGATACTCCTTCAATATTCTCTCCACTCAGTTTTTTACAATACCCAGTATCGCCAAGAATGTCTTTTTGCACAGAGGAATTGCGTCTGTTGAAGATTTAATGGTGTATTTTACACTAACCGTCTTTGGTTAATTTTGAACATTTTCTTTAATATTGTTACCCTGCCTTTTGGGTTTATTTATCAAATATTGATAGAATTTCGATTTCTTGGCGTAAAAAATCTTATTCATTTTCTTACCTCAGTCATAGTCAATAAGGAACATCGTAGTATTTTTCTTTTATGGCGGCATGTGGGAAATTCAGGCAGACGCTTTCGAGAATACCTAGAAAAGTAATTTCACATGTTCAACTGCTAAACAAGAACTAGTAAAGCAAACATACCTTTTTGTCTTGGCTTTTTCTCTTTTCCATTCTTGTTTATTTGCTATTCTTTTTCTACCTTTACCGGGAGAACTTAGTTCAATGGTTGCTATTCATATGGTTGCGTATGATTTTCACTACAAAACGCAACAGATTGATTCTAAATACTTAATTGTGATTTAGGTATATGACATGTTACTTGGTGATAAATTTTAATTTTTTTTCCGGATTTCTTCTTTACTTTCTTTTCCGAACAGAAATATTTTAGTTAATAATTTAGTTGTACACAAAATAACACTTACATTACACAATCAAACTATTTTACAGGAACTGACGAGACTGGCTGATTAACCCAACTTTGCTAATGTAGTGTACGAGTGTCACCTGCCGTCATAATCTAGCCTAACGTTATTTTTTTATGAGTTTTTATATATTTTTTTAGTTAATTCAGGTGCAGAATTATTTGGTGAGAAACCAAATTAGAAAAATTCTGAAAAATATATTTCATGCAAGGAGACGAATAATTAAAAACATAAAATAGAGGTTAATGCTATAGTGCTTTCGTTTGATATGCAAAATAATAGAATGCGGTGCTCAGTGGCGCGAGAACTTATCCTAATATAGGAAATAAAATAAAAAATAATAATCTTATCATTCTCCTAGAACAGAACAGCTGCCTACAACTGCATGGCGGAAAGGGCAAATTAAAGACTAGCTGGAGGAAAGAAACATTCAACACAATGATTCACTACTTAAAGCTGAATTGTTGACACTGGCAAGGCAACATTTTCCAGCTCTCAAGTATGTAGTGGATGAAATGGCCAAAGCAATAGGGATGGAGGTAATTCGATTGCCTCCATATCAATGAGAACTGAACCCAATTGAGCTTATTTGGGAGTAAATAAAAGTTGCTAGAGAAAATACAACATTTAAGTTAGCTTTGTGAAAAACCTTCTCAAAGGTGCAATCAAGAATGTGGGATCTCGATATTATGATGGATACTCCGGTTAAACCAGTCATAATAAATATAAATGAAGACAGTAGTGAAAGTGACCTATTTTCAGATAGTGAACAGTGATATGAATTTCTGATGTGAGTTTTTGTGAAGAGTGCTACTAATAAGTGACAGTGAAAAATACCAATGTGGGTGTAACTATATGTGCAAATAATAACATACCCCGCAAATTGGTGAGTTAATTTGTTATAAATTTTACTAACAGTGTTACCTATACCAATAATCAGTAAATTAACCACGTTCTATCCTGGAAAGGGTCACTCTTACCTCCCCGTGGTCCTTGCTGGGCAATAGCAATTTAATTTCTTTCTTTTATTTTAAATTGTTATTGGCTAAATTAAGCACTAAGTTCAAGCAGCATGCAATTTTTTTTTCAATATATTTTAAATATATTCAAAACTAAATAATTTATTGGCTTAAATTTTTGCACATATATGAATATGACACAATAATATATCTTTTGTAGTCAATTCACCTATGTTGTGCATGATCGGTTATCATCATGAGCAGTAAAGCCAGTAAATCGCCGGCTTGTTCATGCAGGTGTCTTCTAAGTGAGCGAGAAATTAAATGGCATTTATATGAGTTGAAAAGGGATGGCGACCGATATCTAAGCCGCAGACTGAAGACCCTAGTTCTATTCACAAGAAATTGTGGGGGTATACAATTTTACACTAAATATCCTTTTGTATTGCATGGTGATCTGATTTACCGCTTCTGCAGTAATTGGTATCGGGTTTCTTTGTAAAATGCCACACAATTTTTTGCTCTAGTTTGTATATCAAACGAAAACACTATAGTAAGTAGGTATTTTATCGTGCATTAATATAAATCCATTGATTAATCTGATATCTCAATAATTTATTATAATGTCAAAATATTAACTTTGACTAAAAATTTAAGAAACGTGGTCCTTGTCTAACAAGCGTTTAATTAGTAGATTTTAATTTTTTTACCTAGGTAAACTTGTTGGGCTGGTATGTTAACTAGCCCAAACAAACGCCGAATGTTTTTAATTGGTAGTAAAGTATTTTAATTAATAGATATTTGAATACTTTAGTAATTTCTAATCTATTAGGAAATATCAAGTCGGTGGGCGCCATCGATTATATGACCTTAGTAAAAACAATTTACTTCACAATTTAATGGAAATACTAATATTTGGAACGCTTGTTTCGAATATTGCACATTTGTGACACATGACAAGCTAAACAAATCATTGAAAATAGTATACGCAGCAAACGGCTATGCAACTTATCACAAATATAGTCTTCTGGCTAATAATTGTTAAAGTAATTCTAAAACTGGCGTATATTCAGTATATTCAGCGCTCCAGCAAATGATATGCGGTACATGCGCGGTGCCGTGTACATGAATTTCTATTATTTCGTCAGTCGGCCGACCCTGTGACAAAATTCCTGTAACGCAACAATCTGAAAGTATTCTTGGGAAACTGGTTCTCCTTAACGGACCTTATGTCATGTATACTTATCTATATTATCTAGTCAGTCGCCGACCCTGTGATAAAAGTAATTGTGTTGTAGGACAGGGAAAATATATTTGTGTCGTCTATCTGAAGACTAAATAAAAAAATTGGAAAAACTAGCGAAAGGTCCTGCAGGTGTCTTGTTAGTTCTAACTGTAGACAGTAATCGTCCTAACGTATCCTTTGAACCTATTCCTGCCCAATATTTTAGGATTAATAAAATTTCAGCAATTATTGTTTTATTTATTACCCATTTTAATATACTGTCGTTTAAATTCCTATCTGGAAAGTTTAGCAACGGCAAAAACTTATATCTATTTAAATATTCTAATACTTGTCTTTATATCCAGAAGGATCCCAAAAATAATCTCCAGCCGACCGCACTGTTCCGAAAAATTAGAAGACAGGTGGGTTGCATTAAATTAAAACATACAAGAGACAGAGGAAGCAAGAAGAAGAAAATAAATCCCCGATTCCGAGACCGCGATCCAAGTAATTAATTACTTAGTTATAACGATATTAGGTTTTAACCAATGCGCGTAGCTGGTTGGCGTTCCGCTATACTCTGTTTGTTGGTCATAGGCAAATGTTTGCTTGCGTTCATACTATAGTCTGTTCGTTAGTTGCAGGCTATATATATATATATATATATATATATATATATATATATATATATATATATATATATATATATATATATATATATATATATATATATATATATATATATATATATATATATATATATATATATAGAGAGAGAGAGATAAAGTGAGATTTTGAAAGATTATGTTTATTGTCATAATATAATATGATAATAAATAAACAAAATTTGAAACCATATTACTACCCTACGCAAACCTACGTAACTTATTTCTACTACATGGGACCAAGTCTTCTGGCACAATGTATCTTAAAAACTAGCAAAGTTACAAACGGAACTCGCTGGTATAACCATAGCCGCACAAGAGATTGCTCGCAGAGAAATAACGGGCAAGACAATAAGAATCTGCACAGATAGTAGACAATCACTACTGGCCCTGAAAAATTATAAAATTAAAATAACTAAAGGGTCAACATGGGAATGTCACCAAGCACTTGTGAGAGCATGTCAGGTGAATAATATCTGCCTGTGCTGGGTCAAAGGACACTCACAATGCAACGGCAATATAGAAGCTGTCAAACTGGCCAAGAAAGCAGCCAGCCTGAGCATCCTTGGGCCTGGTCCTTCAAGTATACTAACAGTTGCAGCGAAACTCCAATTAATAAAGGAAAACACCCATAAAAAATTTAAGACGTTATGGGATCAAACAAGTAGCTGTCTGCTGGCCAGAAATCTCTTGAGATATCCCAGCGAAGAGATAGGGAGGAACTATCTGGCAATGTCCAGGGGTAAACTGCGATTTGTTACAGGAATCCTAACCGGACACTGCCGGGTAAGGAAACACCTCTATAACATGAGACAAAGTGACACACCCATCTGCAGAGGATGTGAACAAGAAAATGAAACGATCGAGCATGTCCCGCCGTGTCATCGATCAGAGAATTCATATTGGGGGAACGTTGGCCTTCTATGGCCAATTTGAGGGAAATGCCCCTGGGAAACATCATCACCTTTTGTACAACATTGGGCTGGTCGATGGCCTAGGGAGATATTTCCCTCACGGAGGAAGCACAAGGAGCCCAATCGGGCCTAAGTGCAGCGGATCTCTGATGCGCACTTCGGACAAATTCCAGATTCGAGATTCTAGAAACTAGTTTGAAAGACAGACAAAGTTTGAAATTATTACCTTAGAAATTTATGTTAATCCTTTTTAATTCCGATGCACAAAAACGTTCACTATTCTCGAACACTGGTTGGAACGCGAACTAACAAAAGCTGCTGGGTCCTGATGATGGTGTCGTCTAGCAGACGTCGCCGTCCTACCTCCCTAAACCTTTAATTTTCGGTTTCTGCACTTATATTCTTTTATTACTTGAATTCTCTGAGAAAATTGTTTCCTTTCCTTTATCTTGATCACAAAACTTTTCTGCGGTTGGGGACGCTACCAAGCCTATATACTTCGCAGTTGCTAATTACGTCGAAAACACTTAATTTGCAGTTATTTCTGCTTGTAGATCTTTTCCACTGGTGTTCGGTGTTCTTACCTATTTAGCACAATTTTAAATATTTTTACTTTACTTTAACTATTAATTTCTAATAAATCTTAATAAAATTAGGAGCGTGGTGGTTACCTCATCGAACGCCTTAGCTGGACCCTCTCGCATTGCTATATGTAACTACGGATATGCCGTATGGAAAAACATCTGCATTTCCTGGTTACCATCCTCTTTCTTGTTATTATGAAACAATCTGACCAATCAGATTATTGCCTGTTATTTAATTTAATTAATTTTATTTTACATAAAACACTTACAATTTGAACTTCACTTAATCTACTTATGAATTCTAAGGACTAATATAATTAGATTCACTCTTTGTTGCGTAACTTCAATTTATTTATTAGGCGTCATCTCTACATTGCATTTCGGTTCGAGGCTATAAACTCTCGTAACCCATATTTGCATTGATGCTTTCGCATTAATCTTTTAATCTAGACATAGTTTATTAATGCTCGATATTCTATAATTATTACTGGGACATGCCTATTGTGATTAGGCTGGATATAGATTTTTGTGCCGATAAATAATCTAGATATAATGATATTACTAAGTAGCCCTAGTCCCTGTAAACCATTTGACCTCTGGACATTCCGATCCCCAAGTCGAAGCTATCTTAGGGCCCCCTACATAACATCTTCTGGATAACTGTAGGTCTAATACATTTATATATAATATGTTCAAATACAAGAAATATAAATAGTAGAATAGGTTTGTGTTTTCTGTGAATTTCACTTCCGTCAAAAACTAATGTTACAGAATGTCACTGAAAGTGTTGAAGTATTAATATTTTACATTAAAATATAAATGATCAACAAAACAAATCGTACATCACTCTAAAGATCTTCAATGAAGGTGGAAGAACTTGTACAACTTCTAAATGTTTCGTTTCCGTGTGTATAGTGGTTTGTTTCCGTATATATGTCCACATATACAACTGGTAAGTCTTCCTTATTATTCATCTATGTGTGTGTGTGTGTGTGTGTGTGTGTATATATAAAGAGTCCGCCAATAAGCGCGCTCGATCTTTATAATGAAATAAAGCAAGTTGTGTGAGAGGTATAAATGAAATTTATTTTTTGTTTGAAAGAGTATTCGAAGGCATTATGTATGGAAAATAATATCGGTCAAATGTCCACCTCGGCTTCGCTGGGTGGCGCGCATACGAGAAGTCCAATTTTCAATGACTCTGGCGCACAAATCGGGCTGTATTTCATCGATGGCGTGGCGTATGTTGACTTTGAGGGCATCAGTGTTTTGTGGTTGGTTTGCGTAGACCTGTGATTTAAGAAAACCCGACAAGAAATAGTCTAGTGGGGTTAAATCGCACGATCTCGGTGGCCAGTTGATGTCGCCTCCGCGCGAGATAACCATTCCTCCGAAGCGCTCATGCAGAAGATCCATTGTGGCGCGCGCTGTGTGGCTCGTAGCGCCGTCCTGCTGAAACCACATATCCTCGACATCCATATTGTCGATTTCATGCCAGAAAAAGTTCGTTATCATGGATCTGTATCGTTCGCCGTTTACCGTGATGGACACACCATCGTCGTTCTCGAAGAAATACGGCCCGATGATGCCTCCGGCCCAAAATCCACACCAAACAGTTACCTTTGCTGGGTGCATTACGACCTGGTGGACCTCCTGTGGATTGTTCTCGGCCCAATAACGGCAATTCTGCTTGTTGACATTCCCATTTAACCAAAAATGTGCCTCATCGCTGAAGATGATTTTGCGACCAAAATCGGGGTCGACTTCCAACTGCTCTAAAGCCCAATCAGCGAAGATACGGCGCTGTCTATGGTCGTTTATTTTGAGCTCTTGTGTCAGCTGGATCTTGTACGGATGCATGCCCAAATCCAGATGCAAGATTCGGCGAAGTGATGTTTCCGAAAGGCGGAGTTCCTGTGCGCGACGTGAAATTGACTGTCGCGGATTTTCACGCACACTATCGCGCACAGCGGCGACATTCTGGGCAGATCGGACGTTTCGACGACGCGTCGGTGTTGGCTGATTGTTCACCGAACCGGTTGCCTCGAATTTGTTAATCAAACGACGGATAGTCGACTCAGCAGGACGATCAATTGCACCGTAAAATTGGCGGAGCGCGCGGAACGTTGCTCGAACCGATGAATGATTTTCGTAATAAGTTTTAACGATTTTCACATGTTGCTCGCGGCTGAATTGGTTCACGGTGATTTGTGAAGATACACTGAATAATAACAACTACGTTTGCCAACTCTACCACAAACAACATGGCCGCCATGAGCTGTCAAAGATCGAGCGTCCCTATTGGCGGACCCTTTATATACGACAACTTTCCCCCAACTACCAATTGTCCGCGTTTATGACATGTTCTAAACATCGAAACCTTTTTCAAAAATACTGCTGCACTTTTCTTTCTCCAAACCCTATCTCTGCTGGCATATAGTCCAATCCTTGTAAAGAAAATGTATCATTTTTGAATATAACATTCCGGCGCCAATATATGTGCGTTCACGGTTTTATTAGTCCTCTTAGTGTAGATTTGAAAATTTAACAATAAATCTCTTTTTGTCCATTGAATTCTAAATATTCTAGTAGTGTCAATTTTAACCCTTTACCTTATTGGTTTAAAATCATAGTCAGCACTAAATGAATGGTTAGTTTCGAGTAAATAGTTAGAAAACGTGGAATACGTATCATTGTTTTAATTTGATTTTTTTTAGGTGTTAGGTTTTTAGGTTTTAGGTTTTTTTAGGTTCACAAATACGGTCCTCACATGATACACCCTTCGATCAATATAAACTATTGGGCAAGTATCACAAGTTGAATAGACTACGGATTCATAGTGTTTATTAACTATTGAATTTACAGTGGAAAAGAAAATTAATAACTTCTTAACTTCAATCAAAATTTCTTAGAATCCCTTGGAATAAATAATAACGAACATGATGTATCTATTTTTTAAAAACCATATTTTTCGTTTCCATATATTAAGTTAAATTTACTAGTATTTCAGTAATTGTATTTTAAACCTATCCTTCGTAGAACAATACCCCCAAATGCCATTACCACTTATATTTAAGGAACTGTAATAATATGAATTAGTAATTTTATACTCGCCATGTGAAGAAGCTCTTTTTATAGCCAAACAATTGTCATGGGTAAAATAAATATATTGCGCCGAAAATATTAATATTAAACTGAAATGTTTTTTGTTATGAATTGACATGGATCAAGTAGGCCAGCTCTATCAATTACCTACATAAAAATTACATAAATTGTCTATCGTAAGAAAGCACTAGGTACAGCAAGTATCAAATATTCAACGATTGAATGATCGGTCTAAGTTTACACCTCACGATGAATATACTGCGTTGCCTATTTTCACAATAGTATCTTATTGTTCACCTTTAAATACGAAATTCGAAAGTAATCGTGTCATGTAAATTATCGTTGTAGGTTGTTCGATTTCGTCAGGTGGATAATATTAATTGGGAAATACAGTTTTCGTTAACAATGCCTTAAACTGTAAACAAGCTATCCTTTAACTTCAAAGAGCATCAATCAACAACTCAGACAAGTTATCATTAATGCTGTACGTATATAATTTAATAATAATATGAACTGTGTGATGACCGAACGAACACGGACAAAGAATCACGAAGCAACATTATTTTATCAATGAGAGATGGCTTGTTGCACCGGGATAATAAGCCAAAAGGAACATGCATTTCGAATATTACGTAGGATCTTGTTCTTATTTTTCTTCGAAAACACAAGAAAAAGACAAACGGAAGTTGCCCTAATATTTTCCACCTTGCCAAAATCGGTAATTTCAAAAAATTGTTGACAGTTAAAAATAAATAAAAAATTAAATTAATATTCAGTCAACTCTCCACTCTATCCAATAGTTCTGCTAGTGTGATTCTAATCAATAAATATTTTTTGAACAAAAAATTACCAAAAAAGCAAAGACACGCAAACTTTGATTTACAAAAAGATGTCCTAATTGCCCCCCCTCCCCTATCAACTTATTTATTTTGATTGTAAATCTGATTAGCATTCTCTGCTATGGCCAAACAACTCCTTAGCACTGAGAATCGACTCAACGTAGAAAATTTCGTAGACTTCTGAATTGCCCGGTCAGACAAGCGTCAAAGGACTACATGGAATTTTAACATATAACATAATATTTTAACATAATAACTTAATATTTCAATATAATAAAGTATTTGTTATATTTTTATTGCACATTTTGTAAATATTTATTTTCGAAAAAGAATTAATGCCAACAAATATATCAGTATGTGAACTATAGCCAACTATAAAAATTAACGCAAGATTTGAATTAAATAAAAAACACAGTTTTTGGTTTTTTGATTGTTATTTTTTTATTGAATCATAAAGTACATAGGATAGGGTTATTTATGGAATAACACATCGGGCAAATAGCCCCGACGGCTTTGCATGCACAATTCACATACGCACTCGTTTGTCGAAATTTTCCATGACCATTCTGCATAAATGTGGCTGAATTTCGTTGATGCAGCGTTGAATCTCCTCCTTTAATGCACGGGTGGTTGTGGGCTTGTCGACATAGGCCTGTGATTTCAAATTACCCCATAAAAAGAAATCTAACGTTGTCAAATCACACGATCTAGGGGGCTAATTCTGATCACCGAAACGAGAGAGTACACGGCCTGGAAATGTCCCATGCAGTAATTTAATTGTTTCACGGGCTGTATGGCATGTGGCACCGTCTTGTTGAAACCACATATTGGCCACATCAATATCATCCAATTTCGGCAGAAGGAACTGTGTTATTATGTGTTACTGGTGCGATATCGAGCACCAGTAACAGTCACTGCTTGACCAGCCTCATTTTCAAAAAAATATGGTCCAATTATGCCTCCAGCCCAAAATCCACACCAAACAGTGACACGTTGATGCATTTGTTTATGGGCAATCACATGTGGGTTCTCAGAACCCCATAAGCGGCAATTTTGGCGATTAATAAAGCCATCAAGGTGAAAATGTGCTTCATCGCTTAAGATGATGTTGCTCGAAAAATCAGCATCCATTTGTTGATGTTCAATAATCCATTTAACGAACTCTCTTCGCTGTGCATGGTCATTAGGCTTCATTGGTTGCGTTAATTGAATTTTGTAAGCATTGAGACACAGATTTTTAGTGAGTATACACTGTAGAGAGCTTCTTGAAATTTGCAATTCTTGTCTACGACGCCGAATTGAGGTTCCTTGATTGTCACCGACACTCTCACGCACTGCTTCGATATTGACATTTGAACGGCTTGTTCTGGGACGACCAGTGTGTTTGGCGTCTCCAACGGATCCAGTCTCCCTGAATTTTTCTATTAATCTCTTCACAGTTGATGAAGTTAAAACACTATTCCGACCATATTTTGTATGAAATTTTCGGATTGCGGCCGCCAAGCTTTCATTATTTTTGAAATATTGTTCAATAATGAAGACACGTTGTTCTATCGTGTAACGCTCCATTTTTGCTAACCGTAAACTGTCAGCAATCGAATTGTTTTTTGTTTAGGGTTGCCAACACTTTACTGCACAAATGGCGGCAAATTCATATCTTTCGTCAATTTTGAGACACCCTATATATCCCTTCCGAAACCCCATGCCGAATTTTATCAAAATATTCCGTAGATTTATAATTATAGCGAAAATAATAAACTATGGCTATATATCATCGACTTACCATATCCACATATTTTTTTTCTGATATGTCGGTGCAGATATAATCTACATAAGAAACTTTTCTTATATCTATAAAAATAATTCGTTATCTTTGTTCAACTCTTTTTTGGTATCTAATAAAATATAGGATACTCTTGCATTATTTTATTAAATTTTTTCCTAATATTTTTATCAACGTTACCACCAGAGAAAATAAAGAAATACTTGGATAGTTCATATTTATTCAAAGCATTGACTATTTATTTTGTGTTAGCTATGCTTGTTTTAATTCCAGCTTAAATAAATTAGACAGTTTCTAAATTATGTAAACTAAATATCTTAAAAGACTTTCTTTGAATATTTATTTGTTTATAAAGTATCTGGTAATATTATTAAATAAATATAAAAAACATATTTTCCTTATTTTCAGCTGTATGTTGATGAAAACAATGACAATTTATATCGTAAAACCCATATAATTTTAGGACAGTCATTATAATATCAGAGAAAAGCACAAAAGTTCTGTACAAGTGTAAGTGCAATTTTCCATAGGATTGGAGAGCGTCCAGCCAGATAGTAGATTTTCTTTATTGTCATAATGTACATGATTCCTCCTCCGGAAGGCATGTTGGGTGAAATCGGAGAAAATAAACTGCTATCATCTCCCGGTATACAAGTAGTTTAACTTCCAAACCCACGAACATTTACTTCGCCATATAAAGCCATATAAAACCTACGTTTATTTGTATGACAGGCATATACTAAAGAAAAATACCTCAAATATGCATACGACTTTTGATGAAAGTATTTTTCACTTGATTCGAAGAAAAAGTCAACAGTTTTGTAACTAATGATTGCAGTAGGGTACAGTAGTCCTTGCTGTTATAAAAGGCAATTACTGCCCTTAATTCGAGACGCTTCTGATGACCTGCACTTTTCCAAAGCTAAAGGAATTTCACTTAATCTCAAGAATCACTCCCCTGACGTTGATTTTGATTGATTACAGATAAATAGCCATTTTCTGAACTGAGGATATTCGATCGTTATTTACGGGGCGAAAACAACTATTGGATTTCGTTTTGGTCACACCATGCAGAGAAATATGTTTAGCGGCAATTAATTTAATGTTTACAGGGTGTTCGGCGGTAGGGCCTCATTAGTAAGCGTGAGTTTTGGTTTTTTAATGTGCCATTAAAAAGTGATTAGGGTTATTTTATCATTTTGATATGTAATTTACGGTAGATTAGGTTGTAAATAATTTGATATTCTTCCATTTTAATTCAGACAAAATTAATAACACGCTTTTACGCGATAATTTGTGTATTTGTCGCTTCTTAAATTTGATGGTATTTTGAAGTTTGTCAAATTGTAGTAGTTAGTAAGAATTGCTTAAAACTTCCTAGTCATTATTAATAAGTGGCGTAATAATATAGTAAGAGAGTATTAACGAAAAATCAGATCTATAAAGTTCTAACAATGATGCAACTAAGCTATTATTCACATTTTTCCCATTGGCTACACTAGCTAAATAATAATTCTGGACAACATGTGTTACAGAGACCAATTAACATTTTTACAAGTACTATTCTTTCCATATTATACGTGAGTTACTCATAATAGTTCTATTTAGCCCAATTATTACACTTTTTGAAACCAAAAAAAAACAGTTTAAAATAAAACTTTTGACGCAGTCGAATTTAATACTTAAAGTAGACAAAGAAACCATACTCTTGCCCCTAAATTAATCATGGGAAGTATCCGCCATCTTGAATTTTGTGTTTTTTTCCATCTGCACGAATTCTTTCAACTTTTAGACCATTTTTATTAAAAATAAGTGACACATGTTGTGAAGGACATAATTTCCAGCAGCTTTCGTCCAAACAAGATTTTCGTACGACGCACAGTGGATCGATGCATAGGAATTTGTGGACAAGTGTACCAAAATGTGAAAAAAAAATAACTTTGACGGTTTAAAATGAAAACCCTTCAACAAAATAAGGTTGGTGTTCACAAAAGTAAATATTAAGCCCATTTACTTTATATACGAGGCGTTTTAATAGTGTGGTTCATTAAGTAGATATGGTACATATGGGAATTGTTAATGACTAACTCTATCCAAATCGAAGTACTTTTGAATGTTCGTGCAGATACGTATTCGGTAACCACCTAATATGTGCATAAAATGGTTAAAAGGTAACCAGCCTACAAAGTTGGCAAAAAATATTAAAATCATTAGAAAAGGGAGTACCTCAATTTGAAAATATTGAGAAGAATATTAAGGAAACTTGTTACGAGTTTAAAGATAATATATATGATAAAATACAAACTGATCATGGCCTTATGATCGAAAAAAAAATCTTTAATCTTTAATGAAAAAATCCTATACTTAATTGGCGTACTTAGTGGGTCACATTGTACAGGGTGAATTTTCTAAGATGACCCCTCCTTTATCTCTGTAAATAATGAGATATTTAAAAAAAGGAAAACGCTAGCCTACACGGTCTTCGGATCTGCTATCGGAATTTTACTGTTTCGCTTACTTTATTGGGGGTGTTCAATAGTTATTATTTTTAATGGAATACCCTGTATATTTTGTATATATTTGGATTTTAGAAAAATATATAAAAATATACAGGGTGTTCCATTTAAAAAAAAGTGAACTTTTAAAACTATTGAACCTCGTATAATTTTCTTATTTGCTAGCACGCCTAAGCCATACTTCTGAATGTTTTCACAAAATTGTCTTACTTATGCTACATGTTAAGGATGTTCAGTTAAAAAATTAAATATTTTGTTTACATCTTCATTTTCGCAATTGCTAATTTTTGAAGATATAGGAAACGATAGTTCTTCTTGTCTGAGGAATTCGGTACTTTTTTTCTTTTGCTTTAAAGAGAGATCTTCAAAGCTTTTACGTTTCTCTTTGTACTTTTGTTTTCGATGTCGATTTTATTGATTGAGGAATTAAAACAGAACGTGGCCCGGCAAAGTCATATTTAATCCAAGATTAATTTTTTTGAAAAAATTTTCATAGGTACGGTTACATTATCTCAATCGTTTTGACACATTTAAACAAAACTTTCGTAAGCATTCACTTAAAACGTAGTTCTCTGTTTCATTAAAATTCCCCAATTTAAGTTTTTTCACTGTAACACTGAGTAAAGTTTTACTAAAAACCTACTTAAAACTAACACCCGACGATCTTAATTGTGTCAATAAATCAAAATTAGTTCTAAGTCCTTCCATAATTAACTTTAAATGGAACTATTATTTTAGTAACTTAACGTATTTTATAATTTAGGCACCAAAAATATTAACAAAATGTTTGACAACTCAAAGATGTGACAATATAAACTTCACTTATTAACACTTATTTCTCCAAAAGCCATTATGTTCCAAGACACACTATGACCTATATTTCCAAACGGGCGCCTAGTGGCGGCAAATCTCTTTATATTTGTTTTAAGGAGCCTTTGACCTTAATAATAGGTACAAAATAAGTTTATGTATATATACGCATTATTTTAAAACTCAAGATAAAGTTTAGTTTTGTGTACACATCGTATAACAATAAGATTTCAAAAATTATTGTTACTAAATACGTGTTGACATTAAAGTAACTGGGCAATTTGCAAACTCATATATCGTATTGCATAAAACTATAATAAAGAATATAACTTTATGGTTAAGTATGAAGTTATGCCGTTTAATTTATAATAAAGTTTAAAATGGAAAATTAAAAAAAATATATTTGCTAAAACGCCTCCTGTACTGTTTACTAAGTTGTCAAAAAAAATGTATACTTATTTTAAATAAATTTGAGGTTTTTAAGAGACATTTGTTTAAAAAATCATATCAAGTTAAGGATTTTGCATAAAAGCTGTATGTCCACCAATATACATTGGCTCGATCCACTGTGCGACCGCGACGTGTAGATCACAGCCAATAACGTGCGCAACACAGAAGCACAAAAGAAGCGACTAATGTCCATACCACCCCACAGGTAGTCGTTTCCCTAATACGTTCCCTGATCTATCTATGGATTTTTATTGAAATGAAACGTTTATTTGCGACTTTATTTTGATCTAAATGTTTTTGTCAGACGCTGAACGTTGGTATTGTCCCGAGATTGCATTTATCTCAGAGTTCGCTATTCAGTGTTGGTCTCGTTGTCGGTGCAAATCTTCTCTGGAGGATCCATAGAGGAATCCATAGAGGAATCGTCTACAAGGACATCATTGTGGTAATCTTTGCCAACTTAAATTCAAGCTGATTTGTGAGAATTGCAGTGTCTATTCGTTACGAAACGTCTCGAGCAACCAGAGCGACCACGACATAAACGATGACCTTCATCTGTGTAGCCAGAGAAGAATTATATCGACAAGGAGAACCACACTGAATGTCAAACTCTGAGAGAAACACAATCTCAGGTCAATCATACCAACGTTGAACGTACAACAAAAATATTTAGATCACAATAAAGTCGCAAATAACCATTCCATTTTAATAACAAGAACTACGCCTACCGGTGAAACTACGTTAAACACAACATGCCGAAAACTCTAACTCTGCGGTGGTGTGGAAATCAAAATGGTATAAATCATTTATACATATTACAAATGACAGCGGTGCCATGGCTGACCCTTGGGGCACACCATATTGTACGTTGTTAATTGTTTTATATTTTTTATTTCTCCCTGAAAACCCCGAACTATGCTGCTATCAATTTGCTCTCTTTTCTTTTCAAGGTATATAAATTATTTTGATTCTTCTTGAGGAATAGAAGGATAAATTTATATATTAAACAATTTTATAACTGTTACACAGACAGTGTAACACATTTAAAAGTAGTCCTAGTTAAAGTTAATGATTATGGCATTAAAGTACTTAAAATTATTTAAAAAAAAGTCCTCGGGCAATTTTAACTATTTTAGGACACGTATTTTATTGATGTACCTAATCCTTAACTTGACTATGACTTTTTTACATGTGTTAAGCAATGTGGAGGCCTGTGTTAAACGCGTTGCCGGCCGTAATTTACACGTCGGTCGGTAAGAAAATCTTGTTTGTAGGAAAACTGCTTGGAATTGAGTCCTCTAGAACTTTGACATTTAATTGTGCCACATGTTTACCATAAAAATGGTCCTAAAATTGAAAATAAAATTTTTTTTTAAAGAATATTCAATATATGAGGATTACAGAGAATTAAATTATACGCGTGCAAATCGACAAAAATACAAAATCTAACATGACGGACATTTCCCATAATTAATTAAGGGGCAAGAATATGATTTCTTCATCTACTTTGAGAGGGATAGGTAACTGCGTCAAAAAATTTAACCCGTAATGTTTTGGGTTTCTTGCATATTATATAAATATTATCGAAAGTGATTGGATTAAGTATCGAAAATAAATAATACAACATTTTAACCCTTTTAAAGTAATTTTATTTTACTAAATTGAAACTCTTTTATATTAGTATTTTTCTCAATGTGTATGCTATATTAGTATTCACACAATTACTTATTCGTAATCCCCAAGGCATAAAATACCCTTATTGCACTTCTTCACTGCTGAGAAAAAGGTTATTACGTCCCAGGTGTTTTAAAGTGAATCGTTTCAATCTATAAGGGTCATTACATCCATAACGGTACCGTAGATTCTTGTTGTGTTGCGAATTTCAGTTCCTATTTTGTATTCCGTTTGCGAGGCACTTTCCTTCTCGCCATTTAGATTCTTTCGAAGTCATCGGATTACAATAAATGCCTTTATTTTATTTATAGGCAAACGTTATTTATATTTTGCATTATCGCAACTCCTGTAGGGTAATGGCACCCGTGAATGATCATTTAAGCCCTTGTTAGGTTATATAACTAGCTTAATTACTGATATACGTATTTCGACTACCTACATGATTTGGTATAATCCGGATGAACCCACCCCTATAGTGCTGTTGGTAGTTAAAAGGCGGCAAGTGAATGTTTTTCAATTTTGAGATTTTTGCATTTTGAGACTAAAATGACGTTACTCTCCATACATTTTTTTGATAAAAAAATGCGATATTTGAAATTTTAAAAGCGGCAAGTGACATAACGTCACCATTTTGGAAGTAAAGTATTAAAGTTAAAAGGCGGCATCTTTGCAAATGTAGCATTTATTTTTTTTTAAATGTTTGATAATGCATATTTTATAGTAGAAAGGCGGCATTATAAACATCTATTTATTACTAAAAGATTTATAACCAATATTCGACTAAGAATTAGACTAGACGTTACTTTTTTTTGTGATATTTTTAAGGTTTCGCATCCCACCAAGTAAACGCTTTGTCCCTTAAACGAACTAGTTCAACTAACTTCTTTTTTCAAATCATAAATTTTACAATTTTACCATAAGGGGGAAAATTATCAAGTAAGTCTTGTCATAAGTCTTTATTAGCAAGTAAGTCACGTTGCTAATAAGGAAGCGTTACATTTATATTATTTATAAGTACAAATATAGCTATTGACTAAAAAATATTTTTTGATGAATTTTTTATCAGATTTGTTTACCTGTAACTATATTAAAAACTATTAAAACTAACTAAAAATAGTAACTATTAAAAAAAATGTCATAGTCCTTCAATTAAAAAATATTCTGGTTACAAACTAATAGTCTTATACCTATCATTGACGTAAAAACAGTGAAAAATAATAATAATAATATTAATTGCTAGTCTATCTTAACGATTTTTTTGTTTTTTTTATTTAATTTAGTTACCTAGTTTAAGTAAGTATATAGTAGGTATTGATTGGTATTCATCATTTTTAGTTTATGATAAAAATTTATTAACAATTTTTATTTTGTGTATTTTTTTTCTTTTAAATAATAGTCCCAAATTCACTTAAATTTATTTAATTTATTTAAAGTACTATTAAATATGTTTTACTGTAATAATTTTTCGAATGAAAATAAATCACTTGTATTTATTGCAGAAAAGGGTTTTATTATTTTAAGCGTACTTTAGGATCACAAAAAATATAAATATATATAAAAAAAGAAAATCTGACACTTATTTTTTAATTTGGATAGACAATTAATTAATAATATGACGGCCAGGAGTGTAAAAACTTTTTTCGGTTGAGAAGGCGACGTCTTAGCGACGTCTTCCTTACTTAAAATCGGAAAAACGCCCAACAAGCGCCACATCTGAAAATTTTTGGGGTGGCACATCTAGATTTGCCATATCTGTAAGTAAAACAAAAAAAAACCCTCCCTCTAGCCATGAAAGAGCCGCAGGTAAACAAAACATGTATGAGAACATAAACTGGTTAAACCAATAATTTGCTTTTAGGAAATAACTGTGATCATAAAACTACTTAAAACTTGCAAGATAACTATTATTTTAAAAAACAACCTGTATTTAATAATGCGATGTTACTTAAAATTTAAACTTTACATTCCTTGAGTTAAAAAGTCTTTTGCTTGTTTCTAAATAGCGGCACTTCAATGACTTTTTAGTTAAAAGGCGGCATTTGAACAGTTTTTTGTCGTTTGCTGCCTTTTAACTTCAAATTCCTCCTCGTTTAATTACAAAATGCGAAACAAGAAAAAATTAACCAACATTTGTTTAAACAAAACTTAAATTATTGTCTTATATAGTACATATAAATAATTAAATTCAGTATTTTCAATTAATGCTGAACCAAAACAAATAAAGTATATATCTTTATTAGTGAAGGACAATATCGTGAAGTTTTTGCCCTTTTTCTCACAACTATGGTTTTGTCACTCGCCGCCTTTTAACTTCTGACGGCAGTATAGTGCTTCAATTTTAAAATTCAATTAATTTTTTTTTCAATATTCAATTTTGATTAAAAGAGTATCGGAAATTCTAGTAAATGAACATTACAAGTCTGTTAATGAACATGTAAGTTCAGTCATTATATTAATTTCATTTATAGAATATAAGTTACAATTGGTATTAGGTATATTGTTATAATATTATTTCTATTATTTTCTAAATTGTTGTCCACATATACACTGCTGGCCAATAGGTTGGAATAATTCAAATTTTTAGGGTAAGTTTCGATACATATATCTTCTGAACGATATGGAATATCAAAATACGGATTTCAGGACGTTTTTGGAAATTTCATCGACAAAAACTGGTCTGAATATCAATTTTCCATTATGCTCAAAAAAGGAATATACGGGGGTGTAAACTAAACCCCTAAAAAAATCAAAATTTCATTCTTACCGAGAATTTAGGAAAACCAAAATCGAGTTAAATTTTTTATACCGGGGTAATCTATGGACCAATTCGAAAAAACAAATTTGGCCGATTTTTGATATCTCGCTTATTTTTGAATATACGGCGTTTTTATTGAAATTAGGACAATTTTTTGGAAATGTATCTCTTACTTTTTAAAAACAAAGTAAGTAATGGATTTTTTTCTTATTTTCAAGTAAGCTTACATGCCTCTAGCTGCCTCAGTAGCTAGAATTGGCATTTCTTATACAGGGTGCCTGCGAAAACATTTAATAAGCATGTGTCACGAAAAATCTGTATATTTAAATAAACTGTGTGCAGGACCCTGTATGATTAAAATGAACGATAATTTTAAAATATTAAAACTGTGAAGGGAAACCTTAGAAAAATATCTCGAAACGGTTTTTTATTTTTCTTGATCGGATGAGTATTATCATAATTTACAGTTTCGTTGTAATTACACGGTAAATCCCTATATAAAACATTTAAAAAACTTGCGGTAGTAACGATTAGCTGGTGGGCTAAGTATTGTAACAATCAAGTCACCACTGGATTACATTTAGTAATCGAAATTCTTCAATTTGACCTTTGAGAAGTTTGAAAAATGGTTTGCAGGTTCCTATCTTAATTTTATTAGAATAATTAATATAAATCTTAGCAAGCTAGAAGAGGTAGTTTAATATCGACTAGGCCCTCCTCTGTTATTATAAACTTCCCGACATCTGTTTGGCATACTTAAGACTAGGTTATTGATATAATTTTGTGGGACATTTTCCCACTCCTCCTCAATGGCTTGAGACAGATCCTCTAAAGTTTCAGGTGAATTGGGCCTTGAAACTACCAACAATTTTAAGTAAGACCAAACATTCTCAATCAGATTTAGATCGGGTGATTTTGCAGGCCAATCCATCCTATGCACCTGGTTTGCTTCCAAAATCTGGTTAACAATATGGGCCCGATGAGGTCGGGCATTGTCGTCGATTAAAACAAATTCTTCTCCATAATTATCCGCATAGGGAATAACTATTGGAATTAAAATATTGTCCCTGTAGCGTTGAGCTGTAACAGTGTCGCAGGTAATAAACAATTCTGTTTTACCATTCCATTTCACTCCGGCCCAAACAGTAATACCTCCTCCACCAAAAGCCTCCTGAGCTACCATATTTTTTTCGGCATATCTACAGTTAGGCTCCCGCCACACTAAAATTCTGCCATCAGAATAAATAAGGTTAAATCTACTTTCATCGGTGAAAAAGCAATTTTTCCACTCTTCACTCCAATGCAAACGATTACGAACCCACGCCAACCGAGCTGTCCGATGGCGGGGAAGCAAGCGTATGCATTTTGCTCGACGTCTGGCTCTAGAAAAATTACATTTGGGTATTAGGGTATTAGGATTACACAGTGGCATAAAAACAAAAATAATCCTTGATTCTTTTAACATGTATGTAAATTTAATTTTAAATGAAAATTGATAAAAAAATTTAAGTTTTTTTCGGTACAAGCCTCTACATTTTCAGATTTATAGAATTTGTTTCATGTCATAAGTAGGATAACAACACGATTCACTGTTGTAGACTTACCTTAAGTTGTTGCGATTAATCGTTCTTCTTATTGTGCGATTTGAGACTAAAACTCTTGTTTGGTTTCTAAATGTATCGCTAATTTTTCTCGAACTTTGATTCCTATTCCTACGAACATCTCTTATCAAAATCCGTTCTTCTCGAGCACCAATCTTTTTTATTCGCCCTCCATGGTACAAAAGGTTAACATCTCCTGTTTCATCAAATCTCTTTTTCAATTTGTGAACCATACTTTGGCTAACGCCGTATATCCTAGCAACAGTATGTTGCGTGAAACCCTCATTTAATAGGCGAATACAATAATTTCTCCTTTCTCTTGTTGTTAATTGTGCCATTATACACTTGTTTATATGAAAATGCAATATTTTTCAATCGAAACTATCGACATGAACAGTATAAACGCAATATGTAGATATTCTGCTGCATTACCAAATGTCAAACACAGCATTTTTTGTTTCCAGTGGTGACTTGATTGTTACAATACTTAGCCCACCAGATAATCGTTACTACCGCAAGTTTTTTAAATGTTTTATATAGGGATTTACCGTGTAATTACAACGAAACTGTAAATTATGATAATACTCATCCGATCAAGAAAAATAAAAAACCGTTTCGAGATATTTTTCTAAGGTTTCCCTTCACAGTTTTAAAATTTTAAAATTATCGTTCATTTTAATCATACAGGGTTCTGCACACAGTTTATTTAAATATACAGATTTTTCGTGACACATGCTTATTAAATGTTTTCGCAGGCACCCTGTATAAGAAATGTCAATTCTAGCTACTGAGGCAGCTAGAGGCATGTAAGCTTACTTGAAAATAAGAAAAAAATCCATTACTAACTTTGTTTTTACAAAGTAAGAGATACATTTCCAAAAAATTGTCCTAATTTCAATAAAAACGCCGTATATTCAAAAATAAGCGAGATATCAAAAATCGGCCAAATTTGTTTTTTCGAATTGGTCCATAGATTACCCCGGTATAAAAAATTTAACTCGATTTTGGTTTTCCTAAATTCTCGGTAAGAATGAAATTTTGATTTTTTTAGGGGTTTAGTTTACACCCCCGTATATTCCTTTTTTGAGCATAATGGAAAATTGATATTCAGACCAGTTTTTGTCGATGAAATTTCCAAAAACGTCCTGAAATCCGTATTTTGATATTCCATATCGTTCAGAAGATATATGTATCGAAACTTACACTAAAAATTTGAATTATTCCAACCTATTGGCCAGCAGTGTAGTTATAACACTCATTAGATAATATTTTGGTTTGTTTAGGCTACATAGAAGCTAATAATTTTTTGGGACTGCATAGGCGATTTGCATAGGCCTATTTAGCTTATGTAACCCGATTAGGGAGATAAAAACGTATATTTTCGGTTTTTCTTAGACCATTATTTTGATCTGAGAGTTGGTCAGTGTGAATAAATCTAGTAACAGAGTACGACCGTTACTCACTTTTCACTTTGATTCACTTTGCCGTTACAATAGATTCTATTAAAAAGTACCTATAGTAGTCGACTAGCAAATATCTTATACCGACAGCGCAAAGGGTTTTCGATCATAATAAAGCCGAGCGCAATTAGTACGTAACCAAATCCTAATAGCAGGGCATCGTTTATGATATTCCGCATTGAAACCGTTCGCAATTGCCACGTAACCAAATCCTAATAGCAGGTCATCGTTTATGATATTCCGCATTGAAACTCTTGACAGATCTCCTTTTAATTCGACATTATCACAATTTAATAACATTCGAATACGAACATTAATTAAAGTGTGATCTATTCTTATTTCATTTCCGTTTTGATAAATACAAAACGTAATAATTCAATTCTAAGAAACAAAACACTATTGTGCTTTCATTTGATATGCAAACTAATGGAATGCGGTGCTCAGTGGCGCGTGCAATTATCCTAATATAGGATAGGGGTGGAACCTTTGATGTAACTGTAACACTCGGAGTAGTTTCCACAAACACCAAAACACTTTCACTTCGCCTTATAGGCGAATAGGAATAGGCCTTCGCCAACTTGGTTGGCGAAACGCGCGTCGAGCGAAGTGAAAGTGTTTTGGTGTTTGTGGAAACTACTCCGACTAATATAGGAAATAAAATAAAAACAATAATCTTATCACTCGCGTAGAACGTAGAACAGAACAGCCGCCCACAACTGCATGGCGAAAAGGACAAATTAAAGACTGGCTGGGAGAAAGAAATATTGAACACGACGATTCACTACTTAAAGCTGATTTGTTGACACTGGCAGGGCAACATTTTCCAGCTTTCAAAGAAGTATGTAGTGGATGAAATGGCAAAAGCAAGATGAATGGAGGTAATTCGATTGCCTCCATATCACTGCGAACAGAACCCAAGTTGTCAGTTGTCTTCTAAGTGAGCGAGAAGGGAAATTTATATGAGTTGAAGAGGGATAGAGACCGATATGGTAATCCGCGGACTGGAGAACCTAGTTCAATTCGCAAGAAGTTGTGGTGGTATACAATTTTACACTAAATATCCTTTTGTATTGCATAGTGATGTGATTTACCGCTTATGTAGTAATGGGTACGGGTTTTCTTAGTAAAATGCCGCACAATTTTTTGCTCTAGTTTGTATATCAAATGGAAACACTATAGCTTTAATCATGACTAAACCAAATCTGTAATGGTAACATTGCTTTAGCATTAGGATAAAAAGTTTGCTTTCCTTCGAATTATTTCGGTTTTCGATCAATAAATTCAGTAATACTAATGATGTAAACGGCTAATGCGTAGGTCCTAGGACCTAGGTCTACCTTTTCTTCAAGTCAAATAAATCGCTTAAAAATTTCATTTATGTTTATGCGATGTTTGTTGTATGAAAAAAAAATGGAAACTAAAAATGTAGGGGACTGTACCCCAAGATGAGACGGTTCCCAAGTCGGGCCATTTTAGAAAAATTATGCCAAGTAACGACATCTACATTAGAGTATTAGAAGCTCTCGGTGAGGTCGCCGGCCGTGTTGAACAATGTGGCAGTTTTACTGGTAAAGTCGGCCAGACAATTTGTTAGTGTTTGCATAAAAAATAATAATTAAATAATTTATAAATATTTTTTAATATTTGGTTCCAATAATATACTGAAAAAATTAACAACGATAAGTAACTATGAAATTTAATATAATTAGCTTATAAGAGTATTTAAAGTTACATAAAAGAAATTACGTTTAAGATTTATATTAAATAGAGGTTATGCTTTTTTCAAAATGGTGCGATTTCCTAAGACAGAAAATTGTAATTATTCCTATGTCGGGACGTCCCATCATGGGAACCAAAAAATGCAAAAGCAAGTTACAAATCAAAATAAAATTGTAACAGAAAATTAAAAGTATCTTGGGCGGTTTAGAATTGTTTTTAATGATGAACAAGAAAATTAAATTATGGAATACATTCTTGAATTGGAAAAGAGATATTTGGAATTAAGTACCTATAAAGAACTTTGTCAGTTGACCTTTGATTTTGCCCATGCCAATAAACTTCCTAACACTTCTAATAAAGATAAAAGAATGGCCTCTAAGAAATGGGTTTACGCGCGTCGACATAGAAATATTTCTCTTAGAAAACCAGAAGCAACCTCTTACGCTAGAGCCACGGGCTTCAACCAAAATGTAGTTCAAACTTTTTTTGATAATCTTGAACACATTTATGACAAACATCAACTCACCCCAGACAACATATAGAACTTTGATGAGATCGGCATGACCACCGTCTAGATATTGTCAAAAGTTCTTGCTCAGAAAGGCAAGTGGGAGGTGTAACAAGTGCTGAAAGAGAAGTTAATGTGACAATAGTTGTTTCTATGAGTGTAAGTGGCCATTTTCTTGTACCTGCTTATATATTTCCCAGGAAGCGAAAAAAACCGGAGCCGATGGACAATACACCTAATGGTAGTCCGGCTCTCCCATAGGTCAAAGAATGGATGGATCGTGACGTATTTTTGCAGTTCATGAAATATTTTGTCTACAAACGAGACCCTCGAGAAAGAAACGAGAGAAAGTTTAAAGGTCATAAGCTTTTGCCGCGAATATGATGTTATTTATTGTACCTACCGCCACATTGTACAGTATGTACACCTAAAATGCAACTGCCAGACGTTTGTTTTTTTAAATCGTTTATGACTTACTGCGATTTGTGCTAGGAAGTACTAGGTGGCTAAAAAATCATTGCGGTCGATCATTCTGTATCAAATCGCAGATGCTATTGCAAAAGCATACGCAAAAGCATCATGTAGAAACTGCGATAAATGCCTTTCGAACTACTGGAACTTGGCCCTTTAATAAAGACATATTTCAAGACTGGGAATATATTTCGCACTTTCTAAAACCACCGAAATGCAAATGGAAACAGAAAATAAGACCCAAAGACAAGAAAATGCATCTACGTCCAAAAAGAGGTCCTTGCTTGATAATCCAACTGGTTCGATGTCGAAACAATCAGCTGCGATTTCAGTTGGGGGCAGCGAATCTGATGATGACCAACCAATATCTTGTTATGAAGTCGAAAAACCAGGTTTCGTCGCAGAAGGTAATAGTAGTAACGGACATTAATCCGCTTCTAAAGGCTAAAAATAAACTCGCAAATACTTCATCGATACATTGAAATCTACAATACTGACAGAAGCACCATACAAAACTGAGTTAGAGGCAAAAGTGAGTGAGAGTTAGATGCAATACCTCAAAATAAAAATGTAAAATCTTGATATTGATGATAATATCCAAAGCGTTCGAAACCATATCACAGATGTTAAAGATTAAAGATAAGATCGCCAATAACTCGATTCCGATGATAAAGATGTTGTCAAAGCACTGAAGACTGGTACAATTGTAATTTATGTTCAACGTGGGTTAACGAGTCTTGTGGAGAGTGATAGACATGTGGACATGCAAAATACAGTAATTTAGCATGTGGTAGTTGTACAATGAAATTGCACTTTTTGAAACTCCCGTCGACCCATCTTGAGAGATAGGTTTCCCCAGATGGGACATTGACAAATTTTCTTAAAAACCAAAAGTAGACATTTTCGTTGTTTTATTTATTAGCTTCATTATTAAAATAAGTTGTTAATTAGCACAATATATTATTATTTCGTTATAATATTTTTTAACTGTTTATAGATTTTCAAATTTTTGCATTTGAATAAAACTGTTCCGTCTTTACACCTCTAATTCTCAACAAAAATATTATTCTGTAAAATCAAAATAAAATACCAATTCTAATATTATTTACTGCCAAATAAGTTTTAAAGCAACAAATGCTCAACGATTTGCGCTGTCTGTATAATTTGTTACCTATGTATCCTTTCTCACTATAAATGGCTCTTATTTTAATAAACAACATTTTTTACCTGGTTTGTCAACGAAATGATTTCACGGTACTTATAGTTTTAATTTTTTTTTAGTTTCAGGCAGGACCAACTAAACTTGTGGTGAATAGGCAACCTTATTTGGCGTTCGTGACAATACGATTATTATCTAATATGTTTTCTTCATTTTCAGATTATAGGTGGATTTTATTATGGATATATTATTTCTTGCTCTATAGAAATACCATTTCTGATTTCATTATTAACTGTTGCTTTAGGAATATGATTTAAGAGATGCATTGGGCAACTATTTTAGAAAATGAAATAAGTCAATGGTTTCTTCATGCGAATATGGAAAGAATGTGTGATGTGTTCAACTTAAATGGGCAAAATCAGATTTCAGATTATTCAAATGACCAAATAAAGTTGGCCTTTGTAGACATTAGAGTTGGTCAAATCAGCTAGAAATGCTCACAAAAAGCTGGTATAAATCTTCCCATTTCCCAATATATGTAAGACACTCACCTCAACATTTATATTCTAATGTATCTGTATGGCATAGGTGTAAAACATACCTGAAACAAACAAAACAAATTTATAATAAGCAGCACACACGGACAACAACAAATAACTTTAGTAGAGATAACAAAGACTGTTTTGCATATTGTTATCGTTTGGAAATCTACAACGTTGTCAATTCTCGTGGTGTCATGTTAACATTCCCCGATACAGAAGTCAATATCGGTGAGCTGGGCACTGATGCAGAAAACAATTACTAAATAGAACTAACAACTACGTTTAAGCTAATCTTGATGCGAGTTGTCTGTGAGAAATGACCGTGAAATATTTGGTGTTCACTGAATAAAACGTAGGACGTGTTGCGGTTAATCAAAAGACGTGATTGAGCACAGTATTGGATTTTCTTGAAAAGTGCTTGAGTGAAAATTTAATTGGTGTAGCATTTTTATGCATAAAATCAACCCCAACTACGATAACGCAACATTAAATAACCCTCGTTATAAGAAATACATTCGAAGATTAAACAAATTACTAGGAGATTATATTGAACTGCAATTTAAGTGGTTTTTGCAGAAAGAAGTTAGTAAATTTCGGAATATATCGGAATTTTTTATCCTACTTGTTTATATCGTTTTAAGCAAAAATAAACTTAGTCTTTATTTTCACATGTAGATGAAAATGTTTCGAAAAAGATTCTGAACAGGGTTGCTTAATGTTTATCACATTTCATGAGCTGAATTCAAAAAAACAAACAAGATCTTTGTATTCAAGGATTGATCGAAGTTTAAGGTTAAAACTCACGGTAAAATAAAAGAAAATGCCACAGCTCGTCAAAATTCATTTACGTATCACTTTTTAACGTAAGATGGGGAAATTATTAAAGTTTGTCTAACAGATTTATTTGTTTGTTTTGACGGTTTAAGTTTAAATCACCAAGGGATATGATATGAGAGGTTGAAAGGTCAGTGGCAATGCGGTTTCCGAACAAATTAGGCTGGCTATGGGAGAGCATATTCAATGCTAAAGGCACTACTTATAGTCTGGGAGGTACTCACTTTTGCACAAGTCATTCGACATGTGGAAGTCTGAGAAAGTTGTTGACAAAAATTTTCTACAAAATCATTTGATGCACGATGAAAATTCTTTATTTTGCATATTTACTAAGTATATTTTATAAATATAATTTTTTTCGATAACTTTCTCGGCCTGCCACAAGTTCACCCCCAAGGTCACGCAGACCGTCGCGTCGATGTAATATTAAGTGACATCACGTGACATCAAGTGACTATCATACAACTATCATATTCCATCGTAGATCAAATGACCTGTCAAAAAGTGACACCTACCTCTCGGACTATCAACTCATCCAAAAATATTAGTCAAAGTATCAATCAAAACAAGCCAACATTCTAGCAGGCATCTTTCTCAGTCTATGTAGATTGAAAAACATAAATATTTATTTAAATAAGGATTGAAATCTAAAAAATGTGGCGTATGACATGCACGTAATAGGATAAATAATATAATAATATAATAATAATAATAAGATATACGACTGCTCAGTTAATTAGCAGGATGATGGATGACCACGTAGATTGCAATACTTAGGATTCAGATTAATTCATGCATAAACGCGAGAGAGGATTACGAATTGCCATTAAATTACTTTGATGGTTGCATTGTTAAATTTACTTTTCCTAATAAATGAAAAAGTTATCTGAGCTGAACTCATTTCGTATGGTGAGAATTGCGAACCTATCAACCTGTCAGTCGACAATCAATAACCACAATACTAAATACCATGAAAGGTTGGATTTAATTGGAGCTTAAATTCAAACCAATTAATTCATATACGAAATTTAACCAAGCGTTGCAGTTACGTATCTTGGGTAGTTTTATAAAAACTTGTTAATAATAATGATGATATCTGCAAAAAAGTGTTAATTTTAGTTCGCTTGGGTTGTCGATTAGGATGTTTTTATCAGTATAAACAACTGACAATTAATGTACTGCGTTTTATTATAACTATTATATATGCTCCACAGTTCATTGACCCACATCATTTATTTATATGTTCCAAACAATCTAAAGTGTTGTACATACCTAGTTTATTTGGTAATAATACGATAGTAGAATGAAGGAAGTAGAAGGAAGGAAGTAGAAGGATAGTAATCAAACCTCATTAAAAATGCGACAAAATAGTATTTCTATAATTTCTGTTGATTGCACTTCATTATAAGTATGTTCCCTAGTTTTAGTAAGCCAGTTGAAATTGTTTTAGTGGAAATTGTTTTAGTGGAAATTGTTTTAGTAGAAATTATATATCTGCTCGAGTTTAACCCTTGTGAAGTGTTTTTGTCTAATGCATTTGAAACGGTTTCATATGGATGGGCTAACCTTAAGCTCTTTTAAAGCTAACTTTAAGCCCTCTCTCCCCCACCCCGCCCCAAGTCGTAGAAAAAATAAATGTAACACTAGCTTGCACTTGCCTTGCAACACGTTGCACCAACAAACATAGAGCTTGCACTAGTTTAGGAGGTATTTAATGTTATTAATGTTTAAAACTGGGGAAGGGCTAATTCGACACTCCCCTCCCAATTATAGAAGAAGAAAAAATTAATCATAAGCTTGCACTATCTTGCTCCACCAAGTACAAAGCTTGCATCGACTTTGTTGAGCGAGCATTTAATAATTATCCTGGCCGCATCAATAGAATGGTTTCTGTATTAAGTATTTTTTCAAAGAGCATTCTTTAAAAAAAAGATTGAAGCGCTTGTCAATTTTCAAACTGACTGACTAGAGAGCTTGAAATAAGAAGTTAATAGACGCGAAGCTGTTCTAAGGCAGAAGATGAACAACAAAGATCATTGATTAGCATAACTTTTCTCTTTATTACTCTATTTATTAATTATTTTGATGCACACCTTGAAGTAATTCCACTCCGGGTACAAATTAAAAATACGAATTACCTACATCCTAAAAGGAGTTATCGGTTATATCTGAGGACTCTGAGGACTCCATAGCCTTTTTATAGCTTAAACAAAAAGCTATAGCTAACAAAAAGCTAGAACGGAAAAGTAACCGTGTAAAATTCCTCTACTTTTTATGGAATTATACATATTTGCGTGTATTGCAGCAAATATGTAAGATCTTTTATGACATTTTACATAATTGCGCAGGGAAACAGTAACATCGTAATCAGCCTTTGTAAAATTCCTCTGCTAATATGTAATATGTAAGACTCTTTGTGGAACTATACATATTTGCATCGAATTACAGTAAATTTACAATTATCGTTTGTAAAATTCCTCTGCTAAAATGTGATATGTAAGACTTTATGGAATTTTACATATATGCATCGGATTACAGTAAATTCGCAATCAGCGTCTGTAAAATTCCTCTGCTAAATGTAAACATACTTAATCATGACTGAAATTTTTCAGAAGACTAATAATTTCACGGAAGTTTGTAAATTTACATAAAAACTAAGGATATCTTACATGATTTTGAAAATTACAGATTAGTCCATGTATATTTACATTATTATTAATATAGATACACATACATTTTTTACAGTGTTCATATTTAAAAGGTAAAAGGTTGAAGGGCTCACAGGGGCGGTCCGAGCACTATAATGCAAACTTCTAACGGAGATCTAACATCTACTACTTTCATTTTTATCATAGAAAAATTAAAAGAAACAAAATTTTTGTTAAGAAAAAACCTTTGTTAATTTTAGAGTAATTTTAAAAATGAGGAATTTTTTAAAGAAATTTGAGAAATACGTATTTAATTTTTCATGTAATTTGTAAAGGGATAACGGTAAATATCCATTCTGGGAATGGCTGGGGTTTTAGCCCTCATTGTATTCTCAAAAATTGTGGCCCATCGTTTTTGCATGAAGTTGCTTTATATTACAGGGGTAAAGAGCGATTATACCGCTCGGCGCCCTCTTATTGAGGTCACATCTTTAGCCAAAAATATTGGCGGTGCTTTATATTACGTTAATCAGTAAAATTTTTAAGCAAAATGCAAATGCAATTAAATGTATACGCAAACCGTAAAAAATAAATAAACCTATGTCTTCCTGTTATAAATTGGGTAACGTATGGATGCCAAAAGGGACAAATAATATATTCATAATTGATTTACACACGTACACAGGTAGATTTCCCTCTGTTATCAGCTATGTTACTGTTGTAGAACATGCACATAAACGAAATAAATACAGTGCATACTCATATTTACACGTAGTTCAAAGACGATAACTTCACTAGCTGTCACGAATTATAAATAACCTTTTGGTAACCACATGAGCGACCGATTTGAAAACGAAATGACTACCGTCCAAAAATGTGAACGCGACAGCACTTAATTTTTGTTGGCTGTTGTTATAATCGTTTGTTATTTATCTCTGTTATTAGTACCGTGTATGATTGTTTCAATATTTACCAAAACAATTTTTAAAACGGGTAGGAGATTGAACACATAATTTGGAGAATTTCTACTTCTTACGTTATTTCCATTACTATGTCGAGTGTCCTGCTTCAAGAGATCAAATCCATATAGTTCATAATTATCTGCACCTATAATAATTTTCATTTATATTTCAGAATTTTTCGATTGTGTACAACACTAAAATAGTTTTCTGCAGGTGAAACTAAAGATATAGCAATAACCGAAATGTATAATGCATTTAAAATATACAACAAAAATCCTGAACTCCAGCAATAAGAGGCGTCGACTTCTAAAGACTGCCTTATCCAAATTTAAGGAAAATACTACTGATGACATCTATGGATAACTATTTGAATTTTTTATTTAATGATATATAATTAGTATTTCCTAAACGCGTCTAATACCGTTTATAATATGGTTTAATTTAAGAGTTATGTATTTCCGAATGTCGTCTTATCCAGTCCTATGAATTGTTGAAACCTCGCCTTATCCGCACATATATAGAACCACCAAAGTTGGTCTTATCCAATGAACATTTATGTGGGAAACAGATATTTGTATTCAAAACTAGCCTTATTTATTTTGTAAGTTTGTCCTAATTATTCCGTGGTTTGTACGAAAGAAGGAAGCTCAGTTTAGCTGTAGAACGAACGTTGAGGTTATAACAGTGTTTCTCTTGCGTTATCAGAATATTATATCTTGTTTTCACGAGAAGAATAGAGAAGACGCAGTACTAAAACATATTACTGAAGCCCCAAGAAACGAGGGAGGAAAGAAAGACACAGATCGAACGAAATGAAAAAAAAACTACAAAGAAGAAGTAAGTGTAAAATCTAAGATTTGCCACAGAAGAACAACACTTTTTCTGTTTTAAGGTATGCACCTAAGAAACCACCATGTTTGCCAAAAGAATGTGATATTTGCGTGATAGTGAAATTTGAGCTAGTGGATTCTCATTATGATCGCATAAAAACCTTATCAGCAAAAATTATTAAATATATATATTTTTTGCAACATGTATATAAATTTTCCAAAAATACTGGGATGGGATACATACTCATATAAAACATAATGATTTGAAATTTGAAGTTCTAGGCCGTAACAATGAAGAGGAAATGAATTTGCCCGAGACCAATGACGAATTCAATGAGATATGTAAAATTTGCAAAAAAATGCGCTATATGTTGCTAATCCATTATTTTAAAATATAATAAAACGCTTCCTATAATATTTCAAGTAGAATACGTCAGAGAAAAGTTATTCGCAATTCTAATAAAATACATAAAGAACCGCTTGAGCAAAAGTTATCTTATAACAGACTGGAATCATTCATGCTTATGAATATGGAAGTTATATTAAACAAAATAAACAAATTAGAACAGAACAGAACAGAGCGATTTATTGAGGCCATCCCTTTTATATTAAATTTTTATTTCTAATGTAGGTACTTTTATCTTATTCCCATATTTTTGATTATATTATATTTTGGATTTTGGTTAGTTTTTTTTGGCAAATAGGTATTTTCTGTTATATTTGTGACCAGAACTAAAGTTAATTTTAGACTATTGTATTTTTTTACAAATGTTTTACCAAAGAATTAGTGAACTAGCTGATGATTATTTTGTTTGTGATATTTACTCCTTTTTTGGTTACATTTTTGAGATTGCAGTTTTTCAGGAAAGCTTGTTTTGTTGCAATATAAATTACTTATTATTTTTGAAGAATATTTGTTATATATTTATAGCTATTTGAGGTTGTATTTTCAATTAAATTTTTCTGTTTGTACCTGTTTGTACCGTTTGTACTGTTTGTAAGTTTTAAAAAAAATAATTGTACATTTATCTTCATCGGATAAAAAATCCTCTATCCTCTATTGGGTTCAAAATATACATTGAAACAAGAAACTTTTTTGCTATTATAGCAAAATGGGGCCAATACGGTACCGATTTTCCCGAGCCCATCCCGTGCCCCATTTACCCCATCCGCCCCTGGCACTGAATACAGTCGACATTGAAACTAGTAGTGGGATTATACATAATTAGGAGGTAGCGCAACTAATTATGGAATAATATGTATATGTAACCAGATATGCAACTATGCAACCAGTTGGGTAAAGTACTATTTTGTGTAACGAGAAGAATTCTGCGGAACGAGCGCTATCGAGATGGTGGACTGTTTTTTTATCCAACCCCATGATATGGATATCTAGTGAAAGGGTTCAAGGGGAAAAAATCAAAATGGCGGAAAACAAGATAGCCGCTATACCAATTTTAAAGAGTTAAGACTCGGCAAAGGTTAGGGATAGTTTGGTGGTGTTCGAACAAATAATGTTGTAGGGACCTACCAGGGCCAATTGCTGGAAATAAAAAAAATTCAAGATGGCGGATCGAAGATGGCGATCAAAAACTTAGTTGCTGCAATCCGTCTGAAATGTAGTTATCCCGGGGTTTTTGGAGTTCCCAATTACGATTTTGTGATCGAATCGAGTCCAATCTTGCAACTGAATTTTAAAAGTTCACCTTAGTTGACGTCATATTATGACTTGTGTAATTTGGCGAGATGGGCGTCGATAGCATTGGTTTGCAATCTATCTATGTGCAATTTATCTAAGAGAAGAAGAGCTCCAAAATCAAACCCGGAACTGTGTTTCGTTGGACACAGTAAGCCTCAAGCTGAAATAAGTAGAGTTAAGTAGAGTCAAATCTAGAAGGTCTCCTTATTGGAGAACTAGACCGTACTAAATTAACAGGCAAACGACCATGCAACAACGACGCATTAAATGATATAAACAGACTTAGAAACATGTCCGACGATAAATAAAAAATAAATTAATAGTAAAAAAAACATTTTTAAAAACAAGCTTTTATTTAAATGCTATGAAAAGAAGATTTTGAAATTTAATAGCTATTTATGTCACCAGTTGGGAAAAGTAACGAGCAGAATCGTAACGAGCAGATTCTGAACGAGCGAGTTCAGCAAAAGGATGCGAGTTACACAAAATAGTGTTTCCCAACGTGTTTCATACAAGATTTCTTTACCTTTACCTATTTTTCACCAATTTTATATTTTATGAGAAGAAAACTGAATATTATACGTTTAAAAACAATCCACTAGGTTACAACGGTGTGACAGCTCGTCACTTTCATAGCTTGTCAGGTCTAAATAACCTACTATGAAATGAACTTTACAAAACCAGTTGCGTAATAGTTTACTTTTCGTAACTGGTTGTGAAAAGTAAGACGTTTCCTAACGTCCAAGGGTTTTGAAAGGCATGAAATAGTGGCCATGTACCTAGGTAGTTTAATGCTCTATTTAATATAATTTGATTTTTTTGTGTGCGATTACTAATTTTATTATTTTATAATAACGTATCGCTGTTTTTTGCAGTAAATGACAGCGATATGAAAAAAAATAAGAAAGTTAGATAAGATTGGACATTTCGGCTTCAATAAAAATACAAATAAGGTAACAGACGAAACAAATCATTTAATATAAATTTTGAAACATCTGAGAGCAAATTTAGAAGAACTAATATGAACAAAATTATAATTTTTGTGCTTGGTGAAGTGATGCCATTTTCTACTAGACAATTGCTGCTTGCTCTACCTACTAACTCAATGACCACATTACACAAAAATGATAATTTTAAGAAATTACATGCTGAAACGCTAACTGTTTAAATCAAGTTGTCTGATTTTTACAGTCATCTGGTGTGTATGTTTTCTGAAGACTCTGCACTTAATAAAGTTTGTTGAGTTAAATACGTTCGACACTCATTAGGTATACATTTTGAATGAAGATTTTTAAATATAACAACATAATATATTTCTCTCAGTATCTATCACAGCTCAGGGAGGAAAGCCATAAATTCACGCATTCAGCTTTTCTTTTCGGGATTTTCGGTAGTGTAAAATCGCGTTTCAGAAAAGTCTGGAAGATAGATTGCCTCAGTAACTACCCCGGCTTATCCTAGGGCCATGTAAATTCGAGCAATCATTCCAGGATACGTAGATAGATGAGATTTGCACTCCACCCAGAAGGAAACGCACGTTACGAGATTTTTTATTGTCAAGTGGAGGGAAATGTTTATTTTATACGAACGTCTTAATAATAATGCTCCTTTGTTTTTTATTAGACTGCTGGGAGTTTCCTTAGTAGATTTGTTGCAGTAGATGTCAATTCGTAGTGTATCATAAATATATTAATATTGAGAACATACACATTCTGGAAATAAAGTTTTTCTATGCTCTGCTTTATACCCAAATAACTTCCAATTTCAGAAATATGGCTACACTGGTAGCTAAATATGGCTATAATTACGTACGTATTATCTGTTATTAATTGAATGGCTTTACCAATTCGATTGCCAATTTGAGCACTAACCAATTCGAGTTATGATATCTTCTCGGGTTGTTAGTCGAGTTTTATATACTACCCAGTCTTTCTAATAACTATGTGTAGTTGACTGACCGCGTATCAGTGGCGGCTCGTGCCAAATTAAACAGGTAGTGCCAAAACTGGCTCCTATAGAGAACTCCTAAAACTACTTAATGTCTTTATGTCTATTTAAAAAAAAAGTTAAAAAATTAATATAATTAACACACGCGATGAAAGTTTTTAACGATAGTTTTAAAGTTTGCGGTAAATTAACTCCATACTTCTCTCCTTTTTGCTTGCAAAATTTTCATTAAAGTTGTCAATACTGTTAAAAATATGTTTCTCCGCCGATAACATCCCTAAGGCACTAAGTCTTTTTTCCTTCATTGTATTCTTGCGAAATGTTTGAACACGTTTAAGCATCGAAAAACAGCGTTCGGCTTCAGATGTTGACATAGGTATGGTTATTAATATACTTAAAAGTTTGAGTTTCTTGAAATGTAGAATTTAAACCTTCTTCATTCAATGAAACGGATAATGGAACTGCTCTAGAGTACTATTTAATTCGTCTCTCTGATATAGTACTTGCAATTCTGTTTTCAGTTGTTTGTTTAAAAAAGGAAATTGTGAACATGTCTCACTCAGAAATGTTTCGGGGAAGTGATGTTTATACGCAGAAAACTTCTCTGACATAAATAAATTGGAAGCTGATAAGTGCCCAGAGAAATTAAATCTTGTTTTGATTTGTGATAATACTGCATCACATACTAAATCTTCCCTTTTTTTGCTGTCTGCTTCAACTCGCCCCTTTTTTCTTGGTGCTTCATCAGTTTCTGTCTGTCATAAGTTGATCTCTTTTTCGATGTTGTCGATGATGCTGTCCATTTGCTCCCGTATAGATTGAATTGCTGCTTCAAAATTTTGCAAATTATTTTTTACTTTGACAGAATCGGTACATACTTGTTGTAACTGATTAAAAACAATTTCTACATGTGGCATTATTCTATGAAAAAGGGATAACCAAAATACAAAATGCTTATCTTGCAGCTTTAATTTGTACCCATTGGCTTGATTAACAGATGATGAATCTCGTGAAATGTCTTGTATGATGTCCATAACAGTAATAAGATCAGTTCTGTTTTCATAAACAATGTGAACACCTCGGGAGTGAAAATTCCATCGAGTTTGGGAAAATCTTGGTAATCTGCGACTAACCACTTCATCTAAAATTTGTGTTCTTTGGGGAGAAACAGAAAAAAAAGAGCACAAGCCAGATAAGTTGGAAAAAAATCCTAACCTGCTTATTGATAGAACATGCACTTCTCATAATTAAATTCATCTGTGCATAGCAGTGTCCGAAATTTGCTTGGGAGTATGTTTCCTTAATAATTGCTTGTACGCCATTTAATCCGCCACTCATGACAGATGCACCATCATAGCTTTGAGCTATTAATTTGTGTGGATTGTTTTTTAATAAGGGATTGAAAACATTTAAGATGCATTCATCAATTGATTTGGCGTCGTGTCCGTCGAGCATGTAAAACCTCCAAAATCTCTCAACAGGTCGTCCTTTACATAAATATCTAAAAACTACAACCAACTGAAATTCGCAAGCCACGTCCGTCGTTTCGTCGGTAATGACTGCAACAAAAGGGGAATTTTCAATTTATTTCTTAACTTCCTCATGATAAATTTCTAACATGCACTGAAGAAGTTCATTTTGGATTGTCTTTGAGGTACCCTTAAAAACACTCGAGCTTTGATTATGTCTTTTTTAAGTCTTTATCCAATTCGGCGCTGATATTTACCAGTTCCTTAAATATGCCCCTATTTGCTGAACCTTCCTTTTCATCGTGACCCCTTAACACTAATTCAAACGCACCACAAAACCGTATACAGTTAATTATTTGGTTGAAAACATATCTATTCTTATCCACTTCATCATTATGTTTAATGAGAGCAGTCCGATAGAGCGAGTTTAATTGTGTCTTTATATTTGACTTACCCAGCATGGAAAAACTGAACACATTTTGTCCCATATATGAACAAGATCGTCCGTGCCATTTATCGACCAAGTTTCATCACCTCCAAACAGGACACATACAAAACAAAACAGTTTATTAGTCTCTTCACATCCACTTAACCAATTATTTTTACCGTAGATAGTTTTATTAAGTTTACGGCATCGAGATTTTTGTCCACTGCCACTTTGTTTTATAATATTTAAATCAGGCGTTGGTCGTCCTAACTCTTTAACTTTAAGTTTTTCTTCCAGGGAAAAGTAACTAAAAGTTTTTAAATCGCCGGTCTTATTCATATTAATTTATTAAATGCCTACTAAAAACTAAACACGCATATAAGTTTACTATTTATCCACACAGACACACTACCCCAATATCCAATAAAATTTAACTACAACAAAACAAATGTGTTCATTCAAAAATAAAAATTGTCCTAGAAAAACACACTACACGTGATGTCAAGACGTGAGCCGTAAACCGACTATGTCAAGAAACTGAGCCGAGCCCGGCACAGAATATTCTTTCCTTTTACAATTTATCCCGTGTAACATTTTGTGGACTACGTTTATCTGTCGCTCACACACGATTCTGGAACATCTATTTCATTTCATCTGTGCCAGTCCATAACTAGCACAAGGAACTTGCAAAACTGTAAACCTGGAAACTGTATACCCTCGGTATATTGGGGTACTACATTAAGTGAATGTCTGAGTAACATAACTGTCAATTATTGTTTTCCATTTCTGCGGTCTTTCGTACTATTTTAATATTGCTGACCTTTAGTAACTATCCTGCTGTGACTTCTCTGCCTCAAACAGTGATACTTTCTAAGGGTATTTCGACAGTCACATTAGCCATCTTCAGGTTCTTCTCTATAACGATTTGTTGCTGCTTCTGGTTATCTACGTACTCGAACTGAACTAATTTGCTCTGTACCTAGGTACCGCTTATACTTTAATGGTAATCTTGGATTAGGATCAATAAAAAATTGCAATAAATATAATAATTTTAATTGTCTTTATATAAAATAATATTATGAAATGTACAAGTATTTGGAAGTCTGCCATTTGTGTATAGGATAAAATCCGGCTCTCAGGTACGTTCCGTTCATTTTGTCGACTTAGAGCAATTTCTCAGATTTTCCAACAACCTTTGTTACTTTAAAATTCTTTCCGGCTCCTTTATACGTTCCAAGTCTCATATAAAGCGAACTCTCAAATGAAAGGGGAGTCAAATTTCTTAATCGAACTTAGTCTCGAACCCAATCCTAATCTTCATCATTATTCTGCACGGTGGTCGGCCTCGCCAACGACATCTGTAATCCCAGCCACGTCTGATCATCAATGCGGAGCCATGTGATCGGAATAGGAATTTCTGAACACCCAAACCCCCGCGATAGAGGCCAATTCTTGCGGCTCTTTAAATCTTGGTAATAATAACTTCTATCTGAATGGGAAAAATAACGTCATAGAAAGAAAGCACTGTATTTTATGCATTTAATTAGACTCGATATTAAACGTCAACAAAATCCAACTTGTTATCACACTTTATATCGATTCAAACTACTAAAGATTATACAAAGTTTTACTGCAAACTTTTCACCATTTTTATTAAACTTTTTATAATATTATTAACAAACGACATACGCGGTTTCAGTCGGCCTAGTTTCTCCACACTATAAACATTCAAAATTATAATAAATTCAAAAACTATATTACTTACAAATATAACTGTTTAATAACATAATCCATCAATATAGTTCACTTCATTATCAATCTCAAATTGTACGTAAAAACCATAATATTTCGTTGTAGAGATTTATTTCCTGAGGAAGAAACAAATAAAGTTTCGAAAGCTTGAAATTTCACAAGAGTGTACGTCTCAATACAATATCACTCCATCTCCGATAATTTTGACAGTTTCATTTATAATTAGTAATGCAGACAAATCAATAAAACTAATATCTTTCATTTTTAGCAAAGAATGCATAAAAAGTAAAAAATGTTTAATTAAATAATAATTACCATTTTTCTAATCACCAAAACCTCCAGAAACAGAATACACAATTACTAGAATTATCAACCAACAATAATCGATACAACTATAATATCATATTCATAAAAATATATTTCTCTATCATATATACCACAACTCTCAGATAATAATTCAAACATATTAAAAACATACGATATTCACACAGAATAAACATACAAACAACTTATAATTCCTTTACACAACATTAAAAGACACTGAAGTCTACACTGGCCAAACAATGCAACTTCTTGAAGAACGTTTAAAATGACACAAATATTCAACTAATATTACAGCTCTAAAAGAAACATTCTAATGAAACAGATCATAAATTTAACTACGAAAATGCCGAAATGCTTAATAAAGAAGAAAATTATAAGACACGTCTAATTATGGAATCAATTTATAATCAAAAAAATCCTACATGCGGATTACAAGATAGATAAAAAAAATATATAGAATATCTTTCTGCAATCTATAATTTATTAAAATAAAAATATTAAACAAATTAGCGAAAAACAATCTTTATACAGTGAGTTTTTACTGCGTATTTGCTCTGTATAGCGTATTTGCTATTTATCAGATAACAATGAGTATTATCCGGGCGGTTGGTATCCTTTTTGGGCGTTTTTTAAAAATATCGGTGAATGTACAGAGTGTTCCATATCTCCTGGACTTTCTTATTTTAAAAGTAACGCCATATATATTTTTTTTAATTCGGAAAGTGCCCAAAATTTTGAGTCAAAAACATGTTTCGCACCCTAGGTTAACCCCCAGGTTTCGGAGATATTTACCATTTTAAGAAAAAAATTACAGATAGAAAGGTCTGGAAGGTGCTCTGTAACTTTTTTCATATGGTATATCTAAATTTAATTTTTGGCACAGCGTAATAACATAGACTGGTCTAAGTTCTTCAATTTAGAATAAGAAAGATAGTTGTTGTCCAGGAGATATGGAACACCCTATAGATTTACCGATATTTTTAAAAAACGCCAATAAAGGATACCAACAACCTGGGATAACAGATTTTTCTCTGATAAATAGTAAATAGCGCTACAGAGCAAATACGCACTAAAAACTCACACTGTATATAAAATTATATACTTACATATAGGTATACCTACTATAAATATACATCTACATAATATTAACACAAATAAAATTATGAATAATAATAAAATATAATACTTATATGCCTATAGTTCGTAGGGTTTCATGTTCTTCCATGTGATACTAATCGAACAGTCTAGTAATCTTATAAATCAATTAAAACTGCCATTTTTCACCCCTTAAAATCATTGCCATCAATTTAATAATATCCTGTACTTACATTGTTATTTTTTTTTAAATCGGTAGTTCCGTTGCTCGTGATATCGTAAAAGACGGACATCCAGTAATACGTGGAATTAAATATTCCTCTCAGACATATAAATTTCAATAAAACATCAATTGAATATTCAAGAACTTGTAACATTCCTGGCGGCTACCTGTGGCGTTAAATCGTATAACTGCTTATAATGAAATGAACAAATAGCACGTTGATGCATGTTATTTGATAGCCGAGTATCGATTTAATGTTAAAGTTATGGAAAGTGCGACATAAAAAATATGATATTCTACAGTAGCATACATTATTAGCATACGATATCATATTTCGAAAACAATTTTATTTATATATTACCGTCAAAAAAGAATTCGCATCTTTTACTTATTATATTATTTAGCATATTTTTGTATGAAATATGTATACAGAAATGTTTCAATTTATTCAATGTCAAGTTCATCAATGTCACCCCAAGAGTTGACAATCAGTTTTAGCAATAATTCATATACATTAATACCTATTTCATAAGAAAAGTAAAAGTGTTAACTTCTAGCACCACGATAAGAAGAAAATATTGCTTCTCTTTACCCAAAGATCTCAACAGTTCCATATAAGTTTATCATTGGTTCATACAAATAATTGATGTTTTAAAAAAATACGCGTGCAATACAGTACACGTGATAGAAGTGAATACTTCTTTATTGATTCGCTAAGAGAGTGTGAGAAAGAGAGAGAGAGAGGAGAGGTATTGTACATATTGGCTTTATGGTAACTCAAGTGTGACACATATGTTCGTGATTCTACATGGTGTAGATTTCTCGAGAATATACCATCACGGATTTAGTCGTGGGAATGTTCCGGTCGTTATCCATATCTAAACCGAATTTCACGAAGAAAGTGAAGTAGTGGCAAGGACTCATCCTCAGCAAAAAGATCATCATCCTTTTGGATCAGATTCGAGAGCCTAATCCAGATATATCCAGCAATATATGCATAAGTAATATTGTATTCTAGTAATTCTATTCTAGAGATGATGAAATAAAAATTATGTTTCCAATGAAACCAAATTCAGGGCCAAATTCCTTGATTCTGTTAAGCCATACCAGGGTAATCACCATTTTTCTTTACAAATGTTGACATTCCCCCCACCACTTAATTTTCAGAGCTATGCAAAACATTTTAATATCAAAGTTATTTAAAAATTTACGACTGCCAAGAACATATTTTCAGTATACCGTATTACGCAAATTAACGAGATTTTTAATTTTTCTAATTTAACGTTACTGTAAAGCCGGCTCATGTCAAAACTGTCTCATCTTCAGAATTTAAAAATAATTTCCAGCGCTTTTGTCCACTTTTATTATAATTTTTTCCCAAACCTTCTGTGTAATACAGTTGATGAATTACCCGGTACATAACAAAATATATTTTCTGTAAAACGTACTCGTAATGGGAAAATTCTACAGCACGAAAACTGAAATTTTGACTTTGGTCGTTGTTTATATTTACGCTATATTTATACGTTACGTTACGTTATATTTATGTACGTATTTATCATTTACTAACCCTTCTCTATGACGTATAACCTTTAAAAAAATACTGTTAATAATAATTTTGTGCTAAAATCTATAAATTTTTCATACACAGACATGATTAACATTAGTACTTTTAGTTGCGATTAAAGTATCGACGAGAATTATTAATGTAGAATATAGAGATCGATGGTAGTGACAGTTTAGGTAATATTTTGGTAGAAAATTTATAAAATAGTTTGTGGCTGTGGTGTGGGTGGCTAATCATGAATAGTGTGACAGCAGTCTTATTGAACTGAAGTTTGTTTTCCTCTTTAATGTCTCCAGTGCCAATCATTGTTTGTTTAATATATTTGATATGTGTTTTAATGGACAAATTATGTTGATTGATGATTAATTTAAGCAATAAATTTCTGTTAACTTCGGTAAAGAGACTATGTATCTATTTGCATCAAATCAATCATTTGTATTTGTATCAAATGCAAAAATTTCTTGTTTAGTAATTCTCCATTTCAATCCTTGTAGCTATAGCAAAAACCGTTGAACTAAATGGTGTCCTATATGTCTCTAAAAATTTAGATTCTTGGACATTCATGTAATTTTTAAAATACCATATGGAGAGGGTAAAGATGCCCATTGAAAGGCTTGTTAAAGTACATTTTACGTAAAGTTATTCACTCCAGTATAAATATAGAACCTGCCCAAAGAAAATAGTCAATAAATTAGTTGATAATCTACTTTGCATTCAAGCCTGCTTTTTGCACATCGCAGTAAGGAAGTTGTTCTACTTTTAGAGCTTATAACTGAACCTGGACAATGCTGCAGCATGATTTAAATGGAGATAAACTACCTGTTTTTTAACACAGAATGACACAAAGCAAAGAAATTATATATTATAACCAGTATAATATGTTAATCTTAGATCTTCATAAGAAAATTAAGTTACATTAGAACCTAATATATAGGGTGGATAAAATTTTCAAATTGTTGATTTTTGCACCACTGCAGAAAATGCTAATTTATTTTACCATGGTAGTCTCTTAGCTGTGTTTTCGATGAAAATATGATCGTCAACAAATCCATTTACATTGGCAGCATACCGTATGATAGATCAGATATCAGATCACAGTTATCTTAGACATATCTACAAAATAAAAGCTCTATGTATATATATATATATATATATATATATATATATATATATATATACATATATATATATATATATATATATATATATATATATATACATATATATATATATATATATATATATATATATATATATATATATATATATATATATATATATATATATATATATATATATATATATATATATAATATATATATATATAATATATATATATATATATATAATATATATATATATATATATATATATATATATATATATATATATATATATATATATATATATATATATATATATATATATATATATATATTTATATTATATATATATATATATATATATATATATATATATATATATATATATATTTATATTATATATATTATATATAATTTATATTTATATATTATATATTATTTAATATAATTTATTTATATTTATATATTATAATTTATATTATATATATATATATATATATATATATTTATATTATATATATATATATATATATATATATATATATATATATATATATATATATATATATATATATATATATATATATATATATATATATATATATATATATATATATATATATATATATATATATATATATATATATATATATATATATATATATATATATATATATATATATATATATATATATATATATATATATATATATATATATATATATATATATATATATATATATATATATATATATATATATATATATATATATATATATATATATATATATATATATATATATATATATATATATATATATATATATATATATATATATATATATATATATATATATATATATATATATATATATATATATATATATATATATATAGCTTTTAGACCATTTGCCTTCACCTTGTGATATTTTTTATATTTTCACCTTGCCAGTTTCATCTATGAAAACAAACTATTGAAAGCTTAGTTCTTTTTTTATGTAGTACCTATCTCAAAAAATTATTTCGTATTAGAGCAACATTAGACGTCCCATAACACCTCGTCTTGAATCATATTTTTTTCAATTTAAAATCAACTTCTTTAAATAAGCATTTTTATAATTTATTTAGGTATATTTAAATTGATATTTCACAATTTATTGCATATAAGTACAATTATATTCGGCAAGCTATAAACCTTTGCTTTAGTTACTCCGATAGAAATAAGTAGTCGCGTCAATGAATCCTTTCCCTCAAAAGTCCTCAAGAGCAACTCCGATTTTGATATTTTTTTGAAATTTTGAAAATTATTTAAAATCAGAAACCTTTTGGGGTGTGTAAGGAATTATTCATATTGTCTAAACAATGTCTATGATATTTATATAAAAAAATTGGTTATTTCTATTTTCTCCTAGAAAAAACTTTATGCATTAAATTCAGTATAAAAAGATTATTACAACGAGTTTATTGAACAAAAACAATGTTAATAAAAGATGTAGATATTAAAAAATAACATATTTTCTTCCGCCTCTTTAAAAGCTTCAGAATTCTATTGTATATGTAATTCATTACTTTCTAGCATATAGCTAGTAAAAGTAGTTGTATTAATAGATTCTACAAGATTTTATGCGTTTTAAAGTTTAACAAAAGTTAAAAAGTTTATCTACCGGATAACTGTAAGCCTAATACTTTTATACATGATACTAAGACTACAAGATACGCTAACGCGCATGCGATCCCCTATCTCTCTCCCTCTGCTGACGTTATTCCGTGACAAATTTCAAATATTCAAATTTGACACATCTTTAAAATACATTATTTTAAAGTTTAAATACATTATTTTATAAGTTTAAATCCGTTATTTTAATTATTTTGGTCATTTGTGATTGTGATAAACAATGGTTTACTGTGCAATGAAGGGTTGTACCAGTAACAATAATAAAAAAAGTAAAAATTCTTCCAGTACATATCGATACTTTAGTTTCCAACTGCAGCAGAGATTTGCAAATTATGAGTGCAAAAGTGCTACCAAACGCATGATTTTAATATTAAAAATGCTAGAATATGTTACATTGTTCTGATTATGATTTTCATGTTAAAGAAAAATTATTGCAATTACTCAAAAATAAGTAGAAGTTGAAAGACAATGCTGTACCTTCACGTCCTTGCCTTTTACTTTTTTCTTTAATTATGGATGACATAATTATATTAATAAATAATTAAAAGTATGAAATATATACGTTCTAAACGAAAATCTTAGCTAAAGGCTAAAGATGCCAAATAAAACTTAGGTTATGGTTATGTCAAAACTTATCTTTCGTGCGGTTGTGTGTATATGCTAAATTGATGCCTGCTCTAAATAGTAAAAAAAACTGCACAATGTACGAATAATAATTATTGTACGATTTTAATCAGCAATATAAATTTAACACTAACAAATTCAAAAACCAAACAAACAACATCCGACATCTACAACAGCAACACGACACGGGAAGAAAATAAAAAAATAACCAAAGCTAAATTGGCGCGTATGTTTAAAGGAAATGTGAATATTATTAGTTATTTTGAGACAGTTTTGATAATTAATTATATAAAATAAACTATCTATATGTATATGTATATTTATATCTATATTTTAGTAATTTTTATGTATAAGGTATTTACTCGTTCACTTGCTTTAACTGTAAAGACCCCGTGCAGTTATAGAAAAGTAAAGGTCTAACGCCGTAATTACTAATTAATGTACAGGTTCTTCACAAACAATCCTTCTACTAAGTACCATTCCAGTTCAAGGATTATAGACGTGGATAGTCATTGAATCCAGTTTGTGCCGTAGTAGACCTACCAGCTCCCAGCTCTCCGACACCAGCTATTTGCCAGTGTTCGGGGTACAGGCCCTTTAATGAGCGGGAATATCATGTTGGTTGGGTTGTCTTGTTCTTTTTTGTACCTACCTATACAGGGCATTTAATAGCTTGGGAGATTATTTTTAATTCATGATAATATATTATGCTAAAAGTAAATGCTTTACAAAAAATAAACCTGATGAAAGTGCTTTAATAACCGAGAAAAATTAAAATATAAAATGTTTCTCAAGTTCATAAACACCCTGTATAATTAAACAATTTCCAAAATAGTTATAACAGTCGAATTATAACGAAACTTTATAATAAAACCGTGTTAAAAGCTTTCGTCTCCATATATCGCCATACATTTTGTCACGGGGTGACGTCATGCGCGAGTTTGTTCAAAACGCGTTTCCCAAGTGATCATATCTTGTACTCTTAGTATCATGACTTTTATATATATAATATTCAAATAGAACAAATATAAATAGAATAGGTTTGTGTTTTCTGTGAATTTCAGTTCCGTCAAAAACTAATGTCACAAAATGTCACTGAAAGTGTGAAGTATTAATAATTTAAATTCAAGTATAAATTATCAATAAAACATCATCGTACATCATTCTAAAGATCCTCAATGAAGGTGAAAGAAGTTGTACAACTTCTAAGTGGTTTGTTTCCGTCTATATGTCAAGATATATAACTCGTAAGTGTGTCTTCCTTATTATTCATCTATTTGCTTATTTCTCTATGTACTGAATTGCTACAAACCCAAGATCCCTTTTCACAAAACAAATATGAATAGCAAAGAACATATATATATATATATATATATATATATATATATATATATATATATATATATATATATATATATATATATATATATATATTGAGAAGAAAATTAGAATTTGTTAATATTATAACTAAATATATATTATACTACATGTAAATAATCATGTAGTATAATAGATAAATTATATTTGAGTTGTGATTATGTTATAAATCACTTAGCATAAAGAGTTCTCGTTGAATTACGAATGCTAAATTATATATATATATATATATATATATATGTATGTATTAAGATATAGAAACGAAAATGATAGCATATACTAAATAGGAACTAGGAATGTAAATAGTAGGTATAGTGTATAATAGTAGACATGAATAGTATATAGCAGGATAGTGTATAGTAGATATAGTGAAGGTATAATGATGCTAAACAGACATAAATACAATAACTAAAGTAAGAAAATGTACATGGGATAGACTTTAGTAAAATTGATTCAAGAGGTCATGAAAACAAATTGAGGAAACCAAAGGAAAAATAATAATAATTGAAAATAGATAATAATAATTGTATATATCCAATTATTATTAACTATTTTAAATTATGTATTAAAAATTGGGGAGACAATTACAGGATAGCAGATAAAGAATTTGGAAGGAGCTGTACAGAGAATCATTAAGAAGATTATTAAGGCGAGGAGAGAAAAGAAGGTTCATAAGTTGAAAATATAGTTTTGTAAGCAGTTGGCAGAGAGGAAAGGAGTTATTGGTTTGCATGAGGCCATAGGTACGGGGCATGCTGAAGTTTTGAGAAAGGTTAGACGGACAAGATTGAGGTGTGATAGTGAAAGCGTATAGAATACGACAGTAACCAAAGTTAAGGTACCTTATCACTTTATGAGTATATAAGTCATGACTATAGAACAATTTTAAATAAAGCTCAAATATATTACATTTTATTGAAAACCACTTGGACGTAAAACATCAAAATTTATACAAATGTAATATATGTCAACAATTTTTATTTTAGGTTACGTATGGATTAGAAATTTTATGATAATATATCAAATATCATTTGCTCGTATCAACAATACAATCATATATGCATATATTTCTGTCATAGTAATTATCTAAGTTGTTTGAATAAATGTGTTAAATTTATATTTGTCATCTTTCTTTGTGTTGTGACTTGTGTGGTTTTCTCTTAGCTTACTTCTAGAGCCACTGCTAAGATAAGAGACTAGGTATATTGATTTAATGAACATAGCCGGAGCATAAGGGGTATATTTCTATATACAAATTTTAATATTTTCAAAAGTAAAAATATTTTTCAATTAAATTTACCCAGTTTAAAAATAATATTATAAAATGTCTGGAGTGCAGACACATCAATGACGTCATAGGCATCTTTGGTCATGTTACAAGTGTGACGTCAAGTTATAATAAATACAATAATTTTTATTTTTTTATTAACTATACTAATATGAATCCGTACGCTAATGTTCTATATGGCTTTCCCGTTTTCTCATTCATAAAATCTCTAATATCAAAAGTTAATAAATCTTTTTTTTATAATCGGTAGGCCAATGTGCTCTCTCTCTATATGGTTTTGTTTAGAGCCTTTAAATATTATCTGACTACGATCCGCAAATTTTTGACCGCATATACGAGTGATGAGGCCAACCAAAAATCTTTCGCTGATTTCTAGGGTGATTTTAGGTCTGGGTGGAGGGGAAAAAAATACTGGTCATGTCTCTCACCGATATTTATATGAGTGCCATGGCCTCCTTGGAAACATTACTCTCACCCACAGTGGCAGAACTGCTACTGATCCTGAATGATTGGTGGTCAATATGAGGTGAAAAGAAGGAAATGTATGCCAAGAAGCAACGGTAGACTATATGGAACGTTTCGTGCAAGCTTTTACAAGGGAAGTTGTATAATGGATGCAAGTTATAAAATTGCAAATATATTCTTGTAAACCCAAAACAGACTCAGTTCCCTGAAGTTTAACTGAATTATATCAAACAATACTATTCTGGGAGGAAAATACCCCTGAAAGACCGATGTGTAAGATGTGCTGTGGAATTATGGCTAGTATGAAAAAGGGACAAACAGATCACCTCACTGAAACTATTCTTAAAAACAAATCGACACTGGAAAACGGAAAACGATAATTGGTACTATACAATGTTCCTGTGGGAAAAGTGCTGTAAATAGAATCACAAACCATTCCCACAGAAAAACGAATTGGAGAAACGGTTGAAAATTAGATACTGGTCATAATAAACCGACTTCAATAAAATCATACTTAAACATTGATCAAGAACATCACAATAAGATTATACCATCGAGGATCTATTACTGCAGATCTCTATTACCTCAAATGCCTCTTAATTTTATGCCGAATTGCTCAGGCACATTTGGTGGTAACAGCCACCCACCAACGGCTACCTTCACCCACATTCCTGTTACCAAGAAACGTGCCTTCACAAGTTGTCAATGGTGATCGGGTATTATATTTATGCAATTGTTCCCGAAAGAAGCGGTCCAGCTACTTTTGGTTCCGTACTGGCTACAATATGTGTATCTGCTACAATCAATGTTTCTGTCTGATTTGCTGATGAACCAGTTGAAATCGCTTGCCAGCGCCATCTGGGCCTCCAGCTCCTTCAGCTATTGATGATAAATATGTGATCAATTCACGCATTGGTAGTCAATAACAAAAAGGCTTTTGCATTCCTAAGTATCTTTTTAAGGTAATTTGCAAATACATAAAACGCACGTCACTGTTAAAGCTGAAGATTATATCTGTCCATAACCACTACTAACCGACCTACAAAAGCAAATATTTTTTTCTTTAAAAAGTCCAACTTGGAAAAAATGCCACTGGGAATTTCATTAAAATATGGAATAGGTAAAAATAATCAGTACAAACTATTTTACTTGCTTTCTTTTAGTATATTTCAACTTTGGTTCGATATTTCTTAATCAAAGTTAACTTGAAAAATAACCGAGAATTTATGTATGCTGTCTGTAGCTAGGCTACGTTTAATAGCGGCATTTTGTCTTAATAAGATCTAGATAACTGATAGTCTCATAACATATAACTCACGAATAACAATTTCTATTCATAAATAAATATATCATTTAATATTTTATGAGATAGTATTCCAAACAAGTCGTTCATATTTAAGCGTCTTACAGGACATATCGAGATTTCCAATTGCAAGTTTTTTAAATACCTATATACTAATATAGAGACTTGCTTTTATGCAACAATTAAATTGCAGGATTTTTGTAATTTGAAACTCAGCTATTTCAGCTGAATTATATATCCAGAACACGTTTTTCTAGCCATAGTGTATACAGATTTTTTTGGATCCGGTAATAACGTCACGTCGTTTTTGCTTTATCAGACGGTCGTTATCTTCGGTTAGTTGTATCCTGACAGAACGACAAGAATAAGGTGGGGAAATGGTTCAGGATTTAGCCGGATTAGGCTGCCTGTAATGTATTTTAGACTCAAATCCCACCTACTGCTACTTCAGCACTGATTACACCAGTGGCATGGCAAAAAGTGGGGCCTATATAATATATAGATGTGTCAGAAACTCATTAATCACCGTGTTGCCATTATACTCGTCGTATTCTTTATCAGTGTCGTGTTTCCATTAATTTTGTAAATTTTGTGTTCGGTCTTAATTATTTTCCAATTTTATTGTAAAGGTGCTATCCCTAATATCTTTATCCTTAATATTTTAATATATGAAGACGTCAGGGGAAAAAGGGGGGATGTCAAAAATTGGTCCAAAATGAGTTACGTATGCCACTCGGGGACTGTCCACTCTTACAGGGAAAAACGGGGAATGTCCGAGTTTGGGTGCATATTAATGCATCAGTTCTATTGTTTTTAATTTAGTTGGTGTTTTGATTATACTATGTCAGTAAGCTGTTATTTACATTTTACAGTGGTTTAGGTTAATAAAAAGTGAAATAGTATAAAAACCAAACATAATGGGCGATGTCAATGAAGATATGCATAGCATGTGTGGAAATAGTGTTTGCACAAAACCCAAGAAAAGAAAGGTACACGGCCGCATTAAGGAAGTCTTTTCACAACTAAAGAGAAGCACACATGAAGCAGGACCGGAATGCAAATGTAAGCGCCTTAAATGCTTTCAAAATTTAATGCTGAGGAAAGACGAAATATTTTAAACAATTTTAATAGAATGCAGAGCAATAATGAACAAAATTTTTATTTGTGTGGACTTATTTCAACAACGAATGTAAAACGAAGACGTCCTCGTCAAAATGAAGACGATGCTTCTCTGCATGAAAAATCTTACAGGTATAAAATTAATGTTGTTAGGGATGGTATAGTTAAAGAAACTATTGTATGCTATAAAGCCTTTTTGGCAATACACGGCATAACTAAAAAGAAACTGGAGTTTTTGCAAAGGTCATTGAAAACAACAGGTCTCCCCCTTAAAGATAAAAGGGGCAAACATTTCGATAGGCCTCACAAAATATCTGACCAAATATATAAAAATGTTATTAATCATATAGCATCTTTTAAGGGACATAAAAGCCATTACACTCTAAATAAATCACAACGATTATATCTTGATGAAAATCTAAATATTACTAAAATGCATGGGTTATATATGCAACTCTACCCTGAGCAACCTATATCGTATGAGTCCTATCGATCAATTTTTAGTACTAAATTTAACATTTCCATTGGGTACCCCCGTAAAGATACATGTAGCATTTGCGACGAGTATAAAGCAAAACAAAAAGAACTGCAGCTAAAACTAAAGAATGTTTCGTCTTCATCAGAAGAAATATTGCAAAGCTTACATTTACTAGAGGTAGAAAATACTCTACACATAAAGAAAGCCCAAGTTTTTTATGATAGAAAGCGCACGCAGAAATACAAATGTCAGCAAGATAAGGACTCAATGCAATTTGCATGGATTTTCAAAAAAAATTGCCAATTCCTAATATAACTACGAACGACGTCTACTATAAAAGGCAGTTATCTGTGTTTTCTTTCAATGTCCATATTCTTGCAAGCAATGAATCTATATTTTATGTATTTCCTGAAACAGTGGCTAAAAAGGGAAGCGATGAAGTTGCGTCAATGTTACATCATTTCATAATGAATTATCTTGATAAAGAAATAAAGCACCTAAACATTTTCTGCGATCCGTGCGGGGGCCAAAATAAAAATTACAATTTGGTTAAATATATGCATTATATCATCCATGAGAAAAAAAGACTACTTTCATTCAAGATAACATTCCCAGTTCGTGGCCACTCATACTTGGAATGTGATCGGAACATGGCATTGCTGAATCAAAAATTTCCTGCAGAATTACCGAGCCATTGGGTTGAAGAATTCACGAAAGCGAGACAAAAACCTTCAACATTTCACGTAGAAAATCTTGAAGAATCTCAGGACTTGTTTAGGAATTGCACTTTATTTTTTGCAGATTTGCCGTATATAAAAAGTGCCCTTTTAAAATACAACCCAATAAAGAAATTGAAGCTGATATCACTCACCCTCGACTTATATCTTACAGAACCTCTTACAATGGCAGTTGGGAGCAAGGTTCGAATTAACACCAAAAGCTAAACGCGTACAGCACAATTTACAGCCTGGAGAATTCCTTTTCCCGTAATTCGGGTAATTTTTAAATTTTTCTAATATCGACGCATTCTTAAATTCTAATATCGACGCAGATCTTAAACGCTTTTGTTCTGTTGAAGCACAGGAATATTATAGCAAATTACCCTTTTCAAAACAAATAGACGATGATGGTCAGAAATATTAAGACTGTCGACTGTTGGTCCCCAGATTCGCCCTTATTACAGTTTAATCATTCTGGTTATTATAATACTTAGAATTTAATATTTCTGTTTTCTGTTTATGTTACTAATAGTTTTATTTAACATATTATTATTATACTATTATACATAGCCAATATAGCTACATTCTTATGGACATTCCTCCTTTTTAGTTTAAATTTCATGACCCTGTCATCCATTTTGTAACTTTTTTTATTAACAATAAAATATTTCTGGAAATCTGTTTACAAGTGTCTCAATACTCTATCACTGAATACAATCAGGTAATTTGTGAATATATATATATATATATATATATATATATATATATATATATATATATATATATATATATATATATATATATATATATATATATATATATATATATATGTCTATAATAATCATGTGTATGGTTCCAAACTGTAAAAAGCTTATTCTGAAACACTATGTCGAAGTGACATTTCCCCTTTATCCCCTGAGGTCTTCATATCCTGAAAATGATAGGTACTAAAAAATATGTTAAAAATTCGCGTTTTTTCTCTTATAATTATCCATCTAGTTGTTTTGCACCATTTGGATTACTGTTGTTTTAAAATTTTATTTTATTTCTAAAAGATCTTTTTCTATATACCTAGTTTACATACATTTTCCCCTGTGATCGAAATTTCCATGTAGGGTATTTACCGCCTTAACATGCTTTTTAAGTAGCGCCATCATGCAAAAACATTCAGTTTACAGTTCATTGTTGTGGGCAGTGTTGCTACGCCAAAGCTGTTTACTGGTGTCCGAAATATATTAAAAACAATTCAAGTGCCACCTGTTGTAAGAATTTAGCTATCTCTTCAGTAAGGTTTCCCTTGTTTTTGAAAGAATTAAGGTAAGCGCTGTTATCATGATATAAAACCATAGCCATACATGTTTGTGTAACCACACGTATTTATATATGTTGGCTAGTTTAGTGAAAGTTATCCTATGAAGTATATCTCTGTTGTATGTGGGGCAAGTCCATATAAATCAAATGGGGCAGCTTCGGAATGTCCGAAGATGCCCATAGGGCGAGTTCAGACAGTACGAAGCTGCCTCACACTTTGCCATTGAAACTTATTTTCGAAATTTCGTATATATAATGGTCAGGTCATACATACGAAAGACAGATCGACCAGAAGTACCCAATAAAACTCATCAGCAATTAAAGATGTAATAAATAAGAAATGTGAGTTCATTGCTGCAACTACCATGGTATTCGGACGTCGAATCTTCACGATTAAGTCTCCAAGGCAAGAGAACAAGACTAATATTGTAGATTCAGGAAATCAGAGCGAAGAAAAACCCTTTCCGAAAGCTTGCGCTAGAAAGACGAACAAAAGATCAAAATTAGTAAGGTCGAAAATCGAGAATCTATACAAGCACCCTGGAAAAAGACAGGATTGGGGAATTAGAAAATACTAGACTTCTGAAATTGTAAATGATTAGAGAAAGATTACGATATTGACCGAAAAAGCAAAGAAGAAAAGTCAATTAAAAAACAACAGAAAATACAAAATGAACAAAGGATATTAATAGAAAAAAGCAGAGAAAAAATCCAAATAAGAATTTTTTTTTAAATATAAAGGAAGAAACAAAAAGAAGACGAAACATGTCATCAGATTCAGACGATGATTTACCTATGAATCTTTAGAAAAAAATCAAGAGGTGATATGTCTGATTCAGACAGTGATATGCAGTCAGCTTCAGTTTTATTCCAACCAAATTTCCCACCACCCCCCAAATTTCATCTTGTTAGGACCTTTTGCGTGGTACATCCATTTTTTCGCCCCGTTGCCTGGCCTATATGGACTAGCGGTAACAAAGGGAAGACGTTTTTTTTCACTGCATGTTTCAAACAATTATATTATAAAATGGCACACTAGCGTAAATGGTGGATGTTTCTGTAAGTATATAGGTATGTATGGCCAGGTTCTTATACTAGCTATATATTAAAATTTACGGATATTATGTGATGCCTGCCTGCCAAAAAAACCTGTTGCCAGAAATCTCCATCTTAAGCGGATTAAGCGAAATTGAACCTTCGACTCTAAAACAGTATGTGGAATAAAAATCCAGTATTTTTATTGAACAAATACCTAATCCGTATATGAAAAACCACTGATCTTACTAATGCAATTCGTGTAGGTCATTCAACTGCAAATACTTATCAAACCGATGGTGACTGCCGGCAATTATGTCGGATATATTGTTCCGGGAAAAGGTCATGAACTGAACTCTAGTTCGAGGTGTCATATTCTGCCTCGGTATTCTTGAGCCCCATACACTTGCAATGAGACTTAGTATATATAGGACTTCATCGTTCACCTACGACCTAGATGGTCAATGCCTATTCTGCCGTGCTAAGCAAGAGTAACTGTAGTTATTTTTGAGTAAAGGAGGGTTTTATGATAAAAATTTTTTCTTATCTTGAGCAGAATTTTTAAGCAAGTTGCGGTACGTTCCATATAAACTTAAGTTCTATTTTTTTAAAGGTACAACATTGGGAAACGGCGGTAACTACAAAGAAACGGCAGTTACGACTTTTTTTACTAATTTATTTTTGTAATGTACGAAAATCGTATCTACAAAATACAAGTTTTACACATTAGTTACATTGTTATTTAACAATAAATGATGCATTGTTAGCACTACCAGGAACCAGTAAACACTACAGATCACACATTGTGCGCGGAGAATTTTTAAGTTATGTAAGTTTAAAACGAAAATAGTCTTACAGGAAATGAGGACCATATACTGATACCAGAGAAAGAGTCGTATCTAACAAATCATTTCACAGATACGACATTTTACTGTAGTAGATGTTACATACGACCTTGTTTATTAGCAACATCCCTATATTTTGCAGATATGACAAAAAATAGACATATGAAGATCACTACTTAAAATGTTGACCAATGTATTAAGCAGTTGGCCTCACTATGATACCACTTCCCATCCTTCATATCTCATATTATGAGAGTGAATATATCTTTGGATAGATATAATAATTGCTTGCTGAACATTTCTAAAAGTTCGAAAGAAGTTTCTAAGTAAGATTTCTAAGAGTTCTAAAAGTTCCCTTTAATAAAAACCTTTTTCAATATCCCTGTAGACATACGACGAATACAAGCTGACCCCTCTCACGGACGCTTATGTATCCCACCTATACTTATCCACCTCAGGCTTTAAACAGTTTAAAGTACGATCGAGCTGCCACCCCACTTTTATAACTTCTTTTGTTCCCCAGGGACATCTGGGAACACGGCAGTTTTCCGACAAACGTATGCTCTTAAGGATAAGGATATTGGGATGTAAACGGCCAACGTAAAACGATTCCGTTCCTAAGTTTTAAGAAGTTCAAAAGATGAATCAGAAGCGTAGTATACATTTTGGTCACACAAAATATATCAGAGTTTATATAGTATGTAAAGTTAAGTATATTATAGTATGTAAATATTACCCCTTACATATTAATTAATATGTAAGGGGGTCCCTCGATCAATAGGTCGGGTACTCTTTATATGTTGTTCAGGATGATTAGAAGATAACAATTCCAAGTTTCCATCATCCCCACCCCTGAGATCGCTTGGGGAAGGGGATATAACCATCAAAAATCGGTACTTTTTTCAGTTTTTGGGCTTTAACGCCTTTGTTGAGCTTTTTAGCGTACGCTTCTTGTAAAAGTTGTGGAAGACGAAACAACATTACAATTTCCTACAACATTAATCTCGTACCTCCTTTCGAACAACCAATACCGCCGGAGTTTTGAAGCGTTGAAGAAAGGGTATAATCGTAACTTTGGCAACATTTTCACATTCCAATGCAAAATCGTTAACATTGGAATATGAGGCCATTTCAATCGTGGGCGAGGATATTGACCAAGTAAGTCAATATTCTACTCATTAGTACTTCACATGAGACTAGCAACGTTTACCTTCGCAAACCTGGGAGAGAACATTCGCCAGATGCATTTTACTCCTCAATAAATTCCACTCATCAGAAAACGTTATAAGTGAATGTGACACTACATCTAACATCTTCAGGTTTGGCATGAATAAATTTTGCATACTCTTCCACATGAACCCCATTTTAGTAGGGATCGCCCAGGAATTCAGGGATCGAGATGCCAGTGTCACAGACATTTTAGAGACAGGAGAACAGATTCTGGTGGCTATGTATGGTTGGATCAGGATTGATCCATCACTGCCCTGCGCCACCCGAGTGCTTGAGCAGCTCAACAAGGCCCAACCTGACCATCAAGCTCCCACCGACGTCAAGTGCAGCACACTACCACTCGCTCAGAACTTACCACCAAGTTATGGCGTGGATCGGAAAGCCCAATACCCATTGGATTTGGGATGGTCCAGTAGTAGCAGAGGTCGTGGCCGGTGCAGACAACGAGGGAAGCTGCTCCATAAGCCTAGCTGAAAATAATTTCATGCAAGTGTGTCATAGGCTGCATGGGAGCGTGTGGCTGTAGGAAAACTGAACTGAATTGCTCCAATTTATGTAGACTGTTAGACGTGTTAGAGCGTAAAAATCTCTTTAATTTTATCGAATTTGCGCGCACGATTTTTGGTCGTCACTGTAAAATGTAGTAAATGTGAAGTATAAAGCCTCGATAAAAGTCTAATTTAATTTAATTCTTTGTAAAAATGGGCTGTTTTTTAGTGATTTTGATATTTTTTCAAGGAGACAACGTCAATACTTTAACCATAATCCAGCCTACACAAACAAATATCCAATATTGCGGAATACAATATATAATGGTGAAGCAAGTGGAAGTTCCGCGTGTACTTTAAATGTCAATGTTCCTACGAGTAGAGAACTTAATCGTTTAAAGGAAGAATGGAAATAAATCATTTTCTAATGAAATCTTAACACATCTTGATAACGATCTAGTAGCCTTTTATATGGCAATTTCCACTTTCTTAAAAAATAGGCAAAAAATTAGTCTAGGTATAGTCTAGGTATAAGAAAAGGGAAAATGTTAAGTATGCAGACAACAAGTTTAGCTAGAAGAAAATCTGCGATGGGTGGCAAAAAACATTCTTCAGCTGGTAGAACGGTGAAAAGCTTGGTAAAAAGAAAGTCCAAAGCACCCCATTCTCTACAAGAATGTGTTAATATGAATATAGGCCTAGGTGAAAATAAATTCAAAAAATTATCTCTATTTTATGTTGGTTACTTATTTATCATTTATAAATCAATGATAAATAATATTACGGTACGTATTTTTATCTTTTGTCTTCAAATGTCTTTTATGAATCAATAAATTAATTACTAAATCAAAAAGTTATTTTTTTCAGCATTATACCTACATTAAAATGGAGCTTTTATCCTCAGTGCTACCTACCTGGAAATTATCTGAAGGTAAGAAACAGCAGACGTTCTAGACCTAGACCGTCTGCTGTTACTGTCATCGCCGAAAGCAAATCGGAAGTCTAGCGCGTCTGCTGTTACTGAATATGGTTGCCGGACCTATTGCGCGAGGGAATCCCCTGACGACTGGGGTATAATAGAAGCTATCAATAGACATGTGTGTTAGAACTAACATGGATGGTTTATTTGGTTTATTTTCTGAATTCTTGGAGCATATATTTTTCAGTGAACGGCATATTTCTTGTAGTTAGAGAGTTAAAATTTCAACCTTGCAGAATATTCTGTTAGACCAACAAAATATATAGGTACCAAATATAACAACAAAGAATTTGGGGTGTTTTTCACATTTCATCTCCTAGAATCACCGTGTGGAGGACTACCGTTCACAATTTCGATGTATTTAAAGGTGACGAATCACAAAATTGGTTACAGCTTTTTAACACAAAGGGCAAGCGAAAATCATTTGTAGATTACTTTCATGTGAAAAAGGGTTTCCTGTGGCAGTTTCGAGCTAATCTGTGGCACTCTTGAGTTATTAATTATTATCTCTGTATGTAAATACCAATCATTCTGCCAGTAGTGACTGCAAGATTAACATAATTAATATCTTATTACTATGTATGAAAGTGAACGAACCGTAGCAAAGTTCAGTTATGTATTCCAATCAGCTATTAAACTAACACCCACATGTGGTGTAAATGAGAGTATAAATAGGCAATAAAACCAAGACTATATAATGTTCCGTTAGAAGTTACTTGCTTAGCGCTGCTTTGTTTTACTGTTCGACATGCTTTCATAAAGAAACAAGCCTTTATACTGAAGTTGACGACCAAAGCCTAGCTACCGTGGTGTGGGCTGAGTAACAACATTTATTGTGTATAAATTATGAGTTATGTTTTCAAGCGCGCAGGTGACTTCAGGTGTAGTCGACGAAATAAAGCAATGAACAGTAAGATGGATCTTAAAGCGGTTATGTGTGTTCGAAATGCATTTTTGCATATAAAAATAGGCATTCTAGAAGTGCATCTCGAAGAGACGATAAAAAAAATTTACAACTGTAAATATTGACGGAAATCAGTTCAGTTTTGCTACTCGATGGTTTTTGGGATCGCTGAACACGAATATCACGACGACAACATTCCGCGATGTACAGATCTGGTCATAAAAAAGTGGGACAGCGATTTTACCCAAGTGAAAATCAGACTTTCAAAAAATGTCACTTTCAAAAGTTATTTTTTTCAGTTTTAAATTAATTTTTAAAACATAGTTTGAAGGAATTATTGCGAAGCTTTTAAATTAAATACATAATGCCTCAGTTGGGCTACGTTGAAAGGGCTAAAATAATTGTTTATCTAGAAGATGGTGTGCCAGTTAGAGAAGAAGTTGCCCGTTTAATGAATCAAAATAAAAACACCGTTCAAAAAATAAAGAATAAATGGGAGGATTTTTGAAACCCTCGACAAGAACAAGCCTCCGGGAAGACCTAGAATCACAACTCAGGAAGAAGATGCAGCTTTGAATTAGCGGGAAATGCAATAGAGCGAACATATTTTACTGGTTCAAGACCAACTGCATGTCGCAGAATAAAAGAAATTATGTCGCTGCTAAAAAAGTATTTTAAAAGAGGAACATAAACAGGTAAGAGTTCTTTTCGCATTAAATAATACATTGTAGACCAAGAGCCCATGTCACTTTTCGAACGCATCATAAGTTTACGCACACTGACCATGGGAACTCGTGGTATCGATGTCGACGATGCTATAGACATGCCCGCCATACATTTTTTCTGGGGCGAAGTGGGGGTAGCAGATTTGCTGCACGGTTATAAAAAAATAGGTGAAAAATATTGAAAGTTCACGACTGAGGGTAGTGGGAAACAAAAGTTTTCAATAAAATAAAGCGACGCTAGCCGGTTGTCAGTCGTCTACAACTTGGCGTTCATCTGCTGCAATGTTCAAAATATGTCAAGAAAACGGGCTCCAAAAAATTTGACAGTTTACGACTGACAATAGGGGGGCCTACCAGTAGCCTTTGAACGACACAAATTTCGTCTGCCAGTCTTTTTCAATGGTGCGGAAGGGCACTGGGTCCTCCGATTTTGGAAAAATTTTAGATATTTTTTTATGATAAGTTTACATTTCAAAATTTAGGGACAAGTTATCTGTTATATCTGTATCTAATAGATATATTTCACATATTATATGGCAATAGTATACAATTCGGCTTACTGTGAAGCAATAGAAATTGTAATAACAATATACTGTTGTGATGTATAATGTAAATAGTCAACAACTATCGTCATTGTCCGAGTAAAAATATTGCTGTCATCACTAGACAAGATTCAAGTTTATAATTGGTGTATTCATTTTACTTTCTATGTCCATATTTTACTCTATTTGCAAATAATCGTCTTCTATTTTGATGTTGACACCGTTTCTGTTACTCATTCACAGTGTGGTGGTGACTTTGTGGGATCACTAAGTATTGGGTAAGCCATCCATGAAAGGAGACACAGTCAGGCTACTTGGTATTAATTTATTTAACTCAGTACATGATCACATAGGCACAGCGAGACGTACAACGTTCATCGTATAAATGCTTACTTGCTTCAACGCATCAATGCCTCAACTCATCAATACATAAATTCTTCTTATGACCCAATTACACTACTTTATATAATGCTCGACCAGGTCAGTACGATGTGTACATGGCCCAGTTTCATTTAGTTGTTATAATAATAGTTGTTAATTAAGTCGACCTAGACTTCAAATATCCTAATCAGGATATTATTGTTTTATATACCTGACATTGTTATATACCGCTTATTTCGGAATGATAAACAGAATAGGAATTAGTTAATTTGGGTAATATGACACTACAAGGTTACATGTTTTGGGATACGTTGTTTTTAACTGTAGCCCAAATTAACTCAATTGGGTTTAAATCTGGATAATACGGCGGTAGACGCAAAACAGTGTGACATGTGCATTGTGCATGTAACATCTCATCAAATTTGTATTTTACTTATTATTTTTAATCAATTCCTATAATTCAGGTTTCAATGCAGTTGGTTGAAAAATATTTTTTCTAGCGAGCCAATATATCATCTCCCCTTTTATTTTATATAGGAGCTCCATAAATATGGATAATATCCATATTTATGGAGCTAGGGGGCATTAGGGGGCTGGTAGGGGGCATTATCGGTTATTACAATGGAATTAGACGGTAGACTTGGAATTAATTTTTGTTCCAGCCATTTACCATAATTTTCAAAATTCGTTTCTAAACTAATCACCTTTTGGTACCTGATTTAAATATTAATACATCATTAGGTATAAAACCCATTTCTCCTCCTACGTGTACAAAAAATAATTAATCTTCATCTATTAGATATATTTGTAAATAATCCTTTTGTAGAATCATTAGTCCAGTTATTATAGCCAAGGAGCTGTAATGGTAAAAAGTCCGAGATGCCGTGGACGTTTGTCGGGTTGATATATGGTGCGGAAGGTCCCCCTGAACCACTCGGAACCCTTAGTTTAGCTTTTGTTTGTGATCTGTAAAATTTATGACCTTGAGAAAGTCACTCCGAATAAACGAAATGTGAAACCTGTCTGCCGACTGAAAATTACATTCTGGGACTCATCAGAAACCCAGTGCTATTTTTTTTGCATTCGGTCCCAGATGTGAAGACCTGTCAAAACCTTTTCCAACCTGTGTTCCCAGGTAGTGTAAACCACCCAGATGTTCTTTGTTACATTTGTGGTGAATATACTGTTAAGGAAAGTAGAAAACCCATATCTGACTTTATAAACAGGGCATTTTTGGCATCAAGTTAAAAGACCAGCATAAATCAAGAGCACCACATTTGGTATGCAAAACATGCGTAGAACATTTGCGACAGTGGACAAACGGAAAGAGAAAGAGCTTAAAATTTGGGGTACCTATATATGGTATGGAGGGAGCCAAAAAACTATCATGATGACCGCTATTTTTGTTCTGTCAACATCAAAGGCATAAATCGCAATACGGCATAAATGGGCATACCCGGAGTCAGCATACATGGAGTCAGCAAGGAGTCAGCACCTCTTACTCATTCTGAAGAAATCCCTATTCCAACGTTCAGTAACTTACCTATGCTTCTGGAGGATGACTCAGATACATAATCTGACGAGGTGCAGTTCCAGAAATGTGAAAATGATAGTGATTTTAAGGGCCCTTTAGCGAGGCCCCAACGTTTCAATCAACAAGAGCTTAATGATTTTGTTATTAGAGATCTGATCCTCTCAAAGGAGTCGTCCGAATTGCTTGCTTTCTTCCAGATTAAATGAAAAGAACTGACTGTGTCCAGGTACTATTATCACATTTTATTGTACCAGAGACAAAGATCTGCTGCCGTATTTCTCTAAAGAAAACAACTTAGTGTTTTGTAATGACATAAGAAGTCTCATGGAGAAAATGGGGTTAAATGAATACACGCCAAGTGAATGGCGTCTTTTTATAGACGGTTCATCTCGAAGTTTAAAATGTGTTCTTTTACACAATGGTAATAAACATGGTTCTATACCTATTGGATATTCTACCATAATGAAAGACGAATACGAGAGAATATTGTTACGTTCACTTTTAGTAGTTAACAATTTGAGTATCCGAAATTTATTGTAGGTATATTTGACGGATAACATTGATTTTAAACAGCGACTAGGCCTTCCCTTTTGCATTTGGTTAGAAATTCAGGTCGGCATATTACTTTCATTAGTCGATGACATCAATATTGCCACAGCGCATTTATTAGATTCTTTGTCATAGATCTTTACCACAAATATCATAGTGCATATCTGTGTCGCCTTAATGTTTTGTGAGGCTAACCTAGGCCAGCAGGTCTATGGTCTTATCGCTTCTAAGCCGAACGCCTAGATGGCATAGTGGGTTTTCTTTGTGTTAAAAATATAAGTGATTTTATTGGGTAAATAAGGTAGTATGTACGTTCCGCCATAAGGGGATAATACAAGGAAATCGTTGTACATGTGTTGAGATTTTGGTCCGCAGTCCGTATATACCACATTAGTGGGATCATTTAACTTTTAACGTTGAGAACCTGCGTTGCGTTGAACCCCTAGAGTTAATTGAGGGACACAGCGGAGCAATCTTTTTGAAGCCGTTTTCCAACTAATTAAGGCTCCATTGTCTTTCGGTGATTGTAAGCCACGCCACCCTTTAGACCATCTTTTAGACCACCTTATACACCACCTGCTTTATTACCACATTTCCTTTGGGCTACTGTGTATAATACTATAATAATAATACTGTGTATAAACAGTATACTGTAAGTATACTGTGTGTATTATTTTTCTTTCCCCCAAGAATTACAGAAAGTGCCAGAAAGTAGATTCGATACCCAGGACAATTTGGGGACTAACTGACTTAGTTGCGCATGGTTAGTAGCGTTCACGGGAATTTTATTTTTGTTAAGAGCCTAGGCAAACTTTTATTGCCCACTTTAAATCGCTATTGATTGTACTCTAAGGGGTAATAACATCAATGGTCCTGAAAAATGTCAAGTATGAAGAGCATCAGTTTTCTGTCGATATAAAAATGATAAACTTTCTCTTTGGGCAACAAAGTCAAAGTATTTACACAAAATATCCTTATTTTTTTATGTCTTTGGGACAGCTGAGCTAAGGCCCAGAACTGGATTATCAGAAACTGGCCTTTAAGAAATATTTAAGTTCAAGAACACAACGTTCTAAACGAAGCTTTGGTTGACAGAAACAAAATCATCTTTCCGTCACTGCATACATGCTGGATCTTATGAAGAAATTTGTTAAGGCTTTACCTCGAGATGGATTGTGTTTTGAGTATTTGAAACAAAAATATCGAAGGCTTAGCGCAGAAAAACTGAAGGCTGGAATTTTTGATGGTCCTCAAATAAGGCAATTTATAAATGACCCGCAGTCCACGCAATCAATAAACGAGCTAGAGTCTAATACCGGTGCTCTTTTGTTGAAGTGGTTAAAAATTTTCTTGGAAATTATAAAGCAGCAAATTACGTTGAATTAGTAGAACAGATTTATTTTAACTTTCACACACTCGGATATAACATGAGCATCAAGGTTTATTACCTTCACCGCTACTTAGATCGTTTTTCAGAAAACTTAGGTGATGTTAGTGAGGAACAGGGGAAAGATTTCATAAACATATTCGCATTATGGAAGAAAGGTACCAAGGAAGATGGGACACTCATATGATGGCCGATTACTGCTGGAATCTGCTGCTGGATTGCTGGAAGCGAGACTGTTTTGGTGAACTTCACGCAAGGAAATCATATGAAAGGAAATTTTTAGGTGATGATTGAGAGTATACATACATTTTTTTTCTGTTAAACAAATACCTCCTACCTATTTTTTTATTTCAGTTGACAGTTATCAAATAGTAATATTTTAAATTCACAACAAAACCTTAAATCTATTTTAGCGGATTGTTCTTAAATACGACAGAAAGAGTAAATTTCGAAAACTAGATCAGATAGAATAGATCTGGCAGCATTTTTTGATTAGGCACCCTAAAATTGCTTAATTACACTTAAAAATCCAAAGCACCAAAATGTGTGTTGGCCAGTGTAATTCTACTAAATTTGAGTCTCCCGCAGCTTAGGCTGAATTTTCTCTTTTCCCCTGCTTGTCTAAATTTTTCTTACTGCGGCACGTATGTCACATTTTGTTAATGGAAATTCCCACATAGCAACATTACAAATTACCACCTCATTATATAAAACATTGGGATGGCCAACTGGACGATGATGTGCTTCAAGACACTTGTTTAACGAGTTGACCATGAGATTTTGTACAATATAGCCACCTGTTATTTAAATGAGCCTTTTTAAATGGCTTCTTTAAAAGTACCCCTAGGAAGTCAAAGTAGCCCTGGTTGACGGTATCAGGTAGCATAGTTAAAATGGGAATCATTATAGGGGAAATGGGGATCATTTTATGTCTACTATGTAACATGACATTTTTTTGAAAATATCTGATAATAAGTAGGGCTAAAAATTTATATTTTTTCTCCTTTTTTAATTTTTTTCTCGATTAATTGTTATTATGCAGAAGCATTTCTTAACTAATAGTTTAATCATGATCTATTATATTGTCAAGAAATAATGAAATAACAAATAATTTATTAACTTTGAATTTCAGATAACAAATATTTTATTTATGGATATACCTGCACATGCTGTATATGCATAGTTACGATAATCCTGATACATTTAAAAATAAAATGATGTGGTAGAAATATGTTTCCGCGCCATGTACCTCATAACTGATTAAAAATTGCATAGTGCGATATAATCATGGGATAACACTAGTCATCTTTTTTCGTTCCATTAAACCAGAACGAGGTGCATAAGGAATGACTTGGCACCGTATAATTAAATAATGATAAATCAGCAATTAGTACAAATTTATCGAATATCAATAAGAAGCAATTATTTGTAATTAATTTCAAATCGATGACTAGCTGATAAGGACTCCTTGCGTCCAATAATAAATAAGTCCCCGTCCCCGTAGGTATGCGAGTCTAGTTAAGCTGTGCTTTGCGGCTTACTCAACTCTAAATTTAAAAATTCCATGTGGATAACTTAAACCTCCTGTATGACATAACAAGCCTATTTTGCACGATTATACTAAGGTATCTATAGTGAAGTATGTTTTGTGAGGGATTTATTAAATGAATAAATCCCTCACAAAACATACTTTACTCATTTATTTTAGTCTAGTCGGAAAAAACATGCACTCAGTGCAAATAATATTACTGGCTAACAACTTTCAAAATGTGGTTAGAATCTCATTGTTTGCGACTAGAATACAAAACTTGTCAAGTTTTTATTAGAGTAGTTTCTTTCGAACCGAATGCAAACATATAAAAAGGACATTAATAAAAAAAAGATAGAAAAATCAAATGAAAATTAATGAGATACTTTGTTTAATGAGACCAGATTTGTCGCAAACGAATACAATGGCGTCCGAAAATATTTTTGTCCATAGGTAACGTGTTATAAATTAATAAAAAACCGGAAATAGAAAAACGTTCATATTTATAGGGAAAATTGCGTCATTTCACCCTTAGTTTCATTGACTCTTCCGAATTAGTCGCAGACGAATACAGTGGCGCCTGAAATTATTTTCGTCGACGGAGATTACGTGTCATAAAACGAAAACCGGAAATAGAAAAAAAAATCACATTGTGAGGAAAATAACGTCGTATCACACTTAGTTCAATGGTATACTCGAGATTTGTCGCGTAGAAATACAGTGGTGTGCTCAAGTATTTTATTTTTAGGAAAATAACTTAATGATGTCCCTAGTTCAACGGTATATACCAGATTTGTCACAAACGAATACAGTGGCGTCCGGAAAAAACCGGAAAAGAGAAAAGTTCATATTTCAAGGAAAATAGCGCCATGATATCTTTATATTTTTTTAGATCAATAGCATATTCCAAATTTTTCGCAGACGAATACTGTGGCCCCAGAATTATTTTGGTCGCTTCATATTACGTAAATATATAACGAAAAACCGAAATTAGAAAATCTAAAGTAGACATTTCATGAGAAATTACATTAATATAATTTGCTTACTTGAGATGTAATTTCCACGTAAGAAAGTAGCATACGATTAATTAGTTGCTGCTTTTCCGTGTTTTATTTTATTTATTAATAAATAGTAACGCCACTGTATGGTTTTCTGAAATAAGAATCCACATCAACTCTAAATTGACATTACCGATCTAAATCTGGTATCCACTTCCGGTAATGTTGCCAAGATGCGCACATGTTAAAATTGGTCGCTGAAAAAATCGTCGCTAACTTCACACCAATTTATTTTTTGGGAATGACGAGATCAATTTTCGATATATAATTTCATATATTATTTACAAGATTTATAAGGGTTTTTTTTGTTAGATAATACCTATGTTATAAACCAACAGAGATTCTTAAAACTGGCGATTTTTAAAGTAATTTAAGTAAAACCACCTAGTTTTCATTTGTAGCCCACTGTGCAGCGGTTAGAACAGTATTATCAGAGTGGCAACCTTAAATTTTACCTTTTACCTTTTAATAATTTACAAAAATGATTGTAACAATCACATATTATGAGCATTTTGCTCACAGCTTTAGAAAATTCGAGACCATTTCAAGTTTACACGGCAAAGGCGGCTGGCGCCCTCTCTAGCTGCGTTTTTAAGTGTCCACCAAATACTAACCCAATTATTTGGTCAGTTAGTTCACCGACTCATTCGTTATAGGACTTTTTTATCTGGGTTCAGGTGACGTGAGCATCATCGGGCGAGTAATCGTGTACAATATTTTTTCTGGTTTTGGGAACTGAAATAATTAGGTAAGTCGTATTTTTTACATATAATATTATACAGTGTGGTCTCATATGTTTTTATTTTTACTTCCTTAGTTGGTGAAACATGAGTCGGGGCAATAAAAACTAGCAGATATTGGCCGGGAGGTTTATGAAAAAGCTTACAGACAGGAATTATTAGCCAAAGTGACTTGGTCAAAAGCAGAAGAGCAAGAAATTTGCGATAACAACGATCCACTAGACATTGAAAGTGATGTCCCAAGTGAGCGTAGTGATCACTATAATAATTCAGAACAGTCCGAGGAAGAAAGCACACGACATTGAGGTCGACAATAATCATAATTTTTCCGGTGAGCATTTTTTTTTGGCAAAGACAAAAGCACCCGGTGGATGGTGCATTTTTCTTCACGACTCAGTGTAGGAACCGCTCGTAAAAATATTGTTATTCGTGTCCCGGGTGTGAAACAAATGGAAAGAAATGCAAAACGTGAAAGGGAGTGTTGGGAGTTATATATTACACCAGCAATGATAGAATATATTGTTCGGTATACAAATATTTATATGAGTAAATTGCGTGAAAAGTAGTAGCGAGAACGAGATTGTCGGGACACAGATACCACAGTAATATATCAACTTTTTATGTCAGTAATATGGAGATATATCCAGGAAAACAACCAAACGGGCCCTACAAATTAGAGAATTCTGCGTCTGCTGTAGTAAAACGAATAGCTGCGCCAATCCTGAATACTGGCAGAAACATTACAATGGATAACTATTTTACATCCATTCCTTTGGCTCGGGACCTGCTTGCTATGAAAACGACGATAGTGGGAACTCTTAGAAAAAACAAAAAAGAGATACCTCCAATATTTTTAGATTCTAAGAGCAGGCCTGCTCCTAGTAGCATGTTTGGATTTCAAAAGGATATTGTCTTAGTCTCTTATAAACCAAAACTAAACAAGCATGTTTTATTGCTGTCAACGTTTCATTCAGGCGACATTATTGATCCTCAATCTGGCGCTATGCAAAAACCAGAAATTATAACATTCTACAACCTTACCAAAGGAGGGGTCGATGTAGTTGATAAACTAAAATCTAATTACTCCGTATCCAGGTTTTGCTGCCGGTGTCCCTTACGAATCTTTTTTACAATTTTGGACGTGGCATGTATCAATTCTAATATTGTCTATAAAAGTAACACAATGATTATTCCTGAACGCAGAATATTTTTGAAAAGTTTAGCAGAACAATTAATTAAGCGCCACTTGATAAATCGCTCATCAATCCGAACTTTACCGTTTGAAATTAGAACACGGATTAGACAAAACCTCAAAATTCCGGAACCAGGAGACGAAGCACGTGAAGTTGCAGCTGGATTTTGTCAAATTTGCACTCGAAGGAAAAACAGAAAGACAAAGAAGCGATGTAGCAGATGTAACATCCCTATCTGCAATGTACATGCCAACTTCAGTTGTCCTTGTTCTGGCATAGTTGACAACAGCGATATTTCAACTGAATAACTTTCTTGCTATAAGAGTTTTTAGGAAACATGTTTTGTTTACATTTCGAATTTGTTATTGATTTTATATAAAATATAACAGCACAGAAATAGCTGCAAATCTCTAAATACATATTTTTAAATTACGGAACTTGTTTTATTAATCTTTTATTTATTAGACTCAATTAAAATGCCAAAATCGGGCCAACAAAGTTGTGTTAGCAAAATACTCCCGCGCGAGTTGTAGCGTAAATAAATTCCGTGGCTAATGTCTGAATTCCTATTTCAAATATTTGAAATAAAACCGCGCGAATTTGTAGAAATTTACCGCGACTCACCATCTACCGTTATTCCTACCTTTCCGTCCCGCTAAATGTCGCGTGCTCCCAGCAAGTACATTTATACGCGATATCCGCAAAATCACTCTCTTTCTGCCGACCTGCTTGCTTGAGCCTGTTGACCGTGGCTTATGTTCGCGAAGATATATCTTCGGTGTTTTAGTGTAGTTATTCTTAATTATCAGGTATAGCCTGAAATATTTTATTATTATTAATATATTTAGTCTATATTTTTTCTATTTTGGGACATTATTATCACTTTATTTTTTTATTGAATTAAATATATATATATATATATAATTTAAATTTGAATCGTACGTTATCCTTCGATTTTAGACTACCTACCTTGTAATTTTGAATCAAAGCTACTGTTTTACCGAATGGTACCATACTTTCAGTTTATTTAGAAGATATTACTTCGACGGCTTAGGCTATAGGTATTTGTTTATATTTTGCATCGGCAAAAAGCAGCATTTATTTCAATTGTTTTATTTAATCGTATAGTGAAAATTTGCATACCACATTCCTGTCTTGATAATATTTTTTTTGCTTTGATAAACTCTAATCTCAATTTTTGGAAATTTAATCAAAATTTACTTCCAATATTTAACATTACAATATTTTCTTATATATTTAAAACTCATATTTTTGAACTATTAATCTAGTTATTTTATTTAAATTCATTTTAGTATAAATTTCACTCTTGATATCCGGTTCAAGCGGGAATTTATACATATTATTTTCTTCCAAATTTGTAAAACCTGATACTGGTAAATTTTTCTTCCACACCTTGATGACCGAGAACAAATTCCGAGAATTTGGTGAGCAGAGCAGATCATTATTACCTATTCCTGAACGTCAGACTGGGACGAAGGTATCTCCTGCAGCCGGCACGTTCCACCCATTGCGGTATACATCGCCCTTCGAGTCTACGTCTCAGCTCAGCTGGACCACCAAGCCGAAGCTTCAGCCTAGGATCCTAGGAAACCCAGCACATTCACGAGGGGATCTCCAGAAAAGAGAAAAGGTATTTTTGTATAATTAATTGCCCCTAGGAATTACCAGGTCTTAAGGAATATTTCCACTTTACTTTTTTTCCAAGGTTTACAATTCACTTTTGTTGTAAATGATAAATTTCTCGACTTGACCTTGTGTCAAGAGTGAACATATTTTTATTGTTTTAACCAAAAGCCCTTCAGGCTACTTAATAAAGTAGGGTCGTTTTAAGGCCTCTCAGGCAACCCAATTGTTAATTTTAATTTAAGAATAACTGTGAACCATCAACTGGTCATAAATATTTTTTTAATATATTGTTTTAAAAAAATCTTTATCTTTTATTTCTCTGGGAAAAGTCTAAGTCACAAGAGGGGTCACAGCTGATAATTATTGGCTGATCATTTCTGCAGTCTTCTGTACTATTTAAGTACTCTTGACCTGGCGTCCAAGTATTTTTATACAAAATTTTAAGTAGGAGTAGATCAAGCCAGTCATTATCAAGCTGTGATTTTTCTGGTGATATATCTAAAGGTATCTAAGTGCAAGCTTCTAGCAAATCCACTTATCCACGACCTCCGTATTTAACTGAGCAGCTGATAGACAACAACAAAAAATTCATTACGTCACATCTCCTGGATGAGAACCCTTTAAAAGGTAATGCAATTAAAGAGGAGAGGTGTTACAGAGTATTGATGCAATTTTTTAGTACGCGAGTGATGCAGGGTTAATATATAATACAGTAATAATGTATCTTCCTTATTCATTTTATAATTGATTTATAACACGACACACTTCTTTTCGGGTTATCTTTCAATGTTTTTTACTGTAATATTAAACTAACAGTTATCAGACGTTTACTGGTTCAAAAACAAGTATTTTCACAACCTTTGAAATGGTGACGTCACTATCAAAATCGGTTAAACCACCACCACGAAGCGTATTAATCAAGAAAAAATGGCTATGATCTGGAGCGATAAATATTAGTGATGTTATAAATCACAACATAATCATCTTCGATACATTAACAAGGTGGGAAATATGGCCGTCAAATTAAACATGACTTGCAAAAAATAAGTGACAATAGGCGCTGGCATGTTGTATGAACAATATCACACATTATCCTTTCCAATTTAAAATACGGTGATGAGTTGCGTCAGTTTATGTAGTACTTTTCATCTGCTCCATTACGAGCCTGCTATGCAAACCTTTATGCAAATGAAGACTCAGCGTTAATGTAAACAAAGCTTTTGTATTTGTACTGTTAATTGCCTTTTGCACGACAGACGAATCAATCATATTTGACAGGGTAGCGACGACATCCATGTTATACGTAAATATGACACGAACCTAGTGTACGATTTCATAGATTTCATTGCTTTAAACCACGAAGACAAGTTGTTGATTATTGTCTCCTCATCTGAAAGTGATATATTACGATGCTTGCTGAACAGTAAAACAGTATTTAAAGTATGGACACAGATAATATTCAATCAATTGATGGCATAGATTAAACGTAATATCAAAGACGAAATATGAAATATAATTTTATTTTCAAATTTATCGTATTTTCAAATAAAATTGTTGAAAAAAAGAGAACACGATTGCTGTATTTTCACTTGTAATCTCCCTAGTACTTGGATTATTACCGGAAATGTTTTCGAGTTGTTTTAGTCGGTCACCGGTCACCGGGAGTCGGTGATTACCGACAATGTTTTAAAATATTATTTATATCTTTTTCTTTATTTAATTTTTCCATATATTCGCGGACAAGAATATCGCTCTCTTCTTCGGAAAATCTGAAAGTGGAGAGTAACTTGTCTAGTTGGTGTTTATATATGGGTCGTGGTCGTTATATATGCAAGATTCGTTACCACACTTCAAGTAATTCTACCCCTCCGTCTCTGTTGATATTGTTTGGGTTCTTGTGTATCTCAATTGCTTCTCTGTAAAGATGGGGCCAAAATCTCCTTTCTCTTACCAACATATTGCTTTCCTGGATTACTATAGAGTGTCCTGTCACTGCTCTATGTCCCACAACAGCTAATTTTTAAGCCAGGTGTAAGGGGGCTATTGTGCTCTTTAAAGCTGGTGCTGATATATCTTCCCATTTGTCCTATGTACACTTTGCCACACGTACAGTGCCGTTCAATTGAAAGAACGATTTTTTAAATTAATGTGAAACAGGCTTTCAGGTAATCAAAACTTGATTGTCAGTTTTATTTGTTTGGCAGTTTTCTAATAATTATTCTATATTTTGAAGTTTTCCTTATAATTATTATTATTATTATGCCGCGCTTAACTGAACCGCAAAAAATGAAAGCTATGATGTTACTGCAGAAAGGATGGTCAATGCAAGCAGTTGCAGATACTTTTAATGTGAGTAAAGGTTGCATTTACAAAATTAAGCAAAAATGGAATGCAGAAGGAACTCTTAAGTACGTCCATAGAGGGGGCCGTCAGAAATTCAGTACTATGGAGGAAGACGAACTCGTCCTTGACCACCTCCGACAGAATCCTTTTGATACAGCAGTGACTGCCTGCTTCTTAACAAATTTTCCTGCCTCGGTGGAAACCGCAAGACGACGTATCAGAGCATCTGAGCTGAAGAATTTTTCGGCTGCAAATAAAGTTGCTCTGTTGCCACGGCATAAGGAGCAGAGGTTAAACTTTGCGAACCAATTTGTCGGTGTGCCACAGGACTTTTGGGACAACACAATTTTTTCAGACGAAAAAGTTTTTCAATCCTACTATGATGGATCTGTGCGTGTATAACCGCCCAAGAAATTGCCGATATGAAGAGCGCTATATAAATCCTACAGCTCGTAGTGGTCACTTCTCTATCAACGTGTGGGCATGGATATGTTGCCAAGGGGCAGGTGTGACTTGGAGAATCAGAGAGCGTCTTACTGGTCAAAGCTACGCGCGCATTGTGGAATATGTTATGTTACCTTCCGTTTCCATTTTATATCCCGAGAACTTCACTTTCCAGCAGGAAAATATTTTTGTTTCCTCTTTCCCTTTTCCATATTTCAATTAAATTAATATTTCAGGATAATTCCTCTATTCACAAATCACGAGTTGTTACTGAATGGCTGAATACCAACCATATTAACACTCTGCCTTGGCTCTCTAAGTCGCCAGATTTAAAACCGATAGAAAATGTATGGGCACAAATGGAAAAAGACATGTATAGCCGAAATTTCCAACCAGCGAACGTAGAAGAACTGTGGTTGGCGATTGAAAATGCCCGGGAAAATATTGGCGATGATTACACCAGGACACTAATATTGTCTATGAGAAATAGGCTTCAAAAAGTTATAAATACGAATGGTGCTTGGACCAAATATTAATTCATAGTAATTTTCTGTTATTTTGTTAATTTAATGGATTTTTTTACAACAGACGTCCTTACCATATAGATTTTCCTTAATAAATACTGTATATTAAATGCTGTCACCCTATAACTGACAGATACTTCAACCTAAAATAATTTTGAATGTGATCTGTTTACAAAAGCCTGCTTCACAGTTTACAAAAGCCTGCCTCACAAAATTTCCAAAACTTCTCATAAGAGTCGTTTACTTTCAATTGAACGGCACTGTACATGGTATACTGACCTGGACTTTGGAGCTCTTCATGGTTTTCACTCGTCTTGGGGAAAGCCAACTCTATCTGCTTTATTTTGCTGAAGATCGTGTTGACATTTCTCTTCTTCAGAAGGGGACTTATTCTGTTGGTGCAACCTGTCACGTAAGGTAGATATGTCGTTGCAGGCAGTGGTGGCTCGTGCCAAATTAAACAGGTAGTGCCAAAACTGGCGAAGACACAATGAAGTGCGAAGTAATTTTCAAGGTCACGCGTTTTCCTAGTACTTCAGAATTTCAATAAAATATACATTTTATTGATTGTTTTGATTTTCAACACACGCATTTATTTTTATAGATAATTTTCAAAAAATGGTCATAATGTATTAGTACAAAATAATTAATCAATATAAAGATTATAGAAGATTACTTACCCACAGTAGATGTAGATTACTTCTAACCTCCTGAGATATAATCCTATAGAGAACTCCAAAAACTACTTAATGTCTTTATGCCTATTTAAAAAAAAAGTTATAAAATTAATTTAATTAACACACACGATGAAAGTTTTTATAGATAGTTTTAAAGTTTGCGGTAAATTAACTCCTTCCTCTCTTTTTTGTTTGCAAAATTTTCAATTACTTTATTATTAAAGTTGTCAATACTCGAGCTTTGAATATGTTTTTTTAAGTCTTTGTCGAATTCGGCGCAAAAATTTAACAGTTCCTTAAATATGCCCCGATTTACTGAACCTTCCTTTTCATCGTGACCCCTTAACGCTAATTCAAACGCACCACAAAACCGTATACCGTTAATTATTTGGTTTAAAACATATCTATTCTTATCCACTTCATAATTATGTTTAATGAGAGCAGTCCGATAAAGCGAGTTTAATTGTCTTTATATTTGACTTACCCAGCATGGGAAAACTGAGCACGTTGTTCATGTGAACTTTAGATTTTTCGTGGGTTTTCATTTTGTCCCATATATGAACAAGATCGTCCGAGCCATTTGTCGACCAAGTTTCATTACCTCCAAACAGGACAAATACAAAACGAAACAGTTTATTAGTCTCTTCGCATCCTAGATTATTTCTAACCTCCTGAGATATAATCCTATAGAGAACTCCTAAAACTACTTAATGTCTTTATGTCTATTTAAAAAAAAGTTATAAAATTAATTTAATTAACACACGCAAAGAAAGTTTATAGACCGCAATGAAAGACTAATAAATAAAACAGTTTATTAGTCTCTTCACATCCACACAACCAATTATTTTTACCGTAGATAGTTTTATTACATTTACGGGATCGAGATTTTTGTCCACTACCACTTTGTTTTATAATATTTAAATCAGGCGTTGGTCGTCCTCTCTTTAACTTTAAGTTTTTCTTCCAGTGAAAAAAGTTACTAAAAGTTTTTAAATCGCCGATCTTATTCATGATTAATTTAATAAATACCTAATAAAAACTAAACACGAATATAAGTTTGCTATAATTTATCACACACAGACACACTAATCCAATTTATCGTGATGTCTGACATAACAGGGAAGCGCGAGCGCGATGCACAAAAACCGACGAGACGACGATGTCAAGAAACTGAGCCAGGCACATAATATTATTTCCTTTTACAATTTATCCCGTGTAAAATTTTTTGTACTACGTTTATCTCTGTCGCTCACACACGATTCTGGAACATCTATTTCATTTCATCTGGGCCAGTTTATAAATAGCACAACGAACTTGTGTGCGAAGACTAAACAAGAAACCGGCATCCGCAGCTAACCGTTTGCGTGCGTCTCGTCGACGGGGCAGTGCGCTATTGCCAGATTTTCTATAAACTCTTGAAGAATGGGGAGCAATGCAGTAGATAGAAAATATGTTTAAATTGAAGATACAGTTAATATTTATGTATTTTTACGAATAACGTGGCACTACCTCACCAGCCGCCACTGGTTGCAGGAACTCTTCTCTCTCCTTTGATTTAGGCCTCCTCCTGATTGCTCGTTCGATATTTCTGGATGTGTAGCCATTCCATCTGAGTGCTGTCCGTGAATAATCCAATTCTTCATCCAGGTGTTCTGGTTCACATATGGCTCGAGCTCTGTGAATTAATGTGTTGTTGACTCCTTGTTTTTGCTGGGTGGTGGTGCGATTCAGTATTCAGGTATCCATCCTATGAGTCGATTTTCTATAGACTTGGTGTCCAAGAGTTCCGTTAGGTTTCCTTTTTACCAGGACATCTAAGAAAGGCAGGACTCCATTTTCTTCCAACTCCATTGTAAACTGGATATCAAGAGGTATTCCATTTATATGGTCTAAGAATCCCCTTGCTGTGTCACGTCCGTGTGACCAGATGACAAAGATGTCATCTATATATCGGAACTAACAGTTGGACTAATACTGCGGACTCCAGGGCTTTCTCCTCAAAGGCTTCCATGTAAATGTTTGCCAAGGCAGGGGATAGAGGTGATCCCGTAACTGCTTCTTCTGTTTGTTTCTAGATTTTTCCTCTGAAGCTGAAGAGGTTGACACAAACTCTTGCTAGGTCTACTAGATTGTCATCCTTATTTTCCAAGGAAAGTCATGTCGTAATTCATCCAAGGCCTCAATGATCGGTATGTTCGTGAAAAGCGACGTTACATCGAAGCTGATTAATATATCGTTTGGCTCCAGTTGGATATCCCTAAGCTTTGCGATGAAGATGAAATCTTCAGAATTTTTGACGTAATGTACTGCATTCCCTATCAGGTCTTTTTGTAACATATCGGGCCAGTGGATGAGTAGCTTATCCTACTGCGCTTACTATTGGTTGGATGGTTACATCTAGCTTGTTTTACTGGAATTAGCCAACTTCAAACAGTTTCTCATTAAACAATCCAAATTTATCCGGTAAAATACTTACGTAAAATAAATACGTAAAATCTTTCAGAAAGAAAATCAAGTTCGCTGGCATTAGCAACGAAAAATTTAGTAAAATTATAGAAATTTGCTTAAGATTCTCCGGCTGGTCGTTAACGATTTTTTTTTTGTGTCGCATCCTTTGAGGGGGGAGTAGAAGTGTCATCAGCATGTATCCAGTATTTTGTAGATGAAATTCATAATGAGGATAATTTAAGTGGAAAGATAGAATATATATATATATATATATATATATATATATATATATATATATATATATATATATATATATATATATATATATATATATATATATATATGTATATATATATGTATATATATATATATATATATATATATATATATATATATATATATATATATATATATATATATATATATATATATATATATATATATATATATTACGTTTTGAATCATTGCATTTAAAGTAAATGTGTAATGTACAATAATGATCTACAGCGAGCGCTTAAGTGCCAATTTATATTCATGGCTGAGTTATTTTAAGTTTAATATTTATAAGTCTTTATGTTATGAATGCAATATTCGCCCCTTGTCGCGCAAAAGAGCTGATATTATGATAATAAGTTGGGGATTTACTTTAAAAAAGTGCTCCTTCTTTCATATTACCAGCGAATACCGGCGCCTGGAAGTTCAGGAAGAAACTGATGGCGATAATAAACTTCAAAGTTTTACATTATATAAAGTTTAGCATAATAATGGAAATAAAAAAGTCGCTACTTCATTGTTGAGTGGTATTCACTGCTAATGATAGCTGTAAGGATGGCTAGAATAAAGTCTGTTTAATTTTAATTAATTTCAATGTACATACGCTAATTTATGCTAATTTCGTTAAAACTGCTAATTATTAAGATTCAGGTAATTCCGTTCTGTTTACCATTTTATAAGTTAACGAGAACATTCAAACTAATATTGACTGACTTGTGGGCTTCCAAAAATAATATATTGTAATATATTAAAAGGAACCTGTTCACTTCGTTTCATACTACTATACCAGGTGTCCCGTTTTTTAACGCCACTATTAGGATCTCGGAAACGGTAAGATATTACAAAGAAATTGTGCTCCTCTATCTATGACTATCTTAAGTGTGTTACGAAGTCTTTGTTCGTTTATTAAATATCACAAAAAAACTAAAAAACGCCGATTTAGAAAATTTTAAATCACTTCGTTATTACGACAGTTATCAATTTGAAAATTGATAAGTTGACATTTTTGGAGGCCTTCAATGGACTGACGGCAATTATTTTTTCCAGCGCCTACTAGTTTTTGAGATACCTATGATGTATAACTTTACTTTTTGTTATAGACACCATATAATTTATTTACTAAATAATACTAATCGATAATTTATGTAGGTATATTAGGTAGAGTTATTTAGGTAGGTATACAAGTCCTTAGAAAAGATAAAAGAAACATTATTTATACAGACGACACCTATATATAGAGCTCTTACATACAGAAAAAGAGTTCCTTTGATAAAAAATTACTTTGAAAAGGTCCCAATTTTAAAAGGGAAACATTGGTCATAGTTCATTCTGGCGATGGTGGGGAGAATGGACTGTTACAGACGCACTTCTTATTTTTAACTCAATGTAATCATTTTTATTCATTAAATACCTTATGAAATTATGGATTATATCCCGGTCCATAGTTATATTGTGTATTTATATTGATAACTTCACACCACAAATCCAACTCCTCCAATTAAAAAATCTACAAATATAAAAATTAATACATTCGATCCAGCCTTGCTATTTTCAGAAGATGAGGTTTAGCGACTTGATCCACCTCATCACAAGTCGTCGAAGATGAGGCACCTCTATCCAACGAGAGAATGGACTTGCTTTGCGCATCGGCGACTAAAGAGGAGGGTCTCTGTAACGAGCTACGCAGGACCGTCATTCGATGAAATAAATTCGTAAGTAGGTGAAATAAATTTTATTTTGAAAACATGAAAACATTTTATTTATTTAACATAAATTTATTATAAATGTATGAGCGTTATGAAAGTAATATAAACCCTAAATATTCCTAAAATAGACATTTCATGATATTTTTATTTTTTTTAATTTTTTTTAATATTTAGCTACAACAATAGTAGGCATTGTTTCATATAATTATAAATTTAAATTAGTTCCGTTACCAGACCGGTTCTATTATATTCTGCTAAAATTTTTTTCATTGTAGTTTTTCCAATGCCCGTTTGTTTGGTTAGTGTTAAAACTGTCTCTTCGTACGACATTTGCGGATTGTCTTCCTTTAATTTCTTATATAAATTTTTTATAATTATTTTTTGACTCTGTCGTTGTGTTTCGACCTAAAATTAAGAACAAAAATAAATCATAGACCACGGTTACTGGTGGTGAATAGTATCCGTATTAAATAAAACATATTTATTATTATATTTCTTTACCTGGCCTCTTTTATTCTTCTTAATTGGCGATAATGGTGGATTTATCTCGTCTCTGGGCTGCTGCCATTCTTATAATAGATTTAAAACTTATTTCACAACCGTAAACAACACAACTAAAATAACCGTACTTGCGAGACTACAAATACAAACTGTGAATAGGTAGGCAGTAGTAGGTACTTTATATAATTAGGTACCAGGTAGGTATCGGATCCAGGCGCCGGCCCTGGCTACCTGCTGAGCCAATTAAGACGTTGAGGGCGGTGAACTAATGTTCTAAGGGGCGGAGTTCTGACCAAAACAGACGAATTTTCGCTCGAGTGCAAGTCCATTCTATCGTCGGATACAGTATAGATCGTTATCAAGATGTGTTAAGATTTCATTAGAAAATGATTTATTTCCATTCTTCCTCTAAACGATTAAGTTCTCTAATCGTAGGAACATTGACAATTAAAGTACACGCGGAACTTCCACTTGCCTCACCATTATATATTGAAGTGTATTCCGCAATATTGGATATTTGTGTAGGCTGGATTATGGTTAAAGTATTGACGTTGTCTCCTTGAAAAAATATCAAAATCACTAAAAAACAGCCCATTTTTACAAAGAATTAAATTAAATTAGACTTTTATCGAGGCTTTATATAGTTACCTTGTATCAACCAAACCTACAGCAAAAATTGGAGAGTCCTGAAGTTTATCAGTCAAAAATATATCGATCATATCGAGCAATTTTTTGAAGCAGTGAATGGAAAAATAAACACACCAGACACACCTCTCATAGGTTAAAGGCTACACTGTATTTAATAATTTACTTTGTTGAAAAATAGTGAAGGTGACAAATCCTTTGCTGTATTTCTTGCCTATTACGGTTCTTCTTGTAATTGATGTGATATGAACCATACTAAACTGACCGTCCGAAAAAATACAGAAACATGTGCACATCATGTTACAAGGGAAGAAGAAAAGGGAAAACTTAGGTTTACGTGTTTGAATACTGATGAAACTAATTGACTGAAATTTGTTTCGTTATGTAATTATTTATTTATGTATTTACCATTTACCTGTATTTCATTGCCCACACAGCATGATCAAAGTGAATGGACAGGTCCTAAGAAACCTTAAAAACACATTGACTACCATTAAAACTGGAACTTCCATAGAGAGTCAAATAGATCTAAATTGGCAGGACAGTTTGGCTGTCATTTAGTGTGAATTACCACGAGGCACAAAATTGCTGGTTTTAGTTATGCTGAACTTTTATTTTTGAAAATGAATCAGTTCTCTAGAGTTACAGAAAAGTGTTTACAAAAATGTAAATGCCCGATGAATAAATAATATCCGGCTTAGGCACGATGTCTTTCCGCCATATTTGCGTATCACCTTCGGATGAGGCGCGAGATGTTGCCGCCCTGAATGTCGACCCCGGTATATCCGGATTAGGCACGATATGTTGCTGCCCTGGTAGATGTGCTGATGGTAGATGTGTTATACTAATACGAGATCCTGATGCATCAGGATTAGGTACGATGCGTTGCCGCCCTATTTGTCGCTCATGGCAGGTTCGGATGATTCACGATTATTTGTTGTGACCCTGAACGTTAAGCCCAGTGCCCCTTCATGAGGCCCGATGTGTGTCCTATATGCTGATCCCAGTAAGGCCAGATGAAGCCAATGAATATGATTCAGCCCTGCTTTTAGATCCAGGATATTCCTGACGTGGTAGATGTATTGGCACCATATACGCGTTGCCGGGAAGCCGGTTTAAATACAATATAATGCCGCCCTATTTGCTCATCCCAATTGCCGCCCTGAACGTCGATCTCGATACGCCTGTATGAGACACGATCTGCTGCTGCCCTGTATATCCTGGTGAAAAATTATTGTCATCAAATGAGGCCAGTAGCGCCGCTAAATATTTTTGTTGTTCTAGTGAAGTTTAATGTTGATACGTCATGTAAGTATTATTTTCATCGTTGTTCAATTATGGCCTAGATTGATTTAATTTCTTTATAAAAATACAATATTACGTATATTTATATTAACATTTACAATATAAATTTATGCCAAAGCGTGCAAAGTAAAACAATTTTCACTCACCGATTATATTGGGGATAGTTAAATCGTTTATTGTACGATTCAAACATCAGATTTCATCGTCAATTTTGATGATTTATGTTATAGAAAAATGTAATATATTGCAAGATGTACAATTTAACTTTCGAACGTTTGTAATATAGCGGCTTCCGAGACGTTCCATAGAAAGTTTTTGATATCATAACTACCGAAAATTCGGGAATAAAGACGTCGGCGATAATAAGTTTTAGGAGGGATAAACTATTTCGGCGAAACGTGCTTAAAAGTTTCGACGTTCGAGGGAGAAATAAACTTTTTCATTCGTCATCCTACTTTGCGACATTTCTTTCTCCCCATTCGCCCTGCTTTTAACGCGGCCCGTCCATTTTCGGTGCTGCCTCAATTTATGTGCTCCTTAAAACGTTTATATTGGCCATATATTCGGCACGAACGCACTACTGATTTCCAGCACTTGCGGGCTCTCCGGAATCCATACGCACTTGTGTTAATGCCATGAAATTGTCAGCATAAATGGGTACTTCTCTGGAAATTTAGTGCAGTATAAGGATTTATCCTCGTTCTGCGTTTACACAACAAATAGATAGTTGTGAAGTTTATATTACATTCAAATAAAAGATTTATCTGCTCGCACGTCATAACGGCATTATTATGTCGTTATAATAATAATAGTTATTATTTTCCAACAGGCATATAATAATATCCAATTACAGAAAAAGTTATGAAAAAAAAAAGAATAAGCATTCTTTTTTTTACACTACATTCGAATATTAAAGCTAAATAAATAATAGATGAGAATTAAATACTAAATAGTAGTAAGAACTAAATTTATTCTCTCCTTTAACTCTATTTTCTCCTTTTTAAAGTATTTTAAAGCTTGTTTTTAAAAATGTTTTATTTATTATTTAATTTAATTAATTTCCTGGCTTGATTTTGGAGCTTTTCTTCTCCTAGACCGATTGCGTATTCTCGCTAAATTACACAAGTCATAGTGTGAAGCCGTTGGCTTCATACGGACTTTTAAAGGCGGACTTTTAAAATTCAGTTGCAAGATTTGACCTGAACAATTCGATCCCAAAATCGTAATCGGGGACTCCAAAAACCCCGGGATAACAACGTTTCAGACGGATTGGGGCAACGAAGTTTTTTGATCGCCATCTAAGATCCGCCATCTTGATTTTTTTTAGTTTGTACTGATTTGATCGAACAACATTTGTTGTTCACCACCACCAAACTATCCTTAACCGTTGCCTAGTTATAAAGTTTTAAAATTGGTATGGCGTCCATCTTGTATTTAGAATGACGTAATTTTATTTTCATAAGCTCCTCAGTAAACCCTCCCATTTGATACTCATATCATGGAAGTGTATAAAACATCACTAGTTCGCCATAGTGAATTTATAATGACGTCACTTAGCTAACCATCCATCGTCATCCACACTAAATGTGCGTGCAAAACTTCAGCTCAATCGGTCGAGGATAACTGCTTTAAAATTCAGTTGCAATATTTGTCCCCAACAAACATATATACATACTTAAATACATACAATCATACAAACATAGCAAGTTAAATAAACGTTTGCAAAAAATAATACAAAAATGTTAATAGACCACAGTTAGCTTCATAGGTGTGAATTATCCCTCGAAAGATATCAATATGGATGTCGCATATAGATGAGATTAAATGCAGCGTATGCAGATGCATTAAATATTGGCGATTACATTTTGTAGGTACTTGCAAAATTACAATAAATTGTTTCGAGGATCAAATTATAACTAATTTCACTGCTAAACCAAGTGTTTTATATTTTAAAGAAAGGACTAAAAAATTAATAAATGAAGAGTGGTAAAAGAAAAGAAAAGATTCTGCTTGTGAACAAAGGCTAAGAATTGTGTCTGCTGCTGAATATATATGATGTTAACATATACGATGGATATATGTGAAGTAGATGGAATACCTGAAACCCTGTCTGTTTTCCAAATCTAATCCAAATCTTAGGCAATAGGCGTAATAAAGGAACGTTTCCATTTTGTGAAAAGAAATCTTGGGTTGGTAGCAATTAATTACATAGAGAAATAAGCAAATAGATGAATACTAAGGAAGACACACTTACCAGTTGTATACCTGGACATAATATATATATATATATATATATATATATATATATATATATATATATATATATATATATATATATATATATATATATATATATATATATATATATATATATATATATATATATATATATATATATATATATATATATATATATATATATATATATATATATATATATATATATATATATATATATATATATATATATATATATATATATATATATATATATATATATATATATATATATATATATATATATATATATATATATATATATATATATATATATATATATATATATATATATATATATATATATACGGAAACCAACCATTTAGAAGTAGTACGTTCTTTCACCTTCATTGAGGATCTTCAGAGTGATGTACGATTTGTTTCATTGATAATTTATACAAATTTGAAACAAATCGAAGTACATCACTCTGAAGATCCTCAATGAAGGTGAAAGAACTAGTACAACTTCTAAGTGGTTCGTTTCCGTGTGTATGTCCAGATATACTACTGGTGCCTTCCTTATTATTCGTCTATTTGCTTATTTCTCTGTGTAATGAAATGCTACAAGACTAGTATACTACATAGACAAATACTACTAGTTATACAAGAAGCTTACTTTTAAGCTTCTTGTAAAGCTAAATAATTTAGAATATGAACAATGGTGCGAATTTCAGATGAACATGTTTTTATCGATTAATGCAAGATTTATTAAAAAAATGTCCTCACAAAATAAAAAATTAAAATGATTGACTACTAATGTACCAAAAAATTTTCCTGAGAAGGGGTTGTTAACATTGTGGAAAATCACTCGTCACACTCGTTTGATAAAGAAGAACTTGAGCTTCTAAACAAGGGTTTAAACTTTGCTGTAGCCCCTTCTGATGATATCTTGCATGATGTGGCAGGGATTGAAAGTTCAATTCAATATCTGCCTGATTCATCCAAGGGTCTCGTCAGAGTAGCTTGCAGGAATAAAATTTCTAGAAATATAATTAATAACGTAGACAATAGAAAGTCATGCTCAAAGAAGCATAGGAAGATTATCAAAAGGTTGCGCGAGAAAGACTGTTTTTATTTAAAAGCAGATAAAGGTAATAAGGTTGTTATTTTAGATAAAGAGGACTATTATAAACGGGTACACAACCTAATTACTAATGGTCCTTATGAAGAACTTACTAGAAACCAAGAAAGGAACAGCAATGGGTAACTGTTTATCGCCCTTCATTGCTGGTGTCTGCACGAGTCAATTTGAAACTGAAGCAAAAGAAGAATTCGAGTATTTTCCTAGGATTTGGCTGAGATATGTGGATGACATTTTTGCCGTGTTTAACACTAATATTGCGGATGTAGGAAACTTCATTTCCAAATTAAACAGTCGTTTTACTTCTGTAAAGTTTACATATGAACTAGAAAATAATGGAAAACTTCCATTTTTAGATGTATTAGTAATTAAAAATAGTGACAATAGGTTAGAATTTGATATATATATATATATATATATATATATATATATATATATATATATATATATATATATATATATATATATATATATATATATATATATATATATATATATATATATATATATATATATATATATATATATATATATATATATATATATATATATATATATATATATATATATATATATATATATATATATATATATATATATATATATATATATATATATATATATATATATATATATATATATATATATATATATATATATATATATATATATATATATATATATATATATATATATATATATATATATATATATATATATATATATATATATATATATATATATATATATATATATATATATATATATATATATATATATATATATATATATATATATATATATATATATATATATATATATATATATATATATATATATATATATATATATATATATATATATATATATATATATATATATATATATATATATATATATATATATATATATATATATATATATATATATATATATATATATATATATATATATATATATATATATATATATATATATATATATATATATATATATATATATATATATATATATATATATATATATATATATATATATATATATATATATATATATATATATATATATATATATATATATATATATATATATATATATATATATATATATATATATATATATATATATATATATATATAGGAAAGATACCAGTACGGTCAGATATATCCCTAATTACTCTGACCACTTGTATCAACACAAAATGGAGAGTTTTAATTTTCTTGTTCATCGTTTACTAAACTTCCCCCTCAATAATGAGAGGATGAAAAAGAAAAAGTATTAATTAAGGATATAGCTGTGAGTAATGGTTATCCTAGAGATATAGTTGAAAGACTAATTAGGAAGCGTAAATTTAAGGACACACTTCGTAACTCTAAGAATTTCAAAATGATATAGAGGCTCCAAAATATGTATCCATCCCGTACGAACCCCGATTTACCCGTGGTTTAAGTAAGGTCTTCAGAAACGTGGGTACAACAGCAATTCATTCATCGAGGGATAAGTTACAGCAACTCCTAGACAATCCAAAGGATAAAATTGTTCCAAATGAAAGGTCGGGGATTTACGAAATTAGTTGTAATGATTGTGATCGAAAATATGTTGGACAAACGAGACTATCAATTAACACCAGGTTTAAAGAGCATATGGCTCATCTAAAATATGGAAGAACAGATAAGTCTAGTGTTGCACAACGTTCTTGCTTTTGACAACGATCATAGAATAGATATTAGTAATTTAAGGTTAGCTATAAATGTGACCAATAATAGACAGTTGGATGTATTTGAGAGTATAAAAATTATGAAATGTAAAAATAGTATGAGTAGCCTATACCGTATAGCCCGCTTTACGTGTTGCTTAGCAACCGATCATTGAAGCGTGATTAGTCACGCATAGTCACGCATAAATTTCATGGTGATATCATTAGTGACGTCACAATTTTTTTAGTTTAATATTAGTTTTAATCGTCTCCGGATGATGACAACTTGGTTGGCGAAGCGCGCGTCGAGCGAAGTAAAAGTGTTTTGCTGTTTGTGGAAACTACTTCGAGTGTTAAGCTGATTAAAATCAAAAGTTATTAAAGCAAAACTAAAAACAAACAAAAAAGTTAAGGACAACCGTAAAAAGTGCAAAACTTTTTGGCCCACCCGGTATAAAACTTTACGACTTTAATTCGCATTAAATGGCAACATAATGAATCGATTTTTCCTGTATTTATAAAAATTCGCATCAATTTTATTTCTCCCTATCCCTTGAAATACCATATTCAAATCATAGATATAATTGACTGATTCCATTTTATAGAGGTGCATGGGGGAATTTAAAAAAGGATATGAGCTATCAATGGCATATGTGCCCCATTTAAATTTAGAGTATAGTAGGGGGAGGAAAGGTATCTATCTAGGGTGAATACAAACGAATAGAGAGCATTGGCTTTGCATATGGAGCTGTCATATTTAGAGAACTAAATGGTTTCAGATATTGGGAGTTATTTTTATTGTGGGGAATACAATAATTGGTATGCTACGAGGGAAATTGGCACAGATTTCATTGTATTCAGGGTATGATACCCACTTTAGATAGATATTTATGTTAAAATAAAAAATAAATGCTATAAAATGATTGCATAAGTATACAGGGTGTCCCACGGTGACATTACACATATTTCAGAGACTACTTCGATTTTAATTTGAATTGTCATAAGGATTCCTATTCTTAAGGTTAACAGTTTCTGATACATTTATGACGCACTAAAAAGTGTAGGTATATCGATGTTTACATTTAAACATTGATAAATCTAACACTAGGAGTAGTTTCCACAAACAGCAAAACACTTTCCCTTCGCTCGACGCGCATTTCGCCAACCAAGTTGGCATCATGCGGAGACAATTAAAACTAATCTTAAACTACAAAATCTACCATATTTATACTATTTTCATGGTGACGTCACTAATGATATCACCGTGAAATTTACGTGTGACTAATCACACTTCAATGATCGGTTGCTAAGCAACGCGTAAAGCGGGCTATACGGTATAGCTCCCTTGTCGCTATTCATACTAGTTTTATATTTTATAATTTCTATGCTCTCAAATGCATCCAACTGTCTATTATTGGTCATATTTCTAAATAATCTTAAATTACTATACTAATATCTAAATATCTATTCTATGATTGTTGTCAAAAGCATGTTGTGCAACACTAGACTTATCTGTTCCTCCATATTTTAGATGAGCCATATGCTCTTTAAATCTGGTGTTAATTGATCATCTCGTTTGTCCAATATATTTTCGATCACAATCATTACAACTAATTTCGTAAATCCCAGACCTTTCATTTGGAACAATTTTATCCTTTGGATTGTCTAAAAGTTGTTGTAATTTATTACTCGACGAATGAATCGCTGTTATACCCACGTTTTTGAAGACCTTACTCAAACCACGAGTAAACCGGGGTTTGTACGGGGTGGATACATATTTTGGAGTCTCTATATCCTTTTGAAAGGTCGTAGAATTACGAAGTGTGTCCTTAAATTTACGCTTCCTAATTAGTGTTTCAACTATATCTCTAGGATAACCATTACTCACAGCCATATATTTAATTAATACTTTTTCTTTTTCAAACCTCTCATTACTAAGAGGGAAACTTAGTAAATGATGGACAAGAGAATTAAAACTTGCCATTTTATGTTGATAGCAGTGGTGAGAGTCATTAGGGATATATCTAATCGTACTGGTATCTTTTCTATATATACCAAATTCTAACCTATTGTGACTATTTTTAATTACTAATACATCTAAAAATGGAAGTTTTCTTCCTAGTTCATATGTAAACTTTACAGAAGTGAAACAACTATTTAATTTGGAAATGAAGTTTTCCACATCTGCAATCTTAGTGTCAAACACGGCAAAAATATCATCCACATACCTCAGCCAAATCCTAGGAAAATACTCGATTTCCTCTTTTGCTTCAGTTTCAAATCGACTCATGAAGACATTAGCAATAAAAGGCGATAAACAGTTACCCATTGCGGTTCCTTCATGTTGTTCATAGAACTTGTCATTGAAACAGAAGCAATTTTGTTTCATACAAAGTTTTGTAAGGTTTATATATTCTTCTATTACTTCTTTTCTATAGTTGTTTAATTCGAGTAAATCCTCAAGGTAGTCCAAGGTCTGTGGAATTGGTACACTAGGAAATAATGAACAAACATCAAAGGAAATCAAAATTTCACCCTCTTGCAATTAAATATTCTTGACCTTATCAATGAAATAATTCGAATTTTTAACTGAAAAACTAGGCTGTGCAAGGTTGCCCACCTTTCAAATTCATTCAGTTTGTCAACAATTTTGATAAGTGATAAGTCGGAGATCCAATAGACGATACTATTGGACGCACCGACTTCCCTGGCTTATGAATTATTGGTAGACAATACAATCTAGGTACAGTAGGGTTAGATACACGTAACCTATTCTTAACAGGTGGAGTAATAAGGTTGTTACATGATTTGAGGACATTTTATATTTCGTGGTCATTCTTGGTAAAGGGTTTCTAGTAAGTTCTTTATAAGGACCATTACTAATTAGGTTGTTTACCCGTTCATAATAGTCCTCTTTATTTAAAATAACAACCTTATTACCTTTATCTGGTTTTACATAAAAACAGTCTTTCTCGCGCATAGTTTTGATAGTCTTTCTAGGATTCTTTGAGCATGACTTTCTATTGTCTACGTTATTCATTATATTTTTAGAAATTTGGTTCCTGCAAGCCACTCTGACGAGACCTCTGAAAGTGTTTTGGTGTTTGTGGAAACTACTTCGAGTGTTATAGTTACATCAAAGGTTCCAGCCCTACCCAGTAGGATTGATAAATCTATATCAAGTTTTTGACACATGAACTAAATGAGAGCACGACAAAACACAGAACAACGCTTGACGAAGTGTTTTTAGATATTTAAATAAACTTGAATCTAGAGCCTTTATAGCATATTTTAGCTTCCATAAGCCTAGTTTCATTCTTAGCATATAATAGCAATGAATAAGTCCAATCAGAGCAAATTTCTACAATATAATAGGTGTGTCCACAAAAAAATAATATACATTAGAAGTAGTGAGGAATGAAACTTTTGACCTAATAATAGCAATATTAGAACTGTGCCTGAAAAAAGTCAATCCGAACCACAACATCGTCCGTAGAAAGTGCTTGCTTTATTTGAATCGGATAAACGCATTGTCATTGGTTTGACGTCACACGCTTGCTAAGTCTGCAGGCGCGATAGAGCAACCGTTTTTTTTTAATCACTGCCAAATTCAAAAGATGTGTATTTTAGAATAATAAAGCTAGAGCGATAAAATGTATAGGGAACATAACTAAAAGTCTAAGCTTCCCTGTCATCATTTCAAAATGACTTAATTTCATACAGGGTGGTAGAAACTTAATGCCGAATTTAATCAACTTTAAACCATCTTAACATATTTTTTTTAATAGAACACCATCTATATTTTTACGCAACCAGATGAATAATTTTGTTCTCTTTGATAGCTGTGAAATTTTTAGTGGAATTTCAAAATTTAGGTAGATTAGGATCTAATCTATCCTAATCTAAGAACCTGTAACAAAATAGTAAAGTCCAGGCCATAATTATGTTTGGGAAGTAATAGCGACCCAATTCGGTGGTCCTTTGCTTATTGTTTAAGGAATTCTAAGAATTGCTTCTCAGTTGTACTAGATTATGAGGTTCGGAAAAAGGCATAAAATTTGCGTAACAAATTTATAGTAGTGTGTTAAAGTTGTTCATGAGTTTATGTTGCATGGATCTTGAATAAAAGAAATTTTGAGGCTGAAACTGCGCTCACATTATCTATAACTAGGAAATACGTGGAAATTTAAGACCAAGTCGTATATCAAAAAAGTGTAATTTCAACCGTATCCAATTGAGAAAGATATTTTTGTCAGAGGAAAAAGTTAATCGATTGCACCTCGCACAGTGTTAGTAATTAAAATGGAACGGACACTTTTCATCGGTAACAGATCACAGGACATAAAATATTTATATTTATGAACATATTATTACATGGAAGGTTATTGTAAATATGTATTAAAATAACTGCTTTTACAATTATTAAGTATAATAAAAGTGTAATCGATTGGTGACACCTAGCTTTATCATGGCAACATTTATAGACATTTATAGACATTTCAATGGAAACAAAATTGACTTATGGTTATGGCTTCTAAATATGTTTCTGCGCTATAAGTTCCAGCGGTAATAACAGTAGGTCTCCCATTATATAGCCATAAGAGCGACTAGATGCATACAAGAAATATGTCACTATAACTAACACAATGATTTCTATATATCGTTACATCTTATTTTTCCTTTTCAATTTTTTACGTGATAAATTGTAACTTTCTGTCCCCATTTATTTGACTGTAACGACTGACTGTGATGAATCGAGTTGGACTATTAAAGACGAATGCCATTAGAAGATAGCGCAACAATTGCAACAGAGAATTCTACTAGCATTCTTTGTTAAATGATCATCCGATATTGCGAAATGCAGGACGGCTCTGAAGCGGTGAAGCTTTCCTTCCACTTCTCCACATCATCGTAATTACCCAGGCGATTACCCCATCGCGGGCTTCTTGGTCGCAATTACCTTATTACCGCAAATAAACCGGTTGACAGACTTCTCGTTGTGTGTGTGCTTTATTGATACCGTCGAGGTTTCCAGCGCTTACATGTGTGAGGCCATAAATGCTCATATACCTACGTAGAGAGAACTTACAGCTCGTTCGAGATTCTAATAAATTTCGTGTAAGTCAGCTCTTGCGTGTAGTTAGGCAAAATGCAAATGTTATTATCCTATGAGTAACATATATGTGAGTAACATCGACGTAGCAATCTGCAGTAGAGAGTGGGGCATGTAAAATAAGTATTTATATGTATTGAGTTTCGCTAATTTTATTAAAGTGAAACTCGTAGATTCATTTTTGATTTGTTTATCTACATTTACATGATTTAACACGATTATGTCACTGTATTCACAAGTCTACTTGATTCATTGAAATGTTCTAAAATATAATTGGACGCCGTTATGCAAAAAGGAACCTTGCGACAAAATTACGAAATTAATATTAAGGCATTGGAAGTTGCAGAAGTAAATAAACTATATTTTGCAGAAAAGATCCATGTGAAAATTACAGTATAACCTTAGGAAATAGGCCAAAAGAACCATTTGTACACTCGAGAGCATCTTAAACTATTTTTCAAAAGGGAACCAAGTGCATAGACGCTTACAATATCAGTATATCAGTGCGTACGGGATGAAAGTGTGAATTTCTTGTTTGTTTTCGTTTATAAAAGTGGTTTAAAATGATTTCATGGCGTAATAAACAACTAGTGAATATGTGTAATACTACAGTTATTACAGAAAACAAAGGTATGAAACTAAGTTTGACAATTAAACATGAATAATTTAATAATATCTATTTTTTAGAAAATCTGAGAGAAACAACAGGGGATATTTCAAATATCTTTTCAGAATCACCAATCTTGAATCCTGAGATTGCGAAGTTGCTAGAGAATCTATCGGATGATTCGGTCAAAGATCCGGATTTTATTATAGATAGCGATGTTTCTTCTCCTATAAGGCGAAAGGTATGTCTTGATATATTTGCTCGCACCTGTTTTTCTCAAATTTTTTTCCTATATTTTTCCTAGGATGATTCAAATGACCAAAGTTTGTACGATGATGCTGAACAACAAACATATGCAGCACTAATACCAGTACCCTTTGGAAACTTCTATAGCATACGATTCAAGTAATGTTAAACAAACAAAAATATAACACTCGGAGTAGTTTCCACAAACACCAAAATACTTTCACTTCGCTCGACGCGCGTTTCGCCAACCAAGTTGGCATCATCCAAGTTGGAGGAAGACCAAAAAAGGGAAGAGAATTTGACGGTATGTCGAGGAAAGAAAGAAAAACTAACATATAATCGTAAGGAATGGGTGAAGTATAAGAAGCAACGAATTGCTTCTAAGGAGTGTACCTTTTGATTACCAGTGTACTTTATCATGTACAACAAAAATATCCGAAAAACAATGCAGAAATTAGTTTAACAGAAACAGAATCTTCATTTTTACCAATAGATATGACTCTCGACGAAATAAGGTAAATGTGGTTAGTTTCTCAACATACAAAAAAATATTTTACGAGAATTTTAATTTAAAATTTAAAACTTAAAGAAGGGGATAAATGGAGAAGAGATAAGAATTGGTTAAGGACAAGGGACATAACTATACTAAGAGAAAAGTCGTTTTCCCTTTTTATGAAGCCAGACTTGAATCAAAATACCATATCAGTAGAAGTTGATATTTCAAAGAAAATCCGTGGTCGTCCTAAAGTGGTTTATATAAAACAGGCCTTAACATACTCTGGCCTGAAGGAAAATGTATTTCGAACGAAAAACTCACGGATATAAAATCAATATGGCACCTCATTCCCAAAGATTGTAGGACTTTCTATTCATTACTTTTTGCAGATGACCATATTGAAGATTATATAGATGGATTTGGAGGTGTCCCTGACTATATACATATAGATAATAAATATTTGATTTCCTATTTTTATTGTTTCTCTTAATTTTGAAATCACCGAAATTATAAAAAGCAAAAAGGAACCATGCACCATTTTTCAAAAAAAAAATATATACTAGATTTTTGAAAAATTTTTTTTAAAAGAATTTTAACGCAAGATAAAGCACAAATCTGCATCTATAATTTCATGCCGATTTAATTATAGTTTGTACACTTTTAACCCTCGTTTCTAGAAACTTAGTTTTTGGCGTCGGTTCCTTTTTGCATAACGGCGTCTAATTTTATGCTATATAAGTTCTAAAATATATTATGTAAGTTGACGATATATACCCTGAGTTGACGATATATACGCTAAGGCATTTGACAGACTCTTATACAGTATTTTATGTTAAAAATTTTTAAAAATTGGTTTCTCAGGAAATTAATTGCTATTTTTTTAATCATATCTCCAGAATAGACACCACCACATTAAATACTGCAGTCAACAGTCTGCAGAACTTGTATCCACATTTACCGTTATTTTTCAATATTTACATCAGGTATTGCAACCTTTGCTTAGCTGAGGGCGTAATTTCGGGACTTGATCAGCGCGCGGGCCGCAGGCAAGAAATAAGTAAGTAGTAGTGAATAAAAAAGCCACAGAAATTCACACATTTTTTTATCTAATAACAATAATAGTATAATTGAACATATAAAAAGCAAATTAATAAAAAAGAAAAAAAAAAGAAGAAAAATCAAATGAAAATTAATGAGATACTTGATAGTGCGGTCGGATAGCATAAAAATATTTCAGTGCTGGCGGCGAACATGTCCTTTTGGATATATAGTCGAACTTCGATAACTCGAACCATGACTTGCCACAAAGAAAGTTCGAGTTATTAAAACTGCGAGTTATTGAATTGTACTTATATTTATTTATTTGAGGAAAATATATTTCATATATTGTTACAACGGGTATATTTCAATAATATGCACTAATACATACATATATTGTACATAAACATATGCACTTTATTTCCTTGTAAAATAGTCAGTTACTTCTGTTTAACGAGCGGATTTTTTGTTTTAATTTTCAAAAAATACTTTTAAATTTAAAAAAATATAATTTTATTTAAATTATTATAAATAGATCAGTTTCGGTATGTTCATTAGTATTTATATTTAAACCATCACTGCTCATTAGTATTTAAATATCATCTGTGGGAAACTTTGACGCAACAGTATGATCATCTATGTGCATATAGTCATCAAAAGACTATATGCAAACAGTATCTGGCATATTTTGAAAATTTGGCAAAGCCTCCTTCAGATTGTTGTTGTACTTCACCCTCACTTCTATCATCCAAACGTTTACGTATGAAAATCAATGAAATATTCCAGTGTTGATGATGTGTTTTTGTTACATCATTAACACTGTCCATTAACATAATGCCTATGTTATTGTTTTTATTCTCTTCTAGAGTTTAATTGTATTTTCAAAATTCTGCGACGATAGTGACATTTTAAATTTTGTGTAACACCTTGATCAAGTGGTTGCAGTTTTTTTAGCAAGTTTGATAAACTGCAATCTTTGTTGAATGTCTTTAGGGCCAGTAACGTCTATTACATTACATATGTAATTAAATATCAAACTGTTCTTATAGGTACAGTGCCGTTCAATTGAAAGTAAACGACTCTTATGAGAAATTTTGGATATTTTCCCATTGTGAAGCAGGCTTTTGTAAACAGATCACAATCAAAATTATTTTAGGTTGAAGTATCTGTCAGTTATAGGGTAACAGCATTTTATATACAGTATTTATTTAAGGAAAATCTATATGGTAAGGACGTCTCTTGTAAAAAATCCATTAAATTAACAAACTAACTGAGAACTTAAGAAAATTACTATGAATTAATATTGGTTCAAGCACCATTCGCGTTTATAACTTTTTGAAGTCTATTTCTCATAGACAATATTAGTGTCCTGGTGTAATCCTCACCAATATTTTCCCAGGCATTTTCAATCGCCAACCACAGTTCTTCTACGTTCGTTGGTCAGAAATTTCTGCTATAAATGTCTTTTTCCATTTGTGCCATACATTTTCTATCGGATTTAAATCCGGCAACTTAGAGGGCCAAGGCAGAGTGTTAATATGGTTTGTATTCAGTCATTCAGTAACAACTCGTGATTTGTGAATAGAGGAATTATCCTGAAATATAAATTTAATTGAAATATGGAAAAAGGAAAGAGGAAATAAAAATATTTTCCTGCTGGAAAGTGAAGTTCTCGGGATATAAAATGGAAACGGAAGGTAACATAACATATTCCAAAATGCAAACGTAGCTTTGACCAGTAAGACGCTCTCTGATTCTCCAAGTAACACCTGCTCCTTGGCAACATATCCATGCCCACACGTTGATAGAGAAGCGACCACTACGAGCTGTAGGATTTATATAGCGATCTTCATATAGGCAATTTCTTGGGCGGTATACGCGCACAGAGCCATCATAGCAGGATTGAAAAACTTTTTCGTCTGAAAAAATTGTGTTGTCCCAAAAGTCCTGTGGCATACCGACAAATTGGTTGGCAAAGTTTAATCTCTGGTCCTGGTGCCGATGCCGTGGCAACAGAGCAACTTTATTTGCAGCCGAAAAATTCTTCTACTCAGATGCTCTGATACAGTAAAATTTGTTAAGAAGCAGGCAGTCACTGCTGTATCAAAAGGATTCTGTCGGAGGTGGTCAAGGACGAGTTCGTCTTTCTCCATAGTACTGAATTTCTGACGGCCCCCTCGTACTCAACAGTTCCTTCTGCATTCCATTTTTGCTTAATTTTGTAAATGCACACATGTAAATGCATTACTCACATTCAAAGTATCTGCAACTGCTTGCATTGACCATCCGTTCTGCAGATCATCACAGCTCTCATATTTTGCGGTTCAGTTAAGTGCGGCATAATAATAATAATAATAATAATAATAATTTTAAGGAAAACTTCAAAATATAGAATAATTATTAGTAAACTAACAAATAAAATTGACAATCAAGTTTTGATTACCTGAAAGCCTGTTTCACATTAATTTAAAAAACTTTCAATTGAACGGCCCTGTACAGCAATAATACAATACATATTAAAATTATGTTACCCTCCCAGAATTCGACTTATCGAAGTCTGGCGCCAATTATTATGCTCGAGTTATCAAGAAATTCGAGTAATAGAAGTTCGAGTTATCAAGTAAAAATTACTTTAATTCTCACGGCTAATGCTGTTGCCAACCAATTTTGTTCGACTTATCAAAAATTCGAGTTATAGAAGTTTGACTGTAGCTTATACTTATACCAAAGATAAAAAAAAACAGACCCCAAAAATTTCGGAGCCTCACCATCAGTAATGACGGTATAAAACTAAGAGTCGAAAAAATGCGCAAGGGCAATGGGCATGAACCATGCCTTATATAAGGACCATAGTCTTAGCAAAATGCAATATTAAATATGTTTCATATGGTACTTAGATATGAGTATCTATATTTGATTAAGTATAAGTAAGTTATATGTAGCTTCTCAGAATCGAGAAACAGATATTGAAAATTTTTTTACTCATGAGAAACAACGTTTTCCACCGTCTATATCTGAAAACGGAAGACACGGAAGAAAGGAAGCCCACTAACAAGTCAGATATTATACATTGTTTGGAGAGCAATATCGTAAAAGATGTATTACAAACAGGTGAAACCTAACCTGAAATTTCTGCCACAGTACTAGACGGTGCAGTTATTGTCCATTTACTAATTCCAACTATTTCACAGCTATTTCACCCTCATGGCACGAAGAAGCGCATGGACGCTTTCTTCTTCATGCAAAGCATGCAGCCGATAATGGCAACAACTGCATTAGCATTCGAACGGTAGATTCGGATGTTGTGGTGGTTATTGCAGTGTCGGCCTTTTAAAATTTTCGAAATATTCAACAACTTTGGATTGATTTTGCAACAGGGAAAAATCGTAGGTTAACAGGCATCCATGTTCTCATTTATCACAGTAGATCCGTAGCTTTCTGTTGATATTTCATTCTGTAACAGGTTATGACACCGCGTCTTCATTTTGTGGTGTAGGCAAGAAAGGAGCTTAGAAAGTGTGGATGACAAATCCTAATATTAATCACGCTTTTGAATAACTTCTAATTGGAAGGCAGCCTGATGAAGATATTATGCGTATCGTACAAAGATTTGTAACTCTTTTCTATGATGCAACATCTCCCTTTAATCAAATTAATGACTGTAGAAGATTTATTTTTATTAAAAAAAGTAAACCAATTGAGAATATACCGCCAACGGAAAATGCTTTACTCCAGCATATTAAGCGAGCCACTCTTTAGCGCTTATATGGAGGAATAGTTTGGAAAAAGAGTATACAAAACAGTTTGTTTTAGTATACAAAACATATGTAAATTTTGTAATAAAAAATATGGCGTTTAAGGAAATCATAGTCTATGCCTAAAATCAATTTCTCGGCCCCTCATTTGATGACGCCATTATCGGTAGTGGGAAGTCCGGAATATTCGGGGTCTGAGGCGTTTTTTGATCTTTAGTATATGTATTATTTACATACAAAATTGCACGTTCGCCGCCAGCACTGAAATATTTTTATGATTTTTAATGCTATCCGACCGCACTATGAGTTTGAAGCTGAGAAACAAGTTGATCAATATTGGGGTCAATATCAGTAGGACATATGCGCAAAGTATTTTCTAAATTAGCATCTGTAAGCCGAGTACGATGCTCGTTTTATTAACTTTCATGATTGAAAAAAAGCTGCTCACATTTATACGTGCTTCCGAATGAGCAAAATATTTTTCGTGTGAAAACTCTCAGGTGTGGATTTTCTTCGGAAAGATATGTTCTGTAAAATTTGCTTAGTTCCACATCATCCAATTTAGACTTCAAATATGATGTCTTCTTGAAGCTCGAACAACTCCATTTATAGGTGAAGCGGAGCATCTTCCGCATTACACTTTCAAGGATTTTCAAAAATATTGAGAGTGCTATCCATATTCTTAAAATCGGCAAATCGATCGGTGAATTGCTCTGACAGTAGCTCCAGCTCAGCAAGGAGACAGTATTCAATGTTTTCATGGCTGGATAATGTTCAAAAATTAAAACAGTTCCTACTTCTCATTTGTGTTTCCCACAAGCGAATTTTGTTTTGAAAAGATTTAAGATGACTGAACAGCTGATTTACCAATTGCCCTTGTTCTTTAAGCTTCAAGTTCAGGTCGTTTAAGTGTCCTGTGATGTCTACCAGGAATACCTAGTCACAAAGCCACGTTGGATCACAAATTTGCGGCAATGTTTTCTCGTTCATTTCCATAAAATCAGCTATTTCTTTTCTAAGGTAATAAAACCTTTTTAGCATTTTACCTTTGTTTAGCCACCTTACTTCGCAATAATATGTCACATATTATGATTCGTGTTCTGTAGAGAGTTCATCCAAAAATGCTTTAAACTGGCGATGGTTAAGACCGCGGGATCTAATGAAATTAATGGTATTTACTACCACATCCATAACATTCTTCAGTTGAATGGACTTAGAGCACAAGTTTTGTTGGTGAATAATGTAAATCACATTTGTAGCATTTAAAAAAAAATGCCTAAAGAATTTCGTACGGTATAGTAAGACATATCTACGCAGAGCAGATACCTCTGCGCTGCCCTACTCCTCTCGGATTAGAATTCCTAATGATATGAAAACTAGGCAGATAGGAGAGTGAAGTAAACCTTGAGAAAGGTATTTTTAAAAGTGAACATTTTAGCGTCTGTGGGATAATAGCAATAATTGGTTTCCATAAGTGAAAACCCAATAGTAAATTTAAGCTAAGTGTTACGAATAAGGCCATCCAACACCCAAGGTGAGTCCAATAATTTAATATCATTTTGACATATTTTAATTACAACTTAATCTCCTTTTTAAGGCCTTTCACCTCTTACTGCGGTACAAATTCAAATATATATTATATATGTACATATGAGAGAATATACATTTCTCTTCGAGAAAAATTTGAAACGCATATTAATATAGACGTCCGCCGTTGCAGCGTCGCTAATAAGGCATATTCTACTTTTCCACCACTGGTCCACTTCCACCTTAAGGATGTAAATGGGACTTAGTTATATGGATATTTTTTTATAGACATCCGTTCTATATTTTCGTGTACATTTTCGATATATTAATCAATTTAGATACCGTTTTGTAATTGTATTTATATAATACAAACCTTGTAAAGCGTCAAGTATACGTATACCACCGCTAGTCAAAAAACCTATTAATATTTGTAATTAAGGAGATTTCTTGAGTCTCAAATTATTACCTATAATTTTATATATAAAGGGTCCGCCAATAAGCGCGCTCGATATTTAAAATGAAATAAAGCAAGTTGTGTGAGAGGTATAAATGAAATTTATTTTTTGTTTGAAAGAGTATTCGAAGGCATTATGTATGGAAAATAATATCGGTCAAATGTCCACCTCGGCTTCGCTGGGTGGCGCGCATACGAGAAGTCCAATTTTCAATGACACTGGCGCACAAATCGGGCTGTATTTCATCGATGGCGTGGCGTATGTTGACTTTGAGGGCATCAGTGTTTTGTGGTTGGTTTGCGTAGACCTGTGATTTAAGAAAACCCCACAAGAAATAGTATAGTGGGGTTAAATCGCACGATCTCGGTGGCCAGTTGATGTCGCCTCCGCGCGAGATAAGCATTCCTCCGAAGCGCTCGTGCAGAAGATCCATTGTGGCGCGCGCTGTGTGGCTCGTAGCGCCGTCCTGCTGAAACCACATATCCTCGACATCCATATTGTCGATTTCATGCCAGAAAAAGTTCGTTATCATGGATCTGTATCGTTCGCCGTTTACCGTGATGGACACACCATCGTCGTTCTCGAAGAAATACGGCCCGATGATGCCTCCGGCCCAAAATCCACACCAAACAGTTACCTTTGCTGGGTGCATTGCGACCTGGTGGACCTCCTGTGGATTGTTCTCGGCCCAATAACGGCAATTCTGCTTGTTGACATTCCCATTTAACCAAAAATGTGCCTCATCGCTGAAGATGATTTTGCGACCAAAATCGGGGTCGACTTCCAACTGCTCTAAAGCCCAATCAGCGAAGATACGGCGCTGTCTATGGTCGTTTATTTTGAGCTCTTGTGTCAGCTGGATCTTGTACGGATGCATGCCCAAATCCAGATGCAAGATTCGGCGAAGTGATGTTTCCGAAAGGCGGAGTTCCTGTGCGCGACGTGAAATTGACTGTCGCGGATTTTCACGCACACTATCGCGCACAGCGGCGACATTCTGGGCAGATCGGACGTTTCGACGACGCGTCGGTGTTGGCTGATTGTTCACCGAACCGGTTGCCTCGAATTTGTTAATCAAACGACGGATAGTCGACTCAGCAGGACGATCAATTGCACCGTAAAATTGGCGGAGCGCGCGGAACGTTGCTCGAACCGATGAATGATTTTCGTAATAAGTTTTAACGATTTGCACATGTTGCTCGCGGCTGAATTGGTTCATGGTGATTTGTGAAGATACACTGAATAATAACAACTACGTTTGCCAACTCTACCACAAACAACATGGCCGCCATGAGCTGTCAAAGATCGAGCGTCCCTATTGGCGGACCCTTTTTATATATATATATATATATATATATATATATATATATATATATATATATATATATATATATATATATATATATATATATATATATATATATATATATATATATAATGTAAATAATTCTAATATTAAACATAGTTATACTAATTAAATTAAAGTTATTGATTTCTTTAATATAATTCTAATACATTTACATTCAAATCAATTGGCGCCCACGAAAATAAGTATGTTATTCAATCCACAACATTTATAAAAATAAATAAAAAGAAAAATGAAGAACCCATGGCTAAAGCTCTCCAACCAAAAACACGGAGCAACCGTATGTAGAAGTGTTACCTTACTTACATAAATAAGTACGGTACACATTCTTGCACTATCATAGCGGTTGCTCTTTCCTTCAAAATTCCGATTAAACCTTCTCATGAACCGACCATTGAAGGCGCACCATTTGTCACTATGACACTATGACGTCTCTATGACATAAATGTGAAATAATTGAATTTATATTGCAAGCAAACTTTAATTTCTAAGTATCTTCATTTATGCAAAATATTCCAAAAAAAACAACGTCTGCGCATAAGAGACCACCATGTCCACATATTAAATGCATAATAAAATACGGGCAGACGGGGGCAGCCCCCGGAAAAGAAAATAATTATAAATTAAACTTCTGGACACATATAAACTTATACACACAGATTTTTAGGCAATATTCAAAGTTACATGTTTTGAACAGAAATAAGGTTTTTTAAAGGCAGTTTGCGGATTTTTAAAGCTTGTTTCCTCTGCTTTCAACTATATAGAATGTATTTTTCATAATTTCCATATTATCATATTATACGAGGCGATTACAGAAGTCACGTAAAACATATAAAAGTTTGTGTCTATGCGAATTTGGTGATACATTTTTTTAGCCGTTGTATTATGGGTTGTTACTAAGGTAACGTCAATACCACTAGACGTTTTTGATAATTTTTAGATTCTTATCGTTAGACCTTAGATATACCACGAAACATGAAATATGGACAAAGAAACTTTTAAAATTCTGTAACTCAGAAACGAAGTGGCGAATTTAGATGGGATTTTCAAATTCTGAAAGCTTGTTTAATGTAGATTTTCTGTGATTATACTGTTTTAGTTCAAAGCCAAACCTTTATTATTAAACGAGGCCAATATTACATAAATGTAGTTATGGAGTTATTGTTAAATATAGAGCAAAAGATTGGGTGGTCAAGTAAGCATTCGCTAGTTTTTATTTTAAAATTGATCAAGTTGAAGTTTGGGTTAATAATCTTGAATTACTTCGATCGTTTAGTGATTAGTGCCGCTTAAGTATGTTAAGCTACTCTGCAAAAAACGCTCTATGTTGATATTATTAATAATCATTGACCCTTATATTATATAGGGGTCGTGCAATAATATCACGTCTATGAAACTTATATTTTAATATACAATTATTTAGATTAAATTATTTGAACACAATGAGAAATCCTAACGATTGGATTAGTATTTATTAAACATAATCTATCGTATACCTATTTTAAATATTACATTTTTGGTTGAATTGGTAAAATATAAAGCTCTTTCTTTTTAAATATCTCGAAATTGGAAAATTCGAAAAACAGTTTGGCAAAGTTATAGGCTTTAAAAAAAAAGTTTCTTATAGAACACCCTATATTTTTAGTCACCCTATTTGTGGTTTAAATTAAATGGAAGCACTACATTTTTTTTTAATTTAAAAGCTCCCTATATATACAATATTATGGTAAATATAGGTCATTTTTATGTCATTCGGATTAAGTCTAAGTAAAACTCTATAAAAAACCGCATATAATATATAATATATAAAAAACCGCATATCCAACTGCTCCCATAAGCTCGTTCCACTGTGCAGCGTACTGGTAGATAGACATTACTTTTTTCGACATTTTCCCGCTTTACACAGCGTTATATATACTTTATTCGCAGTATACGCTGCGCTGGTAAGAAAGTAAGTTAATCTTTAAAATGGGGAACAATCAATCTTGAGACCAAAAGTTCGGGTAACAAGGTCCCTAATTTTACTCATACTTCTGGGAATTTCTCAGTAAAATTCCTCACGTCGCAATCGAAAGTCATGTAACGCTACGTGTCTCGTCCCAGCTCCGTAACCTTTCTCTCAAATGCCAAAGCCGAGACAGACCCAGGAAACGCCAATACCGGATAATTTACGACCCTGCAGCGCCACGCGGAGCTTTCAATAATCAATAAACAAGTGAAAAACAGTTTGCATGCGAAGTGTCCCAAATGAATTGATCACAGCGTTTAAGAAAGTGGCCATTAGGGCCGAAAAGCGGTATATATAGAATTAATGGCGCCCTCGAAATCGAGAAAACCGTGAACGAAACAATCGCATATCGAATAAAGGCCGCAGCGGTGTCAAAGGTGTCGTGATTTTGCCGCTGATTTATTACACGGGCCAATGAAACGTGTAGGCAGGCATATCAAAGATTTATGCGTGTTAAAGAAGGTTTATCGTTTTTGTTCAGTCTCATTAGGCCGACTTTTGAACGGTTTAAAATATGTACGTGACAGTTTATAGAAGTAATTTATATTTATTTTCGTTTATTGTTAGCTAAGTCATGTTTGCAGTTTTAAAAATGGGGGATTCTCGCCATTTTGTGTGTTACATTTTTCTGGCTTCTGGGAAATTAAGATCGACATTTTTAATTTACGACAGAATGTGAACATTAACCTTGTAATTTAATCATTAATTCGCTTAAAAAATAATTGACATAATAATAATTATAAATAAAGGAGCTGGCGTAGGAGCTTATAAATATAGGGCAGCACAAAGAGCAGCTAATAGCCTAGGTCTCGACCTCGACACCGAGCAGAATAATCCAAACTCTGTCACCGAGTTGGACCCTGCTCGGTTGAAAGCCCACTTCGTTTTCAGCAGCATAGGGAAAAACCATTGCACGGAGTCTACTATAGAAATATAGAAGACTTAGGCTTATCCCAAAAGCTGACCTTTAGCTTTTTGAGGTCAGCTGGGCTGAAGTCAGAGACCGAAGGTTTTATATTAGCTTGCCAAGATGGTGTATTAAACACCCTGGTCTACCGTGATGGTTATAGAAGTGCTTGACGTCAGCTGCAGAGCATGTCGTCGGGCCCCAGAGACCATTATGCATTTGCTGTCAGCTTGTCCAGCATATGCGGTCTCTGCCTATATCCATCGACATAACGCGTACGTTATAGATCAGACACCGGTGTTGCCCTATGCTCCGGGGGATATTGAGTCCGTTGTGGGGAATGAGAGGTCCCGGTTATACTGGAACTATTCATTCCCCACCGTCAGGCGGATACAAGCCAATAAGCCTGACATAGTCCTCCTCGACCACCAACTCAAGACGATGTTCGTTATAGAGTTTTCGGCTCCGGCCGAAAAGAACTTTGTCTTGAAAGAGGAGGAGGAACGGACAAAATATCGAGATTAACTCTCTGAACTCCGCAGGCTGTACCCGGGTTATTCTGTTAAAATAGTGGTTCTTATTATTGGCTTTCTCGGAGGTATGCGACAAACATTGCTCTCAGAATTAAGAACCATCCCAGCATGCCGTTAATCGGCAGAAGTCATCGCTGGGAAGATGCAGAAGGCCGTCATACTTGGCTCGTTACGTCTACTCAGGACACATGAATTGCGACCTCAATGACCGCTTACCTCGCGGACGTGGGGTGTGGTCGTTCAGTAACGAGGCTGGAGGGACTCTCTGGACTTGTCGGAGGCCAGGGGGACCAGCACAAAAAAAAATACGCGTACAGCACACTACACAGTAGAGAGAGAGAAAGAGAGAGAAAGAAAGAGAGCGAGAGAGAGAATGAGAGAGAGTTATATTGCACATATTCCAGGTATATCGAAATAATAAGATATGGTATACAAATTTGATATTTCATTTATTTCTTCAATTTGTACCAATTGAAGATAATTCAATTGGGCCAGGTTTAGGTGTAGCGGATATTATCGCTTCATGGTAACACAATTTTTTCAGGCGAAAAAGTTTTTCAATCCTGCTATGATGGCTCTGTGCGTGCGTCATACTGCTCTGTGCGTGTGCATGGCTCTGTGCGTGCGTCATACTGCCCAAGAAATTGCCGATATAAAGAGCGCTATATAAATCCTACAGCACGTAGTGGTCGCTTCTCTATCAACGTGTGGGCATGGATATGTTGCCAAGGAGCAGGTGTTACTTGGAGAATCAGAGAGCGTCTTACTGGTCTAAGGTACGCTCGCATTTTGGAATATGTTATGTTACCTTCCGTTTCCATTTTATATCCCTAGAACTTCACTTTCCAGCAGGAAAATATTTTTATTTCCTCTTTCCTTTTTCCATATTTCAATTAAATTTATATTTCAGGATAATTCCTCTATTCACAAATTACGAGTTGTTACTGAATGGCTGATTACAAACCATATTAACACTCTGCCTTGGCCCTCTAAGTCGCCGGATTTAAATCCGATAGCAAATGTATGGGCACAAATGGAAAAAGACATGTATAGCAGAAATTTCCGACCAGCGAACGTAGAAGAACTGTGGTAGGCGATTGAAAATGCATGGGAAAATATTGGCGAGGATTACACCAGGACACTAATATTGTCTATGAGAAATAGACTTCAAAAAGTTATAAACGCGAATGGTGCTTGGACCAAATATTCATTCATAGTAATTTTCTTATGTTCTCAGTTAGTTTGTTAATTTAATGGATTTTTTTACAAGAGACGTCCTTACCATATAGATTTTCCTTAATAAATACTGTATATAAAATGCTGTCACCCAATAACTGACAGATACTTCAATCTAAAATAATTTTGAATGTGATCTGTTTACAAAAGCCTGCTTCACAATGGGAATATTACCAAAATTTATCATAAGAGTCGTTTACTTTCAATTGAACGGCACTGTACCTATATCACAATCATCTTTAGAATATTCAAGTGGCATTTAAATGCATTGAAAAATGTCACAGGCAATTTTAAGGTGTCGTCCCTTTGCCAAATATCTAGGGGTAAAAATATTATAAAAAGCTGTGGTTTTCTGCAATGAAAGGCATTATGTGACATGTATTTACTAATAGCAGTATTATCACATACAAAGAAAACATCAACTAGATGTTTCTATCTGTTAGGTATAGGTACCTGTTTGAAAGTAACACAAAGACTATATAAATATTTGCAAGTATCTACCGTTCACTTTGCACGATCTAACAATGTGGAAGATACTTAAATCAGTACAGTGTATACAAGTATCAGAAAGTATTACAATAGACCACGGAGACTGGTGCGGTGGTAGAGAATAAAAGCTTTTATGTTTAAATGCAAAGCCGCCTCGATTGCATTGAGAACGGAAAAGTAAAGGAAACTGATACGGCGATATCAAGTGCGCGGTGATATTTCCTCGTCAGAAAAGCATTGTGGGAAACTCAATGCATAGAATAGTCATTATTTTAAAGCAGTCCCTTTTCTCCATCTCAATGGAATTTACTATACACTCCCCATACCGTCGGCCGTGGAGTCTTTTCCACAAAATACTGCCAGACAATTCACTACGATTGATATTTCAACACTGTTACCAGATTCGCTACCTCTTCGACATTAATTTTGGTAATAGAGACTTCTGGGTCGGATGACAAGAGTTTGCTTTAACCGGTATTTAAAGTGCATTGTAATGTTTATGGTAATTATCAGTTTAGATCTAGACTTAATTATTATAATCATCGTAAATATGAAAGCACATAAACCGATGACCAGATAATCGCATATATAACTACGGGTATTGATGGGTACCATTTGAGTTCACTTACTTCAGGATCTTTGCTCGTTCCTGTGCCTTTTTGGAAATTTGTTATCAAAGATTGGTTGTTAGGCAACATTAGAATTCGAATCATTATTGCTAATATTATAATTTATTACTAGTGACAGATGTAGAACTTTTTATTGGAGTATTGGATAGAATAATATGTAAAATAATGAATAATGAAATCATGGAAATAATGAAATCATGAATTTAGTACTAACGACCTTTTTAGTAGAAAATTTAATTCTCTATAAAAATTAGATTTTTTTTTTAAATTTCTACCAGCTATTCATGTTTGAGTAAAAACGTCGATATGCCCATGTTAATTATAAATGGAAAACAATGTCGGTTTGCGCCGTTCACAGGTTTGATCTAGGAAGCAAAACCTTTGGGTGGGAGAAATTATTTTATTATTTAGGTGCAATGCTAAATCATTAGCCAATGGAACCGAAAAAAAATTTAACAAAACACCCTATATATATATATATATATATATATATATATATATATATATATATATATATATATATATATATATATATATATATATATAGGGTGTCTTGTTAAATTTTTATTATTTATTTATATATATATATATATATATATATATATATATATATATATATATATATATATATATATATATATATATATATATATATATATATATATATATACAGGGTGAGTCAGTTTTTTGTAGACAAACTTTAACAGGGGATAGAACGCACGTTTTTAAAAAGAAAAGTGCCTATCTCGATCTCGAAAACTGTCATAGTTAGAGCAAAATTACAAGAGATCAAAATTGTTACTAAGGGGCCGTTATTTTAGAAATATGTATCAGATAATGTCAGTGGCGTACGAAAAAAAAGTTCTATTATGCAGAATATACGAAGTACCCGAAAAAAGTAACATCCACTATAGTATTTTCGACAGGAACAATACAACATGTTGATCCTATGCAGGTTAAGATATGTGTAAAATATTTAGTGAATATATCATTCCGTTCAGAAAATATTACACATTAATGTAAAAAAAAATTAAATTTTAACACACTGTATCTTCCTTAGGAAGCTAGATCGGCCATATCTTTATAGGCACTTTTCTTTTTAAAAACGTGCGTTCTCTCCCCTGTTAAAGTTTGTCTACCAAAAACTGACTCACCCTGTATGTATATATATATATATATATATATATATATATATATATATATATATATATATATATATATATATATATATATATATATATATATATATATATATATATATATATATACATACATACATATATATATATATATATATATATATATATATATATATATATATATATATATATATATATATATATATATATATTAGCTTTGAAGCTATTAGTTTCAAAGCTAATAAACTAGCTATCAAACTAGTTCTTTGCTATTCATATTTGTTTTGTGAAAAGTAATCTTGGGTTTGTAGCATTTCATTACATAGAGAAATAAGCAAATAGACGAATAATAAGGAAGATACACTTACCAGTGCTATATCTGGACATGCACACGGAAGCGAACCACTTAGAAGTTGTACAAGTTCTTTCACCTTCATTGAGGATCGGTGTACGACTTGTTTCATTGATCATTTATACTTGAATTTAAAATATTAATACTCCAACACTTGCAGTGACGTTTTATGACATGACAAAGCTAATAAATAAATGCAGGGTGAAAACTAGATTTTTTTCGAATTTTCGAAAAAACAATTAATACATAAGACCAACAAATGATTTTAGTTTTGACTAAGCAAGCAATTTCTGTATCACTCCCTCTTTGAATGCTTCAGAACTCTATTGTATATGTAATTCAATATTCTCTAGCGCATAGCTAGAGGAAGTAGTTGTTTTCAATAGGTTCAACAAGATTTTATGCATTTTAAAGTTTAACATCTTCTGGATAACTGTATGCCTAATGTATATATATATATATATATATATATATATATATATATATATATATATATATATATATATATATATATATATATATATATATATATATATATATATATGTTCAAATAGAACAAATATAAATAGTACACTAGGTTTGTGTATTCTAAGAATTCGAGTTCCGTCAAAAAGTAATGTCAAAAACTAATATCATAAAACGTCACTGCAAGTGTTGGAGTATTAATATTTTAAATTCAAGTATAAATGATCAATGAAACAAATCGTACACTTCTCTGAAGATCCTCAATAAAGGTGAAAGAACTTGTACAACTTCTAAGTGGTTCGTTTCCGTGTGTATAGTGGTTCGTTTCCGTGTGTATGTCCAGATATAGCACTGGTAAGTGTATCTTCCTTCTTATTATTCGTCTATTTATTCGTCTTATTTCTCTATGCAAGGAAATGCTACAAACCCAAGATTACTTTTCACAAAAAAAAATATATATATTGCAACAAATTGCACGTTTCCAAATGTTGAAATTTGTGCTTAATACAGATTCCTATAGTATAAATCAGAGAAAATAATTGCATAAAACTTCTTAAAACTACAGTTGTTTTTTCACCTTCATTGAGGACTGAACTGTAATTCATAAAAAACAAACCTACTCTACTATTTATATTTGGTCTATGTGAACATATTATATATAAAAGCATTGGGCATACATTTATTCAGACGATGTTAAACTTTAAAATGCGTAAAATCTTGTAGAATCTATTGAAACAGCTACTTTTCCTAGCTATATACTAGAAAATAATGAATTATAAGGGCAACACAGCAGAAAATATGCATTTACAACAAAGACAATATATAGAACTTACCCAAGTTTAACAAATTTTATTCATAACCTTTTTAAAAATATCAATTACCTTCAATTACAGAATTATATACTATTAGATATTTATATATAAAATTCCACAGTGCACATAACTCCATCTACCTATTTTCTTGTTAACGATCTAGGCCTCAAACTTTAAGTTTGTGTATATCGTAGATTTCTATATTATTAAAGAAAGAAATATTTACAGGAAAATGTTATAAAACTAAATTTTTTGCTAAAGTCCATAAATAAATCTATAGATTTTTATTACATTACCTAAGATTAAAATGGGCTACACATATCAGATGTGCGTGTTTATTTATGTCTTCAAAGATTGTATTTGTTTTGTTGCTCAATACTGGTTAGTAAACTTTTGTATACGTATTATTCATTTATGTGTATATTTTTTGGTATGATTCATGTACTTTTTATTAGCTAGCTTTATATTTCTGATCAGATATATGTTGTAAGGTATACCTTTTTATCATTGCGATGTTACTGTAGGTCTTTATTCCTCGCTGGGGCCAAAAACTAGGGACTGCTTGCACATGATCCCACTGAATTCTTCATATCTGCTGACTAATTAATACAAGTTGTTGCTGCTATCTGGAACCTCCCCTCCTCGTTACACACGTACCAAGTCTTCGTAGATGTTCTTGTGAGTAGATATATCCTTTTTACGTTATTTGATATACCTTTTTACGATGAAAAACTGGAGACTTCCAATTTACATGCTGCTTCCTTGATACTAATTGTTGCTTCTCAATAAATTGTTTTTTATCAGTTCTTTTCGTTCCTGGAAACCAGGATGTGCGTACTTGTTTCCTTTTAGTCTGTTCACTAGATTCTATTTACTGCAGAAATGAAAACTTCTTCAGATTCTCATGCACTTTCACTTTATTTTAAATATCTATATCACATATGAATTATTATAAATACTTATTATTATTGTTATATTATAATTCTTTTTGAATTTATATATTTCTCTATTTGTTTAAGGTATTATCTCTTTGCACTGTGAAGGTGGCCTTACATGTGACATAAGCTGCTATTTGAAATTACCATTTGGACAATATTTTTAATAAAATAATAAAGATTCCAATCTTATTTCTACTCGCTTTGTAATTTACTTTATATAATTTACTTCATTTAATTTGTAATTGCTGTTTGAATATGTTGTATGTAGGCGTAGATGCTCAATGTTCGATTGAATTTTGGGTTACTTGGATGATATTTTGATCGAATTCTTTCCGAGGAATACCAAAATTGTTTATATAATTTTATATTTAGGTTTTTAATCGGCATTGAATATCTTAACGTATTATATATATATATATATATATATATATATATATATATATATATATATATATATATATATATATATATATATATATATATATATATATATATATATATATATATATATATATATATATATATATATATATATATATAATGTAAACATGGGATGACAGGCTTCATAAAATAAAAAATATAGTGTGGAATTTTCTTCATTAATATTAAAATGTTTTAAAATAATTATCTGTATTCTAAGCATATTTCTAATTAAATTATACAATTTAATTAGTATCATCTGGTAACCCACTTCCGTATCATTTACTGCGCTAAATCAAAGCAGAGCAAAAGTTTAATGAAATTGAGTAAACCGGCTTGCTATTCAAATGGATTCGCGGTTCCTTAATTAAAACGATGCAATTAAAGCTAAATTGTAAAATTCTTTTGCTTGGATTCCCATTTTGCTCGAGTTCTGGTATCCCACGTGACGTAACCCCTCTCGCGAAATCAACTTCTTGAAGTCTGGTACCTAGTCGTCAAATGCAGGAGTCGTAAAAATGATTGAAGGTAAAGGAGACCTAACTGGATGTAGTTAAAGCCTTCATTTAACATGCATATTTCCCGTTAAATAATATAGCTTTTAGAATAATAAAAGGATATATTTCTTTATTAATGATTATTGTTTATGTAATTAAAATTTGTACTACGAAGAAAGACAAAACACTTGCAGAAACTACACATTAAAATAAATATCTAGTTATATCTCTTCAGTTTAGTTTATAATTATGATATGTATCTATATAATATCTTTACACTATGCCCTTGCTGACAATATTATAAATTCTACAATCTACAAGTCAATAAAGGACGTACGATTTTACGGTCTATTTTTTAAAATATTTTCATGTTTCTAGCATTTCCAGTTATGCCGCAAGTTGATACTAACTATATATTATACCTATATATTATTATATTTTTTAGCTCGACATTGAATTTTAAGGTCACTTTGTCAATATAACCATATTTACTAGCATATTATTTTAAATTTTCATATTCAATTCTGAGAAGATATGAAACATTTGTGCAGCTTTTGAGTTGATTCAATTGAAAGGAAGAAGAAATCATAATAGGTTTTTTTAATTTCTCAATAAACTCACTGGTTCCTAATAAAATCGTTTGAAAACTTGTCTGAATATAAGTACAGGTTTTTTCTACTACGGTATATTTTTTGTTTTTGAAAAATATTATATGGGATGTGAAAACAAATTAAAACTCTAGTGTCTCAAACTAGTGTTCTTTTAATGGAATACCCTCCAGTTTAATTCTCATTTCAAGTCCCTTTTAAATTATACACTGTGTTCATTTTAAAACTTACCACCCCCTGTAATTGAAGGACCGCAAAATATTGGAGAATTCACCGGGACACGTCGATATTTATTTTAAGGGGGATCATTTTTTATTACAGTCAAGGGGTCTTCCATATGTTCATCCCCCAGCAACCTCAATTTTAAATTCTTAAAAGGAACTACTCCACGTGTTATTATTTCGAGAGCCGCATACGCGACCAGGATCGACTTAGGTTGGTAAATTCTAACCACCATTCAGTGCAGGAATGAGGAAAACCTCGAAAACCTCATTAGTTAGATCTTGAGGATAAATTATGGGAAATTTACTTCGCACCAGTGCGGGAAATCGAACCACACACTGTTGGTGATCGAGCCAAACGCTAGCGCGCTAACCGAAATCTCAACCGATTTCCAAAAATGATGCACCTCTGTATTCACCATGAAAATGGCTTCCAAATGATGTGAAACGTAAGGGGTAGTTCCATTTAAGATTTTAAAATTGGGGTTGCTAGGTGTCTGGGGCTGATTATATGAAGACTCCTTGACTGTCAAAAATGTTCCTCCCTAAAATAAAAATCTACACGTTCCGGCGATTTCTCAAATATTTTGCGGTTTTTCAATTACAGGGAGTGGTAAGTTTTAAAGTGAACACGGTGTATAATATTATATATCTAAAATGAACAGATCTTACGTAGCCAGTCGATAAATATTTAACAGACATTTTTTTCCTTTAATTTATTATAATGGGTGTCTCAAAATTAACGCAAGATTTAAATTTGCCGCCATTTGTGCAGTAAAGTGTTGGCAACCCTAAACAAAAAACAATTCGATAGCTGACAGTTTAGGATTAGTAAAAATGGAGCGTTACACGATAGAACAACGTGTCTTCATTATTGAACAATATTTCAAAAATAATGAAAGCTTGGCGGCCGCAGTTCGAAAATTTCATACAAGATATGGTCGGAATAGTTTTTTAACTTCGTCACCTGTGAAGAGATTAATTGAAAAATTCAGGGAGACTGGATCCGTTGGAGACGCCAAACACACTGGTTGTCCAAGAACAAGCCGTTCAAATGTCAATATCGAAGCAGTGCGTGAGAGTATCGGCGACAATCAAGGAACCTCAATTCGGCATCGTGGACAAGAATTGCAAATTTCAAGAAGCTCTCTACAGCGTATACTCACTAAAGATCTGTATCTCCATGCTTACCAAATTCAATTAACGCAACTGAAGCCTAATGACCATGCACAGCGAAGGGAGTTCGTTGAATGGATTATTGAACATCAACAAATGGATGCTGATTTTTCGAGCAACATCATCCTAAGCGATGAAGCACATTTTCACCTTGATGGCTTTGTTAATCGCCAAAATTGCCGCTTTTGGGGTTCTGAGAACCCACATGTGATTGTCGAAAAACAAATGCATCTACAACGTATCACTGTTTGGAGTGGATTTTGGCCTGGAGGCACAATTGGATCATATTTTTTTGAAAATGAGGCTGGTCAAGCAGTGACAGTTACTGGTGCTCGATATCACAGGTCTATGTCAGCAGGCCCACAACCACCCGTGCATTTAAGGAGGAGATTCAACACTGCATCAATGAAATGCAGCCACATTTATGCAGAATGGTCATGGGAAATTTCGAGAAATGAATGCGTATGTGCATGCAAAGCCGTGGAGGCCATTTTCCCGATGTGTTATTCCATAAATAACCCTATCCTATGTAAAAAAATAACAATCAAAAGACTAAAAACTGTGTTTTCTATTTAATTCAAATCTTGCGTTAATTTTGAGACACTCTTTATATGTAGTAGATTTTCGCTCTGTTCTTTTTGCTTCTTGTCACACTTTATATGATAATAATTATTCATGTTGAGCATAGTATTTCCGGATTCTCTATCATGAATAATTACTCTGTGAAGGAACGCTTGAAACTTTATTAGTGATACAAACGAAATAATAAATAATGTCCCTTGCTACCTTTAAGTGAGCTATCGCTACAGATGAAAAAAATGTTGTTTAAATATTAATCTCAGCTGACTATGCAATATATGTTCATTTTAGATATATCATATTATATCATTTGGTAGTGAACTGAAAAAAACAATTAATTTTTCAACAAAATACAGGGTGTTCCATTTAAAACAAAACGTATTTGAGGCATCCGAAATATGGGTAAGGTCGGATATTTTTTCACAACCTGTGTAACATTTTTCAAATATTAAAAATATACCGTAGTAGAATGAACGTTTGATTATATTCAGAGAAGTTTTCTAGCGAGTTTATTGAGAGTGAACTTATTGAGACAGTATTTTCTTTAAACTGAATTAACTCAAAAACAGCATATTTTCTCGTAAGTAATATCATAAGGGCATCTAATTTTTCTGAAGAAAATCGAAAAAACACATTGCTAGGTAATATTTTAACAAGAAGCATGAGTGCTGGTGGCAACAAAAATCCGAGTCAGCAAAACGACGAGGATTTTTGCTCCTACACGAATGCATTTTGTTAAAATATTACTTAGCAACGTGTTTTTTCAATTTTTTTCACAGAAAAAATTAGATGCCCGAATACTACAAACTTAATTATTTATGGTACAATTAAAATATTAATTGCAATTTTGGTACACAGTAGGGGTATTGTTTGAAATCTTTGTTAACTCATTGATAACGTTGGGTGTAGGTAAATCATTAATGTTGTTGATAGGTCCAGCTGTACAGTGAGAGGCTCGAGGAGTGGCTGCAGGATCTTCTGTTTACTGTTTTTTATCTGGAGGTGCTGAGGCGTCACTTCTAAGGGTGTTTATGATGTTGGAATAATGCTCATTATCCATTTGCAGATAAGGCTTAATTGAGTTGCCTGAACTGTGGCCAGTAATTTTAATTAATTGTTGTTAACCCACTCCTTCTTTAGCCAGGTTACTGACTGCTATCGACCGCATAGAGTGGTTTGTTATGTTTAGTTCTTTGGTATTTAATCCTGCCTTCTCTGTTGCTTCTTTAGTACATTTCGAAAGTTCGTTTTTTCCTACTGGAATATTTTTGTACCATCCACTCGATTGATCTTTATTCCATAATGGGTTTACTGTTAAGAATAATCTATCAGTTGTTATTCTAGATGAACGTTTAACCATCAGAATTTTAAAAAGACAGACTGGACAAAAGGTAGGTTCTTCGTGTTGGGGACCAGCCATTTACTATCGGCAATTTTTTTTTCTCCACCCTGGGTCGTGTTATATTTTACTCTTCCATTTCATTTAAATATGTAATTATGTTATCAACCTATTTTAATCCCAGAATTATCCACTTCGTTTTTAAAATAATGAACTCTGCAATTGACTGCTTCTCCACCTTTCCAGGTAAGTTCTGAAGCGATATGGTAAAATTTTTGCTGGAGTCCCGCCGGAGTGTCTTCGTCGCAAAGTAAAAACATTGCGTAATATTCTTCCAATTTTAATGAAGCAGAGCTCGATTTTCTTTTATTGGCGCACATCTGCAAATTCCTACGTTTCGCATTGCGAGCTTCCCTAATATACTTAAAGATAATATCTTGCAATGGATCAAAAAATATTTTCCAATTCATAGAATACATCTCTTGCATTTTTTTGCAACGGTGTTCCACATTATCTTCACAACTAGTTCTTTGTAATTTTTACCGTTTTTTTCCTTCATATTCCACGCCCAATCTTTCAGGATTAGGCTTAGTTGCTCTAAACTTGTAGTTTCCAAAAGCTCGTATTTCTTTGCCTTGCAGAATTCCGTAAACTGTTTCCATATTGACGTATGGGTTTTAACGGTATTGTACGGTACACTTTTCTCAGTCGCCAGATGAATATGCGTCATAGAATCACTTCCAAAGCGACTCATTTTCACTACATAAGCTGACTAGCACTGTTTAAAAACAATATTAGAAAATGTATCGACAATAAAATCAGAAAAATTGTTCAGCGTCGTTTTCTGGGTGTCCTAGGAGCCATAATTACTTGTTGTCAAAGGTATTGTAATTTTTGGTGACAACAACTGTCAAGTTTTGCCGCGGGTAAAAAAAAAGTTTTGCCGCTCGAAAAAACTGCTGACAGGTGCTGCCATACAGTGTTTCCATTTAGAAACCATTTGCAATTCAAAATTGCGCGTTTGTGATTGGTGGAAATTAAGAAGAAGGGAAATAGTCATTACAAAAAAAAAGTTATAAGAAGCATCAACATCCACAATAAAATATAGGGTGTAACATTTATGAAAATGTATTTTTATAACGCCACGATTTGATGGGCCGCTGTGTAAGTTAAAAAAATATTAAAAAAATAAAATTAGTGATACTGAACAACTTTTGTATTTAACTTTATAGGTATTATCTCGCTTTTGAGATAAGGTAGTGGACCATCTTACGTAGATCACCCTGTATAATCATTGCTCGTTTAGATTTGTTACCAAACCATGTCTTTAAATATGTCCAGAAATGACTAATTCTTGAGTTGCTGTATAATAAAATGGGTTTTATTTTATTTAATCATATAATGTTATTAAATAGTATTTACGAATAAAAACCACCAAATAACTATGAAAAACACTGAAAAACTGTCAGAGGTCTGCCAAAATACAAAGATGATATCACATTTCCCACTGCCGATCCCCCCGCAAAAGCTACGGGGCAGCCTATCTAATTTAATCGATCTTGACGATAAATAGCATTCAGGTATGATGAAAGCAACAAAAACCTAACCAATTTGTATGGTAATAATTACAATGAAACTGCAAAAATCATTACGTGTCATTTGTATGAGGCTACTGGACGTTAGGGCTAATTACACAGGACGAACAAGAGCCTAACTGTCGAATCCATTAATTACATCTGTCTGTGCGACAGGGAACATCGTTTGGAATCCTCAACTACTGGAAAACTTACACGAAACAGTAATTTCGTGATATTAATCAAAGTTTTTGTTTCGATATCCCCGGCACGAAATTAAGATATTTGTTTCGTTTATGATTTATGGTGGTAAGTTTTCGGTTGGGGGAAATAAAAACGTTAATTACAGGGGGCATAATGTTTTATTTATGCTACTGTAGCCATAGATGTAATTGGATTTAATTTATATGTGGAAGTTAATATACAAAAGCAGCCATTAAAAGCGAATATCATAAATTCCGAAATAATCTGGAACTGAAATCAAATAGAACATTTTACTTCGGTTTCCTTGAGCTTACAGATATGCACTTTTAATGCCTGCTTTTGTATATTAACTTCCACATTTAAATTAAATGTAAGCTGTAATTATAAAAATAAGTAAAATTAAATGTAAGCTGATGTAATTTAACGCATGCTTAAGGTATTAAGCTTACATGTAAGCATTCAAACTACTATTGCTAATCTTACTATTAATTACTGCTATTAACTCTTAACCTCTTATTACTCTTAATCTATAATAATTAATTGGTAACAATATATATTGTTAATAATATAATATTCTTAAGTTCAAATGAATATTGATTTAGTTCATCTGTTATCTATATAAGTGCAAGTAAAAAAGACTTATTTACCTTACTAAGACCTTATTGATATATCTAATGGGAACATTCGTAATAAATTTTCTGACTATTCCTGCATGGCGTTCCCGAAATATTAATTTATTTGTTTTTTTGTCAGTGTATGAAGAGTACAATTTTTAATATTTAACCTAAACCTTAGACTTAAATACTTATTCACCCCCTTTCTTTGAAAATGGCACCAAAACAGGTGCTGTAACGTCGTCGAAACTTTAATACTTGACATGATATTGATCCCCAATCCCCAACCTCATTAGCATATAATAAGTAAAGATATTCAATAACAGTTAAACACCTACATATTTATATAGAAAATTAATCATTATATAAACAATTTGGATATTCATCGGAAAGAATTCTACCAAAATATCATGTGACCCAAGATTCAATCGAACATTGAGCATTTACGAAAACATATTCAAACTTGACATAGTACTTAATTACAAATTAAATGAAGCAAATTATAACATACATTGGATTATAAAGCGAGTGGAAATAAAAGTACAATATTTATTTAAAGTAAAAATATTGTCAAAATGGTAATTTCAAATGACAGCTTATGTCACATGTAAGGCCACCTCGCAATACAAAAATATAATACCTTAAACAAATAGACGAATATATAAATTCAAAAAGCAAAAAGCAAAATTGTAATGTAACAATATTAAGTATTTATAATAATTAAAATGTGATATAGATATTTTAAAAACAAAGTGAAAGTGCATAAATCAAAACTTCTTAAGTGAATAAAATCTAGTGAACACACAAAAAGTATGAAACAGGAAGTATGCATATCCTGTTTTCCATGAACTAAAACAAGTGATAAAAAACAATTTATTGAGAAGCCCGAATTGGTTTTAAGAAAAGCAGCATGTAAGTTGGTTTTATAGAGTTTTATAATGAAGTAGAAATAATTACCACCTCATTACGTTAAATTCAATTTTATTTTATTCTCTCCGTTAATATGCCTCGAAAAATTTCATTTCTTTTTAGGTAAATATTGATAATAAATTGTACATTCAGTTCTGCTTATAACGAGGTCATAAACAAACCCCTTCTGGGTACCCCGCCGCCGTCAGTAGTTTTTCCAGTATCAATAATCCGCGTAACCGTCACCTCAAGGCACCGAAATATCGGACAGCGCCACATGCGCTGCACTCCCAACGATATCAGTAGGTAGGGAGATCACGCGTCAACGCGAAAAAACCGTCCAAAATCATATATAAGCAGCTCCACCGCACTGTAAAGCCAGTTAGCATTCTTCGCTAACCAAGCATTCTGCACCCTTCGGGTTGTCGCATTTTGCATCCTCCGCCTCCGCTAACCAAAAAGCATTCTGCACCCTTCGGGTTGTCGCATTTTGCATCCTCCGCCTCCGCTAACCAAAAAGCATTCTGCACCCTTCAGGTTGTCGCATTTTGCATCCTCCGCCTTCGTTGCCGTTTTCGTTGCTGTTATTCTGTAATCTGACAAGTTGCGACTTGCCGTGATTGCCGCTACCGATCCCCGTCACGAAAGAAAAGTAAGTGTACTTTATTAACAAGCGCTTAGGAAATCCAGTCGCCGAACTCGTAGTTAAATACATGTGGAAATCGTGTGGGTTTACCCAATAGGCTGTAGTTCGGGTCGTAGCATCCTGCACCCTTCGGGTTGTCGCATTTTGCATCCACCCTTCTGCTGAGCATTTTGCATGCAGCAGGGACTCCACAGGCTACCTGAGTCACGCACGCAGTTTTCACTACTCAGTCATCGAAATCGTAGCCAAGTCTACGTGGAAATCGTTTGGGTTCACTCAATAGGCTGTAGTTCGGGTCGTAGCATCCTGCACCCTTCGGGTTGTCGCATTTTGCATCCACCCTTCTGCTGAGCATTTTGCATGCAGCAGGGACTCCACAGGCTACCTGAGTCAAGCAAGCAACTTCCGACAAAACTAGTCCGCGTACATCATATCCGCGAAGGTTTGGATTTCCTACACGCTGCACGCTTTACTGTAGTATTATTGCTTCCTCCGCTTACTAAAGTAGTACCATTTGTTTTCACTCGCCGCCCCTTTGTTATCCCGCTTTAGGCCTTTATTCTTAACGCTTTTCATCCCCATGACGTAACTCGCTATAGACAGACTGAATACCCTCTGTATATATGTAAATACCGGTGTGACCGAAATAATAAATTCTGTAAATAAAATCTGTTGTAATCATAAACTGGTGTTCTTCTTGTAGATAAGGGTAATACAAGGCCTATCGGTGTATCACGTGACCTGGCTTCCGCCCTTCTCCACAAGTTATCCGGGGCCCCTACAGATACTGCCTGTAGGGAAAAGTGGTCTGTCTGCACTCTAAACAGACAGTGGCGCTCGAGATAAAACCTCCGCACCGAAGCTAAGTGCGTCACAGTTTCTTCATCGTAAAAAGGTGGATTAAATAAGAAAAAAGGATATATCTAGTCACAAGAACGTCTACGAGCACTTGGTACGTACGGTATGTGCAACGAGGAGACCAGATTTCAGATCGCCGTAACAACTTTCATTAGTCAGTAGATGTAAAAAATTCAGTAGGATAGTGTGCAAGCAGTTCATAGTTTTCACCCCCAGCGAGGAATCAAGACCTATAATAACATCGCAGTGATAAAAAGGTATCCCTTACAACATATATCTGATCAGAAATAAAAACCTAGCTAACTGAATAGTACTTGAATCATAGTAAAAACTAAATATCAATAAATAAGACGTATTTAAAGTTTACTTACCAATACTGAGCTTCAAATACAGATAAAGTCTTTGAAAACTTATAAGTAAACAGGCATATATTTATATGTGCAATTCCATTTAATCTTAGGTTAGGAAATAAAAATCTAACTAGTTCAATATTAGCGACTTTAATAAGTAAGTTTAGTTTTCAAGCATTTTCCTGCAATTATTTCTTTCTTTAAAGATATAAGAATCTACGATACACACAAACTAAAGGTTTGAGGCTTAGATACGATCCAGAATCGTTAATAAGAAAATAGGTAGATGGAGTTATGTGTACTGTAGAATTTTATATATAAATTTATTAGGCAATATTTTTAAATATAAGTAATATACAACCAAAAATTTCAATTACACAAGTGTGTGTAATTGGTTGCATATATATAATAGTATATAATTCTTTAATTGAAGGTAATTGATGTATTAAAAGGTTACAACTAAAATTTTATCAAATCTGGGTAATTTGTATGCATTGTCTTTGTTGTGAACGCATATTTTCTTCTGTTTTGCCCTAAAGAACCGACTTCTGTACGAAAGAGCATACTATAGTGATAGTGAAGACAGCTAAAGCTATAAAAAGATAATGAGCAAACAAGTAGGTAAAATATCGTAAATAGATATACCTTCACATAAATATTAAATTCAAAAAGTAATACTAAAATCTAAAATTAAAACCTTATTCTAAATTAAATTAAAAAATATATAAAATAAAAATTATTATTTCAAATAGTTCATAGGTAACAATAATGATAAATTAATATTCTCAAAATAACATAACTATTTCAATATATATATATATATATATATATATATATATATATATATATATATATATATATATATATATATATATATATATATATATATATATATATATATATATATATATATATATATATATATATATATATATATATATAATGATATATTTTTTTTTAATATTATTTTAAATTGATTTCGCGTTAGGATCTTCAATTGAGAAGAATATAATTTTTATGTTTTTGTAACAGGGCAATTATTATTAATAACGATTTTAAATAGTTTAATGAATTTAAATTAAAGAGATTTGGTGATATAATTTGATATTGGTTAGAAGATAATTACGATTTGTTTACTTATAGTCCTGAGGATTCTCTTTTAAATGGGCGCCAGTTCTCACGAACAATGATTTTAAATTGCCTCGATTTATAAATATATATAGAAACACTTATGCTTTACTCTTTTCTATTTTACTTTGACTTTAAGCAAAATTGTTAGAGCATAAAAATCACCTCAGAGGAGATTCAAAATAAGCTGAGTCCATTAGTTTTTGTATTATTAAAATTCAAATATATTAGGTACAACTTGGAAATCAATTATAGTTATTGTGAAAATTATCTTATATTTACACTATAAAATGTGGTATTCGGAATATGGATTTTAAATTTGTTTAAGTAATAAAGAAGAAAAGAATTAGTTATCATAATTTATTCAGGAATTTATAGAAATATTATTTTTTATCAAATTCCAATACTTTTAAACTAAGCCTGCTCTAAACAATCATAACTTATTATTAAGGTACATGGGATATAAAATCCGACATACCATATTCCTTATATCGAAATTATTTATAAAGTTAGTTAATCCGTATTAATATTGGTGTTTCATTACCTTAGTATGGCGTTTATCCGAAACACTCGAAATTTTAAACACTCTCGCACTGATTGGTAGACCTCTAGCAGCACTGTCGGGAAGCTGCGATGAAATGTTGGTTGTTGTTTACCGTAATCTGCAATTCTGAATTCTCGGTGGCACTGATTTATTTTTTGTTGATATCACGTACTTGTTATTTATTCAACTTGTTGAAACTTTTATTAAATAGTTATTAAACCTGGGAGTGAACTTTCCAGGAAACTGCCTAGGGTTTGTTCACTGTTTCCCTACCAATATATTTGTTTAACATCCAATATCACTTAACTTTTAAATATTGCTGCAAACAAAACTAACAGGAAACACAACCGATGCGGTTTGAAGAAATTTTGTTGATAAATCGTTACTTTAATTAAGAGTTTTACGGGATTTTCTCAAGTAAAAATTCTGCGTGGGAACCTGTTTGATGCCATGAGCTAAAACTGTGGTTGCATTATTTAAAATGTCCATAATTAGTTTTATTCATTAATTAAAATATCTTTTTGTGTTTTAGGATTACTTACACGGGTTTCACTACATACGATCACTTATATTACTAATAAAATAGTTTTCGGGGAATATTTAGACATGGAGCACGCAAAATGCATGGTGGTCGCGTGGGACTACATTATGCGACTCCTTAGCGATTTGTTTTTCGTAAATAGGGAAGATCTGCTCGGAAAACAAAAGCATTTCGTGCAATGGATATGTTTATTGTTGATCTTACCATATGGCAACCAATCAAGTTCGATTTCTTATATTTCTATATTTCTTATTTCACTACATTATTTACTTCTATATTTCACTACATTATTTCGAATTATGCTTATCACAATTTATAAATATTTATTTTAGAGCTATTATGCACTTTTCACGCATGCTCTTCGCTTAGTCTTCAACTGGTATTGATGTCTATAATCTCAATGCAAGTACATCAACATATATATTTTTTTCTACAATCGCCTCAATAGTAGGCTTTTGCGCTTTCAATTCTCAACGCAAAGTACGCCATTTCCGATGATGACATAATTGTCGCTTTAAAGCGGCAATAGTGTCAAGTCCCGCTCGCTTCTTTATTATAAATTCCTTAGCAGGCGCTTGTCAGTCAAAAATGACACATGAGAAATGTAGCTAACAAAACAAACTTATAAAAATCGGTTCATATATAAACATATATGTCAAATACATACAAGAACACACTGTATTAAGCGATTGTAGAAAAAATGTTGTATGTATTACGAGTACAAACTGCCATTGCCGCTTTTGAAAGAATACCGAATTCGAATTCTAATAATAAACTCCTTTCGCAAGCGGCAATGCAGTACTTTGCGCTCTTAACACACAAATAACTATTGTATACGGTTAGTTTAGTATTGTCAAAGGACAACACTAAAGACTGTTATAATAAATTATATTATAGTGCCATATCGTTGATTTTTTCGCTTATTATATACTAATTATTGTAGCGGGTTAACATATGTTGCTACGGTAACGTGGTTAGTCATAAACTGTACCGTTCGCTCTATCTCTGTTATGCAGTTTGCGTTTGTGTTCTTTAGCGGGTTCTCTATCTGACCCATGTTATATGATTTAACTTCGATTTTATAGTGTTGCCTTTTCATTGCAGCTGCTATTAGTGCTAGTTAGTACCGAATTCAACGAAACAACGAAAGTTAAATATAGGAATTATTCAAATATTTGAAAATTAAATGCATGTTAAATAATCTACGAAATGCCTTTAAGTGCCATCACATTATCATGACATATGAGGATATAGCGTTTTGCTCAGGATAAAATCGCATAATTGTGTATTAAAATTTAATATATTCAGAGCCAGTCCGCATTTTCGATTAGATTAGAAGATTAATATTAGTAAACGCTTGCGGCAGCTTTTATTATTATCCTTGGAGAACGATTTGCGTTCCATTATACTGGAAAATATTTTATTCCAGGTCAAGTTTTTACGGCGACTTTTAGAATCTAAATGAGACTTTTATCTTTATAAGAGCGACAGTTAATTTATTACTCTGAATAAAAATATATCGCAGGAATATGTAAACATTTAAATCAGTTTTTGATAGAAATACTACATTCAGTGTGGGGGACAAAGCATTATGTCCTTAAATGATTTGTGTCGTCAAATTAGAAAATTTTCCTTCATTTAATATTTAATTAAATACCCACATATGACAAACTCGATCAACAGGAAAAGAAGAATAATGTAGGTAAGTGTATTAACAACCAACAACCCTTCAAAAGGACAAAATTAATGAGATATTATATAATTACATAAAAACTGCAAAAATCTTAATTTAAGCTAACTTTTCAAACACAATGGAACTTGTTCTTTTCCATTTTCCCCTTTAATTTATTTTAATAATATTTATTAGTAATAGTATGTAGATTAATATTAGTTAGAACTCCCATTGTTTATCCTTGTGTTATGTTAACCTATTACACCCGTGGTCTTTCCTGTGATTGTGCGAAGTCGTCTTGATAGACCCCGAGACGCAACTTGTCCCTGTTTGAAAACCCAATATAAACAAATGAAAATTAAAAAAAAACAAAAAAAAAACAAAAAAAAAAAAAGATATGTAGATATGTATGTATGTGTGTGTATGCGTGGGTATATATGTGTATATATGTATATATGTATATATATATCTATATGTGGGTATGTGTATACTCATTAAATAATTTATTATTTATCTAATTTAGTAGATATTTATACCAGTAGTTACTTAACAAAGGCAAAATGAAAATCAGTAACACGGTTACACTATTCCATTGTATCATTACTCCTTTCTTTTCTTTTTTTTTATTTCATGGTATAATTACAACTTTGAGATTGACTCGATTATTTGTGACTAAACAACCACATGGTTAAAAAATTTCTGTGGATAATCGAACGAGTTTTCGGAAGCCAAACCCCTCTCCAAAAAAAAAAAAAACAACCAACAACCACTATTTACATAAATCTAATAATAATAATAAGTAATAACATAATAAAAATAACAAGCCTGACATAGTACTCCTCGACCACCAACTCAAGACGATGTTCGTTATAGAGTTTTCGGCTCCGGCCGAAAAGAACATCGTCTTGAAAGAGGAGGAGGAACGGACAAAATACCGAGATTTACTCTCTGAACACCGCAGGCTGTCCCCGGGTTATTCTGTTAAAATAGTGGTTCTTATTATTGGCTCTCTCGGAGATATGCGACAATCATTGCTCTCAGAATTAAGAACCATCCCAGCATGCCGTCAATCGGCAGAAGTCATCGCTGGGAAGATGCAGAAGGCCGTCATACTTGGCTCGTTGCGTCTACTCAGGACATATGAATTGCGACCTCAATGACCGCTTACCCTGCGGACGTGGGGAGCGGTCGTTGAGTAACGAGGCTGGAGGGACTCTCTGGACTAGTTGGAGACCAGGGGGGACTTACCAGCACAAAAAAAAATAATATTTATTAATTCCCACCGGAAAAAAACTCAATTACAGGAATAAAAGTTGGAGAAAATAGTGTTTAATTGAAATTTTGTTATCTAACCAAAACTGTCTATCGCTTAAGTAGGAGGTGAATAATTTTATCAATGCTTCAGAAAAACCAATACTTTCTAGTTTCAAAAGGAGTATGTTATGGTCAATCTGATCAAATGCTTTTTGGAAGTCCGTATAGACGACATCGACCTGTCCTCTATTATCCAAAACCTCAGAGACATATTGAGTAGAAACCGCTAAATTAGATATTGTTGACCTTCTTTGTATGAACCCATGTTGGCGTGACGAAATAAGCTGCCTGGTAGAGTAGTAAAGTTTACTATACAGTATGGTTTCAAAGATTTTAGAGAAATTACACAGTAGTGAAATGCCTCTGTAATTTGAAACATCATTTTGATTTCCCTGTTTTGGTATTGGGCAAATATATGTTTTTTTCCAATAAGACGGGAAGGAAAAATTACGTAGGATGCAATTGAATGAGATCTGTAGTGGCTCGGCAAAAACATACGCACAGTCTCTTAGAACAAAACTGGGAATACCATCTACGCCCATTGTAAAAGTATCATTAGATCGTTTCAGATTTTGTAAAACATCTTCATATGAGATATTCAGTAAGTCTATGTGAAGTCCTAGATTGTTGTGTAAAGAAAACTCAGATGGATTAACTGGTTGTGATTGAATGAAGACGCTGTTAAAGTAGTCACCAAACGCATTAACGATATCAGTGGGACTGAAAAGTTCACTGTCGTTATAGAACATTACAGAAGGGATACGTGAGGAACCGTTCTTTTTATTAATAAAGTTCCAAAACTTTTTGGGACTACCAGATAATGATCGCTCAGAATCCTTTATAAATATTCTATAAGCCTCATTAATCAGACGTTTAGATCGATGAGCTTTAAAAGCATAGTAGAGATCAGCTAATTTCAAAAAAAAAATTTGTACTTGCTATATGCAGCTGCTTTTATTCGGATGGATTTAATAACTTCTGAACCAAGGAGGATAATGATAGCGGCGAATATGGGGAGAAGACATGTCCTTTGGTACAGCGATATCGAAAAGACTATATAACTTGTCGTAAAATGAAGAGCGTAAATCATTCACATTAACTACATTCATACGAAATGATCAATTCGTGTTATAAATAAGTTCGTATAACAGAGGAAAATTTGCTTTTTTAAAGTTATAAGCAGTGCAGGAAAATTTCATAGGAAAATGATTTTGTGGAGGGTGCGACCGATTAGAGGTTGCACAAAATTAATCCCAAGAGAAGGGTGGTGATTATCTTCAACAAGCAATGGATCTTCAGATCTATCTAGGATACAGTTGAAGTTAGAAAAAACAAGATCCAAAATATGAGCTTGAGAATTGTTAACCTTGTTATATTGAAGTAAGCCATGGAAATCTATAAAGTTACCTATTGTTGCGGCTCCGGCAGAATGACCAAGGGAATAATTTGGAGAGTTAAAATCACCTACAAATAATATATTAACATCATCCCTCAGACAGACTAAGGAACCCAGAGCATCAAAAAATAAATAAAAGTCTTGCATTGAGGTATGCGGTGGTATATATAAAACAAATAGTAATAATTTGCGATTATTGCAGTTTACAATTTTTACACCAACCACATCAATATCGGGAACTACATCAGCCATGTGTGTTATGTCTATTTGCGAACAATTAAAGCTGTCTTTCAAAGCAATAAGGACACCACCGCCCCTTGACAAGCCTGTAGACAACCTGCATCTATCTTTTTGGAAAACGATATACTACTAATGTCTGGAGTTTCAGTTATTGCAATAAAGTCAAAATCATTTTCAGCTACACACACCATTGTAAAAATTTATAACCTTGGACCGTAAACCGCGCACATTTTGGTAAAACAACGTTGGTCTGTAATTAGGTGACGAAATCAGTTTAAATCCTGATGGACAATTTTAGGGGTACCATTAGAGTAGCTAATCGTCTAATGTATACGAATTTAATGCATATATGTGTCTTAACCTCACATAAAGAGTTCTTCTTGACAAAAGTTAATAGAGAAAAATAATTTCCATTTATTTAAAGCTCCAACACAGAAACGCTTATTCTAGAGTAAGATAACTTGTGTAAAGAGTAACATGTTCGTACTTGATAATTTCTATATGTCTGTATTGTCACGAAATGGAAATATCGATGCTTTTTTCGCTTACGGAGTTCAATAATTTCCGCCTCTTTTTAGATATAGTGTCGATAAAATGTTTCATTTTAAAATATCCAACATTTTACGCTGTAGTTATATTGAGCGATGCAAGAAAACTAAGATATAGCTGGAACAGCAGAAATCGAAATCCCTCAAAAATTTGATACTGTAGTAATCAATGGTGGTGCTCTGATATATCTTCTAAATCCCATTTCAGACACAATCGCTTTCGAATATGATATAAACATCTGACTTTGCTCCTAGCACTGGTACCGCGATTTTCTGTATAAAGATTTCAGATGTTTCTGTGTCAAGAAACATCTGACATACATATCTCCAGAATTCGAAAACACGTCTCAATTGCCCATAGCGTGGGATAGTTATTGGAAAATTTCCATGCAATCGGACGCACGAGAAAATCGCGATACCAGCGCCAAGATCAGAATTAGCTCCACGATGAAAATACCTACGAAATGGCCTGAATTTCTCCGGAACTCAGGCTAAATTTGATTTTTTTTTCTATATCTAACGACTGATAGTTCAAAGCTTAAATTAAGACCCCACTGTAATATCTACATTCTTGAAAGAGTTATTTCTTGAAAGAGTCATCAAAATAGAAAAGAGCAACAAAAAAGCTGCAAATAACAAAAATAAAAATGGTTACTAACACGGTCAGAATAGGAGCCTGGAATGCCAATGGCTAATAAAACGAGACCATAAATTAGACGCGTTCTTATGGAACGATAAAATCGATGTAACCTTAAACTCTGAGACCCATATGACCAGAACAAATTATTGCAAGAGGTTGCAAAGTTGCAAGGTCACACTGCTCGAGCAGACCTTCCCGGAAAGGGCGGAACAGCTCGGATAATCAAAGAAAACTTAAAATTTCAAATACGAACCTGCAGAAATCCAAGCGACAACAGTGATATCCAAATGAAATCCTCCGACATCACAATTGCCGCGATATATTGCCAATCAGGAAAAGCGCGAAAAGAAGAACACTACAGTCGCTTCTTTAAGTCATTAGGAGCGCGTTCGGAGGTGACTTCAATACCAAACACACCTATTGGGGTTCTGCTAATATAACGCCGAAAGGAAAGTAACTATACACTGCTGCAAAGGCAATGTCTTGTCACTTTCAATCAACCGGCAAACCAACGTACAGATGAAGAAAAAACGCAAACCTTAGCGAATTTTTTGTGTTAAATGTGTTTTGTGTTGCGCAATGTTGCATCCGCTTAAGTAAACATTGAAGAATGCTTCAATGTTGACCTAGTATCTGATCATTCAGCAATAATTGTACTCATTGAGTAAAGATGTAATAACCAAACAGCAACCCGTATATGTCATTAACAGAAAAACTGTTTGGGACGGATTTCGAGCAGGGCTTGAAAAGAGAATTGAAGTAAGCGTACCTTGAAAAAGAAAGATAGACCATGACAGTTAGATCATGAAGTTGAAAAGCTTATGGTTGACCCCCACTGAAGCTAAGAACACCAGGTTTGAACTACATCAAAGAAATTCGAGACTTGGTTAACAAAAAAAGCAAAAAAATAAACTCGTTCGCCAGGCGACAAACGAGTGCTAAATAATCTTTGCGAACAGCTGAAAAATGAAATTAAAGCCATCAAGAATGAACATTTAGAAAATTTCCTTAGGAAGTTATCGGATGACGAAAGCACCGACTACTCCCTCTGGATGGCAACTAACTTCTTGAATAAGCCAAAGAATTATGACCCCTCCCTCCCGCGTCACTCTGTGTTGTCAGTGCAAAACAAACTACTTATCTACAAGCAAGTTCTAAAGCCCATACCTATGGAGTTATGGCATCCAACTCTGGGGATGCACTAAGAAATTCAACATTAAAATGTTATGTGTTAGTGTTATGTGGATTGAGTCACTGGATACTGATCTACTAAACAGCTAAATCTAGTTATTAAGAAAAAAATGTTAGATTTATTTAACCTAATTACAATGTTCAACATCCACGGGGCGTTTTTCTTAAAAAAATAATATACCCACATAAAATTAAGCAATTTATTTTCAAAATACGAAGGGATAGAGTTATGACCAGTTGACTATAGTAACAGAGCCGATAACTGATGACGTCGATAAACTTGTACTATAAAAAATATGCAGCAGCGCGATTTGCTTTTGTTCCACTGTTGTAAACGCCACCCTGGTTGACTTGAAGTTATTAATGATCCTATAAATCATTCCCGATATCTCGTGTGTACTTGATTTAAATTTACATCACATAACTGAGAATGAAAAGTCTGCCACAAAATTGTGCACGAAAAACAGCTATTAGCTTATCTCCACAACGACTTTTTCATAGTGCAACTCATTTGTAGGCGGATATTGTATGCATTTTATTAATAAGCTTTATTAGTCATCTCAGTAAGTATATAATAAGTTTGTTAAATCCACCAAATAGGCTCACGACAAAATATTAGATATTGGCTTGGTTATTTGAATATTTGATAATAATATAATTTATGAAAGCCTGGCCCATACCATATATAACCATATATTGGCGTAAAAACTAGTGAAATATGTCAGAAATACGAATTAATAATAATACCTACAAAAGAACATTTTATTAATAATCATATTTAAAAGTACTATTGTAGCTCAAAGTGTTGATAGCTATTGATTTTAGATTTGTTTGTACTGATGGAAAAATGGAAATGGAAAAACTTTAAAGCAAGGCGAGTTTAATAAATAGTAAAATCCAGTGTATTATTATCTTTATCATATTACTATGTGTAAGCTATTGAGTTATGACCATTGAGCAACTCGTTTCAAGCGAACAAAGTTTTGTCTCGACACTCTAAATTTTTGTCAAAGACGTCATATTTTTTTCAGTATTTAAGTGATCAACGGCGATATAAATTGGATTTTCAAATACAGTAGTTCGTAGTACATAATTGCAGTAGTTATCAATGCTATCGGAATTCCGACCAACAAACTAGCACGATATCTGACGAGCCTGACGAAGCCACTTTTAGGAAACACCGAACACCATGTACGGAACTCCGCACACTTTGTCGATATGATCAGTTCAATGGAAACGGACACTCAATATATTCTTGTTACCTTTCATGTGGAATTTACCAAGGTTCCGGTCCAAGACACACTCCATTTGGATGGCCATTTCAGACCCGAAGTTGTTGCCTTGTTCAGACTGTGTTTGACGTCTAGCTACCTTCTCTGGAATAGACCATTCTACGATCAAGAGGACGGCGGTGGCAATGGGCAATCCATCGAGTTCAGTCATGGCAGATTTCTTCATGAAGAACTATTAAGAAAAGCTTTTCAATCAGCAAGAAAGAAACCGAAGTACTGCCATAGATATGTGGACGATACCTTCATTATTTGGCAGCACGGTAAGGATTCTCTTTAGTAGTTCTTAGACCACCTGAACACACAACACAACAACATCAAGTCCACCATGGAAGTAGAAGAGGAAAAATCTTTGCCGTTTCTTGACGTTCTGGTGAAGAGAATGCCCTCTGGAATCTTGGTGGTAGAATCTATAGAAAGAAGAAGCACACGAACCGATATCTACATGGGAACTCCAACCACCATTCAGCACAGAAGCGGTCTGTGCTCAAGTCTCTGGTCTTTCGAGCTGTTACACTGGCCGATGACAAACACCGTCCAGAGGATTAAAGTCTCTGCGATCTGTCGTGTTAGCTAATGGATACTCTGGGAAGGACATCGACCGAGCCATAAGACGACGCCGGGATCAGGGGACAACGAACGTAAGAGAGGATTCAACAACAAACACTGCCTTCTTACCGTATATATACAATGTAACAGACTGGATATCGAAGACATTGCGGAAAAAAAGGACCAAACAGTTCTCACACCAACTACGAAAATAAACCAGCTTACGCAGTCCTAGGGATCAGTTAAATCCTTTACATACGCCAGGTGTCTACTTGGCTACATGTGGAAATTGTCCCAAAGTAGGAATGACGAAACGAACGGTCACAGCAAGAAAACAGGAACATGAGCGTTTGGTCCAGCGCGACAAATCTGCCGTGGCCGAAAATGACTGTAAAGAGGAGCGCAGGATTTCCTTCGATGATATTAAGGTACAGACTGCGGGATATTACAATTTGACAAGAAGAGAAGCAATAGAAATTCTACAATACACAGAGAATCTCAATAGGGAGGACGGACTGAAGATTAGCCGAACTTGGAAACCACTATTGCGAACCAAACAGCTCACGCACCGGCGCGGCGCTACTATTTGGAACGAACCGTAACAGAACAGGTCAAATACAGTACCCCGGAATCAACCACCCCTCGTAACGTACCGCAGAGTATAAAACGCGGTTAAGATCATACAGCAACCAAATTCGAGATGTTGAGAGACTCGAGCAGGCTGCAGAATACCTACATTACTAAAACAATACAAACCAGCCAGAATATACTGGGAGATCATTTGTGATCCCATCCCTTACCCAAATACATACTTAGATCTCATAGATCTAAGAGTACATTTAATAAAATTTAGTACATAACTAAAAATTCTACACACTGTAATAAAATTAATAATTTAACCAAACAAATAAAAAGACAAATTCTAAATTTAAAGATACAGGACCAAACAAACAATAAACCATAAACTTAAAACAAACCATATTATCCCACCCCGACGATCCATATTATCTTCCTAGGCTATTCACAAAAGCACAACCCCCAATATCCACAGTAATCACAGCCCGTGGACATATACAGACAGATGTAGAGAAGGCCGGATGTTTTTCCGAACAGAAACCACAACATTAAACTACATAAACAACCTTAATAATATAGTGCTAGGCAATAATGACGATCCAAACTTTTTTACGCCGCAACAACTTTACGGAGTAATCAATATTAATACCTATTGGGGTTCTGCTAATATAACGCCGAAAGGAAGACAACACTGCTGCAAAGGCAATGTCTTGTCACTTCCAATCAACCGGTAAACCAACGTACTGGCCTACAGATGGAGAAAAAACGCCAAGCTTAGTCGACTTTTTTGTGTTACGCAATATTGCATCCGCTTATGCCAACATTGAAGAATGCTTTGACCTAGCATCTGACCATTCAGCAATTCTACTCTCATTGAGTGAACATGTAATAACCAAACAGCAACCCGCATATCTCGTTAACGGGAAAACTGATTGGGACGGATTTCGAGCAGAGCTTGAACAGAGAATTGAACTAAGCGTACCCTTGAAAAAGAAAGAACAGTTAGACTATGAAGTTGAAAAGCTTATGGTTGACTTGCAGCAATCTGGAACAACACCCCCACACTGAAGCCAAAAAGACCAGGTCTGAACTACATCAAAGAAATTCGAGACTTGGTGAACCAAAAAAGGAAAGCCAGAAAAAAATGGCAACAAACTCGTTCGTCAGGAGACAAACGAGTGCTAAATAATCTATGTGAACAGCTCAAAAATGAAATTAAAGCCATCAAGAATGATCACTTTGAAAATTTCCTTAGGGAGTTATCGGCTGACGACAGCACCGACTACTCCCTCTGGAAGGCAACTAACTTCTTGAATAGGCCAAAGAATCATGACCCTCCCATTCGAAAAGATGATGGCAACTGGGCTCGACGAGATGAAGAGAAGGCAGAAATATTTGCTGATCACTTGGCAAATACATTTCGGCCACATAAGCCTACTGGCATAAAAGAGGTACCACAAATTACTAACAGAGATAGCACGATAATTACGCCAATAACACCTGCTGAGATCATCAACACTATCGGAAACAATCTCAGTACAAAGAAAGCTCCAGGTTATGATCTAATAACTGCACAAATACTTGCCCCGCAAGGATTTGCCCCGCAAAGGCATCATGAAACTGACGCATCTCTTCAATGCAGCACTACGACTCCGATACGTACCAATACAGTGGAAGATTGCTGAAGTAATAATGATTCCCAAAACTGGCAAACCTCCTGAAAATAGAACATCATACCGAACAATTTCCTAACTGCCGATTATATCCAAAGATTTGTGCTGGAGTACCTCAGGGCAGTGTCCTTGGACCCGTTCTCTATCTGCTGTACACCAACAACATCCCACAAAGCGACGGATTAGTCACGGCAACATTCGCCGACGACACTGCTCTGCTTACTACTGACCAAGACATACAGTCAGCCACGAACAAACTCCAAATAGCTGTCAACAATGTCACCACTTGGACAAAGAAATGGCGCATCAAACTAAATGAGGCGAAATCGATTCACGTCAATTTCACCAACAAGAAATATGACTATACTCCAGTGATTTTCAACCAGCAAACAATCCCACATGCCAACGAAGCAAAGTATCTAGGCATGACCCTAGATGCAAAACTTCGATGGAAAACACATGTGAAGAAGAAATGTGAGCAATTAAACCTCATATTCAGACAAATGTATTGGCTACTTGGACGTCACTCTGAGTTGTCAATACACAACAAACTGCTTATCTACAAGCAAATTTTGAAGCCCGCAAGGACTTATGGCATCCAACTCTGGGGATGCACTAAGAAATCCAACATTAAATTAATTCAAACGTTCCAGAATAAAGTACTTCGAAGCATCGTCAAAGCGCCGTGGTACATTCGCAATGAAGACATCCATTATGACTTGAATATGCCTATGGTTGAAGATCAGTTTAAGAGGTTTGTAGGCAAACATCTAGAGGCTAGAAAATCACAAAAACGTCGAAGTGATACTCGACAACAACGGACTTGTTCGACGGTTAAAGAAACTAAAACCGTTAAAAAAAATTATATATATATATATATATATTATATATATATATATATATATATATATATATATATATATATATATATATATATATATATATATATATATATATATATATATATATATATATATATATATATATATAATATATATATGTCGCCTATATGTCGATTTTTGGACGAAATATTTTTTAATTTTTTTTGTTTTTGATCCACTCCCGTAACTAACTCACATGTAAACATTTGAAACGCTTCAAAGCAGTAATCAAGTACTTCAAAGTATGCCATTGTAATGTAGGTATGCAAAGATTTGAACAATTTTCCGGAGCAGAAATTCGGAGAATTTCTCATATTACTGGATATAAATTCCTCTTCAGCCAAGATATTCCTTTCTAAGAACCGACTCGTGGCGTCTTCGATATTAAATCTATTATAAATGTTATACTCAGATTATGATTGTAACACTTCAGAATCCCTTAGTTATAAAGTCACCCTCTTAAACATTCACGAACCCTTAATGAGAATTAAATCTCTTCCTACGACCCTTCTTGCAGTTCGCGTTGTTATGAATTTGGTTAACGTCACCCGAACTTATATTAGTTTCACAAACGTGAAAATGATTTAACGAAATTTAAATTAACTTCCGGTAGCTCAACTCTGCATCAGAGGCTCTGAGATATCATAGACTTTTTGGCTTTTAAAATAATCAATTAGAAAATTAATTTAATGCAGAATGGGTGAGTGATAATTATCAAGATTGGAATTTTAGCCGACTAGATCGAAATCTAGTAATGTCTCCAACCTTCAGATGAGACTACTTATTTATGGATGTTGCCATGATATCTTTGATACAGGATGCGAGACCTGCAAGGAAATATCCGATCTCAAATTTCGACTAATAAAACTGTTCGTTAAATATTATTGTTATATTATTGAATTATAGAGTAGTTAAAAATTATCTTGGCCCACAAACAAAATTTTTCTGTCCCCCGAACCAAACTTGGTGAATTATATTATTGTATATTTTGCGGTGATATTTTGCAGACAAGGCTTTAGAGGGTCATGCAATTCTGGAAAAAATTAAGTACTTATTTTAAAAGGTGCACATTAAGGAACCTAAACGAGTACTTCTATGCACACATTTATGATTTACGATTATGATTATGATTTATTTTTTGGGCACTCTTTCCTTTTATAATCGGTTTTCTTCGAGAAATCGGAGTATTTTATCTACAATTTTTTATATACAGGGTGTCCACCTAGTGCTCCGAAGTCCAATATCTAGGTTAGCAATGGAGATATTTAAAAAATAAATCTACTTGCCTTACTTCTCAAGCTCTACAAAATAAAAATAAATTCGGTATAATACCCTGTATAGTTCATTCAATATTTATCTGTAGTTAACTGACCACATATAAGATACCGCGCAGTTGCCACATGTAATTCTCAAATTTCTCAATATTCAATTAAACCATCATATTCCACAATACTATATAGATATTATATATATTATTTATGAATGTCATAAAAGAATTATTGTGCATACAATAATATATTATAGCCCAAGATGTTAGCCATTTTTACATTTATTTTCGTCTACTTTAAATTATGGAAATTCCCTAAACATTTATTTTTATAGTTAAAAGCGGCAACGCCGCTCTACCGTAGACGGAATACTGGATAATCGAGCAGGGTATTTCTTTTTAACTTATTGGAATGACGCGCCGTCTGTGTTAGTTTGACAGTCCCTATGGACTCTCGGAACGTTCGGATCTCTCACAGTGGCGGGTTTGCGGGTATTGCGCTCATTTCTATAATCTGAAACGGTCATCCGCGTTGGTTGAGATATTCGTGTATATACATAGTGCTGTTTTGATGTTATTGTGATACAATATAATACGGTTATTTTTATTATCTGAGCGATGTAGGTAGATGGTACCTCTGACGAAACAAAAAAGTCCTGTAACTAAAAATAAACTAATTATTTATTTTCAGTACAGATACTTAGGTATTTATGTATTTTCAGAGATACCTAACTACCTCCTAGTGTTGGTAGGTAAATTTTATGTCCCGTTTTTTAAATTGTTTTTATCCTGGAGCTTTTACAAGAAGTCAAAACGGCGAAGCAACACGTTTACCTACCTATATATTATTTATATACCTACCTATGTAGGTATACACCGCTACGAGAGTCGAAATAAAAAAATGGCGGTTAACAAAAATATGGCAAAAATTTTTGTTCATTTCGTATGAAACCTGAAAAACGCAGATTTCCACCAGACCTCGCTTTATTTACAACATAGTATAGATATGTTAAAAAATGTATGGAAAATATTATTTGACGGCAAAAATTTATAGTGGGGGTTAGAGCAGAGCCGACTTTAACAAACAAAAAAGTTGATTTATGGGCTGCTCGAAGTAGGTACTGACATGTACTGAGGTAGGTACTAATAGGTACCTCCTCCACTTAAGACATTTCTCAAATAATTTTATCCAAAAAATATCCCAGTGCTTGAGGCCGCTAGGTTGTTATAAATACAACGATATAAGGTAGGCGTTTTATTGGGATTTACGAAAATTGGAAACGCTCTCTGGTTTACTACATAAGTAGGTACCTATTGTTCATTGACTTTATTATTATATAGGTACTTACCATCCTAGATCACAAATTAATAATTTACATCAGTGGGCAAAATTAAAAATTCTATGGACTGTTTATAAAATTAAAACCGTGTACCTAGCCACGAATGAAATGAAAATTTACAATGATGGTAAAATACCTAAAAGTCAGTTTCTAATTTTGATTGGCTGTAAAAAGTGTGTGTATTGGAATTCGCTTTGCGATGAGAAGTAATGTAATTAGAATTTAATGTAATTATTGTAGTAGAAGAATGTAATAATAGAATATGTATTGTAGAAGAATGTAATTATTTTTAAAAATGTGTTGTATTTAGTCTCGGTTTAGTTATGTAGGTACCTATTAACAAACAAGCTCTGATCTTTGTCAAAGCATTGAGTCAAAGTAAATCGGCGTTGAGTGTTGATGATTTGGTAGGTTAGGTAGATACCTACTTACACAATAAGTATGACTGTATTTCAATTGCAAGTATATTTATTTTATTTTTCCGTTTTAAAGCTTATTTTTCACGGCTACTTAGCTGTTTTGTACATATTATTTTTGTTTCTTGTGGGAAATATGGCTACTAGTGAGCCACCCACTAAAAAATGGTAACGCGCTGATAGCAATACTTCATGAGTGGTGTGGAAACTTGCATTCAATATCAGCTATGGTGTTGAAAATATGCATATAAAAACCTTCTACTTTCACCCCCCTAAGAAAAAAAAATGTCTACGCCAATGAAAAACATTGTGTAGGTCAGGCTTGCCGGTCGTTCAACTACACATACATATTGTACGCCGTTTAGGTGTTTAGTTAGTGTATGTACAGAACACTAACTTTGTTATTTTAAATAGCAACATTATGTTTTTTAATATTTTATCGAATTTAGGACAGTTTGTCATACGTACTCTTATCAAAATATCGATAGTTTTCGAGATATCTGGCTGTATTTTTTTCTTCTTAAATTTAGCTACTTTTGTACATGAAATGTTTTGGTTTTGTGAGCAGCTAGAAACTATTTTTTGTGTGATACTGTAGAAGGGTGCTGGCGCTTTCGAAACATGTAACAAAAGTTGAGCTGCAATATACAGAGTGCAAAAAAAATGTGTCAAATATGATAATCGAAAATTTCGAAAATCTCCACTTATGCAAATAGAACACCCTGTATTCTATTAAACCATGAAGTACATTTCAACAGACACTACAATTTCCCAATAGATTCCAATCTTTTCAGAGAAAACCCGTCCCTTTTTTTGCAGAAAATCTTCCGGTTTCACACATCTATTTTTCTACGATCGCCACAAAAATGTTTTTGAAAAAAAAAGTATGAGAGTACAAAAATACTGATGGAATGCTCTTGGCTATCTTACCTGTAGTCGTTGGTGGTAAAGTATCCAGTTACAGGTTGCTTGGCAACGGCTTCGGTGTAGCGGATAACCCGAAGATCATCCAGAGAGTCAATCTCATTTCCTCCATAAAGAGTCTCGATGAATTTTTCTCCTGCTTCGGCAATTGTTGGTTTGTGGGAATCACTGGTCAGGAAAACGGCGGAGTATTCTTGAAGCTCAGGACTGGTTGAGCCATTTAGAAATTTGTGCAATTCAACTCTAACAAGTACTTTCAGTTTTGTATGGCGCGTAATTGGTGACATACATCTGGGTCATCGGAACTTGAGATACAAGCAACTGTTACGAGTTTAAAATAGAGCTAATTAATTCTAGTTTCATTTGGTACCATTCCGAATGGTGTAAGCTAAACGTTTCTTACCCTACGCTAGTTTCAGTACCTTGGAACGCTTATCCAGCATTTCAGGACTTCTCACACTCTCGAATTCCAGGAAGCCGGCACGGGATAGTTGGAGGTTGGGTACTTTTGATATGTTGTTAGGCACATCAAGTAGAACACATGCAAATTTTTAGCTTTACAACAATTACTTCCGGTTTCGAGCTATATTTAAACTAAAACTCCTGGGCTATAAAACATGTTAGTCGCCATAATATGAAGAATCCTCGAATAAACTTTCAGATTTTCACGTATCTTATTTTTTGGGGTTAAACAATTCCTAGCGTTCTCTCTCCAGAAATCGAGATTATTAACCGTTAAAAGAGCTGCTCCACATACAAGTCCCCTTTTATGCAGAGAACTGGATGCAATGCATCGCGATTATTCTTCATACTAAATAAAGGCGCTGGCGAAACAATGGCCGAAGCTTTGGCAGCAGACAGATGAATAGCTCTGACATTGCAATACCGCCAATATCCAATAGCAGGTCGTTTGCGAAGTGTCGTTGGCGTGGAACCCGCGGCTATTCAATTAGCATCGAAGTTGGCGGCGACTCACATTATCAGCAACTGGTCTCCGCCGCAGAGACAAGTGTTTTCCACTCACTCGTTCAAATACCAATTAAAGCATTAAAGCGATTTCAACGGCGAAAAAAGCATCACGTTGCCATTGAGAGTATTTTTTGTTTTGTTTCCATTAGAATTATTACACATCTACAATGGACTAATTCCTGCAGATACGGAGATTCCTTCTAATATACTACTATGGTCAGCTTATCTCGGTAAGGAAGCAGAAAAGCGAGAGATAGAGAACGTCGGTGTTTTAACATTTATTTATCTATACTGTTGCTACTGGTGATTATCGCATCGACTTGGAATTGTACAACATTTATGTAGGTATACATAAGAAAAGTTACTACTCTTGTTGAGTAATTATGCGATTTCCTCAGCCACCGTATACTGCAATTTTTTTCTGTAGTTCTATAATAATGGTAATAATAATAAGAAAAATAATAATAACCTTACCTAATGGATTGATAACTTTTACCCCATTTATTTAGTTGCTTATTTATTTAATTATTAATGTTTTGGATTCCCAAATCAATGAAAACTTAACTCGAACACACTACTAACAAGTGACTGGATTGGACAGCAAGCATACTACACCACTCTATCGCGGTTGCCTAGAGAATTATTTAATCAATTAATTTTCAAATAGTGATAGATTATGTAAGTGCCTAGGCTGCTAGAGTTGTTGTGAAGGGTTCACCAAAATAGGAGGTGTAGAAAATAAACTGTAACTATCTCCCGGTTTTAGAGGTTTTAATAAAGGTTGTCTCGTAAAACCAATCCAATATAATTTTGGGGCAATCATTTTAACATCAGAGAAAAACAAAAAAGTTTTGTGCAATGTGTAAAAAAAACAATTTGAAATGCAGCTGCAAATGTTGATGTAGAACTTCTGGGCATTCTTAACAGATAGCTTCTTCAGTGCTTCACGTTCTGTATTCGGCGGCTAAATGGTTGCTCTATAGCATTGCGTAGCTTTGCTTAATGCAGTGGCATCTATCCATCGCGGGATACTTCTGCCGGATGTTTTTATTAGACATGCTACATGTTCTAGACTATCCATTGTTTTGTCGATTGGTCTTAGACATATGGCTGGAGATGTTTGATGGCGGGTGTGTCAAATTTTTTTATTAGTAGTTAGTGTTACGTAAGCAGGGGCTAAAGAGCGTTGGATAGATCGGTTTTTAATTCTTCGTTAGTATATTTTTGGGTCTTTTTCTTTTGGGTACTTTTATATTTATTTTATTATTACTGTTACATTGTTCTGTTGCCCCTTTTTGTTATTATAGGTGTCATATTGTTTTCATGCTTCCTAATTGTTGTTTTTATTTTTATTTTTATTATTATTTCGCATGTTATTGTTTTGTATTTTTATTTTGTTTGTTATGTTTTGTCTTTTCTACTTTGATGCTATTAGTAAATTAGTTAATATCGGGGGTTGGACGCATGGTTAAGGGATGTATACATAATTTAGAGATGGGAACTTGGTGAGTTAATGAATCTAGGTTTATACCTAGATTCAACAATACACACTGCACTTATGTGCAGTGTGTATTGTTGTGTTAGAGCGTCGGTTAAGCCTGTGTCTGAATGCTGGAATGATTTTTGCTTCAATGTAGGTATCTATTGTTTGTGTGTCTGTTTGTTCATGTAGTGTGGTAATCCTGGTATGTGTATTTAATTTAGTGTTTGTAGCCAGTCTATTCATATTTGTTTTGTGAAAAATAATCTTGGGTTTGTAGCACCTCATTACATAGAGAAATAATTCTGTATCATTTATAACATATCATTTCTGTATCACTCCCTCTTTGAATGCTTCAGAACCCTATTGTATATGTAATTCAATATTCTCCAGCACATAGTTGGAGGAAGTAGTTGTTTTTCAATAGGTTCAACAAGATTTTATGCATTTTAAAGTTTAACATCTTCTGGATAACTGTATGCCTAATGCTTTTATATATAATATGTTCAAATAGAACAAATATAAATAGTAGACTAGGTTTGTGTATTCTAAAAATTTGAGTTCCGTCAAAAACTAATGTCATAAAACGTCACTGCAAGTGTTGGAGTATAATATTTTAAATTCAAGTATAAGTTATCAATGAAACAAATCGTACACTGCTCTGAAGATCCTCAATAAAGGTGAAAGAACTTGTACAACTTCTAAGTGGTTCGTTTCCATGTGTATGTCCAGATATAGCACTGGTAAGTGTATCTTCCTTCTTCTTCGTCTATTTGCTTTTTTCTCTATGGAATGAGGTGCTACAAACCCAAGACATTAGTAACTTTGGCACAATTAGTAACAATGGCATTAGTAACATAATTTCTTAATGAGATTTTTCAAAATATTACAAATTAAATCCATTTTCTAAAGAATATTTTCGAAAATCACAAATTTGGCAGTTGTCAGGTGTTAGCTGTCAACTTTGAATTGGTGCATTTTAAATTACTTTGGAACCAGTTTTATCAGTAGTTAAGCAGTATTTTGGAAGTGATTGTCACCAAAAGTTTTTATCACTCTAATTCGCATTGATCGCATCACCAATTCGAGCTATTATTTATATCTTCTTGAATTAGGAGTTGATTAGGAGTTAATATTAATATATTCGGAGGAAATTTAACAGGTACTTGCATTTCTTAACTTTTCATTTGCTGGATTTATTGGAAAATGTTCTGTAGGTAACTAGAAGAAATATGTTGTTACAGCACGACGGATGAGAAGCCGTTTATACAATACGGGCAGTACAAGACGTTATAAATCAACAATTTCCCACCCAGTCGATTATTAGTAGCAGTTTGTCTGCCAGACCACTTATATCCCCTGATTTATCTTAAATGGATCTGGGGCAGAATAAACGACCTATAGGTACCCTGGTGCTGAAATAGTGTGGAGTGATTCATCACCAGCATATGGACGGCTCAGGGAGATGAGGTGCGAAGGAAACGAAATTACATGGGCGTATCATTTTCAGTTCTACTCCTCTCAAATTCGGTCGCTTACAATTGGAATTATTGGCAACTACTCGCATTCGTCGCTTTCATCGCATAAAAACACTAAACACTCGCGTATAACACAATATTATAATTAATTTATATCGCGAATCAGCCATACATAAGACAAAATGAAACGCCACTGTCGCGCCAAAACATACGTGCATGAAACAGCGCATGCGTCAATATATCCAAGGAAATCCCTCGTCTTTACCTTTGACCAATGAAATTTAATTTAATTTAAAACCGCCTAAAACTCACCAATGAGAGCGGTAGACCCGGTTACTAATGAGTTTTGCCCACCATTTCTATAGAGTGCACACCATTTCTATAGAGTGCACACCATTTCTATAGAGTGCATTGAATGCCCGTCTTCTTTTTATCATAGATACAGACAGATACGCTTCAATTTCGTCTCTAAATATACTATTGATCGCATACCAATTCGAGCTATCATATCTTTTCGGGTTGTTGTTAGAGTTTTATGTACTAGGTCGTTTATTCTGCCCCAGAAATATAAATCCATTTAAGATAAATCAGGGGATATAAGTGGTCTGGCAATAATTTTAAAATTGATTTTAAAATTGTCAGAGCAACTTTAATCAGAATAAGTTATCTTGCTTTCTTTACAGTACTTTATTTATAGTATTTGCAGACGAAAATGATTAAAAGTTAATGCATTTTGTAAGAAAAATTAAATAATATACTAAGTACTAGGTAATTATTAGGAAAAATTCTAACATTGGGGAATAGCTATTTTTATAACCAGTTGGGAAAAGTACTATTTTGTGTAACGAGCAGATTTCTCAAAAGAATGCGAGTTACACAAAATAGTGTTTCCCAACGTGTTTCATACAATATTTTTTTCTAATTTTCTCCAATTTTATATTTTATGAGAGAAAAATTATGAATTTTAAACGTTTAAAAACAATCCAGTATGTTCTAACTTTGTGGCAGCTCGTCACTTTCATAGCCTGTCAGGTCTAAATAACCTACTATGTAATGAACTTTTTCTAATTTTGACATGTAAAGTGAGGCTTTTCAAAACCCTTTGACGTTAGGAAACGTATTACTTTTCACAACCAGCTACGAAAAGTAAAATATTACGCAACTGGTTGTGTATATTTCATTACATAGTAGGTTATATTTAGACCTGACAAGCTATGAAAGTGACAAGCTATCACACCGTTACAACCTACTGGATTTTAAACGTATAAAATTTAGAGTTTTCTTCTCATAAAATATAAAATTGGTGAAAATTAGAACAAATCTTGAATGAAACACGAAGAAATACTATTTTGTGTAACTCGCATCCTTTTGCGGAACTCGCTAGCGCTCGTTCCGCAGAAACCTGCTCGTTACACAAAATAGTACTTTTCCCAACTGGTTACATAAATAGCTATTACACAACCAGTTACGTAATATTTTACTTTTCGTAACTGCTTGTGTAAAGTAAGACGTTTCCTAACGTCAAAGGGTTTTGCAAAGTCTCACTTTACATGTCAAAATTAGAAAAAGGTTATTCACAAATAATTGTGTAAAGTTTTAATATTTATTATTCATATTATGTATAGCAATTAAATTTAATTAAGAGAATTAAAACGGCACTCTGACACTCCTCTACTTTTTTTGCCATAATTTTAAAACTGAATGAGATATCGACATCCCTTTACTGGATAAATAGCCCTTTATGATCAGCCGTCGATTCTTTAATTCGGATAAGGCAAACTCAAGTAACAGCATTTTAAAAATTCCAGATTGTTATGCTTTGGAAAATTCCAGATTGTTATGCATGATTGTTATAATTGGAAAAAAATATTAAAGCAAACTTTGCAGAAGATGGAACAGAAATTTCAAAAAGTGTATTTCCGACCTATATTGTGTAAAATATTTAGAGAAATTAAAGATTTTCTCCATTTTTCTGCATTATTTAAAACGAATTATTTTTTGCATATTTATAGATATAATTTTTACTCCAATATCGTAGCATGAATGGCAGCTAAATCAGCCACACAACTGTATATATATATATATATATATATATATATATATATATATATATATATATATATATATATATATATATATATATATATATATATATATATATATATATATATATATATATATATATATATATATATATATATATATATATATATATATATATATATATATATATATATATATATATATATATATATATATATATATATATATATATATATATATATATATATATATATATATATATATATATATATATATATATATATATATATATATATATATATATATATATATATATATATATATATATATATATATATATATATATATATATATATATATATATATATATATATATATATATATATATATATATATATATATATATATATATATATATATATATATATATATATATATATATATATATATATATATATATATATATATATATATATATATATATATATATATATATATATATATATATATATATATATATATATATATATATATATATATATATATATATATATATATATATATATATATATATATATATATATATATATATATATATATATATATATATATATATATATATATATATATATATATATATATATATATATATATATATATATATATATATATATATATATATATATATATATATATATATATATATATATATATATATATATATATATATATATATATATATATATATATATATATATATATATATATATATATATATATATATATATATATATATATATATATATATATATATATATATATATATATATATATATATATATAATGTATATTTATTATGTAATATACAACGTAACTTTCATATTAGGATACCAATCTACTCCTGTATTACGTAGAACTATATGAAATGCAAAATACACCTCCTCCATAAACTTTGAATGATTGTATTTATAAAAATCATGTAACATCATCGAATGTTCGATGGTTCAGATTTACCATACTTATAATGCAAATGTAAAAACCTGCTCATTTCAGTTTTCGATAACGATAACAGCAGGTAGTAACGATGTAGAAACGTATATAAATAATTTACCTCTTCCTTTACGTTGTATACATAACTATTTTACTATGCCGTTTGAAATGTTAATGTAAGCAACTGCTTCTGCAGTAAATTCATTAAAATACACAAATACCTGTAACAAATGAAAACTCCACCTGATACTGTGTTACCTTACTATAATATCGAAATGAGTAGGTGCGAGGCTCGTAAAGTAACAAAAGACACATACCTTTTCTTGCAGAGTTGTTCCGCACTTGACCATGGCCTCTTGCAAGTATATAATCCAGTGGATTTCGCATGTTTGATGGTACCACTTCGCACCTTCACTAACTCCCGATAATGTTGCAGTATTCCTAGAGACTTGGTTCTTTTCATTTTTCACTGCACTTACACTAGCTACACAAACACAAACAGCAGCAAAACCTGTAACAGAAAACAGGCACTTTAGTTAACACAGCAAAATTAGCAGATCGCAAATTGCACATGTGAATAACTAAAAGCTGAGTAAATGTTAATTTAATTAATGATTAGGCAAAATAATTTCAAAGAGGCTGTGAATAACCGAAATGCCCAGTATTCGTCTGGTAGTATTAAAAATTGTATGTTGAGTACAGGTAGGATTTTTACATTTTTCAAAATGCAAAATGCTTAGGGTTGTACAAAATATGAGAAGTACTAGGCGAATGTGCTTATTAACAAAGAAGTTTGTGTATACTTAAAGTTGTGTACTGAAGTTTTCAACAACTTTAACCAAATGGGTGGCAAGATATTGTGAAACTAATCCAATGCTGATATTTTTCGGGCGACTTATGTACATTTATTTTTTTTATTCAGATGTAAATATGGGCCGACACTACAAGAAAAAGTTGGGAGCTAGACATTATCGTAATTATACAGATGCAATACTTAACCAGGCACTCCAAAACGCTGCCCAAAATCAAAATGCTTGAGGAAATCCGTGGAACAAACTTCACAGAAGACACTCAGGAATATGATATCCAGGAATATCCACCTGAATATGATCTCAATTATGATGAGACAAACCAGCCAGATGATCCTGGGTCACGCAAGTGTATATTTTGAAGAGCAACTAAAATCTAGAGAGAGTTATGAACATTTCCAAATCAGCCACATCAGTTATGCTTGCGATTCCTGGAAATGGTGATCCGGATGGTTCGATGGTTATAACATCGAAGATTGGTTTTACTTCCTTGGCCAAAGAGAAAATAAGGGAAAATCCTTGTAATAGGCGATAATCTTTCTTCTCATTTAAGTGTCAATATAGTTGTTGCTTGTCAGCAAACTAGTATCAAATTTGTCATTTTGCCACCTAATTCTACTCATCTAACGTAAACGTTGGATGTTGGATATTACGGTCCACTAAAGTATTCCTGGAAAAAACTTCTATTGAATTACAAAATTCAGAATCCTAAATAAAACAACGCTAAACGCGAGAAGCAACGCTAAATAAAACTACTTGCCACAGCTCATTAAAAAAACTTGTCGATTAATTGACACTTACAGATAAGACAAATATAAAAAGTACCTTTAGAGCCACTGGAATTCAACCATTCAACCAGAAATGAAGTTCGAAAAAATTACCTACCCAACTTGCACAAAAAACATACAAGAAGTAATCGATCACACTCTTTTAGAATATCTAAAAGATGCAAGATCGCCGTCGACACCTGCAAATAAAAAAAGGAAAAAAATGTTAAGAGTTCAACCTGGCAAATCGGTAGCAAGTGAAGACTTTTTGACAGATGAAACATCAGAGAAAGAAAACAGATCGGCTTAAAGAAGTGTAAGGAAAAAAAAATGTCGAAACACAAACCCTTTTGAAGGTTGAATCATCTAACAGTGATTCTGCAATGTTACAAGAGGTATTTGAAGGCAACACAATTGAAGAAGACGACGAATTACCTCTTATTTCATTCACAAAACAACGAAAATTCGAAAATGGAGATTTTGTGTAATTGTTGGATAACTGGTCGAAATAGATGATGGTAAATTTTTAGCAAATGTTTTAAGGAAAAATGGAGAAAGGTTTGTTTTTCCTACTGTCGATGACATATCTTTAATGAAAGAAATGGACATTGTAACAAAATTGGAGCAACCTCATATATCCAGACGATATCATTATTTTCATGGTAATAATTAATCTACATTAATATAATTTGTAAGTTACCTGTTATTACCTATTACAATCAGTACCTATTATATTTGTTATGTAACCTATTGAAATGCTTAATAAAACTTTTTTCCACATTTTACTTGTTTTATTTGACCTTATATGCATTATATTCTTTTTATATATTTTAATATTATTTTTATATATTATAGTTTTATATATTTTTATATATTTTTATATATTTTTATATATTTTTATATATTTTTATATATTTTTATATATTTTTATATATTTTTATATATTTTTTATATATTTTTATATATTTTTATATATTTTTATATATTTTTATATATTTTTATATATTTTTATATATTTTTATGTATTTTTATATATTTTTATATATTTTTATATATTTTTGTGTATTTTTATATATTTTTATGTTTTTATATATTTTTATATATTTTGAAAAATGTAGGCAACGCATAGCATACTCTAAAATGTCAATAATAGGGTTCTTAAATGCTATGGCAAAGCCTCACCGATTTAAGGGTTACTTGGTCAAATATTTGAAAATAAAAATAAAATGTACTCAGGTTTTTTTGCAAGTCTGATTACTGCGATTGATAGCTAAATAGTAATATAGTACGTACTTTATGCTGGACTCATTTCCTTAAAAAAAATAATAAGATATAACCAGAAATGTGTCAAAATCTTTGCAAAGTAACACCGCTCTACAACTAGATATCTTTAGTATGATCATTTATTGTTGTTGTTACGTTCACTTTTAGTAGTTTAGTATTGTAGGTATATTTGACGGATAACATTGATTTTAAACAGTGACTACGCCTTCCCTTTGGCATGTGTTTATAAATTGAGGTCGGAATATTACTTTTATTAGTCGATTACATCAATATTGCCACAATGCATTTATTAGATTCTTTGTCATAGATATTTACCACAAATACCATAGTGCATATCTATGTCGCCTTATTGTTTTGTGAGTTGAACATTAACAGTTCTGTGACGCTAACCTAGGTCAGCGGATCTATGGTATATGCCTTTTCGCTTTTTTCTGAACCGAACACGTAGATGGCATAGTGGTTTTTCATCGTGTTAAAAGTTTAAGTGATTTTCTTGGTTAAATAACGTAGTATGTACGTTCCGACATAATGGGATAATACAAGAAAATCATTATACATGTGTTGATATTTTGGATGAATATACACATACCACATTAGTGGGATCATAAAACTTTTTAAGTGAGAGCCTACGTTGCGTTGAGAACCTGCGTTGCGTTGAGAGCCTGCGTTGCGTTGAGGTTGAGGTAAGCCATTTTGTTTCTTGAAACGGTGTGCATATGTTATGTTGCCTACTTTGTGTTCTCTAGAGCCTGCGTTGCGTTGACCTCCCTAGAGTTAATTGAGGATCACAGCGAAGCTATCTTTTCGAAACCGTTTTCCAACTAATTAAGTAAGTTTTACCAGATGTAGAGTCACTCTTAACCTAACTTTTTTTGCTTGTAACGAGACTAACTTATCGGTCTGTGTTAGAGGGCTTCATTGTCTTTCGGCGAGTGTAAGCCAACCACCTTTAAGACCATCTTTTAAACTACCTCTTTCACCACGTTTCTGAAGTCCATCGACCCCCGTACGGTGTACAGTCGCACGAGAGATCAACCTTACTGGAAGACTTGTTGCATATCACAGATAAGCTAGTTTTAAGAATATTTTACAAGGGGACCTTACACCCTATTTGATTGACATGAAATTGCTATGCTTCGTGTGTACGTTTAAAAATACAAAATTCTTATGAGGCCTCAGCAAACGTTTGACCAAGTGTCTATAGGTATTTGCCTGATTACTCTCGCTGGTTAATCAACATATTTGGTAGGCATTGCCTCACTATTTATATGTATATTGATTGCGGGAAGGTCATCGTGCACGTTGACATTTAAACCGTTTTTCTGTGTAAGCTGCTTATGTATACGCTGCGTTTCCAGGTATAGTACCACATTTTTATGTAAACTTTCGAATTATTTTTTTAGGTATCACCATTTCTAAATTTCCAATTGTAAAGTAAACCCAGTAGTAAGTAGTATTTTTCTTTCCCCTAAGAATTACAGAAAGTGCCAGAAAGTAGATTCGATACCCAGGACAAGTTGACTTAGTTGCGCATTGTCAGTGGCGTCCACGGGAATTTTATTTTTATTTTTATTTGTATGTATTCCTTTTATTTGAATGTACTCCAAGGGGTAATATGGTCCATCAAGAGCTATATAATTTTACAATGTTTAGCAATATCATTGGCAATCATATGCGGTGATGTCAGAGATTCAATATTATATGACATATTCTCGGTAGTATCTTGTCTATGAGAGATAAAAATAACAAAACGACATTTCAATGTATCCATGTTATTGTGGTCCAAATATATTTAAGCTTTTTTTGCATTTTACAGCCACCTGGTCACCAGATTTTCAGGAAAAGACTATACACAAGCTTAATTACAATTAATTGTAGATCTTCTACATCGATTTCGCTGTAACAAAAAAACTCTTCACATCCATTCCTGTTACGGATAATGAATGATCGCTAATTGCTTGCGATTAGCTTATTTTTAAACGATTGGTTGGCGCAGAATTCTAATCGCAATCTAACAGTTTTTACGCAACTTTCAAGCGAACAATTTATAATGACCATACATCGATGTAAATTAAAATAGTCGCCATTTCATTAGAAACAATGGAAATTGTTGCGGCGGCGCCCACTTTTTCATGTCGATTCAGCCACACCTCGCAATTTTTTTTCAGGGGAACACTAGAGGACTAGTTGCCTATCGGATATTACCAAGAACAGTACCAGTGCCGCTACACAGTGGAGAAAGAATGTGGTATTATTAAAGCTGGTATTCCTTATTTGATCTAGTGACATTGTTTGTTGGTATGATCAGAAACTATTTAAAATTGAGATTAAGTTTTCAGATCAGGATCCTAAAGAGCAAGATAGATTGGTTGATTCATTATTGGTCCAGTCGGTGACGCATGGTACAGCGACCTTGCAAAATATGGGCAACACTTTATAAGTGGATTTGTCTAAGGCATTTGATACTATAAATAATGCATTAATTTGTGCTAATTAAATATTGCGGTTTTGAACATTTCACTGTAGAGCTTATCTCAACTTATTTAAATAATCGTTCTTAGAAAATTCTTATAAATAATACACATTCCTCAAATTTAAATATGAAATCAGGAGTACCATAGGGAGCCATCTTGGGTCCATTGCTAATTATAATTTACACCGCTGATATTTTGAATTCTATTTCTGACTGCAAAGTGCAGGCATATGCAGGGGATACGGTGCTTCACTCACACTTTCTTGTTGATGATACAGCAACGACTGGTGACCTTATTAATTCTGTACTTAATAATATTATGCAATTGTCGACCGATCGTGACCTTAAATTGAATCCCAATAAATCTAATCTAATGTTGCTTGGTAGTAAAAAGAAGATTAATATTGTAACGTAGGTAAATAAATTCCGTTCCGTTTTATGGCTAATGTTTGAATTCCTATTTCAAATATTTGAAATAAAACCGCGCGAACTTGTAGAAATGTACCGCGACTCACCATCTACCGTTATCCCTACCTTTCCGTCCCGCTAAATGTCGCGTGTTCCCAGCAAGCACATTTATACGCGATATCCGCCAAAATCATTCTTTTTCTGCCGACCGGCTTGCTTGAGTCTGTTGACCGTGGCTTACGTTCGCGAAGATTTAGTTTTAGTGTAGTGATTCTTAATTACCAGGTATAGTCTGAAATATTTTATTATTATTAATATAGGTGTGAGCTGTGGGCACAAAAGCCACGTCTATATTTTTTCTATTTTGGTATATTATTACCACTTTATTTTTTTATTGAATTAAATATATATTTGATTTAAATTTGAATCGTACGTTATCGTTCGATTTTAGACTACCTACCTGGTAATTAAGAATCAAAGATACTGTTTTACCGAATGGTAGCATACTTTCAGTTTATTTAGAAGATATTACTTCGACGGCGTAGGCCATCGGTATTTGTTTATCTTTTGCATCTGCAATAAGCAGCCTTGGAATAATTTAATAATTGATACTGATTTTTGATTCTTTGATTTATGGGGATAATCAAAAAAACTTATGCAGATGGCATATTCTAGTTTAAAGATAATTTTTGCTAGTCATCATACTTTAAACTTTAGTTTAGGTAAAATGTTATGTGAGTCGCTTGTATTCAATTATTTTAATTATTGTGATTTTATTTATGGCTTCTGTCTTGACGATCGAAAGAAAAATCGTATTCAGAAAGTTCAGAATTCTTGTTGTCGTACCATATTTGGATTAGGAAAGTATGATCATATTTCTCATAAAATTAAGGAATGTAAAATGTAACTGTCTCAATATGAATAATCGGAGAATTCATCATGTCTACATGCATGTCTACATGCATACCTGCTAATTCCTAAACATTTCTAAGTTAGAATTAGATGCTTTATTTCTTCTTTTTTTGTTTAGTGACTTATTTTTTTAAAGCTGTTAGATCAATTTAACTGAAATAAATGTTAGTGCCTCTTTTGGGTTAAGTATGAGTAGCTTTAAGCTAGACTTCTCCTAAATGTTGTGCCATTACTTTTCTCGCAATATGTTTACCTCATGTTTCTTTCTAATTCATTTATTTTGTTTGTATCTATTTTTTGTAAATTTGTATTTACAATATCAAGCCGAACAAAACAAAAATAAAATACATGAAATTTCCTACATGTTATATGCCCTAACAATATTTTTTTTCTCCAACGAACGGTATAAAAGATGTGCATGAACATTTATGATACCTGTCTCCCTTCGTCCCGGAAAGGCTTCATCCCGAAAGACTTCATCCCGGAAACAATTAACTGGTCTTTGGATCGTTATTATCAAGAAGAAATGTTGAAACGTCGGATAATGGAAATAATATGCACTGGCACTGACACTGGATTATTTCTACAGTGAGGCCAAATTAATTCCATTGTTTCTAATCTGCAAGTTGGATAGGCTGCTCCACTCTACAAAAAAATGGCTCTCGGAAATTGATAGATGTATTATTGTTTCCATGGGATTATGTGCCTCGTATAGAGACGATGTGCGCTTTGAGGTGTCAGTAGTCATGAACAAGTGATCAAGGATTGTAGGTATGATGATGATCTGAAAGATTAGGAAAAAAAGATAATGTAATAATAAAAGATTGATTTCAAATGCGCGATGAAGCCGGGCTTGCGTAAATCATTCACCAGAGAAAAACTGCGCAACAATTATTACGCTTTTTAAAACTAGCCTTTCATTCTATTTTATAGTAATTATTACGAATTTAATATAAGGAGTGGAATGAGTTTTTTTTAAAGCGAAATTGCGACTTTAAGCATGGATAACCAACCGTTGTTTTTGTGATGTAAGATTAGTGTCTTGATGAATTACCTATAAGCAACCGTGACAAAATGATTAAATGTAGCTAATACCTAATAATGCGTTACAGTAGTTTTACCATATCTGATTAAAAATATTTGAAATAAATATTCAAAATTGTTATAGACTAAAAGGCAAAAGTATCTCTATTACCTATGTCCCAGCTTAATTCAATGAGGAGAAATAAAAATATTTCAAAATCACCTAGTTACTTGCTGCTCGGGAAGACCAATAAATTATATCATACATAAGGGTAATAAATTATTTATAAACAACATACACACTGCCAAGGAATTAGAAGGAGAAAATGAAGAAATAGAACAAAAAATAAACAGAAGAAATAACAGCGTTCCACCTACTCCAACGTTACGTAATTGTAGCATTAAGTTAGCAGAGGAAATTACTGGTTCTTCGCGGCAAACACAAGGGCGACGACACACTTGTCAAAAAGAAATGAATAAAACATTGCAGTGGCTCAAAACAAACCAGAAAAAGAAAGTAAAAATTTCTACTACCCCGAAAGAGATCATAGTGAAGCATAAACTGTATAATATGATAATAAATAAACAAATCTGAAAACCTTATTTCTACCCTACGCAAACCTACGTAACTTATTTCTACCTATTACATGAGACCAAGTCCTCTGTCACAATGTATCTTAAAACTAGCAAAGTTTGAAATTGTTATTACTTTAGAAATGTATGTTAATCCTTTTAATTGCCACGCATAAAAAACTTATCACTATTCTTGAGAACACTGGCTGGTACACGAACTGACAAAAGCTGTTGGGCACTGATGGTGGTGTCATCTAGCAGATGTTGCCGTACTACCTTTAGAATGATGCTATGGTCGCTGGAACTCTATTATGGGATATATTCACCGTCAAACTTTGAATTTTCGTCTTTTGCACTTATATTCTTTTATCTTATACTTGAAATTTCTTAGAAAATTGTTTCCTTTTCTTTTATATTGATCACTGAACTCTTCTGCGGCTGGGACGCTACCAAGCCTCTATACTTCTTACTTGATAATTACGACGAAAACACTTATTTTGCAGTTATTTCTGCTTGTAGACCTTTCCACTGGTGTTCTTACTTATTTAGCACAAATTTAAATAATTTTACTTTAGTTTTAGTAGTAATTTCTAACAATTTTTTATAGAGTTAAGGGCGTGGCTGTTACCCCATCGAACGCCATCACTGGACTCTTTTCTATTGTTATATGTTACTACGGATATGCCGTACGGAAAAACATCTGCATTTCCTGGTTACCATCCTTATTTCTTGTTATTATGATATAATCTGATTGTTGCCTATTATTTAATATATTTAATTTTACGTGAGACTCTTACAATTTGATCTTCACTTTATCCAATTTCAAATTCTAAACAATATAATACAATCAGATTCACTTTTTGTTGCGTAACTTCAATGTATGTACGAGACGTTATCTCTACATTGCATTTTGGTTCGCAGCTATAAACTCTCGAAACCCTTTTTTATATCGATGCTTTCTCATTATCTTTTAATCTAGACATAATTTATTAATGATCAATACCCTATAATTATTATTGGGGCTTATCTATTGTAATTATGCTTGAAATAGATTGTTGTGCCGATAAATAATTTAGATATAATGATATTACGTTCTGACCAATCAGGCGCGTAGTTGGTTGGCGTTCTGCTATCCTATATACGTTGGTGAGCGATGCGTGTGTGCGATAAGCGTGCGCTTATACTATAGTCTGTGCGAAAGTTATTGATCACTGATTTAATGACAGTTTATTTACCCTAAATAGTTGTAGTCCAAGTTAGTTTTGCTATGATACCTTGAAATGTTTCAAATGTGATAATTGAGATAATAGGCCAGGCAAATTAGCTCAAAAAACATTAATTTCCCGATTAATTCCTCACAGGTAAAACTCAGCGGAAATGGGTTGGGGGGGTAGAGAGTAGTTATTCTGTCATAAACCGAACGGCTGACCTCTTGCGGGGGATGAACGGTAGGGGTGAAATGTGCTTTTTCGCAATTCCCGGCAAAAGTAATGGTTTCAGAGGAAAAAGTTAAATGCAAAAGTCGTAGGTAATACAAAAATGTACAACTTTTGTTCGAAAGTTTTTCACACACAACCTCAAAATCTTTGCGTACAATTTAAAAAACAATATTTTGGGTTTTTTATTTTTCATTTCACGAAAAATAAAGTTATCAGAATGAAATTCAGATTAATCGTACTGTTTTGTATGACGAATAAGTAGAACTTTTTATTTGCGATAACTAAATTAATTTTTGAGAAATTGACGTTTTTCGAAAAAAAAAAGCGTTTTTTTCAAGTCGGTCAAGAACTTCTTAGATTTTATCTTAGACGGCTCATTATTCTTAATCTCTTCCTAATACACCAACTTTTCGAAAATAAAATAAAAATATAGCACTTCTAGCAAAAAAAAACATTAAAATCGCAAAAAACTGAAAAATTAGGATTTTCAGACTAGAATTAGTTTTTCGCCGGTAAGTATTGATCAGCTTTTCTTTACCTTCAAATAGAATTTTGAATTTATTAGTTCAGGCACATTTCGAAACATCATAGAGGGTGTATTTACAGTCAGTATTTGAATTTTCAGAGCGTCAGCTGCGCTCCGAATACAGTATTCGAAGCAGTGCATCGGTTGTGCTCCGAATACAGTGTATTTGATGGGTACCCGAATGCAAATGAAACACCAGCATCCATTCAATCAAGTAGCACGAAAGCTAGTGAACGTACACGCAGACAAAGTGCATTATCAGTCGCTCCAAATGTTCACAACTTTGATGGACACATCAAATTGTCATTTACACCGGAAAAGTTTCTAGGTAATGAAAATAATAAAACTAATCCAACTTTTGTCTGAGAGCTCAAATCGGCTGGCTCTTCTTGTGCGCAAGCACAAGAAGACGCGAATACTCGTATTGTCAATACAGCACTAGAACTGGCGAAGGGTGATGAAACTGTAGTTCTTGTTGGTCAAGACGTTGATATTTTCTGATGTTTATTTATATAAACCTGGTTCTGCTAAAGTTAGAGATGCATATTACCCATCAAAAAGTTAAAGATACGACCTCTGGTTTCACAGAAAAAGGTAAAAGAAGTGTAGTCAAATCTTTATTAGAAGTAATAAATTTTGCAGATTTGGCTGATACTTTTTATCACGCAAATGCCGATAAAGATTTGCTTGTAGAAAATGGCTGAAAATTAATTGCAGCCATGTACAGTAAAAAATCTAATTTGTCGTTAACACTTTGACTGCCATGCCGAATTCAGATGAAGATCCTCTGACGCCGTGATACTTTTTTTCAGTAATGTTTTTAAAATACTATTTTTTGTGACTAGTTACATTCAGTTTTTTGACTTTGTTAATTTTATGCCTTTTTGCCTACTGTACAAAAAATATACACGTGGCATGGAGGTGAAGAAAATGTTTCTACGCCACGTGTATACGGAAATATACAATAAGCAATACGCCGTCAATACGCAAGGCCGTCAATACGCAATAAGCAAAACGAAACAGGTCACTACTAAATGCCAGTTATGTGTAGAAAAATTTCTTTGTTTAAAATGCTTTTTTGAAAAACACAATATATTGCAAGAAAAATAGCTGCGTTACCTCTAAATTTGAATATTTTTGTAATTTCGTATAATATTTTTATTTTTCTTAATAATAAAGCTTATGGTTAAAGCTTATGCTTTCCAAAATTGTCGTTTTGGTTTTACTTTCATAATAAAATGATCCATTTTAATTCAATAATGAATACAAAATTAAGATTTTAGTCAAAGTGGGGGCTAAGATAATTTTCATATTGCCTTACGCCATGCCAACCAATATCCCATAAGAAAAGCATGTAAAGTGTGCTACTCTAGAATACACTTCGCGAAATGTGCGTATTCGCCTTTGTATACCATATTATACACGCGGCGATTTGGACCCCACCTTGTGTGTATGCTAAGAGATACACATGGCAGTTAAAGTGTTAAATGAATTAAGGTTTGATATGTACTAGAGATGAAACGGATATCCGGAGACTATCCGTTATCCGGCCTAAATTTAATGTCCGGCCGGATGCCGGATAGTAGCTGAATATCCGGCCGCATACCGGATATTCAAAAACTGGGACACAATTCCCTAAAATCAACTTTAATACATAAATTTTTGTGTGGTAATAATAATAAAGTGGCTTATAATTATGACTGCTTTTATTTGAAGTAGAAAAAGTTACAAAGCAGCAAGCAGCGAGTAAACAACTGTTACTAATACCCGAAACCGCCCGAATCGATCCGATCGCGTTCGCTGCGCCTCGCCTGTGCGACTCGAACGCCTGTGTTGGCCGGATATTCGGCTATCCGGCTTCGTAGCTCGCCGGACATCCGGTATCCGATATCCGGCCAAACAACTATCCGTTGCATAACCGAGAAGAATCGCAGCAAAATAGAGCAAGACTAAATTAGCATTTTTTATGCCTACTTTTTTCAAGTTTATTGTATAGTACTTTTTATAAAATAAACGTTTTTTTATACTTTTCGCCTGAATTTGGTTTTATGAAATATTTACATAATTTTAAGCACAATTAATATTTATAATACTAGTATTTCAGCCTTACTTTATTATAAAACGTTTAATTTCATTATATAGGGATAAAAACGAAAAAATGACGATTTTTCAGTTTTTTGCGTTTTTAACGATTTTTTTGCTAGAAATGCTATATTTTTATTTTCTTTTCCAAAAGTTGGTATAATTATGAAGAGATTAAAAAAAATGAGCCGTCTAAGATAAAATCTAGGAAGTTCTTGACCGACTTGAAAAAAACGCTTTTTTTTCGAAAAACGTTAATGTCTCAAAAATTAATTAAGTTATCGCAAATAAAAAAAAAATACTTATTCGTCATACAAAACAGTACGATTAATCCGAGTTTCATACTGATAACTTTATTTTTCGTGAAATGAAATATAAAAAACCAAAAACATGGTACGCAAAGATTTTGAGGTTATGTGAGAAATATTTTCGAACAAAAGTTGTACATTTTTGTATTACCTACAACTTTATCATTTAACGTTTTTCTCTGAAACCATTACTTTTGTCGGGAATTGCGAAAAAACATTTTTCACCCTTTTCACCCCTACCGTTCAGCCCCTGCAAGAGGTCAGCTGTTCGGTTTATGACAGAATAACTACACTCTACCCCCCATCCCATTTCCGCAGAGTTTTACCTGGGAGGAATTAATCGGTCAAAAAAACTAATTTGCCTGGCCTATAACAACGAGAAAAATTTAAAATGATTTTAGCAATATAGTAGATTCATTTAACCATAAATTATTAACAATATTTCATTGGAAGATAAATTCAACCGAATATGCAAAATATTTGGGAATATATATTGTCATTTGAGGCAAGTAAATAACATTACTAATGCACTACTATTTAATTTTAAATATCTGAGACACATCTATCTCAATTTAAAAATGCTGTACCTATTATGCGTTCATTGAATCTCGACTCTCTTAGTGGATTCCCTGGAGGAGCGATATGTCATCTAAAGAAGATTTAAAATCCTTGTTACAAAAACTTTTTCTAAAAATAATATCTATACAAAAACAAACCGCACATACCCCTCTGATTTACAATATAGCGAAAGTTATATTCCTGGTATGAGACAACTTTATTTCCTGACCTGAATATAATAAACTTCTCAAACATCAATTGGTCAAAGATGATCCGAGTATTTGGCAGCTAGAATAAATATAACATATATCAACAGGATTTACAACATTTAAACAGGAAGCAAAAATTGTACACAGTACCTACTATATATCCTGGTTATTATACAGGATAGATTAATGAGTGAAAAATACACATGATAATTATTCTTACAGTGCATGCGTTATATAAATAATACCGATTAAATCAAATTCATTTGTTGCATGGCTTTTAATTCACTGCAGCGTTCGCCATTTCTGACTTCCAATCTGATTAGCGCCACTAATTATCTCTACCTGCAATTCAGCATTTTATAATACACGTAATGCTAATACATTTTTAATAACTAATTAATATACCTACCTGCTTTTGTGCAATAAAAATATGCGTAAAAGTACACGACCTTTGAAAAAATTCCCCTAAAATCGGAGATGTTTCACACCCGTCGTACATAAATCCTACCCTTGTAGATAGCGAAAAAAAATTTTAAATAAATAATGTAGGCAATAATATTTTTTTTAAACTGTTTTTGAATTACGAGCTGCAGTTTTTTTTGAATTTTTAAAAATTCCAATTTTGTAAAATGTGTAAGAAACTCTGAAATGTGCTGTTAGTTCTAAATAAAAGAGAAAACATATTTTTAGGTAGGATCACCGCTACGGAACAAACACATACTGTAATTATGTTTATAACAAACGGAATCAAAACAGGACAATATATTATGGCATTAGTGTCTGCACTGCAAGATCAAGTCAAATATTTATATAAATCATTATCACTGGAGCTACTACCTTACGTTCGGCGGAGCTACTGACTAATGACAAGACCAACAGACACATTTTACTGTATTTGCATGACCATTAAAATTGTTAATTTTTCTAAAGCTATTCTAATTTTGTAATACTATGTACACAAGAAACAGTATTACTGGTCCTATAACAGCATTATTAAACCACGGAGCTCACATATATGTTCACTAGACTCAAATCTTACTTCTTATATCGATAAAAGGAGCCGCCTTCACACGTGCTGCCGCATTTTTAACAGCAGAATAAGAATTTCCTATTCAAATATTACGGATCAATTTTATACGTTCCTCGGCCGTGTCACATCGGCATCATTGGCATTCATTCGTATGCCAGGTGTGCTAATACCATCGAACGTATTGGGGTAAAGTGGGGTCAATAATAGTTCTTGAAATAATAATACTAATAATAATAATAATAATATTGATTTATTCCAACAGGAAAAAACCAAATTAGTATTAGATATTGGAGACTTTCTTAAAATATTTGATCTAGGGGCAACACAGTAAAATAAAGTTTGCTGTCTAGAATTTAGGAGAGGTATCAGAAAATTAATTTTATTTAAAAGATCAAGGGCAATCAAGATATTAAATAAGAATCTAATTAGCATGATATTGCGTCTGGCTTCTAAAGAGTCAAAATTAAATCTCCCAAGTAAATAATTTTGATCCAGACCTCTAGGAGGATAAGATCCAACTTGCAAAAAGATCAAAAACTTTAAGAAATTTCTTTGGATCGATTCTAAATGTTCACAATGGACGTGATAAATCGGATACCATATAATCGACCCGTATTCTAGTTTTGACCTTACCAGAGCATAAAACAGAGATTTTAAGGTGGTTATATTGGAAAAGTCCCGCAATTGCGGTAAACGAAGCCAAGCCATAAGATTTAAAGGAACTAGAAACAATATGGTTTATATGTTCAACAAAAGTGAGTTTGCTGTCAAAAGAAATACCCAGATCTTTGAATACATCAACTCGGCTGATGATGTTATTTCCAATGAAGTAGTTGTGAGTATAAGATGTAGTTTTGCGAGTATAAGTCATTACGTTACATTTAGCTATATTTAGTTTAAGATTTGTCTCACACCATGACATTAAGTTAATGAAGACATTATGTTAATGCAGTCTTGAAGACGGATGGAATCTGTAGAATATTTAATTTTAGAGTAGAGTTTAAAATCATCGGCAAATAACAAATGCTCACAAGTAATGACTTCAGGAAGATCATTAATAAAGAAGAAAAACAATATGGGGCCCAGATTGGAACCTTGTGGGACTCACGCATATCTGACCATAAAGTGTCTATCGCTTAAGTAGGAGGTTAATAATTTAATCAATGCTTCAGAAAAACCAATACTTTCTAGTTTCAAAAGGAGTATGTTATGGTCAATCTGATCAAATTCTTTTTGGAAGTCCGTATAGACGACATCGACCTGTGCTCTATTATCCAAAACCTCAGATACATATTGAGTAAAAACCGCTAAATTAGATATTGTTGGCCTCCTTTGTATGAACCCATGTTGGCGTGACGAAATAAGCTTCCTGGTAGAGTAGTACACTTTACTATAAAGTATGGTTTCAAAGATTTTAGAGCAATTACACAGTAGTGAAATGCCTCTATAATTTGATACATCATTTTGATTTCCCTTTTTTGGTATTGGGCAAATATATTGTTTTTCCAATAAGACGGAAAGGAAGAATTACGTAGGATGCAATTAAATAAGAGCTGTAGTGGCTCGTGACATACGCACAGTCTCTTAGAACAGAACTGGGAATACCATCTACGCCCATTTTAAAAGTATTCTTTGATTCTGAAATAGAAGTAATACCTACAGTTATTCATTAATTTAGTGTATTATTTTGGTGGTTTTTGTGTTAAAATTGATTAGTTATTAGTATTCTATCAAAACTTAACAACTTGTAGATTGAAAGCGCCTTTATAGTGACGATTTTAGCTTGCTGTAAGAAAAGTTATACTGTCCCAATCTCCAATTGCGACAATTGTGGGGATCCTTTGAAAATTTTTATATCTCATATTTCGTTGTTACAAACTATACGTAGGTCAATCAACTGGACACTACACAACTATCTGAGACAGTTTTGGAGGCCCTCTCAAGATGTACGTATATCGATAAATCCTAAGGATTTGTCCAACTCTCATGACTTATCCAAGAACTATATTAGAGCATTATCAGTAGGTATTTGGATTTATATAAATCGTCACTGATATACGATATACCTAAGTCAGACCAATATTAATTTTTATTCATTCCCAAAAAGTTTATGTCGACCAATATTTTTGTAATTATAATATTTCAATGCTAGCTCTCAGGCGTGAAGATTTATCAATCATTGCTTACATAACGTTGTAAGTTATCAATGAAAATAAGTCTTTCAATTATTGGAAATATTATTTCCACATTTTTTTGTATACCTAAAGATAGTGAAGAACCGAGAACAGGAAATACGAATATACATCCATGATAGATATACTTATATAATACTCGCAACAACTATTACAACTGAAGGTATGTTATTATGCAGAGATTTAATTTTCTGAATGTTAGTACACAAATTATAGTTGTTCAGGATATCTACAAGTTACAGTTGTTAGAGGATTGCTGTATAGTCATAGGCAGGCATTGTTCTCTATTATTTTACCTTAATTGTGATCTGCAGATTTTTTAACTTTACCCCACTTATATATAATAATTATAAGTTGGTCTATAAAGGAAAGCAGTCGATGTTTCTCAACTTTTGATGGATATCAAAGAAAGGGAAAAATAAGAACGAGTTATGAGTAGGAAAAAAAACATAATTAGGTACAATATACACGATCTAATTAAACAGATTCCTTATCCTTTAATATCCGTTATTCCTTATTCGATTGTCAGAACTCAAAAATCAAAATAAATTGTTCCAAATCTTCTACATATTTTTTAATTCAATGCATTTCAGCATTGATAGTGAACTTTTTTTCTTCAAATGACAACTAAGTATATTTGTTTCATTTTACTTTGGAACACGCATTATTTTCCAAATACCTACAACAGTGATTTCAAAACAAACTGTTTTCAAATATATAAAAATATATTTAATTATTTTTTTGTTTGTTCTATCCTTATCTTGACTGTCAATCTCATTGTTAATATTCGCTAACCTCAACAGAGTCGTTTTAAGAAGAGTTGGTAAATTGTATGAAAAAATTTGCATTTGTAGTAATGTATGTTAAACAATTTTCACAACCATTAGCAAATTTAATAACATAATGTGCACAATATCCGGAAATATAAAATAGTGAATAAATGCTGAAGAATTTAGTTTAATCTCAGACAAATTATGAATTATTTCTGAAAAGAAATCGATATTTTCAGACATGTCAAACAAAGAACCATAGTTTTCGTCTTTGTCATTAAGTAAATTAAGTTTCATTTGTCATAAGTAAATGAAAACTCTTTTACGGAAAATGTACCAAACTTGACCGAATTTACTCTAAAAAGACTTAAAACTTTAAAAAAAAAATTCTGATTCAAGGACTTGTGTCACGGAAATATGGAAATGTGATCCGCTTATTTGGCTATATTTTCCAAAACGTCCCTCCAATTTGCCGTTCCGTCGTGGCCGTTTAAAGAAAATTATAAAATTTTAATAAAAACTGAATTTTTTTATCATTAGATTCCCTTATTGGGTCGCTAAAAAGATCACGTTGGTGATATTCTGATTTGGGTGAACACACATTTACTATTTTCCACCAACGTAGAATGATTGTTAAAAATTCAGCTGTACCCAAATTATTAATTTCATTACATTAATTTAGAGCCGCAATATTTTTTTCATCAAATAACCTGACAGCAAGCTGTATATTTTGTGGTTCGAGTGACTTTTTTTGAGAGAGCAGGTGCTATTTTAACAATTTGATTACTTTCCTCGGAGTATATTTTTTCTAAACAGACAAATTTTCATACAATATTTAATTTCGATGACTATTATCGAAATGGCGGAAAACAAACGAACGTTCCTTATTTTTTTGGTTTAACCAATTGTTGAGAATTAATTTAAATAAATGCACCGTATCAAAAAGTAAATAAATGATGTGGTGGGCATCAGAAGGATTGTTAATAAAGCAGGATAAATAAATCTTGTCTGTTACTTGTATTACTTAAAAGTCGATAATAACTTCGCTTCATTCTATGATTGTCACAAATTAAAGAAATAATGCGTAAACCAATTTCTGTTAGCGCTGTAATTACATTTAAAATCATTACTTTGAATTCAACTGCTGATTCTTTTACTGGATAAAGAGCAACAATATCTACATTCTTAGAAAAAATTGAACTTAACAAAGGCAAAATTTGCTAACTCATGTCGCCTTTCGTCTGGGTGTTTTCGCTTAACAGGTGAGGTCATATAGGACGGTTGATTCGGAAATATTGAAGGAAAGTTTTGTTTTCTCTCTAGGAACCTCCAAGATAGAACCATCGGCTCTAGTCGTTCTATCTATTTTTATAATACACGACTATGAATAATGCCTAATACAGACTACTGAATATTTTGTAGGGTTGAAGGACGACTCTCTATGAATGGCTTTAGTCCATATTTGTTTAATTTTCTCATCTTCTGGAAAATAAAACACGGACACATAGGTATTGGTACTATCGTAATTGCTTGAGCAATTAGGTACGCAACACTTAGGAGCCAGAATGCAATAAATTAAGATTTTACTTTTTAAAACACCTGGGTATAATTTTATTTGCACTTTTTTCTAGAAAATAGCCAATATATTTATGGAATTTTATTGTAAATGACACCTAATTTAACTAGTGAACTATATTTGTAACTACTTAACACGTTTTTTATAACACAAGAAACATTCTTTTAAAATTTACACAGAACTTTTAAAATTTACACAGAAACACTTCCACTACCGGCATTACCACGCCACACAACAAAAACAAACCACTTCCGTTGTCTATTTCACTTATTTTGCGAATTGTCACCAAGATTATTACAACTTTGAAATAGACCTTTTTACTAAGGAAAAACTACGAAAAACGTACAACGTTTTACAAATATAATCAACAAGCACTACAAGCAACATTAGAATACGACGCATTAACTAACTAACTACTCTGTTGTATGCGGGATTCATGGAATTCACGTCCGATCTTACTTCTCTATCTAACTTACATATTCTGTATATCTCTATCCTACCATATCGAGAAATACGTAGGGAATGATTTTTAGAATCCCGGGGTACGGTACTTCATAGATGACTTGATTTAAAATAGTCACCAGCCCAGTCGTGTGACGCCATTGTCGTCATATTTTTGTATTTTGTATAGTTTCAAAATAAATGTAATTTTTGTATTATATTTCTGCATATATTCGTTTATTCTTTTCATTAATTTAGTGGTTTAGGTGGTTTTTACGTTTTGAAAATTTAAAAAACATCGTAAATCATGTGCGAGAACATGAAAGAAGCTTTATTCTACATAATTAAATAAGATATGAATCCATAAAATGCTTGAGCTTGCATTTTTTCTATTTTTTTTTAATTCCCCTTAAAATTTTCCTTAAAAATAAAAAGCACAAGTCGAGTATTATAATAATATGTCGCTTTTGAGGTTAAAGGTAACGTGAGCTTAATCCCAAATTGTCATGAAAATCGATGAAGATTCATATAATTAGGTATTAATAACCTGTTTCTACCTTCAACGAGTTGACTATATTGAGTAATAGCCTCGGTAATAGCTATATATGGTATTAGCGGTGTAACGAAATATAAGCCTACCTAAATCACCTAAATTTTGGTAATCGCATCATATTTCTAATGTCCTAATAAATTTCAACTGCAGTTGATTAAAATAATAAACTGGAATTAATATCTAATGTTTTAACTACCTATTCCGAATAAATCAAGCTATATTAAAAGTCGTACTCCTATTTACAATTAATGGAATTACTTAAGTAATTACTTAAGCCTGAATTTGTCGGAAAGCTCAAAAATATAAAAATCAATATACCTACATAACCTGTAAAGATAAAATAAAAATGCTTGGGAACATTAGCAACTTGCGGAATGCCCTCGTAGCATACTGAAAACTCATATACCTAAGTACCTTTTTTTTTATTGTAATCCTTCTCAAAGAATGCCACTTCACGTCACAACACAAGTCATTTCAAAACCACTTTTCGAAGGAACACGGAACACCGCTGCCGCATCACACAAAAGTCGACACCACTAGCTGCACTAGCACAGACAGCAACCACGGTATAATAATTATTATTGACAGCACTTTTTACTTTTGCGTGTTCCTTACACAATGCAAAATCAAATATGGCGTTACGTAAGCAACAATGTAAACAAATGCGAACGAATGGGACACGACTGACTGGCCGCCGTGGATTCAGAAACCGGCTGTTTCGCTCGTTTTGTGCAGGAGCCAGAAGATATTTCCAAGGCAGACTTGATGAGTGGCAGTAACACGAGGTTACACTAAATTCGACTAGGTATTCACAGATGATCTCTGCAAGAGGTACTAAACCTCACATTTATCTAGTATTTTTATTGAAAAATGTAAAAGTTGCAGATGCCCAAACATTGTATAACTTATTAATTTTGCAATAATTTAACATAGATTCATATAGAATAAATGTATCTTTGATTGTTTTGGAATTCGATTACTATGAAAAAAGTATGTATAAGAAAAAAATTCACGGAGCTTGCATCTTACCCAAATATCCTAGGCGTATTGAAAGTACCAGACACTACCCACGACTGGTATACATTTCTGTCGATTTTTATCACCTATATATAAATAAAAAATATGATATCGAATATCTAGCAAATAGCGAATATCTAGAGCCTAAATAAATGGTTAAAACATAGTAAATATACCAAATTATATATAATTTATAATCAATCAATATCGTACTATGGTAACGATGCACTCATGCACGTATCGCTACAGATCGCAAATACTCTACGAAACAGTATCTAATTACTTGATATCTAAGCTATTTATCTGACCAAAATTCTATATTTAGCATAATTGCAATAGACAAGTCGCAACAAAATTTATCTAATATCAAGCATACATAAACTATGTTTATATTAAAAGATTAATGCGAAAGCATCGTCATAAAAAGGGCTTCGAGAATATAACTCTCGAAGAAAAACTAAAATGTACGAATGATTTATTTGAAATTCAGAAATTAGTCAACAAAAGGTGAATGTGATAAGTGAATACAGGTTATTAATTCAAAATTAAACCATATATTATAAATTATAGAGTTTAAACGTAAAGCTAAATAAATATAATAATAGCCATTCATCTGATTGGACAAATTATGTAATAACCATAAAGCCAGAAGTTAGTATCTAAGGAAGTCAACTGTTTGATTTGGTAGCACATTCGTGCAGGGGTGGTCTTTAGGGGGGGGGTGACAGGGACGATCGCCCCCGCCCCTAAATATAATAATTATATTGGGTTTACGGTGTGTACATAATAACCGAATCAAATAGACCGGCATGACAGGACAACTAAAAATTAAAATTGAATAAAACAATGCAATTATTGATCCGTACCAATAGAAGTCATCTCAACGCGGGTTTCGGCAACATATTGTATAATTTTTTTTAAATATAGTTTTTTTATTTACCTAATTTAGCATTGTCGTTTTAGCATCATCGACGCCTCTTGTATTTTTTCTGCCCTTCGCCAATGTTCGATAAATAATAATTGGCAACAGACAGTTTAACAAAAAACAGCTCAAAGGGGCACGCAATAAAAAAATCCCGCGCGTCTGCATTGTTGTAGCTTTTTCAATTTTCGGCCCCCTCCTAAAGAGACGGCTAAAACCGCCCCTGCATCCGTGGTAACGGATAATAATGAAAGGAGTTCAGTTATAGCGTTCGAAGTAGGAACAGCTCGCTAAGTTTCGATTTATAATATTGTAGAAATTTAATAGTAAGTAAGTAAATTAAATTCAATAAAATAGTGCAAGGTCAGTAGAATCCCAAAGGGAAACGTTTTCGAAGTTAATTTAACCACAGCATTAAGTGATTTTTGTCGAAAATATGACATAACAAGTGTAGCGTCTCCAGGTAACATTACTGGGATATAGACGAGTGTGGCAAGCAGACCAAGAAAAGGAATATTAAATTACAAAAGCTGTGAGAAAAGAATCTGCCGATTTTCAATTTGGTAAGATCCAGATCCACAATAAATCAACAAGCGTATCACCGAGTATAGAGCATTCCGGTATACGGCAGGGGTCATGTAGATGGCAGCAGGCGTATAAAAGAAGTTAGCCGCATTCTAAAAGTGTAGCAGCGTCCCAGTAGAGGGCAGCAGCAGACTCCAGCATGAGTGTAAACTAACCAGTTTTGTGAAACTAGTGACTGATGTTGTGATTCGAAAGCAAAAAGGATTAATACAAATTTTACAAGGTACTAGCCATCTAAAACATATTTAATTTTAAGTAAACATTGTTCCAGAGGCTTAGTCCCATGTTATTAGAATAAGTTACGTAGGTTTTGGCGTAGGATAGTTATAAAGTTTAAAAAATTTCATTTTTTTACTATTTTGCATTATAATTCGCATTAAAATTTGCGTTATATTTGCATAATAATATATATAAATTTTGTGCAATTGCAATTGTCATAGTGACAATCATACTTCCATTTATATAAAAATAAAATTAGTCCTATACAACTTCTGCTTTATTATTCTTATCTCAATATTTTCAGTACATAATTTAAAATCTATAATTAATAAATATTTTAAATTTCAATCTCTTTGACAAAACAAAGTAATAAGTATCACAAATCCATTGATCATTTTAAAATAATTTCGCATTTCAAGTTAAAATATTATGAAATACACAGATGCCTAATTGAACCCCCTCTTATTGACCATAGACCGTGCTTATCAGTGAACCTTCTCCAGCTACAAAAAAGTGTTCATAGTACTGGTGCCCATGGGAAGGATACAATAGAGAAGAAACAAAGTATGTACCCTGGAATCTTATCAGGTGTTTCCTCGTTGTGTAATCACTGTTCTTACCTCTATTATCAAATCCTTAAAACAATACCTTAAATATTTTAAACTTTCGTAAAATTTTCATTAAATCTTATTCCTATCTTATGTACTGATACATATTCTAGACGGATGTAGGTATTTTTATACAGAAAATAGAGAACATTGTATTTCTGGGAACCAATATGCTAGTTTTGGTTAGGTAGGTGTTTATCGTTATAGTTACTAGCTTCTTAGGCCTTGCTAGTCCTTGAAATGTATACTAGGTGAACGTAGGTTGGTAATGTCAATTTTTTTTACCGGAAATAGTGAAATTTATAGTTCTGTGAAGGCAGACATTTTTAATATGTAAATATTGCCCAAACTACCCTCCTAGACATACTTCAAGTATCATAGTTTTCCATGAAATATGCATTGTAATAAAATTCTGGAGACATCCATTTTTTCTTAAAGAAATAACGAAACCGGTGTACAGAATATGCAATCTGTGAAGCGTTATTAATTATTTTAATTTTATTTTAATTATTAATTATTTCAGTTATGCAATCTGTGAAGCGTTATTAAGATCTTCCCTGTCGGATCTGACGAAAATATTTTAGTTTAAACATTGAATTAAATCCTATGTTTACTCCCATACAGATATTCCGTCGTATGCTCATTGCAATGATCGTAGCACAAATAAACATCCACAGTAACGTTGCGGGCCGGCGAATAGTCATAATTCATAATCATAATAAACAAACATCCTTTGCTCATTGTCAGCACATATTCATTATCCGGTATTGCGGAATATGAATCAGATCATTTGCAAAAGCGACCAAAAACGTTAAGCGCTAGTGGCGCATTAATATTACTCTTTACTGTTACCAATTATGCCAGCCATTAACAGCACTAATATCTGTTTTTATTTGTAATTTGTTCTCGACCCTCTAATTTATTATTATATAAAACCAACTAAGAATAAATCGAATCAATCATTCTAAGAGTATCATCAATAATCCCTTGTATATATGTGTATACAAGGCATCATAAATTAATTGTTGCAGAAATTACCAGTAGAACCATCGCCATTTAGAAATTCGTTATAGCTACGAGTTGTTGATGGATGAATAGCTTGTCATACTTATATGAATGTATGCACGCAAGAAAGTATGTATAAAGAGATCATTATTCATGCCATCAGATATGCAGAAATTTCATCTTTAAGTATTCTATTTATGATATGAGATATATTAAAATCATTTTTGTTCCCAGTGCCATACTTATGAAACTATCATTTCTGGGTAGTATCCTATTTTATCTTGAATACATTATACGCTGTTGAATGAAAATATCTGGAATTATAGAAATATTTTTTTTCCTGAATTAACGCACTGCTCATTTAACCAAAGCCCCAGAAAATGCGGCCATAGATAAATAGATAGATAGATAGTTTATTCATCTTTGCTAATTTACATCGGGTAGATACGTCATCGTAATTGGTATATAACAAATAATATACCTAATATTAATTATACATATAAGAATGTAAAATACAATAAAAAACAGTAAGTATACTATACTAAATAATAGGTAAACATTATTATATATACATACACACACACACAAACACACCCACACACAAATTGCTTGCTTAGTCAAAACTAAAATCATTTGTTGGTTGTATGTATTAATTGTTTCTTCGAAAATTCTCGAAAAAAATCCAATTTTCACCCTGGATATTTGTATCTGTATATTGTAAGCAAGCAATTTCTGTATCACTCCCTCTTTGAATGCTTCAGAACTCTATTGTATATATAATTCAATATTTTCCCGCATATAGTTGGAAAAAGTAGTTGTTTTTCAATAGGTTCAACAAGATTTTATGCATTTTAAAGTTTAACACCTTCTGGATAACTGTATGCCTAATGCTTTTATATATAATATGTTCAAATAGAACAAATATAAATAGTAGACTAGGTTTGTGTATTCTAAGAATGAGTTCCGTCAAAAACTAATGTCATAAAACGTCACTGCAAATGTTGGAGTATTAATATTTTAAATTCAAGTATGGATGATCAATGAAATAAATCTTATACTGCTCTGAAGATCCTCAAGAAAGGTGAAAGAACTTGTACAACTTCTAAGTGGTTCGTTTTCGTGTGTATAGTGGTTCATTTCCGTATGTGTGTCCAGATATAGCACTGGTTAGTGTGTTTTCCTTCTTATTCGTCTATTTGCTTATTTCTATGTAATGAAATGCTACCAACCCAAGATTACTTTTCACAAAATAAATATGAATAGCAAAGAATTTCAAAGCTAATATATATATATATATATATATATATATATATATATATATATATATATATGTATATATATATATATATATATATATATATATATATATATATATATATATATATATATATATATATATATATATATATATATATATATATATATATATATATATATATATATATACATATATACAACACATATACATATTTGTATACATATATACACATATAGATATATACACACATATTCATACATACCCATACATTACTAATAATAATGTTTTCCTATAAAAAAATAAATAATATAAAAATGATTAAAAATATTAGGTAGCTACCTAATATGCTAATGTTTTAAAATAAATAAACGTAAAATAAATAAATAACTTAATTGACTTGATTTGTAACAGTAACAAGTTCCTCAATCGAGTAAAATGCATTTTCTAATAGATAATGTTTTAATTTGATCTTAAAGCTAGGCAGTGTGGCTGCACTACTTATATTAAAAGGTAGCATATTAAAAAAGTAACATCCAGCATATTGCGGTGATTTCTTAAAACTTTCATAGTAAGGTCTATCTAAGCGTATTTGAGCATTTTTTCTGGTGGGGTAATCGTGTATATCAGATTTTTTTGTAAATTTGTTTCTGTTGGTATAGACATAAGTATTTTAATTTGAAAAATACCTATAAAAGTTAGAATGCTTTTATCCTTAAAAGTTTGCCTGCATGATTGCCTATATCCAAGATTGTATATGAGCCGAATAATTCTTTCCTGAGCAAGAAATACTCTGTTGGTCTCTACAGCTAGTCTATACACAAGTATATTATAACTTATTGCCGTGTATATTAGTGAATAATATGCTGCAAGAAGCCCCTGTTCATTCAGGCATTTTTTCAACGTTAGAATTGCGAAGTATTGCTTATTTACTTTAGAGCATATAAAGTTGATGTATTCATTCCAACTCATAAGTTATGAAGCTGTGAAATTTACTATAATAAAAAGTTAATACCGCATCTGTTGTTGTTAGATTAACTACTCTTAAAATTTTTAGTTTTTGTTCTTTTGCTAATTGGTCAACATGCACTTCCCGGTTCACTTCTTTATCGATGTATATACTTATCTAGGATTTTCATCGTCATTCATTTTGAGTATATTTGCTTCCAACCATTCAGCATGTTTTAGTGCATTCTCTGTTTTTTAACAGTGTTATCTCTGTATTTCAATATAGTGTTATCTCACCTAATATTTACCGGTATATCATTTATGTAAACCAAAAAATATAGGTCCCAGAACTGAACCTTGCGGAACACATCGTTTTGTATAACTTTCACCTGTAGGTAGTATTACATATTCAGTCCTATTTAGTAAGTAAGATTTTAATAATTCTAGTCCCAAAAATTGTCTTATTAGAAAATCAGGATTGACACAGTCCTTACACCGTTCAATTAAAGTGTAGGATACTTTCATAGACACTTATTGCCTTTGCTGTTGATCTGTTTTGCCTAAATCTAAACTGTTCTGACGAGAATAAATTATTTATTTGCTTAAAATGCTTAATTATTCGGTATTTTATTATAATTTCCAAAAAATTTTAGAAAAAATTGATAATATAGAGATGGGTCTATAGTTAATAACTTCTTCCCAATCCTTTTAATATCTTGGTATAGTCGTATAATACAGCTGTTAAGCTGAGAAAATTAGGATAATCGTTCACATTGTGATGAATGTGACACTGTGAGAATTCTGAAATTTGGAACAGATGTTTATTTTTGTAGAAGTAATGATATAAGATCAAGACCCCACGTGGATTGCACCGATGACCTCATATATTCCTATTATAATCCAAGATGGCCGACAATATTTATAATATTGTGTAAAAATATTTCAGATTTGCGATAGAAAGTTGAAATTTGGTACAGATGTTAATTTTTGTAGTAGTAATGATATAATATTCAGGCAGCATGTGGATCTTGCCTATGACGTCATTGTTAAATTTCAGGATGGCTGACAAAGCTTTCAATTTTGGTTAAAATACTGCGGATTGTGATAGAAAGCTTAAATTTGGTGCAGATGTTCTTTCAAGTAGTAGTAGTACTGATACAAGATAAATATCCTATGTCGTTCGTAATCTATGTCTGTGATAAATAATAAGGAAAACACACTTACCAGTTGCATATCTGGACATATATACGGAAACGAGCCACTTAGAAGTTGAAAGAAGTTCTTTCACCTTCATTGAGGATCTTCAGAGTGATGTACGATTTGTTTTATTGATCATTTAAACTTGAATTTAAAATATTCATACCTCAACACTTTCAGTGACATTTTATGATATTAGTTTTTGACGGAACTGACAGTCTTAGAAAACTTCTATTTGAACATATTATATATGTGAGCGTATCACCCTGTAGATGGCTGAAACTAATCTCCGAGGTACCTAAGTACTACAGGACTACAGGTATATATTAAAACTAGGCGATACGTGACAGTTGCGTGTTTTCTTACATACAGTGAGCTCGTAAAGTTTGGAATAAATTCAATTAATCGTTATTGAAGGATTTTCACAGGAAATCCTCGGACACGTCAACCTTATTTTATAAAATCTCACTTTTTTCAGCCATCGATTTTTTTTTTGTTTTGTTCGTTTTCGAGCTATGACGTCATCGACAATTTTTTTAAATAACAACCCATATTTTTTTTCACGGATTTCGATAGAGCACATTTTTCTGAGTGCGAATATGTCAAAAACATAGTACCTTTAACATTAAAGTTTTCGAGATATTCGGTTGCAAAGTTTATCAAGATTTTTAATAGCTTATTGATTCTAATAGCTTATAGCTTATTACATTTTAAAAGATTAAGGAGTAATATTATTTATTTTGGTAGCTTATCGAACATTTTGAAAGATTTGGGAGTAATCTGTTTAATTTTTTAACAACAATTTAAACAAATAAATGATAAATAATTAAAGTAAAAAATAAAATCAGAGTAAATTTTCAAAGTGACCTCCATTCACTTCCTGGCAATATCCCATCCGCCACTGAAACTCCTGCAGAACCTTACCAACAGTATCGGGTTGAATGGTTCGAATTTCATTGCGAATTCTGTCCTTTAATTCTTCGATGGTATTTGGTCTATTGAAATAGACTTTGCTCTTTAAATAGCCCCATAAAAAGTAGTCTAGGGGAGTGAGATCTGGAGATCTAGGGGGCCATTCGATAGTTCCCCTGCGACCAATCCAATGGTTAGGAAATACATGGTTTAAATAATCGCGAACGATCACTGCAAAATGGGGTGGTGCACCGTCTTGTTGGTACCATATCGTGTGATGGGGCAGATCTGGATCTACGTCATTTGGGTAAAGTACCGCAAGTGCAGGGACTAAGTCGTCTCTTAAAAATTCTAAATATATTTCACCTGTTAATACGCCTTCAAAGAAAAATGGGCCCAAAATACGATTACCTACAATACCAGCCCAAACGTTAACTTTTTGTGGAAACTGACTACGAGTTTCCATTTTCCAGTGTGGATTTTCAGGAGACCAATATCTACAGTTTTGCCGGTTAACTGTGCCGTCGAGATAAAAGGTAGCCTCATCGGAAAAAACAATATTGCGTAAAAATCCGTCGTCATCAATCAGGCGTTGCAACATGGTTTGGCAAAACTGTAACCTACGGTCAGGATCATCTTCGTTTAACTCTTGGACCAAAACCACTTTATACGGATGCCATTTGTTCAATTTCAAATATTTCAAGACGGAGCTTTGAACTATTCCGTTGTTTGCCGCCACTTGGCGGGTGGGTAAATGGGGATTTTCTTGAAGCTCTAGTAGAACATTCAATTTAACATCTTGTTGCACTGGTGGACGACCCGTTCTAGGGCGATCTCTCGTATGACCCACTTCTAAAAACTTTTGTTCTATTTTGCTAACGGTGGACTGTGTAATTGGTTCTCTGTTTGGATATTTGTTGTTAAATAAACGGCAAACTTCTACTTGTGTGCGAGCTCTGTCCCCGTAACCGATCATCATCAAAATTTCGATTCTTTCCCTTTCACTCAAACGACGGACCATTTTTAAATAAAATGAATTATGATGGAATAATGATTAATCAACTTACTTAATGATATTATTCAACTGATTAAAACACAAACTTGCGAGGAAAAACTTCAAAATTGTGACAACTGTCAAAACTGTTGTTTTTCCTGCGCTTTCTTGATAAGTGATTAGCATTTGGTCATCGCTTGTATAATTCATTCTTAAAACTTTGCAACCGAATATCTCGAACACTTTAATGTTAAAGGTACTATGTTTTTGACATATTCGCACTCAGAAAAATGTGCTCTATCGAAATCCGTGAAAAAAAATATGGGTTGTCATTTAAAAAAATTGTCGATGACGTCATAGCTCAAAAACGAACAAAACAAAAAAAAAATCGATGGCTGAAAAAAGTGACATTTTATAAAATAAAGTTGACGTGTCCGAGGATTTCCTGTGAAAATCCTTCAATAACGATTAATTGAATTTATTCCAAACTTTACGAGCTCACCGTATATAAAATCATTAGGCGTACAGTTATCCAGAAGTTATCCTAATATATATGCTTTTATATATAAGCTGCTTTTATATATAATAATATAGTATGCAAAATTTTTATTAAAATGTAAAATTTTTTATGCTCAGAGTTGTATTAGTTTTTTTTAATTATTATTCCCTTAAATTGCAAAACAAGAAAGAGGAAGTTTTGACTGCATATGATTATGTTTATTATTAGCTTTGGTTATTGTGAAAAAAACAAAATCTTAGAACCTTATTCATATCCTGCGACAAAAACATACGTAACTTAAATCTAATTACATGGGACCAAGTCTTCTGACACAATATTTCTTAATATTAGCAAATTTAGAATTGTTTATTACCTTGTTGTAGAATATGTTAATTATCACGAACTACACACTGCTGCTGAGCTCTGGTGGTGTGTCATCTTGATTGCGTTCTCTGGTATCTCACCTTGGGATTTATTTACCCTCAAATTTATATTACTTGCTGCTGGGCTGTAGTTTTTACTCTGCTATCACTAATCATTGTAAAAGTTTGTTTCTTTTTCTTGTTCGATATATTGACTGCAAATTTTCTTTCACTGGACTGGGACGCTACCAAGCTTTTGCCTTCTTTACTCGTAAAAACGACGAAAACACTTATTCATGCAGTTTTCCTGCTTCTAGTCTATATACACTGATATTATTACTTTCTTAGCACAAATTAACACTTATATAAATTTACAATTACTTTTTACTAATAATTTTTTATAAAATTCACGAGCGTGGCTGTTGCTTTCATGAACGCTATAACTAGACTCCTTTTACTTATTAAAAATATATGCAACTTCCTTGGTACCTACTTCTTTTTGTTCTGTTATTTTGATCTGACCAATCATTCATAACATTTCATTTATTTAATTTCAGTTTAAGCTATTACACTTTGATTATCACATAATATAATTTTGAATTCTGAATACTTTCATACAGTTAATTTCAATTTCTGTCGTGTAACGTCAGTTTCTATGTGGTACGTTCCCTCCACTTTTTACATTTTACTTCCTAGCTAAACTCTCGAACCCCTTGTTTACACTTATGCTTTTGCATTAATCCTATAATTTAGACAGAGTTTATTAGTTATGGATTGTGATAATTATTAGTATTAGATGATTAGTTATTTAGTTATAACGCTATTATGTTTTTACCAATCATGCGCGTAGCTGGTTGGCGTTCAGTTCAGATTTAGGTTCTATATTCTCGTTTATCTCAATATCTTTTCTTCTTCTTTTGGTGACAGTTCCCAACGCAAAAAAATATTTTGCGTTGGATATTAACTGTCAATTAATAAATATGCATCTTTTCCTGCTACTTTAGTTTCAAATTTAGCATTTTGTAATTCAATAGAAATCATACTAAAAATCAATGAAGTATTTTTTTGACAAAAATATAGATATTTAGTATTAACATGTGCGAATCTCAGGGCTCTACAACGTATGAACTCTATGAAAGCGCAAATCTTCACTAACAAAATGAGCGCTTACTTAATACTCTGGCACGAGCCCCCGAGAAGTTGTAGCGAACTTAAGAGAGCATCTTTTTCTCGAAAAATCGATATATCTCGATAAATAATAAATAGTTTTTGTACAATAAAATTTCAAGAGTTTTTTCTTAGCTTGAAGCGTTTTGTACGCAAAGCAGCAATCCGTGGGCTATTGAGGACACTTCGCGATGCCTATCCTTGTTCTGTACCATGCCAATGTAACTATCATATTTTAGAGTACGCATACAGCACCTAGAGCTGTGACCTTGAACGATCCTTCTTACGTAGATATCTCTTACACGATTGAAAAGACGTACAAGAGAAAACGGACTAAGTTTTTCTGCAATTAGCATGCAGCAGAGCTGCCAAATAGTGCCCAGGTGATATGCACGTTAATTCGAACGCGTTTTGTACGCGAAGCAGCAATCCGTGGGCTATATAGGATACTTCGCGATGTCTGGCCATGTCCTATACCATGCCAATGTAACTATCATATCTTAGCGTTCGCATACAGCACCTAGAGCTGTGACCTTAAACGATCCTTCTTACGTAGATATCTCCTACACGATAGAAAAGACGTACAAGAGAAAACGGACTAAGTTTTACTGCAATTAGCATGCAGCAGAGCTGCCAAATAGTGCCCAGTTGATATACACGTTAATTCGAATGCGTTTTGTACGCAAAGCGGCAATCCGTTTGCTATATATGACACTTCGCGATGTCTGGCCATGTCCTATACCATGCCAATGTAACTATCATATCTTACCGTTCGCATACAGTACATAGAGCTGTGACCTTGAACGCTCCTTCTTACGTAGATATCTCCTACACTATAGAAAATACGTACAAGAGAAAACGGACTCAGTTTTACATGTAAAAAATACTGAAAATTTATCATTGGACCATGACAAAATGCTTGGACTAATTGGGACGATCGATCGTGGCATGTTGGACAGAGTGATTAGGGAGATAGTTATGAAGAGCTGTTGGGACCAAAATGGCCAACACATTGAACAATTATTTTATGGCTGGAATAGTTTGTTTTTTCCTTGGCCATTGTGATAAATAGTAATAAAATGGCATGTTGTGTTCGATGATAGTAAATGATAATATGACGATAAGAAAATCTGCTGTGTATTTACTGCAAGCAGCATACAAAAGTAATCCCGAGTTTAAACATTCTACGGAGCAACTAGGCAAAAAACTCATTAAATCTAGTCCTTAAGACAGGAAATCTGGCAGCAATTTACATAGATGCTCTCAGGATGAGAGGAACAAATTCCACTCAATAACTTAAACATGAAACCAAGCAAATCAGATGATTTCGTAAATGATAATCTTATGTTAAAGAATTGATAATTATTAGTAACGTTACAAATATTAGTAACAACAAAACTAACTTAAAAATCATTTAGATTATACCAATAAAAAATTATGGCAAAGATGGCAGAAGTGCCAAGCAAAAGGCATATACTCTGTTCACGTAAACTTTGCGTTGTTAGCCAGGATAGGGAACAAAACGCGCACTGATGATTGGCGTAGACGGCAGACAGATTTACACTAGCGAAAAGTTCCTAAAGCAATATGAGCACCTGCGGACAACCCACAATACAGTCAGCTACATTGTCGATATTCCTGTCTTGGTCTTAGCAGCTTTGTGAGTATTTTATTTTCCCGGCTCTGACCTCAGCAGTATTTCTGGTTGCGCACATCAGGTGTTTGGTTAATTCGCGAGTTCGCTGCGTTTCCATTGATACCGCAGCAACTTACAATACATTTGCTGCTTTACTCATTGTAAATCGGGCTCACCACTGCAAAGTTAAAGCGAATATAGATATAATATGTAAATTATTTAGACAGAACAGTTCAACCGTATGTCGAAGAGAAGAAGTTATATTCTGTAAGCCATTAAGTCCACTGGGTAATTGTTGTGTAATAAGTTGGGTTAAATCTATATCGTGCATAAAATTGGGTAATCGGTTTCAAAGCTTGCTATGTATATTTATTTTTAATAGATTGGGTCCGGTATTTGCTGTACATAAAATACACAACAGAAGATTTAAAAGCGTCATAAATCTTGGTAGACTGTTATCAGTCGTACACCTTGTATATTCATGAGACTACTTTATACACAGACTACTTTACACACCAAGCACTTCCGCACTAGAAGCCGATAGATCTTTAAATTCACTTCGCTAAATCAGCAGCCACAATACAATTAACATTTTATCGTTTATTCCAATGCAGATTCGTTTTATTGTCTTTCTCGTAAGCAGAATTCCGGTTTCAAACGCTCTGTCACCAACGTGGATGTTATCTTATGGCTCCTTTCATCAGATATACTACGTACAGATGTGTGACGTATGATTATTGCAAGCTGTACATCTAAGCCGCTATCAGATTGTTGCCCATGTCGAGGCCTACGTGTGTTTTCTATTGTCACATTGCGACCTATCTCCAGATTTGAGTTTGTACATAGGTAACACTCTGGCAACAGCTAAGGTCTCCTGACCTTTAGTCCAGGAATGTGGTAAACATAAAGTGAAACAAGACACTGGTAAACTAAGAAGTATCATTGTGAAGTAAAGACAAGGATACAGAAACGGGCAAGTGGGGATGGGGTTCAGAGTTTACGTCTTTTTGTATACACACTATCATACTAATTTAAATACAAAATATAATGCAATTTTATTTTTGTATTTTTTGTACAAAGACAAATTTCATTGGCAAATTGAAAAATAAAAATGAAGATTAGAGCCACCTTCAAAATAATATTTTTTTCTGTTTTCTAAAGGGACATGACAAACTCGAGGAAGAAATGAAACAAATTTGACGGACCATATATATTAATAGATGAGAAATACAATTGTGATATACCACCAATACCAATATAAAGTACAGAAGTGTTCACTTATATTACGTTTCAAGAAAATATATACCTAATAAATTTATAGTTTAGTATGTGGTATTGACAAAGGTGTAGAAAGTAGTTTAGTATGTGGTAAAAATTTACAAATACCACATACTAAACTAAAAACTAACACAGAAATTTTTAAAATAAAATCCATATTGTATATGAAATGCCATGTAAAAATTGTCCAAAAACATATATAGGGCAAACAATATAGTACTTAGAATCAAGAATTAATAGAGTCATAAATATACTAAACATCATTCCACTGCTTTAGATAAACACTGACGAAACAGACCACAAATTCAATTTTAATAAAACAAAAATACTCAAAACAGAACACAATCGTAAAGTCAGAATAATATATGAAATGATACAAACTAAGAAAAACAGAAACTCTTTAAACGACCGTACTGATATAAATCACCTATCAAAAATTTATAACATAATTTAATAATTTTTCATATACATACATACATACATTAGGATAAAGCAAGAAAAATATACAAGTTGGCCTTTTTGCGTAGTCGTCTAGTTTTATTTAGTTAGGTCCCAAATTTACGTTGTGATTGTAGTTTTGTTTATACCCTCGTTCTTTGAAAGTTTAGTATTACGTGTCCATATTCGGATTTGATTTATTTTACCTCAAATTATAACATAGAAGGACTCTTCTAAAAGTCAAAAAAAGTCATAGCTGGGATACTCTTGCTTTATAACGCTGTGTTTAAATATTTGTATGGAACTGGAATTAAGTTATCTGGACGAGACTATAATTTGTTAGAAGCACAACATGATTTATTTCTCAATTTCTGAAGGAAAACTAATCTCAAAAAAAATACGGAAACTGTTTTAATACATTTACTAATGACCATCGCCATCGTCATATAGGCAAGTGACAGAAAATTATAATGTTCGTTGGGCAATCATCTCACATCAATTTACTGCATAATTAGTAACACGACTAAAAAATCATGGCAAATTAAATGCAGGTGAGAGTAGCAGACGTGGAGGTAACTTAGTATCATTTACTTCTAGACAATAAATCGTACAACCAAACAATGAACATAGTGTCATTGCTTATGGCAATAGCCATTTTGAAAATAACGTAGGCAAACAACAAAATGATGTGATTGTGACCACGAAGGAGTTACCGAAGTCTAGTACTGACACAACAAAAATTTCACGTGTGCCCAATGAAATTTCCCTGTATAGTTGGAGAAAATGGTTAATACCAGACTTTTATGATTGTCTCACAACCTTGAATCAACGAACGGTTTGAAACCATTTCTTATAATTTTATGATAATATGATAATATGAAATAAAGGGCCCGTGTCAAATCTTATCATGTGGAACATCTGTCGACTCTTGGACCACACTTATGACACCACTAAGGTAGGTAGACTGTTAGGCGGCTACTGACCTTTTTAGTCGACGGGGCGTCTATACACAGCTGACGGCAATGCCGCTAATGGTGTTATAAAGCGAGGCACTCTGTTTGTACGATTCATTACCCAGATCAATTAGTATATTAGAATGTCTGGCTCCCACTGATTTCCTCGTATATGGTAATATGCTTGTAACAGCAGTGATGATAACAGCAGTAACATGATAAATATGATAAGCCTCAATTACACTAACTTTCAAGTAACACAAAAAATATTAGGACTCGCTCCGTAGACGAGGATATAAGGTCGTGAGTTAAGTAATAAATTACCAGTATGGGCTGCCAGGTTCTACATCAATAATTTAGAACGTTAGATTGAAATACTGACACCCTTAAAACACAATAAAACTAGGTAGGGCATGGCGGCCGTATGCGTGCTTAAGTGACTTTTATCTATCGCCTGGTACAGCGCGAGGTTGACTTCCGCTACTTACCCGGCTTCAAAGGATCCTCACGGGCCTGAGCCGTGGCCATAGCTGCTCTGTATACCGTGGATCAACGAGTTGGAATTACTTTCTTTTCATGGACAATGGACAGTTGTGACCAGTTCGGCTAAGCTATAGTGAAACTGGGGGGTTCCTCAATGAGAGCTGATTGGATCAACAACTCTTCTGCAAATAACCTGAACCTGGGTCTATGGAACCTTGTGGGGTCCCGAGAGACTAAGTCCTGGTGAATGCAAAGATTGGAAAGTTGTGATCAGTTCGGCTGAGCTAGAGTGAAACTAAACTGGGGTGTTCCTCAATGCTAGATGTCCTGATCCACAACTCTCCTCGATTGCAGCTCGCGTTCGCCTTTTATACAAAATTTATCCATGACGTAGTATCCTGACGCTCACTGTAAAAACATGTAGTTAATTATTATTTCAGAACTACTTCAAATCACAATTAGCTGTCCCAAGAGAAGTTCAATTACTGAACTAATTTACAAAAATAGCATCCTCAAACTTCAACCAGGATCTAGTGCTTTTATTGGAATAAAGAAATTCCCAGCAAGTTTCAGAAAATTCGTGGCAGCTAATTAAAATCCACATCCAGTCGTAATACCTTATGATTTTTGTAGCGACATTCCAGAAACATGCTTCGTGGTTCACGTATTTAATTATTACACTATTAATTTTATTAGTTGTCCTATACATTATGTGTAAATGCAGAAGAAGAAGAATATTAGCCATCAGCATCGCTCCAGCAAGTGTATCTTCTCCAAAACCAAGACCGAGACGAACAATCGGTAGGTTCGTAAACATTCTCCCAAGAAGACGACGCTCTATCCATCCTGAAGAAGGACCATCAGAAGAAGACATTGAACTGAATTGACAAAAAGACTTTTATTTTGTGCTCCCATATAACCATTTACTGTATTGTATTTTAACATTTTATAACCATTTTATTATTTGATATGACTTTCAAAAGTTGCTGTATAACTACAACTTTTTCTATAAAGGGAGTTGTTATATAATATTCAAGGGAGGGAGTTGTTATATAATATTCAAGCCTAGTATATAGCAGTAATATATACTTTTGTTATTCACATGTTATGCCTTTGCCGATGTAGCAAAAGATAACAGCTTCCCCTGATATCAGGTTATAATGCTTTCGCATTAGATGTCAGTTTTACTTAGCTTACGTAACAGTATCGCACCTGCATTTCTTTAAACGCTGTAATTGTAAACTGCTTGCAGTATTAGCTCTACCGAGCATATAAATACAAGTATAGAATTATGTAGCATTCAGTGTAGTATCTGTATTCAAACAGTAAAGTCGAAATTTAACTTACTCATATTTATTTGACGTCAGGATCGTTGCAACTATCCATTTCATCTGAATCAAGTTTTTAAAAAGTTATTTTTCACGACGAGTGATAACACATATACATATACATAAACCAGTGTCATAAAACCTTACATGCATACACACTAGTTTTTACGGCTTTAGAAAAAAAACTAATAAAGAAACAGTTTTGAAATAGTAATTGGCATATTTAAAGTTACACATTAATGTTGCTGTCAAAGTTAACTGTTCACCTCGCCCATACCAAATGGAAACATAAATAAGCTCATGTACCTAGTTTTATACGCTACCATGAGTTTATTGCGGTTCGTTAGTGTGAATGGAGAGACATATGCAACGTTCTTTATAATTATATACATACCTTTCGTATATCAATTTACTGTTGCACTTGACACTGTTGGGATATAATGAATGGTACGTACCAACGCTTGAAAGAAATTGCAAAGAAGTATAATGTCTGTAATATTACTAATCAGAGATAATAGCCCCGTCATCCTAAATCAATTTTGGGTCACAGGTCATAATCGAACCGACACGACAGCTTGGAAAGTTTATACGTATTTATTAATGGATTAATTTTCAGTTGATTAATACAATTTTTCAGTAGTAAAAATTAATGAATGGATTGATAAATAAGACCATTTTTACAATATTTGCTATAATATCTTGAGAATTAGTGCATTTATCGAAATGCAGGTTATCGTTAAAGTTACGTAGAGGTAAGTAATAAAATTTCAGGCAATATGTTTAGAATCTATATCATGTGTGTTCGGTATTTATTGACGAAATAAGGGCGAGGAAGCCGGAATGCTGTCCATTGCTCAATCCATAAAAGTAGGATTTCCTAACAGCGTCCAAACGCATGCATCTAACGCATCCGTTTTGATACGTCTCGACGCGAGCGACAGATGCAGACGTGGAGTTGTTTTACCAGCAGCGTTGCGAAGCGTGCGTTTGACAGTCAGTTGTCATTTGTAGCTTACATCAGCAGCATTGGTTTTGTGTTGGAGAAATAATACCGTAGACGCTGTTTTGAAGTGGTTGCTGTTAGAAGAAGAAGAGGATGAGGAAATGTTGCTATTAAATAAATATTGCAATAAAATCACAGAGACAATCATTCACTTTTTCCGAGATATTTTGTCATATAGGTATTTTTATTGTTTTTGGTCTTTATAATCTTTGTGTCTACTGTCATACACAGCTGGGTATTTAGCTATATATTCTACTCGTTCGCCCTGTTCAGCAAATAGCGGAACCATTTTTTGCTTTACTTATGTATTTTTTTTAACTACACAGGACAAATTGTAAATCACACGCACTTGTAATTCTTTCCCACTGAAACTACGCAATGCGTTTGGGTTTTCACTACTTCTCGAGCAGGCAAAACTTAGACGTAAACGACGGACGAAAACGCATACGGTTAGACGCTCATGATGGAAATCAACAATGTGAAATTCGCCAGAGCACGTCTACGCAAAAGTAAAGCTTTAAAGCGATTTGTCGGAATCCATAAATTTGTTAAATACCTTTAGAAGCTGTCTATTTAAAATTGCCACACTCTAGAGCAGGTCACACTCTTAGCTGAGGGCGTAATTTGGAATCAGGTCGCGGGCCGTAGGTAAGAAATAAGTATGTAGTAGTGAATGAAAATCCAAAGAAATTCACAAATTTTTTTATTTATTAATTATAACAGCAAAATCAGACATATAAAAAGCACATTAATAAAAAAAGATAGAAAAATCAAATGAAAATTAATGAGATACTTGATTTTGAAGCTGAGAAACAAGATGATCAATATTGGGCTAAATATCAGTAGTACATAGGCGCAAAGTATTTTCGCTTTCCTCGGCCGTGTCACATCGGCTTCATTGGCATTCATTTGATTGCTTAAATTTCGTAATAGACCAAGAGCCCGTGTCACTTCTCGAACGTATCATAAGTTTACGCACACTGACTATGGGAACTTGTGGTATCGATGTCAACGATGTTACAGACATGCCCGCCATACATTTTTTCTGGGGCGAAGTGGGGGTAGGAGAGTTGCTGAACGTTATAAAAAAAATAGGTGAAAAATATTGAAAGTTCACGACTTAGGGTAATGGGAAACAAAAGTTTTCAATAAAATAAACCGACGCTCGCCGGTTGTCGTCTACAACTTGGCGTTCACCTGCTGCAGCGTTCAAAATATGTCAAGAAAACGGGCCACAAAAAATTTGACAGCTTACGACTGACAATAGGAGGTCTTACCAGTAGCCTTTGAACGACACAAATTTCGTCCGCCAGTCTTTTTCAATGGGGCGGAAGGGCGCTGGGTCCTCCGATTTTGAAAACATTTTAGATATTTTTTATGATAAGTTTACATTTCAAAATTTAGGGACAAGTTATCTGTTATGCACAAATCGAGAATCTATAACCATCAGTCATATACTACATGGCAAAAAGGTACTGGGCCCTTAAAAAGGTACACAAATATCCAAGTATAATTCCATATTATAAGTTTATGCTTAAAAAAATTTATAGAACGTTAGTTGTACCACATAAATCAAGAATTTGTCACCCATTTTCATGTGAAGTGTGGCAAAGGCCCGCTAAAAATTAAAAATATACGTCATTTGAATAAGAATGCAATACAAGCATTCATTCTCCTGTGTCCCTGCGGGGTGCGCATGCGCACAGGCATAATACAAATGCTACAGCTATTGATGCCATTGCTGTAACAGTTAAAATAAACAGTTGAGAAATGTATTTTTACTTTTACGTGCTTCCGTTGTAACTTAACCCGGCATTGGTAAGGTGAGAAAATAGAACAATAATAGTAAGGTGGGGTGTAACAAACCCCATTATGTTTAATTTGGAAAAAAAAATAACAGCAATAAAATAAGTGTAATAATTGTTTTAATTATTCTTTATTCTATAGTTTACTTATATAACTTAAATGTAAGTTGATGAAATTATATTTAAAGAAAAAATACAAGAGAAACTGAAAATAAAGAACTTATCACAACCGAAAAAACACATAATAATTAAAAATTGTTTAAAAAAATCTTATTCAGAGTGTACAGTTTAAAGCAAGTGCTCTGTATTTCATACAAAACGGTCAAGAAGACAAAAGAAACCGAACTTAAAAATAATTATATACGAAAAAGTTATTGATCGCCAAAGTTGGAACAATTGTTGCAGTAAATTTGAACATGTTCAAGGCATAAATAACAGTTGCACTGACTGCATGAATACTTGGTCTTCCGATCTCGAGCTCTAGGGCACACAGAGCACCGTCCAGTTCCTTTAGGCCTTTTTGCAGCTGGCGGTGCAGGTTCTCCGACTATATTACAAATTTTAAGACGTAACTCCTTCGGCAAACGTTGATTTTCTTTGCGTTGATTCAAGCAATCGGCAATCAATTCTAATCCCAATGATTTCAAGTAGTCTTTTCTTTTCATTTTGTATTATTATTATTATTTTCTCTGAAAATTACTTGAGAATGAATGCCAGCACTATTCATTAGGGAGAAAAATAGTGTCAAAGGCCACCTCCTTGAGTTTCGTGATACCGAGTAACTGCCAGAAAGTTCGTCCACGCTGTCAACCCCCCCTTTTGTGAAATTATAAAAACTAATAATTTCCGTTAGTCAACGGTTTCCTGTGTCCTTGTCAATACTGTCGTTCTTGCATTACATTCTTGCTTTTCTTGGGCACATATGACACCAATGTAAGATTTTCTTGGAACCCAAATAGACTTGACTTTTCTTCTCGGCCTTTGGTATTCAGAAATGCATGAGGTATAAATCTTTTATTTTTGCGAACCGTACCAACAGAAGTTAATTTATGATTTTTCTGCAAATCCACCATAAGATCGTAATTAGTATACCAGTTATCGAACGTTATATTTCTGTTCTGACACTGGTTCTATCATTCGCATAACAATGTCTGGTGGGCTGTTACTTACTTGGAATGGGCCTTCAGGCTGTTTGCCGACATAAATTTCCAAGTTTAGGACGTAGTAGGAACGTGCATCTACTAAGGCTTGCACTTTTATCCCATACTTTGCGGGTTTATTAGGGATATATTGCCTAAATGACCAGCGGCCACGAAAAGATTCCAATTTTTCGTCGATGGTACTGGCTTGTTGAATACGCCTGCTTGCAATTGTCCACAAACTTGTCGAAAATTGCTCTTGGTGCTCTTGGAAAATTGGTGCCAGTTTATCATACATTCGCCGTTCTTGACGGTTTTCAATATTGTCAAAACGAAGGCAGTTCAATAAAAACCGAAACCGTTTTAGGGTCATAGTTAAACTAAAAATTTCTGTGCCAGTTCCATCACTTTTCCACAAGTCATCTAAATTTTGATGGTTCGATCTACATACCCCTGCTAAATACAGCAGTCCTAAGATTGCTTTCAGTTCGGTAACTGTTGTTTCTCCGACAAAACTCTTATCTGCGTAAGCCTGGTTCTTTTCTAGAATTTTTTTATTGGTGTGTTTAACAATGTCAGCAATCATTTGTTCATTGATAAATAGAAACCAGCAGTCTGTTGCAGTTTTAGCGCCTTTACCATACGGCTTTACACATGGCAAATGAGTTATTATATTTTCAGCTCTAGTTCGAACTACTCTATTTGGAAAATTTTCTTCCATTTTGTTTTATTATCTTTACCCAAAATAAACCTTATACTATCTTCCTCAATGCCCTGTGCCAAATCCGGTGGTTCTTGATTCATCTCAATATCTTCAGCCTCTGATACATTATCAGAGTCATCATCAGTTTGTACACTAAGATGATCTTCATCACTGTCGCTTCCTGAATCTATAAAATTTTCCTCACCTTGCTCAGAATCGGCCCAGAGCTCCAAGAGACGTTTTTGCTCAATATCGTATGACATATTGTATTCTAAATAATAAAAAATATAATGAATGTTCTATTTATGATATAAAATACACATATTAATATAGTTACAAAATAAGGACAAAAATGGTAAGGTGGAGTTTGACACACCCCAGAGCACTTTACATACCTGTTATTCGCAGTAGAGTTTACCAAATACTAGAACTGTGTCTAAGCTCGAAGGCTGATGCTTTGTAGCACAGCTATTGAGATGCGCATGCGGATACGAGGTCAGCAGTTAGAAATATATCCCAACAACTTTTACTGGGGTGTGCTACACCCCACCTTACCAACGCCGGGTTAATTTTCGAGTGTCAGTCACAAACACTTCATATAAGCTACGGAAATCCAGAAATTGTAATTAAATAGCTCCGAATACAGATCAGAGCGCTTCACGCGGCACTCCATTTGTTGACTGAAAATATTCCACCTACACGTGAGCTGACTGACACATGAATACAACGATCCAGCAGATCAAATTCAGGTAAATATTAAAGTGCTAGTCTTCAGAATACAGTATTTAAGAAATTAAGGGCGATGTTTTAATAATAGTCATATTATACCTGCAGCGAGAAATTACAGCGTACGTGCTCGTTTAGCGAAAGACAGGGCATTATCCATACAATAAACAGTTTAGAAATGTATTTTTACCTTTACGTGCTTCCGTTGTAACTCAATTTTCAAGTGTCAGTCATAAACACCTGATGATACAAATCCAGAACTAGCAGCCGTGCTCTACATAGCATCAATCCACGAACTTTTTTTACGACTGACAAGATTTTCACCACATGTTTAACGACTGGTAATTGCATTTTCTGAATAGGTAGTTGGAATTGAACCTAATTTTGAAAAAGTCAGTCGTGACAGCCTTGACTAGCGGAAGAAATTTGTGTCGTTCAAAGGCTACTGGTAAGACCCCCCTATTGTCAGTCGTAAACTGTCAAATTTTTTGGGGTCCGTTTTCTTGACATATTTTGAACGTTGCAGCAGGTGAACGCTAAGTTGTAGACGACTGACAACCGGCGAGCGTCGGTTTATTTTATTGAAAATTTTTGTTTCCCACTACGCTCAGTAGTGAACTTTCAATATTTTTCACCTATTTTTTTATAACCGTTCAGCAACTCTCCTACCCTCACATCGCCCCAGAAAAAATGTATGGCGGACATGTCTGTAGCATCGTCGACATCGTTACCACGAGTTCCCATGGTCAGTGTGATACTTATGATACGTTCGAGAAGTGACATGGGCTCTTGGTCTATAATACCGTCGAACGTTTTGTGTTAAAGTGGAGTCAACAATAATTCTTGAAAGAGAAATAATACAGTTATTCTTTAATTTAGTGTATTATTTTGTTGGTTTTTTTTTGTTAAAATTGATTAGTTATTAGTATTATATCAAAACATAACAACTTGTTGAATGAAATCGCCTTTATAATGTCGATTTTAGCTTTCTGTAAAAAAAGTTATACTGCCCCGATCTCCTATTGCGGCAATTGTGGGTATCCTTTGAACATTTTTTATGTCTCATATTTCAATGTTACAAAACAGTAGCTATGATAACTATCAAAACCTGATTCGAACCCGATCAATTTTTTTATGGTTGCCTTTAGCCGTTTCTGAGAAAAATTTATTTTCCACGATAAATGAAGCACTCTTGAGTGCAGGAACACATTTTCAGAAGTAATTCGGTTTGATGAAATTATCTCTAATGCTAGAATAACTGGACTATAATGTTAACCAGCTACGTATTCTTTTATACCTACTACACAGTACGTAGTCTATAATGGTAGGTAATAAATTAATCTAAAAATGCACATCCCGTGCATTTCAAAACATTACACATGTTATGTCTAGGTTAGAGAATGAAACTAGAAGCGAAAACTCATTTCGAGTTAGAGCACGTTCCGTATGAAATGAAATGCAAATACCTATTGATTGGCTTATAAAATTATTATTTATTTCAAAATCAATAAGAACTGGCACGTAGGTAATAGAACTGATATCTATGCTTAGCCAAAAAAGACCCAACAAGTCTTATCTAATCTAACGGGTAGGTAGACTAATTTTATGTTACGCACTACATAATGCTTATTTACTCATAATATGTCTGTCAGAGTTAGAGAATGCTTAATTTCATCTTTAATAATATCTTTCCCCTGGATGAACGTATAAGTTAATCAGTAATTAGGTAAAAAATATGGACAAGAAGGTAATGAATTCAGCAGTGAATTCTCGAACATAGGTATTCAAAGAAACAGGCTGGCTACTGTATTATTTATATACTGTATGCTGACTTAATATATAAAAATGCATCCCGAGCGGTAGGACGCCAGCTAATGATTCCATAAATATTTTCATAAACAATGGCTTTTGAAAACCATGAATAATGGTGCAAGAAAACGCTCCGAGGTTCTCACTAAACACCTGTATTCATTTTTATGTGTTCTTTCTGGTTAGAATATTAAAGGCAAAAGCAGTGGCGTTAGTGCCAGTACGGTTACGCAAATTACCAAGAAAATAATTAGGAGAATACCAGATAATTTGAATATTATCTTCCTATAGATTTTACAACAAAGTAAGTACGCATGAGCAGATTTACTGGGATGTGTATGTAAGGCAGTTTAAGGCAGCAAAACATTACAAACGCGTGCTAAAGGCTTCTCGTATAAATGTTGTCTTGTCCATAAATATAAAAACACAATAACACAATAATATATAAATAATCGACTATAATAGCCAAGGAGCTGTAATGGTAAAAAGTCCGAGATGCCGCGAACGTCTGTCGGCTTGACGCTTGAAAGTTGCGGAAGCAACTCTGTCTGGAAATCTGTGGCTTGAAAGTTACGTAAGCTCCTTCTGAACCACTCGGTACCCTCATTCAGCTTTTGGTTATGATCTGTAGAGTTTATGACCTCGAGAAGGTCACTCCGAAGGGATGAAATGTGAACCGTGTCTGTCGACTGAAAAATTACATTCTAGGAGTCATCAGAAGCCCAGTGCTATTTTTATGGCAATCGGTCCAAGAGGTCCAAAATTATGGGAAATAAGAGATTTTTTTTTAAATTTTTCTGCTCGAGATGTGAAGATCCTTCAAAACATTTTCCAACCTCTTTTCCCAGATGGAAACAGTACCAAAATCACCAGAATTTTTGGGCGACATTGAAAATTGGGAATAATTCCAAAATTTGATTTTGGACCTTGTTTGTTTTGCTACCTATTTTTTGGAATTATGAGAGAAAGTGCCATTTTTTCTCTTAATTGGGCCCATAAACACTGGTGAAAAATAATCGACAGACAATTTCATCCCTTATACAATTTGTGGCCAACCTTCATAAATCTCCAAAATGTGCCAAGTTACAAAAAAGTGGCATACAGTGTTTATTTATCTACAGTGTCTTTTTTTGTGCTTGTGCAATTTTCATTAATATGTTGACCGGAAACCAGGAAAATCAGAAAAACCTAAAAAAATCTGCATCCCCAACCCCCCTAGGAATTGCAAATTCGCGAAATTAAAGGACTAAGGAATCTAAACTAGGACTAAACTAGGACTAAACTAGGACTAAACTAGGAATCGCAAATTCACGTAAAAAAATATTTTGCTTTGTATAAAGGCTTTCTTTCCTGGTTTCCAGTCAACATATTAATAAAAACCATACCAGCACAAAAGGGTACATCACTATTTAAGCCTAATATCTTCGCAGACCCAGACTGCCTCGTAAGGGGTTTACTGCCACGTCGGCAGTAATATAATCACTTATTGGCATATTTGTATGTTGCCATTTATTACGATATTTATCAAATTTGCCGAACTTTTGACAGCTGTCAGTTTTGAATGCGGCAATTTTTGACAATTGTTCTTAAAGGTAGGCATTGATTATCTGCTTGATCCCCTGTGTCAGATTTTCCACTAAGAACTCAACTGTAAACTTTTGACAGTTGCGTAAAAACAGTCTGTTTATGATCTGCTTAATCACTTTAGTGCGTTTCTTGAGGAAAAAGCATGATTGCTACTTTTTTAGACAGCTGTCAGCACATTTGCTCTACGCAAAAAAATATATGCAAAAGTGTAAAAGACTTGTTAAAATACTTACCCAACTTATTATTATCCCTAACCTTACTTTATTTAAGTCATAAAAATTTTACTCATCCCTTTGCGTCTATTCTTCTATTAAGTCCTATTATTCTATATTCTACTACTATAAGTCTATTAAGTCCTATTCTTCAAAAATTTCCGTACCCTCTCTGAACCCCCATTGTCCCAACCTGACTTTGTCTAATACCACTTCTTCTACTTAATCCTTATTTCAGTTTTTCTAACCTTACTTTGCGCCTTACACTTTTTCGTTTTCCTGCTGTCTCATAAGTGTAAAATAATAGCAAGCATATAATTTCAGTTTCCAGTAACTTTAGTACTTGCTATATCTATAAAAAATATTCTTATAATATCCCCGCCATCATAAAATATTGGCATTTATTATGACCATGGACAAAATCGTTAATGAATTATGGAGCATTTAAATTACGGAATGTGCTGAAATTTATACGTATGCAATGAAATAATAGCAATTTACGATTAAATAACGAGCCAGACTGTTTTTGGTCCTGTTGTTATTGACTATATGAACCTCTGCATGGATTACAAAGCGGCAATTTATTCCGATAACAAACGTAAACCGCAATTTAAAACCCCTAATTATCAACAAATATCATTAATTTGACTATATAAACCCAATGCATTCAACAAATTATTGCCAGCATACTCACGCTCGTATTAATTTTGTCATAAATATATTTTGTCATAATCTGCAATAACGTATATATTCACTTATAATACCACTAGAGAAAAAATTCCCGGATCTAATTTCACCTCGTGGTAAAATTTCCGGATTTAATTTAACATTCCACACCAAATTGTTAGAAAATTAAAGAATTTTAGAATTTATTGTTTGACTCTCAACGATGCTATTTTTTTCTTCGTTTCTCAGGTTTTTTTAATCGTCTCCAGATTATGCCACCTTGGTTTTTGTGGAAGGTTTTTGGTGTTTGTGGAAACTACTCCGAGTGTTATAATTATATCAAAGGCTCCAGCCCTACCCAGTACTGGGAATTGATAAAAAGTGTAACGTACAATACCGTTAAAACCCATACGTCAATATGGAAACAGTTTACGGAATTCTGCAAGGCAAAGAAATACTTTGGAAACTACAAGTTTAGAGCAACTAAACCTAATCCTGAAAGACTGGGCGTGGAATATGAAGAAAGAAAACGGTGAAAATTACAAGGAACCAGTTGTGAAGACAATGTGGAACACCGTTGCAAATGTATGTATTTTATGAAGTAGAAAATAATTTTTGTTCCATTTAAAGATATTATCTTTAAGTCTAGTAGGGAATCTCGTAATGCGAAACGAAGGAATTTACAGATGTGCGCCAATAAAAGTAAATCACGTTCTGCTTCATGAAAACTGGAATATTACGCAATGGTTTTAATATGGGACGAAGACACTCCGGCGGGACTCCAGCGAAAATTTTATCATATCGCATCAGTAGAACTTGCCTGGAGAGGCGGAGAAGCAGAGTCAATTGCAGAGTTCATTATTTTCAAGAGGAAGTGGAATATTCTGGGATTAAAACAGGTAGATAACATAATTACATATTTTTTAAAATAACTGATTTTCAAAAATCCTAGTTTTTAGGAAGAGTAGAATATAATCCTCTCTTCAATAAAACGGTCCAGGGTGGAGAAAAAAAATGACCGATAGTAAATGTCTGGTCCCCAACGCGAAGAACCCTACTTTCTGTTACGGTCCATCTTTTTAAAATTCTAATGGTTAAACGTTCATCTAGAATAACAACTGATATATTATTCTTAACAGTAAACCCATCATGGAACAAAGAACAATAAAGTGGATGATATAAAAACACTTCAGTGGGAAAAAACGAACTTTCGAAGTGGACTAAAGAGGCAGCAGAGAAGACAGGATTAAATACAAAAGAAATAAAAATAACAAACCACTCTATGCGGTCGACAGCAGTCAATAACCTGGCTGAAGCAGGAGTGGGTGGACAACAATTAATTAAAAGTACTGGCTACAGTTCAGCCAACTGTAACACCTCTCCTCCTTAATTACATTACCTTAATTAAAGGGCCTCTCATCCAGGAGATGTGACGTAATGAATTTTTTGTTGTTGCCTATCGGCTGCTCAGTTAAATACGGAGGTCGTGGATATGTGGATTTGCTAGAGCCTTGCACTTAGATACCTTTAGATATATCACCAGAAAAATCACAGCTTGACAATGACCGGCTTGATCTGGTCCTACTTAAAATTAGTACTTAAATAGTACAGAAGACCGCAGAATTGATCAGCCAATAATTATCAGCTGTGACCCCTCTTGTGACTCAGACTTCTCCCAGAGAAATAAAAGATAAAGATTTTTTTAAAAACAATATACATATTACAAAAATATTTATGACTAGTTGATGGTTCACAGTTATCAATGAGGTTAACAAAGATTTCAACAATACCCCTACTGTGTACCAAAATTGCAATTTATAGTTTAATTGTACCATAAATAATTAAGTTTGTAGTATTTTGTGATTAAATAAATTACATGTTTTTCAGATTTCAAATTAATAACTACATATTTATTATGTATGCATGTATAATAGGTAGTATGTCTTGTAAGCTATGTGTATGCAGAATAATCTGTTACTCATGAAATAGTCTTGTCAAATACCAATCGGGCATCTAATTTTTCCTGTGAAGAAAACCAAAAAATCACGTTGCTAAGTAATATTTTAACAAAATATTACTTAGCTTCCTATTAAAATAATACCTAGCAACGTATTTTTTCAATTTTTTTTGAATAATTAGATGCCCTTATGATATTACTTACGACAAGACACTAGCAAAACATGTTTTTATTGACTTAATTGTTTAGGTACCATGACAAGTAGTTAAAACCTTAATCTAAAATGTATTTGATTTCCGAAACTGTCAAGCGACACGACGTGAAAAAAATGTGGCACTTCAGGATGTTTCAGGAGAATTTCTTTCAATGTTTCAGGAGAATCAGCAGTTAACACCCACGAATACTAAGAAAGCCAAGTCAAGAATATGGGGGCAGTTTACAAACTTTTGCGAAGAAAAATCGTATGATTTTGATAGAGCGGATATATCTGTGAAGGAACTGGCGCTTATTTTTGAAGACTATGGTTTCAATATGCGAAAAAAAAACTACGAAAACTACAAGGAGAATGTAGTGAAAGTTTTATGGAATTCCACAGCCACGCAGTTGCAAGAATATTTTTTAAAAAGGTACAACCGCAAATTTAATCCATTTTCTGATATCAAATTTGAAAACGCAAGAGCTGCAAGATACGCTAAGCGTCGGAAATTTCAAAAGGACCCAGCCAAGAGAAAGACCTTCCGCATTATCAACAGACGAGTTATAAAAAAATATTGAGCTTTTTGATGAAAATACCCCGGAGGGATTACAAGAAAAGTGTTTCTATATTGCTGCTCAGTAATTGTCCTGGAGAGGGAATGAAGGAGCTGCAGCATATATAGAATATTTTGTGGAGGAAATTGTTAACCAAGGAAAACCAACAGGTCGCATTGAATACAACCCTGTTTTCAAAAGTTAACAAGCAAGCAAGACCGTATGATCAAAACCAACCGTTTATTTTTAATTCACAATCCAAACTGGCAGCACCCCAATTCCAAAGGTTGGTATAAGAGTAGTCCGGCAAGAGAAAATACGGTCTCTTTCTGATTCAAATCGGCGGCATCATCAATTGGAATTGACGTCAAAAAGGTCAAGATAACCAATCACTCTGCAAGTCACTGTTGTTTCAACTTTAGCCAAAACAAGAATTGGTGACCAACAATTAATTAAAATTACAGGACATGGAAGTAATGACATGGACAATGGAAGTCATTGATTAAAACCATATCTGCAGATAGATTCGGGTCACCATCTAGAAGCAAAATTCAATGTAGATATGACGCCTAAAATAAACACCGATGTTATGCGACAGAAAGTGAATCTGATTATAGCATAATGTTTAGAATTCAAAATTAAATCAGGTGAAGTTGAAATTGTAAGAATTAGACGTAAAATTAAATAAATCAAATAATTGGCGTTAATTTGATTGGTCAGATTGTATAATAATAATAATACGAAAGAAAATGGTAACCAGTAAGTTTTTTTTACGAACACCAATGGCATTTACTGTAATTACAATCTGATCTGAACTTAGATCAATGAGTAATATTTTTGTAACCTAATTTACTACTGTTACAAAACTTATATCTATGGACTTACTCACTAGTGTTATTACCTACTAGTACCTTATATTTTTCTAATACTTAATTACACTAATATTAATGTGTACACAGGAACTGTTCTCTGCTTTTGCACTAACAAAATTATACTAGCTCGAAGGGTTTAATCCTCTTGAGCCTTCTAATCTGGTTTGTATTGTCGAGGAGCTGGATGGCTTCGACACTGACGTGACGATGAAGTCGCTGTTCGTGACTTTTGGCGAATTCGCTTATGGTCTGGTTAACGGTGTCCATTCCCATGTCCCTATGGAGGTCACTATTTCTGCAATACCAGGGGGTATTAACAATGCTCCTTAATACTTTGTTTTGGAATCGCTGGATTATATCTAGAATGCTCTTACTGGCACAACCCCACAGCTGGATGCCATATGTCCATACGGGCTTGAGAATTTGTTTGTACAAAAGTACTTTGTTATATATTGACAGCGTGGAATTTCGTCCAAGCAGCCAAACCCGGAAAACCACCGTAAAATGAGTCTCCGCAATAAGGCATATGTCAATGTTCTCTATATCTAGGACTGCTTGCAGTTCTTGTTGGTGTTGTAAGAGTCCATTGGCATTCCATTCCATAATTCTAAGGCTACTTAACATTACGAGTTTTTGGAATTGCTCCTTTAGCGCTATGTTCAAGTCTGCTGATACGTTCATCCATTTGTATTAGCTTCTCCATAATTTGTTGAAGAGAGTTTTGTATGAGAACATTTTGGTCATTTTGTTTAGTTTCATTTGTATTAATACTCAATTCAGGCTTACCAGTAACTGCTTGACTGTACGCTTTTTGTCCTGCACTTATATACTTTGGAACTTGGTTATGCCTCTGTGGCTGCTCTAGGAGGAACTGGTTTCTTAGTGCGTCTATCTTTTAATTTTTGTACTTCTTTTGCAACCATGTATCCTCTGTAGTTAGCTGGATGCCCTTCACCACAATTAACTCATTTTGGTTTTGCATTCTTTGGTTTTTCACACTCCATTGTTAGGTGCTTGCCAGTACATCTGACGCAGCGTGGTAACCAGTAAGTGCAGTTGTTTTTCTATACGGCATATCCGTGGTTACATATAACAATGCAAAAGGGTCCAGCTTAGCGTTCAAGGAGAGAACAGCTCCGCTGATAATGTTTATATCATTTTGTTAAAATTTAATAGTTAAAAATAAATTAAAAATAATTAAAATAGTGAGATATACGTAGAACACCAGTGGGAAAGGTTATAAAGCAGAGATAAATGCATATTAAGTCTTTTCGTCAAAATTAAGACGTGAGAAGTAGAGGCTTGGGAGCGTCCCCAGCCTGCAGAAGACTTTGGCGAGCAGTAAAAGGAAAAGGAACATTTTATTTATTTATTTTATTTATTTTATAAGCAGTCAGAGTGCAGACCTAGAAAATCCAAGTTTGAGGGTAAAAATATACTACAATAAAGTCTCCGGCAATCGCAGCAGGGTTCCAGAGAAATTACGGCGAGTAGTAGCAGCGTTCCAGAGATAGTACGGCGGCATCCGCTAGATGACACCACCAGAGCCCAGCATCAGCTGTTAACAAACCAGTGTCGTGGAAAATTGTGCTAAGTGTTTGTGCATCGCAAATTAAAAGGATTAACATAAAACTTCTAAGGTAAGAAACATTTCAAACTTTGCCAGTTTTAAGGGTATATTGTACAAGAGGTTTAGTTCCATGTAGTAGAATAAGTTACGTAGGTTTGCGTAGGGTATTTCTAAGTTTCAGAATTTATTTATTTATTTTCATGACCGTATCACAATAAACATAATCATATATAAATTACTTCTTCTTTCTTATTATTATTTTGAAACTTTTCAGGAAATAATTAAATCCTACAATTTGAGACTAAATAAAATTCAATTGATTTAACAAAATACAGTAATATCATAAATTTTTTCACTGTTTGGAAAATAACTTCAGTTTTAAAAATTCTAATCTTGCAAAATATTTACATAGACCTAATTGGACCCCCTCTAAGACGACACGGTACTCATGTTCTCACTGATCCTTTTCAAATTATAAATTAGTGTTCATAGAACTGGCGTCCATACGAAGGATTCAACAGGGAAGAAATAGTGCAAGTATCCTGGAAGAAATAGTGAAAGATCCTATTTATAAGAGTTAAGTCTAAGAAATGTATCTTATTTTCTGATTCGTTTTCAATTGTAAATTGTATTTTTGGAGGGTAACTATGAAATTGATTTAGAATCGATTTTTTATGTTCAATTGGAAATGCAGTTATGCAATAATCAACATAACGTTTATTTTATAGTTTAATGTTGTAATTATGTTTTTTTCTAAATCTTCTAGTACTAATTCCGCGATTGTACTGGATATTGGTGAACTTATTACACAGCCATATGTTTATTTGTAATATGTATTCTTACATTGAAAAAATGTGGAATTTAAAGTGAGTTCTAAGGCATATAAGAACTCTTCTATTAGTAATAAAGTATAATTTTTACATCGCTCCAATGTTTATTTAACTAACAATGAATAATTACATATTCAACAATAATTAATAATCAATGAAGGTGAAAGAACTTGTACAACTTCTAAGTGGTTCGTTTCCGTGTGTATCTTCCTTATTATTCGTCTATTTACCTATTTCTCTATGTAATGAAATGCTACAAACCCAAGATTACTTTTCACAAAACAAATATGAATAGACCAACAAATGGTTTTAGTTTTGACTTAGCAAGCAATTTTTATATCACTTCCTCTTTGAATGCTTCAGAATTCTATTGTATATGTAATTCAATATTCTCTAGCACGTAGCTAAGAAAGTAGTTGTTTTCAATAGGTTCTACAAGATTTTGTGCATTTAAAGTTTAACATCTCCTGGATAACAGTTATCCAGGTATAGGCATATCCTAGGCATATCGTAGGCATATCCTAGGCATATCCTAGGTATATCCTAGGCATATCCTAGGCATATCCTAGGCATACAGTTACTGTATGCTTAATGCTTTTATATATAATATGTTCCAATAGAACAAATATAAATAGTAGACTAGGTTTGTGTATTCTAAGAATTTGAGTTCCGTTAAAAACTGATGTCATAAAACGCCACTGCAAGTGTTGGAGTATTAATATTTTAAATTGAAGTATAAATGATCAATGAAACAGGTCGTACACCACTCTGAAGATTCTCAATGAAGGTGAAAGAACTTGTACAACTTCTAAGTGGTTCGTTTCCGTGTGTGTCCAGATATAGGACTGGTAAGTGTATCTTCCTTATTATTCGTCTATTTGCTTATTTCTCTATGTAATGAAATGCTACAAACTCAAGATTACTTTTCACAAAACAAATTATATATATATATATATATATATATATATATATATATATATATATATATATATATATATATATATATATATATATATATATATATATATATATATATATATATATATATACATATATATATATATATATATATATATATATATACATATATATATATATATATATATATATATATATATATATATATATATATATATATATATATATATATATATATATATATATATATACTGAACTGTGCAATATACATAAAATAAAATTTTATTTAAAAATAGCCCATCGCTCGTGCTATTGATGTTCAGATTTGTGTGGCGCCGACTGTACATTGCTAAGTAAAAAGTTTTTATAAGTATGTTCAAATTTTCCTTAAGTGGTACTCGTATGAACCGTAAGAATATCTAAAAGCATTGAGTGTATATAATTTACTATACAGGGTATCCCAATAAAACTCCCAGACCGGATATATTCTAGACGGATAGAGATATTTTACTTTAGTAAAAACCAGTTTATAGAGAATAAGAGGTGCTTCATCGTTGAATATTATATATTTTTAAATATATCAGCATGTAGATGGCGCTGCACTCTAAAGAAATATTTCGATGGAAGAATCCTTGAAATTGCGTTTATGTGAAATAAAATGCAATTCTAAGTAGATCTGGAATCTGGAATATGTCCGGAGTGCGGATCGAGATCCGCTGCACTTAGGCCCCATTGGGCCCCTTGTGCTTCCTCCGTGAGGGAAATGTCTCCCTAGGTCATCGACCAGCCCAATGTTGTACAAAAGGTGATGATGTTTCCCAGGGGCATTTCCCTCAAATTGGCCATAGAAGGCCAACGTTCCCCCAATATGGATTCTCTGGTCGATGACACGGCGGGACATGCTCGATCGTTTCATCTTCTTGTTCACATCCTCTGCAGATGGGTGTGTCACTTTGTCTCATGTTATAGAGGTGTTTCCTTACCTGGCAGTGTCCGGTTAGGATTCCTGTAACAAATCGCAGTTTACCCCTGGACATTGCCAGATAGTTCCTCGCCGTCTCTTCGCTGGGATATCTCAAGAGATTTCTGGCCAGCTGACAGCTACTTGTTTCATCCCATAACGTCTTAAATTTTATGTGGGTGTTTTCCTTTATTAATTGAAGTTTCGCTGCAACTGGTAGCGTATTTGAAGGACCAGGCCCAAGGATACTCAGGTTGGCTGCCTTCTTGGCCAGTTTGTCAGCTTCTATATTGCCGTTGCATTGTGAGTGTCCTTTGACCCAGCACAGGCAGATGTTATTCATCTGACATGCTCTCACAAGTGCTTGGTGACATTCCCATGTTGATCCTTTAGTTATTTCATAATTTTTCAGGGCCAGAGATTTTTCTAAGTAGATTATGATGTAAAACAATATCATAAATCCAACCATTTTCAAGATATTTGAGTCCAAATGTTGGCATTTGCCAAGATTGGATAACTGTAGTCTCTTGACCATTTCACATGAACCCATGTTCTTTCACTATGCCCGAATTCAAAGTTTCGCCCATCGAAATATTTCTCTGCAGCAAGCTCAGTACCATCTACATTCTGATATCATCAAAAAACAATTATATTCGAAAATGACGCTCTCTGCGCTCTACAAACTAAAGAACTAAAATTTAAAAGAAAACTTTAAAAGACTTTAAAGAATTAAAATATCTCTATTTGTTTAAAATATATCCTGCCTGAATTTTTATTGGGACACCCAGTCCATACCATGAACCTCCAGTACAGATGTATAGGTCATCTGTGACTTTAGTAATAAACATATCAACGAGGCCATAAAGATCCTGCAATTAGCAGTATAAATACGAAATTATACCTCCGCTGAGTAAGAAAACCGGCAAATACATAAGAAATATTTAATAATGCTCAATTCAGAATTACTCGAAAGCATTGGTGGTATGGTGGTGGCTACTTTGCATGGATAATGTTTATGAATGAGCATAAATTGTCATTGGTGCCGCTTTTAGTTGGCATTAAAGCCCGAGAGAAGGCTTAAATACTAGCTTTGAACCAGGCATACGTGCTGTTATGCAAATTTCCATAGCGTCATAAAAATAAATTTGCAAGGGAAAATAAATAGGATTTGATTGCATGGGTATAGTTTTCAGTCTGCATTATAGAAGACCACTCAAATTTTGTTGTTTGAATAAAAGTATCTAAATGATTCAACGTTTATATATTCAATGTTTATTATCTGACATAAGTTTCGTTGAAACAGAATTAACCAAAGGTGGAAGAGTTACCTTAGCCATAAATAGGAAATTCTCAGTACAACCTATAGATCTGAGTCTCATTACCTTATTAATTTATCAAATATTGATGTAGTCGGAGCCAAAATTAGTATAAATCACTATTCATTTTATGTATTTCTACTGCATATACCTCCAAACACCAACACTGACTGTTACAACTCTTTGTTTGATATTATTAGTAGCGATGTCGATAGTTCTTGCGACGCTTTTTATTCTGAACTCTATAAACATTTTGATATTTTTGTGCCTAAAACCAGAACTCAAAGCCGCATTTATCCCCCTTGGATTAATGCTAATATTATAAAATGTATCCGCGTTAAGTTCAGAGCTTGGAAAATATATTAACAATACAATGACCCTGACGCGCTACTTGAATTTCAGTTTCTGAGGCAAAAATTAAAACTGATATAAGGGACTCATATAAAGAATATTACAACAGTATAGAATATACCTTGCGTAATAATTCCAAAAAATTGTGGCAATTCGTTAACAACTTGAGAAACAACACCATACCTAATAATATGACTTTCAAAAATGAAATTATAAGTGACCCTAAAAGCATTGCAGATGCATTTGCGGAATTTTTCAGAACTATATACAGAAAGTAATATTTCGGAATTTACTAAGAATATCTTAACGCATAGCTTACAGTTAAAGCACAGTTACAGTTACAGTTTAGTGAAATTGGGGTCATTAATAGTCTTAAAAAAATTGAACCTAAAGGCACTGTTGGCCCGGATAAAATACCTGCTTTTTTTCTTACAGATTGCTCATGTCTTCTCTCTAAATCACTCACCATAATTTTTAATGTTTCTATTAATACATGTACTTATACATCATCCTCGAAACTCTCAAAAATAATACCTATATTCAAGAAAATTAAAAAAAAATCAAATTGAAAATCACAGACCAATATCCATCATTAATAACTTTGCTAAGTGTCTTGAAATGCTGCTTCATGACTTGAAACTTCATGAAAATTTGACATGCTTCAAATCTTACCTCGCAAAGAGAAAACAATTTGTTCACTCTTATGGTCAACAATCTGTTATAATATCAGTCACATCTGGGGTTCCTTAAGGATCCATATTATGACCATATATATTCACATTCCGTGTGGATGTCCAGATATAGCACTGGTAAGTATATCTTCCTTATTATTCGTCTATTTGCTTATTTCTCTATGTAATGAAATGCTAAAAACCAAAGATTACTTTTCACAAAACAAATATGATTAGCAAAGAACTTCAAAGCTAATAAATATGTCCAGGGTGATAATTGGATCTTTTTCGAATTTTCGAAAAAATAATTAATACATAAGACCAAAAAATTATTTTAGTTTTGACTAAGCAAGCAATTTCTGTATCACTCCCTCTTTGAATGCTTCAGAACTCTATTGTATATATAATTCAATATTCTCTAGCACATAGCTGGAGGAAGTAGTTGTTTTCAATAGGTTCAACAAGATTTTATGCATTTTAAAGTTTAACATCTTCTGGATAACTGTATGCCTAATGCTTTAATATATAATATGTTCAAATAGAACAAATATAAATAGTAGACTAGGTTTGTGTATTCTAAGAATGAGTTCCGTCAAAAACTAATGTCATAAAACGTCACTGCAAGTGTTGGTGTATTGGTAATTTAAATTCAAGTATGAATGATCAATGAAATAAATCGTATACTGCTCTGAAGATCCTCAAGAAAGGTGAAAGAACTTGTACAACTTCTAAGTGGTTCGTTTTCGTATGTATAGTGGTTCATTTCCGTATGCGTGTCCAGACATAGCACTGGTAAGTGTGTTTTCTTTCTTATTCGTCTATTTGCTTATTTCTATGTAATGAAATGCTACAAACCCAAGATTACTTTTCACAAAATATATATATATATATATATATATATATATATATATATATATATATATATATATATATATATATATATATATATATATATATATATATATATATATATATATATATATATATATATATATATATATATATTGAGATAGTATGTGATTGAATTTAACAATGCTCTTAATGCCCCACTGTTGGGCGACAATTGACAAATATGTACCTAAGTAATGTGTGATTTTCAAGAGCCCCACGTTTTGGGCGACTATTGAGAAATATGAACTTGTGAAAGCTCTGAAATATGTCGCCGTTTAATCATAACACATATTGGAAGTGATAGTGGATTTTTGCGTAATGCAGAAATTATATTTGAATCTAAGAAGACCGGAGACTACCATGAGGAATTCCGAAGTATACGAGAAATGGTTTGCCGGTGTACTTAAACATTTGGAATCAAGTGTCGTGGTTATGGATAATGCGCCTTATCATAGCCGAAAATGTGAACAAACACCCCAACAATCATGGAGAAAGAGAAGCATTCAAGAATGGTTAACACAAAAGGGCATTCCTTACCAAGAAAATTACTTGAATTACGGAATTATTGCAAGTTGCTAATGTATATGCCCATAAATATGCCCATAAACTGGCAGTGGATGAACTGGCATTGGCGCATGGAGTCAGATTGCTGAGATTACCTCCTGAGATTACCTGAGATTACCTCCTTATCACTGCGAATTGAAGCCCATTGAATTGATCTGGACGCAAGTAAAAGGGGACGTGGTGAGAGTGAATCGGACTTTTAATATAGCTGATGACGAGACATCATCAAGGAGCAATGGAAAATGTCACAGCAGAAAATGTTGATGTGAATGTGGATTTGGCGGTTGATAAAGCCATTGAATCCATTGTGATTAATATTGGAAATGGTAATAGCAGAAATGGTAATAGCAACAGTGAAGATGAAGTGAAAAGTGACTGCAAATAGTGATATTAGTGATTATAAGTTATTATATTTTTTTGAATTTTTGAATGTTTTGCTTTATTTTGTAATATAGGTATATTTATGTTATTGTTTTTTTATTTTTTGTTGATAATTTTTTGCTCTATTTTGGAATATATATTTATTTAATATTTTCGTGAAAGCAATATCTCATGAGTGGTGTGGAAACTTTCATTCAATAGCTGTGGTGTTTAAAAATACATTTAAAAACCTTCTACTTTCAACCCCCTAAGAAAAAAAATTCCAACGTCCATGAGAAACATTGCGTAGGTCAGGTTTGCCGGTCGTTAAACTACACATACTTATTAGAAAGACTGTACATTATATCTAATACCAATGGCTCTTAATTTATAGGACAATAACGCGCTCTTCCTCGTGATCAATATTATCTACAACAGTCAATTTTATCTCGAAATTATATTATGACCTTGCTGCATCCAACCTGCTTAGTGGAGTAATTAAATACACAAATGTCGTTATTGACTATTATTATTGCTTTAGTGTCGCAATTATAGTTTATGGACAACTTTGGTCTGTCTGATTACGAGATGCGTAAGAAGACGGTGGTTCCCGTTACAAAATCTGTCGCGGCCATTTAACCTGTGTCGCACCTGCCGGAATAACGTAGCCACAGACCATTGTCCTGCCAATCATGTGAGTCATGCTCCGGCAAGTGCTTGCTGTGCTGCAAGCTCTGTCCTTTTCTGGTTCGACTAACTTAACGAAGACTCCTCAATGGTTCTAATCATTACAGTTAATGGATACATTGAAATGGTGCAAATCAAAGTATCATTATCTATATAGGTAACTCATATTTTAAAATAATTCACCTCATTATTAATACCTACGTAGTGTTTATAGATTTTAATTGAAAGAACGTTTTTTGTACAAATTATTGTTTCTTAACTATTAAATCTCGCGACAAGTTTTTATATCATATAAATTATGTAGCGTAATAATATATTGATGTGTTTAATTTAATTTAAAATTTATTTTCTTCTTTTTAAACCATTTAAATAAAAGCTTGCTTTTAAAAATGTTGTTTTACTATAAATTTATTTTTCGACAAACTATCGTCTGGTAAAATCCTGCTATTGTAAACCACCCTATTGAAGTAGGTACCTAATGCTAATGGTACCTAATACAAATTCTGAAAATACCTATCATCCGAGCCACAGGTAATTAAAATGTGACTCCAAGAGACTCGATTATAGTGACATCTGTTTTTTTCAATACGCTTAAGATACTTGCGAAAGATGCAACATCTGTGAATTTTTGTGTGTCGCATCTAATAATACACCTCTAATAATGTTTCCATACAATCAGTAGATGGTCTAAAAGTCCTAAAAATAGATGATTTAAACAACCTGGTTGGTTGACTAAATCACCTATTTCTATTAAACCATCTAAACTACCTACTTTAGGACTTTTAAACCATCTACTGATTGTATGGAAACATTAATAGAACTGTACATCTGTGTATTGATAAATGATATCTTTAAAAAATTGCAAGATGCACGTACATATGATTAATTTGCTAAGCTATATAAAAATGTGGTTATATTAATATAGGTTATATTAATGTGGTTATATAATATATATTAATATCGATAAGAAGCATAAGTTTAAGCAAACAAGATCAAGTTACTTGCTAAAGCAGGTAAGGTAACGGTATCAGAAATTAATCACTTAAGACATAGGTAACTTGAAGTTTGATAGATCACAGAAACACTACATTTGCATTTTTTATAAGATTTCAAAAATTGTCATGTATTTGTTTAAGCCTAATCTTTCGACATAATGTGTGTGGTTTGCGTTTTCTTAATATTTAGTACGAAAAAATATTATTTAAATGATTGCATATAAAGGTGTACCTGTTATTGACCTAAAGAAAGTGATGGTGTGTTAGTGGTGGACCTGCTAGTGCTCTAGTCATTGATCCATTGGTTTTGTTTTGCTACATTTTAAGAATGGGAAAGAAAATGATCATATAATATTAATATTTAATATTATATCATTGACAATTTTTAAATGCATTTAAAGACAATTAGCCAATTTATGTTTCTTTTCTTTGGCGAATTTTTCCATTTCTTTCACCAAATGGGAACCTCTTTTAGTTATTTGTTTTGATTGCTCTATTTTCTCCACAACAGTTTTTTCGTCATACCATAGAATGTCATCTTGCTCTGGCCATTTCTAGTTGGTTGCATCGTTTTTACTTTGAATTTCTTCTCGTTGATATCTTGCCTAATACAATCCCAGGATAGAAATCATCATCATATTTAACAATAACAAATTGCTTGTCCTCATATAGCATGTTTGTTTGTACATTTCTTGCAGCATTTGCGCAATTCTTTGATAATTTATTGCTTACATTTTGCTTAATTCTTTTTTCAATTTTCCTTTTTCCCGTTCTAAAGGGTCCGCCAATAAGCGCGCTCGATCTTTAAAATGAAATAAAGCAAGTTGTGTGAGAGGTATAAATGAAATTTATTTTTTGTTTGAAAGAGTATTCGAAGGCATTATGTATGGAAAATAATATCGGTCAAATGTCCACCTCGGCTTCGCTGGGTGGCGCGCATACGAGAAGTCCAATTTTCAATGACTCTGGCGCACAAATCGGGCTGTATTTCATCGATGGCGTGGCGTATGTTGACTTTGAGGGCATCAGTGTTTTGTGGTTGGTTTGCGTAGACCTGTGATTTAAGAAAACCCCACAAGAAATAGTCTAGTGGGGTTAAATCGCACGATCTCGGTGGCCAGTTGATTTCGCCTCCGCGCGAGATAACCATTCCTCCGAAGCGCTCGTGCAGAAGATCCATTGTGGCGCGCGCTGTGTGGCTCGTAGCGCCGTCCTGCTGAAACCACATATCCTCGACATCCATATTGTCGATTTCATGCCAGAAAAAGTTCGTTATCATGGATCTGTATCGTTCGCCGTTTACCGTGATGGACACACCATCGTCGTTCTCGAAGAAATACGGCCCGATGATGCCTCCGGCCCAAAATCCACACCAAACAGTTACCTTTGCTGGGTGCATTGCGACCTGGTGGACCTCCTGTGGATTGTTCTCGGCCCAATAACGGCAATTCTGCTTGTTGACATTCCCATTTAACCAAAAATGTGCCTCATCGCTGAAGATGATTTTGCGACCAAAATCGGGGTCGACTTCCAACTGCTCTAAAGCCCAATCAGCGAAGATACGGCGCTGTCTGTGGTCGTTTATTTTGAGCTCTTGTGTCAGCTGGATCTTGTACGGATGCATGCCCAAATCCAGATGCAAGATTCGGCGAAGTGATGTTTCCGAAAGGCGGAGTTCCTGTGCGCGACGTGAAATTGACTGTCGCGGATTTTCACGCACACTATCGCGCACAGCGGCGACATTCTGGGCAGATCGGACGTTTCGACGACGCGTCGGTGTTGGCTGATTGTTCACCGAACCGGTTGCCTCGAATTTGTCTATCAAACGACGGATAGTCGACTCAGCAGGACGATCAATTGCACCGTAAAATTGGCGGAGCGCGCGGAACGTTGCTCGAACCGATGAATGATTTTCGTAATAAGTTTTAACGATTTGCACATGTTGCTCGCGGCTGAATTGGTTCATGGTGATTTGTGAAGATACACTGAATAATAACAACTACGTTTGCCAACTCTACCACAAACAACATGGCCGCCATGAGCTGTCAAAGATCGAGCGTCCCTATTGGCGGACCCTTTATTTTTTGTTTCTCCTCGTTCTCTACTCTCTCTGTTTCACTATTTTTTCTCTTATGGTAAGCCTGCCATTGTTCCGATGTTGCAACATAGGGAACTTTTTCCTTAGTTTTGATAGTTTTTGTAACATTATTGTCCTTGGAAGGCCAAAACAAACATTTTTTAAAGGGTGTCGGTATTTATTTGAGTGAAGACGGCATATCGCAATGGTTTTAATATTTAAGTGAAGTTTTGTCAAAATTATTAATGATCTGTTCTGTATCAGGGTCAGCACTTTTCACTTTACCGTGTTTGTTAGTGTCATTATCAGTCCTCACTTTCTGTTAGAGTTTGATTTTCATTAGAAAATTTAACAGGAGTTATTTCTATACTCACAACAGCTGTACATTTATCAGATTTGTAAGTTTATATCATGGGTATTTCACATTCACTGGAAAATCTAGTTTTTATTACATTCTTGTCGGAGGCTGTTTGTCGATGATAATATTTTGCAAAACTACAATTTTTTTGTCTGCGTCTGGCAATGATGATTTAGGCATAACAAGTATTTTCTGAAAAATTACAATCGTGTTTTACACAACTTGCAATTGAGGAAGAAGCCTGTTGGTTTACATTTATAACAATGGGGTAATTTGTTGTAATAATTTTAGTTGGCGTATAGCTAATCGTATGTAATAATTCGATCTCATGATCTTATCAGAATTAAGAGTGAGACAGTCAGAAATATTAGGATTGGCCTCAAGTTCTTGTGCGATTAATTCGTATGTATAATTTCCAACTAAAGAAATATCGGACCGAATTCGAGGTTTTATTTTTAAATTTTTCCATAAGTGATACAAGCTGGTGTCCTCTATATTGCCCTTCCAAGCCTCTCTGGCTTCTCTAAATGCTGTAACTTTTTCTGGAATTTCATTCTTCAAAAATTCTAGAAAATTTACATATTTTTGTATGTGGGAAACATTCTATGTCTTTTTGATTAGAAGTAAGGGCAGTCGATGAATCTTTAAAATATGTTTTGTAATATCAGTTGAGAATAGGTAACGCCCACAAGATGTAATGCCATTTTGTATTGTATTTTCTTTATTTTCCATGGTGGCGATTACCTCATCCAAAATAGTAGCAAATGTTTCCCGTGTTACTTTATGTCGTGTTATATTATTTTGCATTCTTCATTTAAATACTGTATTTTTTCATTAATTTTTTAATGGACGAAAGAATGTCACATCTAGTGGTTGAATTGGCGACTAAATTATGCCGAAACTATGGCGACTAAAAATTAGGATAAAAAGCACACACTTGCATGCCTGAACTAATACTGTAATACTGAAGTATGTAAAGCTAATTTTCACTTTGTCAACTAGATTATTTTAGTCGGCCACTCTTTCAGAAAATATTAACAATATCTGAAGTAACACCTCCATCCTTTGACATTCAAACTTCCACTGAACACTGAGAGACATGCATTAGACTTCGAAATCTGCAATTTTCTGTTTATAAGAAACACTAGTAGATGTCACTAGGTGTTAATAACGAGTAAAATTTTCAAATATTTTATTTATTACATGCAATCAAGTCAAAAATAGGACGATGACTAGGACACAGTCAAAGACTGAGCCGTTCACCTTAGCTAGCCGCTCATTTTTGAGGTTAAGACCATTTGCTACACGTCATGCAATTATCTAATTTATCTTTGGTCTAGAAGTTTTGCTGAAATACATTTTGCTATACAATTGGTACCACTGTAGAAATTAAAATTTCTGCATCATTTGGTAACATGGCTTGTGATATTATTATAGGTAGTGAGTGTTCTAAGCTGTTATCTATGTATTTGTTAAGGTTGTGTATAAGTATTGGTGCATTATGTGGTTATTTTATTTATTGTTTATATATTGAATTATGCTCAAAAAGATAATGAAAATTAAATGTATATATAATTTATACTCCAACGTTCTTGTATTTCCAGTGTCTGCATCATAAACAACAAGTTTCTCATTACCAGTAAATATTCCTCTAAAGAAAAAAGTTAATGCTATTCGGACAATTTCCTTATATACAACATTAGAAGGATTAATTCCAAGAAAGTCTAATATATATTTCGAGTCTATTTTCCCATTTAATTTGGTTTCCATACTGGCGTCTAGTCTAGACTCCTCCGTCGCGACGCCGGGCACTGTAGGCGACAGTTCCACATAAAACGTAAAAAGGGATTTGCTCTTAATAGTGCAGGCAATTCGGTAGAATGAATTCTGGAATACCCCCAAGGCCTTAGTCACAACAAAGTCGCATTTTTAGATAACTACATATCTTTACACAGGGATTATTAATTGTTTCAGGTATGATAGAAAAAATTAGTTAAAGGTAAAATTTATTATTGGATATATGATTTTGTGGACATTTATAACATTTTCTATTTTTGAAACTGCAGTAAATGACGCTACAGTACTTATTACTTGAAGAACATATTATTTCCACTACATTTTTTTTATTCTTATTGTATTTTATTTACACAACTCAACTGAACACAAAGTCCCAATTACAGAGCCGGAATTACCGATGCAAATTGTTGATAAATAAATATTTCTAGGTGTATACAGATCAATGATATTAGTATCATTGATTTTGCAACAAAAAATATGAATATTAACCTAGTCAAATTAGACAAATCGATGGAATAAATCCCTAGAGACCTGGAAATTTTTTTAAACACTTCCATTATACTTGGATAGACTTAGAGCAAAAATCCCCGGAGGGTGAGGGTGAGCTCGAGAGGGGGTGGGAGTCGAGTTACCATTTTTCAGTCTCTCGCTTATCTGGAATCTGGATATTGTTCGGAGTGCGGATCAGAGATCCGCGGCACTTCGGCCCCATTGAGCTCCTTGTGCTTCCTCCGTGAGGGAAATGTCTCACTCTGCCACCGACCCGCCTAACGTTGTACAAAAGGTGATGATGCTGCCTAGGGGCATTTCCCTCAAATTGGCCATATATGGCCAACGTTCCCCCAATATGGATTCTCTGTTCGATGACACGGCAGGACATTCACAAAGTACATGACCGTTTCATCTTCTTGTTCACTAGTGACAAACGAGACGATACTTTCACAAAGTCTCGTCTTGTCTCGCCAATAAGATATCTAGTCTCGTATCGAGTCTCGTCTCGCTTCTCGTTCGAGAGTCTTGCAAAAGTATCGAAGTCTCACCGTGCATAATCTTGTTCCAGGGATACTTACCTACTTGCGATGATGTAAGTGTAGCAAAAGGAAAATAAAAATGTTAAAAGATAACGTCATGTATTATACGAAGTAATATTTATTTGCAAGTAAAACACAAATTTTAACTAATATTCTTAAACTTTGAAGAACTTTGAAACATGAGGCCCTCAATTACCCTTACCTTAACCCCAAATGGCCAATGTATTAGGAATAAATCTATATATTCTAGGTTCAGATTTGCTAAAGATTCCTTTAACATTGGTACAACATTCTTCTTGTCATGAAAGTTATTCCAGAGCTGCAAGATCATGATAATGGATATAATAATTGGGTAGTTTTCACATTATAGACTTTTGACGTCAAGTCATATCAAAGTCTGATGATGAGGTGTTGACAATTTTGATGGAAAATAACCTCTTATATTTATTCATTCATAACCTCATCACCTGCTTTTGACACCCAAATCTGACAAAACTGCTAGTAGGTAGGGTACCTCAAAATTTTTGCATACATCAATTTATTTTATTTAATAGCTTTTACTACTTGGAAAAACTTGACTAGTCCTAGTGCTCACCGAAATCAACAAAAAACTCAGGAGGTTCAACTCTAGCGGAACGTAAATGGAACACGCGTCATTTCAATTATTCCATCGTTCTTCATATCACAAATGTGAGTGTTTTGTATTTTAAATAGGGTTATAATGAAGGCTGCTAAAAATTTCTATGCATTTTGATAAAAAAAGTGGTAGGTATTGTAAATGTCTAAAAATTAAAATGTTCCATTATTCGATTTACAATACCCTAACCCTAAGAAGTTAGGTTAATCTCTTCCATATCACCACAGAGTAGGTAAATACCTACTCTGTGCTATCTCATACTATATAGCGATATACATACACAGTGCCAAAAATGCACTGAGTGCAGGAACTTTAGTGCAGATGTTCAAGTAGAACCAAATGGAACACAATACTTGCACTTAGTGCCCAGGTTTGCACAAGTAGAAAATGCTATAGGACCTTAAGACATTATACTTTAATCAATGCAATTATTTACTTTAGTCACAATAAACAATTCATCTCTTTTAACAACTCCTTCTTTGATTTTTGCACTAAGTCCAACACCAACTTCCTTTTCATTTTGGTAGAACCAAGCACAATCAAAGTGACGATATCCAATATCTATTGCATATTTTATCGCCTCTTCTACTTCGCCTGGCTGACTCTAAAATAGCAATAGAAGGATGATTCTCATTTGTCTTTGCTACAATGCATATCTACTTAACAAAAATAACATTGCTTAAAAATATTACCAGCGTACGTGTACGCTGATTTACAACAGAGAATTAACCTAAAAAAAAGAAAATTTTTTTTAGTAACGAATAATAATTATAATTACCTTATATGTTCCTAATCCTATGATAGGTATTTCATAACCATTATTTAATTTGAATGCTTTCGACATTGTTTTAAGTTTTAAATATTCTTTCTCATTGATGCGTGATACCTACCTCTCAAATTCAAAGATGATATATATATATATCACTGTAGGTATATCACAGATTAATATAAGATAAGCTTAAGCACGGTACTGTACCGTGATTGCGTGATTATAAGTGGTAGGCATGCATCCATGTGCGAAAAGTGATAAGTTCAAAAAGTAAATATTAACAGTTTTCAGAGCTTTCTCTGTCATAAATTTTTCTGTTTTTTACCCAGTCGTTTAGGCATAACAAACATCGTGCAGATTCGTTATTAAGACGATTTCGATGTTTCCTTATAGTTAAAGCAGCACGTGAAAACAGTCTTTCTGCTGGGACTGAAGTAGCCAATATGCTTAAGTGATCTCGTGCCATCAAACTTATAATAGGAAATTTTTTTACGTAATACGATTGTACTGTAAAATATTATTTGCCACACTGAAAAACTAAAATATTAAGAAATGAAAGTGGATCTGTCAGAGGTTATTTTCTTATTTTTGAGACATTGAATTCTCACGACCAGGAAGAACACGGAACCATATTTTTCGATTTCTCGACATATGTTTCGCCAACTAAGTTGGCATCATCTGGAGTTGATCGGAGACGAATGATAATGATGCCAAATTCGAGAAATCGAAGAAAGTGGTTGGGTGTTCGTGATCGTGGGGATACAGCGTCTTAACAGTTTAAGTAATATAAAGTAGTAAAAGTAAGTAGTAAAATAAGTAGTAGAATTTTTGATTCACTAAATTTAATACCATATTATAGAAAATAATTTCAAATAGTAAGTATAATAGTGATATAAAGCCAGAAATTTTATGATTCACTAAATTTAACACCATGCGTAAAAAAACGAAAATAGTATGTATGTACTCAGTTGTAGTTTAGATTCTGCTAGATCTGGCAATACATGGAACCCATCGCGCAGGTTATTTATGGCTACAGCTCTTGTTAAAAAATAAAACTTTTACGATAGAATTTCCCTATGTGGTTTATATGTCTAATCTGTTAGTAATGGATTGGGTAATGATTTATAGGTTCTCAAGTCCGCGCTCAGATCAGAAATATGCACGATTCCTTTATTATCACAATATCCGCGATTCGGCGAGTTAGTTCCGCGAGACTCTCGCACGAGACTCGATACGTATCGCACGAGACTTGAGACGAGACTAAAAATAGTCTCGTCTTGTCTTGCTCGAGTATCGTCTCGCGTCTCGTCTCGAAAACGAGACGAGACCGTGCGAGACTCTCGAATATGAGACTCTCGTGGGCATCACTATTGTTCTCATCCTTTGCACATGGGTATGTCACTTTGTCTCATATTATGGAGGTGCTTTCTTATTCGGCAGTGTCCGGTTAGGATTCCTGTTACAAATCGTAGTTTTCCCCGAGACATTGCCAGATAATTTCTCGCCGTCTTTCTCGCTTATATCTCGGAAACAATCACTCTCCCTTTTTATATTCCTTTTTACCTCCTTACCACAATTAAAACTGACAGAGTTTGCTACAAAAATGATTGTACTTATACATTTTTGTCGTGCTGCTAACCGTAAGTGAGTTATAAGGCTGACAAACAAAAAACATAATTTTAAAAAATGCTTTATCCGCAATTAAAGCAGAATTGGTGTTGTGATTTGAAATAAAATAAGAGTAAATTGAATTTATTGGGTCCAACACTTCATTAGAAGAGAGGGGAGTCACGGGAGTCTATGATGTCTTCCGAGTCGCCCTCATATGATGCATTTTCGTCTTCAACCTAAACATTGATTTTTAACCACCTACGAATTTTTTGCACCGATCACCCTATTTTTGTCGAATTTGACTGGGTTATATTATATTATTCTGCGTTTTACTGTACTAGTACTAATAGGAGTGTTTGGGTACTGTAAGAGATGAGTACGAGAAGCCTGAAGATGGAAGGTTTGAAGGAATCGGGTTGACATAGAAGGCACTCGAAAATGAAAAAGTTCCAACAGCTTCGAAGTTAATGCCAGTACATGTCAGTGCCAGTGATACATTAATTTTTCAAGAATTTTATTTGAATTTCTGCCAGGTTGAGTATTGTGTTGAGTTTTATTTCATTATTCATTATTCCGACAACTGAATTTTACATAAAAATTCCTAGTTATAGTCAAAATAGAGTTCTCAAAAATTTTATGTAAAATTCCTACATTTAACTCGGAGTTTTTAAATTCCGAGTTATAATAACGTGTTATAATAGAGTCATATTACTCACAATTTTTAAATTCTGCGTTACCCTAACTCGTAATTATATTTAAAAAAATCTGAGTTAGAAGTCAGAATTTTAAATCAAAATACCAAGTTATAGTCAGAATTTCAACTCGGAATTTTACATCAATTTTGATGTGTAAACATCTATTACGGCGATATGAGGGTAAATTTCTGGAAATGGGACGGAAATGTGAAAGCGGATGTGACATCATAATCCATCAATTATCATGCACAGTACCTACCTACTAAATTAATTCAGTTACTACCTGATAGATGGCGTTTACAGCGCCAACCTCCATGGTGTGTGTGTTGTGTTGCCTACCTTATTAAAGTCCTGATGTGAGTATCGAACCAGCGATCCCTGGTTTGGAGAGCGGAGCTTGAACCGCTGCAACATCATATATATGCTATACTGCTATATGCCTTGTTAAATTTTATGAAAAGTAATCTTGGGTTTGTAGCATTTCATTACATAGAGAAATAAGCAAATAGACGAATAATAAGGAAGATACACTTACCAGTGCTATATCTGGACATACACATGGAAATGAACCACTTAAAAGTTGTACAAGTTCTTTCATCTTTATTGAGGATCTTCAGAGCAGTGTACGATCTGTTTCATTGATCATTTATACTCGAATTTAAAATATTAATACTCCAACACTTGCAGTGACGTTTTATGACATCAGTTTTGACGGAACTCAAATTCTTAGAATACACAAACCTAGTCTACTATTTATATTTGTTCTATTTGAACATATTATATATAAAAGCATTAGGCATACAGTTATCCAGAAGATGTTAAACTTTAAAATGCTTAAAATCTTGTTGAACTTATTGAAAACAACTACTTCCTCCAGCTATGTGCTAGAGAATATTGAATTACATATACAATAGAGTTCTGAAGCATTCAAAGGGGGAGTGATACAGAAATTGATTGCTTAGACAAAACTAAAATCATTTGTTGGTCTTATGTATTAATTGTTTTTTCGAAAATTCGAAAAAAAACCCAATTTTCACCCTGGATATATTTAATAGCTTTGAAGTTCTTTGCTGTTCATATTTGTTTTGTGAAAAGTAATCTTGGGTTTGTAGCATTTCATTACATAGAGAAATAAGCAAATAGACGAGTAATAAGGAAGATACACTTACCAGTCCTATATCTAGACATACACATGGAAACGAACGAAATTTTCAAATAAAATTGCGGGAATTTTAAAATTATGAGTTATGTACTCATAATTTTAACATTCCCTGTTATAACTTGGTATTTTGATGAAAAAATCCCAATTATACGTAACAAGGAATTTAACACTTTGACTGCCATGCCAAATTCAGATGAAGATCCTCTGACGCCGTGATACTTTTCTTTAGTAATGTTTTTAAAATACACTCTTTTGTGACTAGTTACATTCAGTTTTTTTTACTTTGTTTATTTTATGCCTTTTTGCCTAGTGTACAAAAAATATACACGTGGCGTGGAGGTGAAGAAAATGTTTCTACGCCACGTGTATACGGAAATATACACGGTTTATGCAGGCTGAATCCTGTCTAATTTGGTAGAAATATCGCACGCTTTATGAATACTTACCAGTTTTACATAGATTGTGGTACAGTGCACATGGTAAAGTTGTGCTTAGGTGTTTCATTTATTTGGGATGTCGTCATATGAGCAAGAACAAGTTGAGTTGCAGAAATTATGGGATGAAACGATAAATATGAGTGATGATGATCCGTATCAAAATGACTCTGCGGGGGATCCCAACTACGAAACAGAGAGTTCAAGTGGAAGTAGCACTCCTGTACCTGCTAAACGAGCTCGGATATTAGCTGCAGGTATTTGTAAATATCGTATGATCTAACTTTGGTAGGTAGGTACTATCATTTTTTGGAACGGAAAGTGAAAATGTGTCCGACGAGGAGAGAAATAACGAACGAAATAATACTCTAGATAATGACTGGACAATAGTAGTCGGTAATGGGAGAAACTTCAATTTTCAAGAAGATGTAGGTCTAACACAAGAAGTGCTTGAGTTAAAAAATGAGGATGAGTTTGCTTATTTCAGACTTTTTGTTGATTATCAAATAATTAATATGTTGTACGAACAAACAAATATATACGCAAATCAAACTATTATACAAGGAATTATTGACGAAAACGTCGGTCCATCTTCACGACTAAATAAATGGTATAACACCAACAACGATGAAATGTACTGCTTTTTGGGGATGTTGATATGGATGGGTTTGGATAAAAAGCCCAAAATGGCAGACTATTGTCAAAATTCTGACTTATACTGGTCTAAAGCAACTACTTATATGTCGCGCAATAGATTTGAAATGTTGTTAAGGTTGTGGCATTTTTCTCAGAATGAATTATGTCCACCAGGCGACAGGCTTCACAAAATTCAATGTCTAGTAAATTTACTAAATGGAAAATTCAAAAGGGTGATATTACCCGATGAAAAGATGTGTATTGATGAAACAATGGTACCGTTTCGTGGACGGCTGAAATTCCGCCAATATGTGAAGGGAAAGCGACATAAATTCGGGATCAAGCTTTTCAAACTATGCCTTCCTGGGGGGTATACTTACCATACTAAAATTTATTGCGGCGCCGATAAAACGGACGGCATGTCAGGGGCAACAAAAGTTGTTTTTGAGTTACTTGACAAAGGAGTTACTCTTTATACAGATAACTGGTATACAAGCCTAGAGTTAGCTGAAATTGCATAGTCGAAAAACTCATCTAGTGGGAACACTAAGAAAAAATAGAAGAGGTATACCGAAAGAAGTGTTGTTAGCAAAACTAAAGAGAGGCGAAATTATAGGTAGAGACAAGAATGGGATAGTTATTTTTAAATGGAAAGACAAGCGCGATGTGCTAATGCTTTCTACTAAACATAAAGATAATTTTGTTGAGGTTCCGGGAAGAGTTGAAGGTAGAAAGAAGCAATAGGCCTGAAGCAATTATAGACTATAATAACGCAAAAAGTTTTATAGGCGTCTCAGATCAGTTATCATCTTACTCTACGTCAGTTAGGCGCAGCATCAAATGGTTCAAGAAGGTTGCAGTTGAATTATTTACTGGAGCAAGTCTGGTAAATGCCCACTATTTATATAACAAAAACCAAAACCAAAATGGAAAAGGCAGAATAGGCATAATAAACTTTAAAGAAAATTTGTGTCTAAAGTTGCTTACCATGGGATATAAAAATAAAGCAATTGCTGTAGATGGCCTACCTACCCAGGAACATAAATACATTCAATCAGAAAAAAAGTGTAGTTGTGTAGTTTGCTATCAACGCAATAAGGACGCCAATGGCCGTCAATACGCAATAAGCAAAACGAAACAGGTCACCACTAAATGCCAGTTATGTGTCGAAAAATTTCTTTGTTTAGAATGCTTTTTTGAAAATCACAATATATTACCAAAAAAAAATAGCTGCGTTACCTCTAAATTTGAATATTTATGGAATTCCGTATAATCTTTTTATTTTTCTTAATAATAAAGCTTTTGGGTACAAAATTGTCGTTTTGGTTTTACTTTCATAATAAAATGATCCATTTTAATTCAATAATGAATACAAAATTAAGATTTTAGTAAAAGTGGGGGCTAAGATAATTTTCAGATTGCCTTACGCCATGCCAACCAATATCCCATAAGAAAAGCATGTAAAGTGTGCTACTCTAGAATACACTTCGCGAAATGTGCGTATTCGCCTGTGTATACCATAATATACACGCGGCGATTTGGACCCCACCTTGTGTGTATGCTAAGAGATACACATGGCAGTTAAAGTGTTAAAAGAGATAAATAATTTCATCTTTGGTGTCTCTTATAGTGCATCGTATCAACATCAAATACTTCTAATATATTTCTAATGCCTCTTTGTCTTTTTTATTTTTCTATTGGCAATGCCATTGTGCAGTATTAGGAACAGCAATAAATAATAATTTGAGATTACCTATGGCTACATGCATATTATTTGTAATAAAATTTAAAGTAAGGCATCGATTTACAATTAAAATGCAAAAACTAGTTGTGGTTACGTAATTCGTTTTTTAAGACAATCGGATGGCAAACAGCTCTGTATTATTTAAATTTCCATGGATGTTTTGCACCAACAGAAATTTTTCTGGGCTTAAGAGTTCTGTCTGCGGCCGTGAAAAACATGAAATCGTAGCCACATAACTGTAGCGTTATTAAAAAAGATTAGGTTATGAAATTTTAAACATATATAGAGAAAAGTACAATCTGTGTCGCTGCGTGTGATATTTTTAAAAAAAGTAAATAGTTTTTTTTCTACGATTTTTTGAAATTTCAAAGTAAAAAAAATGGAAATCAAAAAACGCTACGACGTAGATTATGATTACATATACAAAAAAAATTCGTTTAAATATATAAATTCTAAGTATTTTTAATTATGTGGCTCTTTTACCGATTTTATCGTCCTAGGAGCTGGCGGCATCTGCGATGAATTTTCGAGTCTGCTGTATGCGTATTCAGTGTGATTTGTGGCCCCGTTTTACGTGTATTATTATGGACAGCATTTAAATAACAGTATTACATGGTATTATTGGTATTACAGTACTACATGGTATTACATACAACACCAAATGTTTGAATTATTGTAATTCATATTAAGCATAAAAACACATAAAACCTTTGTCATGAAAATAGTTTATTTTTATTTGTTCATATATTTTATTTTTGACTCAGTAAAACAGACAAAGGAATAAAAAATCAGTATTATTTCAGATTTTATTTAGAAATTGAAATACAATTAGGTAATTATTTTTATGAATTATTTTAAATAAAGTTAGTTTCAATACAATCTTGAAGAACTTTCATAGTCATGATAATCATAGTCATGGAAATAATATAATATAATATTTTGTTTTATTTATTTTCCTATATATGTGAAGGTATGTAAACACTATTTTCAATGTAGAATCGTGACGCCAATAGGTAGGTACTGAAACAATATAACAAACTAGATATATTATAAAAAAGTCTCGGCGATTCCCAAATTTTAGATTATATAGTTTCGCAACAACACAGCAAGGTACATTATGAGCATTATAAATATTTTAAGTAAGGCATGAGGAACAGATTTTCATATTTTTTATTAGTTTGGCGACCAACCTGTATTATCCTCCGATTTAAATTTTTGTTAGGTTTAAAGGTAAGTAGAATTTATACAAATTCTACTAATTTATACAAATAGTGACCTTTGAATAGTGAGTGAATAGTGACTTTGAATAGTGAGTTTATACAAATATTGCCGTTTGTTGAAAAAAAAATTAGAGTATTGGCCATTACCAGCAGTAGAAATTCATATTTAGGTTAAAAATATTCTCACAGAAATGAACTCCCCGAACTTATAAAATATACATAGAACCTAATAGTAAGTTATTATTATACAGCCAATATACAAATAAATGTTTTGCAAATACTAGATAGATATGGTATAATTTAGATTTACTGTAATATTTTATTTCTGAAATAATTTCCGTCATGATTAGTTCGCGAAAAAAAAACTATAGGTAGAGATACACGACCAAAGAACAAAAATTTTTTCTTCGCCATATTTTTAGCTCGTGAGATTCAAATTTCATGGAAAAATCGTGGTAATTTCTACTTTGTTTTATAATTTACTAATTATGTGTCTTTGATCAATCAGATCTGTGGATTCACCGTACCTATGTATTTTAAACATGGCATTAGTAAAACAATAAAAATAAAATAAAATAATTTAGGTACAATGATATACCTAAATCAATAAATTATCACATTGCTATCAAATGTAATTACCATATAATAAATAATGTACCTATATTATGTTGTGTATATACCACACAGCTTAAATAATAAATAAAATATTTAGAAATTATTAAATAAAATATTTCAGGCACAGCATGTCAAATTTAAAACGTGTGTCGGATAAAAAATTAGAAAGGCATTCCTCAAACTATATTTTTTATTTCAACTGTATCGGCTTTTCTCAACATATTCGATTCGATATAATCAATTGATTGATTATTTATGAAGTAATAGACTAGTAGCGTTGATTGAAGGAAAATCCTTCAATCAACCCTAGTAGTCGTTGATAGAAGGAATTTCAGTCAACGCTAGTAGTAAAGTAGGCATTTGCCTAATTTGTAAATAAATATGTAATTCTTTTCAAGCTGTAATGAAAGTTACATTCATACCTCATATTATATTTACCTTCTTGGCAAAACCAATTTTTCTAGGAACACTAATTCTCTGTCTATGCTTTTTTCTTCTTTTATAGTCCATGGTTGTTTCACTATTTTCGCTAGTAAACGCAAATAATCCCTCACAGTAACTAAATACCCTCCATATAATTTAATAGATACCTACTATACACGAGGCTCAGTTCAACCCTGAGTAAAATCACCGTAGTGGCGTTGACCAACAGCAGAACACCGAACGGATAATAAACTCCACCTCCCGCTACTGTCATGTCAAAAGAATTTACTCCTGCACCTGTTGTGTGCTTTGCAGACTGAACTCTTAAGCTCTGGACCTTAAGTTCAGTTTCGGCGCCCCTGTATGGAACTACAATAATCGTTCTCAAATATATTACCTCATTTACTTTGTTCTCTACTGCTAAAAATGTTCTTTACTGCTTCTGTTTTACATTTAGCCCACAAAATTTAACTGCTCGGTGTTAAATTTGCCGGAAACACCAAAAATTATAATCGCTCTAGATTGACTGCTTTAGGCTAAAATCTTTTAAACAGGCAGCGCCAGGAATTTGCTACTTCGTCTGTTATCAGGGAACTCGTTGTGCAAATGACCCTTTGTTCAGCACATCCTGCGTCAGGACTATCAGGATTAGAATCTGATACTGTTATCTAGTAGCCGCTGCCGCGGGCTTACGTCCCGTTGGATGCATGAAACGGGATTGGACTAATTTACCGACTTTTTTCGGTTCTACAGTTCTCGATTTACTTTTATTTTATCTTCCACACAGAATATGTTACGGCCTGGATGGGCGTTTCACTAGACGTCGGATATAACAAATCTTATTTTGACCCCCGTTCAGCAATACAATAAAACGACAGAAATTACGCACTCATATTATACGGGGCATATTCTAAATTAAAGCCACATATTTTAGGATGTGAATTTTCAGGAAATAAATGATATTCGAGGGCAACACGAGTTTTCTAATAATTAATAACAATATATTTTATTTGATTACTTAAAATAAATAGCCAATACCAATAGAATATAACAAAATTAAAATCAAAATATACTATACTAATATAATTTACAATAATGATATAAAATAGTACGTGTCCATGGCTAAATAATTGAAAGTTAATTGACGTTTTAGTAAGTTACTAACAAATATTTTAAAATGTCCGTGACTTTATTTGGGTATAAGTTGTAGAGAGTACCGATATCCTTTTTATAAAAGCAAAAACTAATATTGAGAAGCAAAAATATCCTAAAGAAAAAACAACTTAAATTGAAAACTTCGGAAGTAATATAATATTATGTAAGTATGATAAAACTGTGATAGAATAATGCTTGGCTACCTGTGCGATGAAATAGTCTTAATCTCAGGGTTTTAATGGTGCGGGATCTGGCTAGGAAAATTAATCTCTCCTGGTAATATTTATATATGCTTTAATGGGTGTTTAAATAGAGATGCCCATGCAAAGTGGTACGATAACCACAACAAAAATACTAAAAAGCTAAAAAAAAAATACAATTAACATACATCACATTATTTGACAAAGGCTCGCTCTTACCTAAAAAACCTGGCAGAATAACTATCAGAGAGAACTCTGTTCGTTTGCCTTTTACCACAGGGCTCTTTCAGCTTCTTACTTTAGCTTGCGTAGGTATAATAGTTTGGATACAATGCTATTAACCATCTTATCTGATGTGTTTCTTTCTCTCGACACTTTTTCCGTAGGCCGTGGTTTTTTGGCCGGCAGGAAAGAATAAACGCAAATAAGTTAAACCGTACGCACACGGTTGGTCTAGCTACTAGGTATAATACGTATCAGCTAGAGCACTACCGACGTTTCGTTCTGCCACACCTGTAAATTTAAAACGATTTCTCAAATAAATGTTGTCAGATAACAATAAGGGAAAATATAACAACTATCAAAATAAGAACAACAACTACTAAAATAAATAATATTGTTTTTCTAGTTCCCGATGATAGAAATTTTAATTAGGTAGCAAATTCGGTAGCAAAATTAAAGTTATAGGAAAATGTCTTCGTTTTGGAAATATATTTATTTTTCCAAAATATTATATAATATACTCCTCTATATCGAAAACGTTTAAGGTAGTTTTACATGGTGATAAAAACAGCATTTCCAATACTTTTAACTACCTACCTAATTTGTAATGACTCCAATTCCATTGTATCGAACAATTAATGCCGTTTAATTACTGATAATTATCAGTAATTAAACAGCATTAAGTTTCAGTTCAGTAAAAATAGTTGAGTAGGAATTTTTCTCGATTATGTCTATCATTTGTTAATTAATCGTTTACTACATGGAATTATAATGAATTTTGCAGACTTTTAGTTATGCAAGCTATTTTAACTGGAACATAAAAATTGTTATATCTACTAATGTAGTCGTCCTTATTAAGCAAATATAAATATGAATGAATAAGCTTTCTATTTATTGCCATACTCAGTTCCTTTATTTTGCAATGAAAATTAATAAAACAATTTTTTGGAACTAATGTGAATGCTACACTAATTTTATTGCATCTTTAAAACATCTTCTGGATAACTGCATGCCTAATGTTTTTATATATATGTTCATATAGAACAAATATAAATAGTAGACTAGGTTTGTGTATTCTAAGAATTTGAGTTCCGTCAAAAACTGATGTCATAAAACACCACTGCAAGTGTTGGAGTATTAGTATTTTAAATTCAAGTATAAATGATCAATGAAACAGGTCGTACACCACTCTGAAGATCCTCAATGAAGGGGAAAGAACTTGTACAACTTCTAAGTGGTTCGTTTCCGTGCGTATGTCCTTATTATTCGTCTATTTGCTTATTTCTCTATGTAATTAAATGCTACAAACCCAAGATTACTTTTCACAATATATATATATATATATATATATATATATATATATATATATATATATATATATATATATATATATATATATATATATATATATATATATATATATATATATATATATATATATATGTATGTATATATATATTGAGAAAAGTGAGAAAATAGTTCCAGTATAATCCGTATAACACATAGAATCATAACAAACAAAGGCGCTATCTATTGGAACTTACATGCCTGAGCCAATTAAAGACAGACAGAACATCATAGCGCATGATCTAACCGGATACACGCTGATTGGTGAAGCCGTGTTATATTAATAATTAAATTAAAAACCTCCAGAAAATTAAAAGACAATACAAAGAGTTTCGACATGTCAGATTAAGAATTATCAAAGATACAAACTTATTTAACTATGACTCATTAAAAATAAATGTGCACTGAAGCATCTCCGAAAAAGGTATACGAGATTTTTTAATCTCATAGCAAAGTACGCTATTCGAACGGTCACCGACCCAGATGAAACGGTAATATTTGTCCGTAGTACAAATGAAGTGTATACAACTTTTAAAATATTAAAAATTTAATATTTGCCTTGTTTTTAATAATGATCTGTAGTTAAAATCATAAATAATGACAACACATTATTAGTTGGCAGGGAGCTATTGTTTTAAGGAAAACCAAGTAACCACGGAAGTGTTTTTTGTTTTTATGAATAGACTTCCTTGACTACAGAAAATAATGCACAAAAGTTCGTGATGACATTTGAAATCCGTAGCCACCTTTAAACTTCTCTCCCAGAAAATTAATAATTAATATAGTAAAATTCAAGTAAATGATATCAATTTGGGCATACCAGTAATTACTTGTGTTTCCAAGGTATTGTGTAATGTTAATTAATGAATTTTAAGCAATAGTGGTATAATTCAAGCAGTAAATCTGTCTAGGGTGTCCTAGACATCTCTATAGCAGCTTTCATTGCATCCAGATAAGGATATCCAAGCTGCAAAATAATATAACCACAAGATAATATATTTCCAAGAAGATATCCCATGAGTAGTGTTCCTGATTTCAATGTCAGTTTTCTTGAGACGTTCATAAAACGAAAAAGCCATTACGATTTTGCAGTTGCAGCAAGCCGCCAGTAGGGGGGTCTCCACTACAGTGCAACGTGTCGTAAAAAACAAACCACATTTTTTTTAATATTTGTTATAATCTATAACAATATTGCTTGTTTTTGAATATGCCTCACATTGTTGGTCCAGGATATTGATATCCCATGTTTATTTTAATTTAAGTTATGATATATTATCTTCGGATAGATTAACCATCTCTGTCGATCATTGTCTGTATATCTATTGTCAATATTTAAAGTAATATCAATTTATAATACATATCAATTTATCGAGGCCTAACATAAGGCTATAATATATATATATATATATATATATATATATATATATATATATATATATATATATATATATATATATATATATATATATATATATATATATATATCGTTAAGAAATTGTCGCAGAACAACGTTAGGTTGTATAATATAGAAGATTACAATATTACGGTAAGATAATAGAAATAATATATTACAAAAGTAGGTAGGGAAAACAGCATATCAACCTTCGAAATATGTAATATCTATTCATACAACGATATATTATTATTTAGGTTAATAAACGATAAATACTTAATTGAAACCAGCTATGGGTATTATTTTACTTTAATATATAACAACAATGTATTTTATGAATAGTGCATATAGGCAATAGTTACTATAGATAGCAACCATGTGCTTTTTTGGAAAATGATATAGGCAACCCTCATTACGCATTGCTGTTTTACGTATTTTCTATACGTAAGTTTTTACAGAAATTATTATATTTTAAACAAACATAAGACTCTAAATGAGTGTGTGATCTATAAAATCGATTTAGTATTTTTTATTAATATATGGAGCTCAAAATTGCATGTAATTATATGTGGTAAGTACTTATTATCATTTGTTGAAAGTTTGTTACACTTTATATTTTACGAATTCGTTATATTTTTATTAAGCTAGCTTTATTGAAGTAGAAAGGTACCTTTGGTTACGTAGTTTTGTGTTTTCTAGCATTTCCCAATCCTTTGAGGACGCTTTATGGATGCTGGAACCTGAAACTCTGGAACTGCTCCTACAAAACTTCCTCAAGGCTTTCCTGAACCTATTCTTGTCCTCACGTAAGTCTTTTCGTGATAACTTCGTATTTTCTTGCTTGCTAATCAATATAATTATTTCTCTTCTCGCTTCTTTGTTATCTACCTGGGTGTTAGATATATTATAATGTTTCTGCAGGTATGTACCACGAAATCTGGCAATTCAGTGTTTAGTTCACAATACGTTATTAGTTTATCACACGACACTATTATTTCTCGACGTCACTTCTTATCCTAATCCTAATACAATTATAAATGTTCATTATATATTTTTACAATTTAATATTTGTAATAAAAAGAAGCATTGATCAAAGAAGAATAGCATAGAATAAAGAGCATAGCCAGGATAATATTAACGTACAAGGATAATATTAACGTACATATGTATATGTATATACATATATATTTATATATTTTATTAATTGCAGTCAATAAATAGTGACAAAAATATATGTAATAGAAAGAAGCTAAAAATAAATAGATAGATAGAAAATAGATAATCGTAAGTTTAGTAATAATATTAATGATAAAAAATATCAAGTATGTAATTGTATTATACCTCATACAAGTACTTATTGTATATTAGGAGATAAAGTCAATAAAGCCACATTCTGATAAATCGTACTTACTGACATATGAATTTTAGAAAACACAAAATACATCTACTAAATTATTAATCACATTAAAAAAAATTACACATTGAACATATAGATCACTTTAACATAGGAGTCGTTTTTTGCTGTGGAAGATAGAAAAATATTGTGTTCCTAACATTAAAAGATGGAATTCTAAATGTTGGTCTGGAATGTTGCAAGTTGGAAGTTGCAAACAATCCATCTTGTTACGCAACAATTTATAGATAAATACTAGTCCAGCGACTATTCTTCTAAAGGCAAGGGTATGTATACATATAAAATTGCAATTAAAGACTAGTATGATTAAATCCATGCTCGGGATAAACACCGTAACATTTCAAATAAGGAAGGATTAATTTATTAGATTCACGCCATTTTAGTAGATAATTTAAGTTGTCTTGTAGCACCTTACGGGCTTGCATATTATTGCATCTCCGTGAACATCTCCATATTCAAGTCATCAGCATATAAGAGAGATTTAATATTATATTACACTACTAGGTGATTAATGAAAATATTAAAGAGCAATGACCCCAAGATGGATCCTTGGAAAACCCGTGATGTAGCAATAAATTTAGGTGATTTGAAGCCCTTATATTCAACATATTTTAAACAATTTGATAAATATGATTTAAAAAACTGAAACAACTTGTCACTAAATCCAATGGTAGCATTTTTTTTGCAAAATTGTGCTGTGGTCGATCTGGTTAAGAGCATCCGAAAACTCCGTACAAATTACGTCGACTCGATTTGCTTCAATAGATTCTACGTAAAGATGGATAGATTTGTGATTGACGAACGTCTTTTCATAAAACCGTGTCGAATTTCCAAGATTATGCCTTCTATACCAGTGTATACAGAGTGATTTCGAATGCCTCTGCCAAATTTTATAAAATTCTGATGGGTCAATAATTTGTGATTTGATATAATGTCACCGGATTTAAATATATGACAAACTTGGCCCTGTTTTCATAATTCTAGAAATGTTAATGTTCCATGTATCAATGCCAGTTTGAAAATGGCTGCTAGGGGTTCTGTGAAAACATTTGTACAGTACTTCATAAAAATACTAGGAATGTTGTCGCCAGTCCTTGAGACATTTTTGATCTCAAAGTTTCTTTTTCAGTGCATCGCTAACTTGATTTGTAGTACCGCGTTGAATGTCAATATAGCTGCTCTTAATCGTTACAACATCAAGAGAAGTATGGGAATCATCGTTGATGTATATTAACATCCATTTTTAAAGTGAGAGGCAAATGTAATATGTATAACTGCTTTATACCATAGGTACATATTACAACTGAATCTTATTTGTCGTCACTTCAGCACTCTAGCGAGTGGTAGCTACACTATGATCAGTCAGTCGATTGATGTAGCAAAGTTTTCGTACAGAAAAAATTGTGGCTACATTAACGTAGCCCAGAGAGGTCGTGAGGTGTGTTTTATCAGTATTTTATAATAATTTTTAAATACTCTCCCTTATACATAATACATACATAATACATAATTATTTTAATGGAAAATACGGAAATAGCAGATAAAATAGTTGGTATACTGCTGAGTTTCTTAGCTAAAATGTAACAACATACACAAATTCTTATTATGTCCTATATATTAAAAAATATTAGAAGCAAAGTCACCGATTGTGTAATCTTATCTTATTAAAGAAAAATATAAACTGGATAAATGTGTATAATATTGATAAATGTGTATGTGCATGTGTTGCTTCCATAAACTGTGATTTGATCAAACAATTACAATGTGATGATCAAGTGAATGAATTTAAATGTCTTAAAATTGAATGAATTTAATGTATTAAAAGTCTTACATTATATCTATAACATCTCGAATGTTCTATATATTGTATTTATAAAAATAAGTATTTTTTCTTAGTCTTTATTCTTGAGTATTACCAATAGGTAATACTCAAGAATAGTATCGAGTATTACCAATAGGTAATATTCAAGAATAAAGCACATTTTATTTTTTATTCATTCAAGGGGAAGGTGAAGGGGAAAGGGAAGGGGAAGGGGAAGGGGAAGGGGAAGGGGAAGGGGAAAGGGAAGGGGAATGGGAAGGGGAAGGGAAAGGGGAAGGGAAAGGGGAAGGGGAAAAGGAAGGGGATGGGGAAGGGGAAGGTGCTCAATTTAGCCAATAAAAATTTAAAATCTTCATTTATATTTATTATGTTTAACGGGAGTGTCCGGGTATCCATCATAATATCGAGATCCCACATTCTTGCTTCCACCTTCTTCACATGGTCTATACATTTTATCCAGTTGGCCGCATTTACTTCTTTGATTGCACCATTGAGAAGTTTTCTCACATCAGCTAACTTAAATGTTGTATTTTCTCTAGCAACTTTCCCTTTTATTTGCGCCCAAATAAGCTCAATTGGGTTCAGTTCGCAGTGATATGGAGGCAATCGAATTATCTCCATTCCACTTGCTTTGGTCATTTCATCCGCTACATACTTCTTGAAAGCTGGAACATGTTGCCTTTCCAGTATCATCAATTCAGCTTTAAGTAGTGAATCATCGTGTTCAATGCTTCTTTCTTCCAACCAGTCTTTATTTTTCCCTTTCCACCATGCAGTTGTGATGTTCTACGAGAATGATAAGATTATTGTTTTTTATTTTATTTCCTATATTAGGATAATTGCGCGCGCCACTGAGCACTCCATTAGTTTGCATATCAAACGAAAGCACTCTAGTCTATTTTTGAGTTTCGAATGGATTAAACCAAATGAAAATAATCTTTCGATCCCCCCAAATGAAGCTACAGCTGTAGGTATGTAAGTTAGTACATAATTTAATTGTTTCTTCAGAGACGCTCTCCTTTAAGGAAAGCATCCACCAGGTTATTGGTGACACATTTGCACAAAGCGCTGATCTAGTAAATATGCCAGGTAGTGAGCAGGGGTCATAGACATGTTGAACCTATCATTAGCTTTTTTTTGTCGGAGAATTCTGCGTCAGATTCAAATTTTTGAATTAAATTTAACCATATATGTGTACATTGTGATTTAACATTTAACTGTTAAAAGGACTGGTGACTTTAGGGTATATAATATTTAAGATGACAATATATTTAAAACATGTTTTTTATGTTTAAAACTTTTTTTCTTAACAATTTTAAAACAGTTTAAAACAAATAAAACAGGTTTTAAACAAATTAAACATGTTTTTATGTTTTATTTTATGGAAACATGTCTTTTTGCAACCCTGATAATATATACTCTCAGCAGCTGTTACTTTGAAGTATCGATCTTAGCATTATTTTGACTATCGATATTTCTTGGTAGGGATGTAGATTCACGTATTCCGGAATTTGAAGCAGTTCACATTATTATATCTGTTATCACTACCTGTTCCGAGACCTGTTCTGACGATTGTCCTATTTTTCCAAACAAATATAATGCATTAAAACCTTAAAACAGAATAAAACGAGAAACGACATAACCTTACTAAAGTTCATTGCCCTTTACTAACATTTACGAAAATGACATCTCTTGGCCAAATCTTGGCACACATATCTTTAAATTCATATCAAAAACACCCCTTAAAAACTTCTGCAGATATTTGGGACTTATTTTTATTTGGAAGCATTCAGGTTACAACCAACCTCTTTTGTGACTTTTCTTGTCCATTGCTTGGATTAGGTTACAGGCTTCGGACATCGCGTCAGCCCACCGGTGCGTGACAATTAATTCATATCGATAAGTTATCGGTAGATAGTAATAGATAGATAGATAGTTATCGATTGATTCATATCAATAAGTAGCGATATCGTCCTGTGTTCATGATGACGTATGTTATCTTCTCTAATTCCACTCTACACAATGTACCTACTATTGCTTATTTTATTCTGAATTCTTCATACTTTCTGGGCGTGATATTTTACTTTCATTAAAAAAATATTGACTGCAATTTATTTAAATCTCACTGCATACATGATAAGACATTTTATCTTAAGCATCTAATATAATATTTGCTTAATGGTGCATAATATTTAGTATTTGGTTGTCATTTTGGGAGCTCTTTATCCACATTTTGTATAATTTTATATTTAAAAAAAACATATTCAACTATTGTTCTAAATTTTATCTATACAAGTGATCTTATTTGTAATGTTAATTCATATATTATGTACACAAATATTGTTCATGCCAAAGTTGGCATACCTAAGTCGGTATAAGTAGTCGGAAAAAAGTAATATATTATTGAACTAGTACACATAGATACTATCATGCAGCACGAATTCTTACTAATAGTGTCCTTATTATTTTCAAGTCGGTAAGTTTCATATGTTGTTTAACATAATGCTTAACTTTCTTAACTTTGTCTAGCAAAAACTGTGTTTCTTTAAAAGTACCTATTGATGTATTTGAACAGGCTCAATGAGTCAATAAAAACTTTTACATGAAGAAATAGGCCAAGCAATGGGATATTTCTATTTACAAAGGTGAGAAAGAAATTAAATTTGGTGGGACGGTAGACCCCAGATAGTACACCTGAGTTTGCGACCTCGGGGTTGCCGCATGAGGTATGTGGGGATGAAACTATGCGTCGCGACGCTTTTCGGGAAATAGCGCCTTTGTGGTAAGTGATACCGAAAAAACGTTCAAATGAAATACGTAGGGATTTGCGAACAGATTACGTTAGACGACGACAATGCAGAAGATGCCGAAAATGTCCCCAATCAGATACAGGACGATGAGAACCAAACAGGCAACATCGAGTTTACCGCTTCTGGCTCGGAATTGATGTTTGAGTGACTTAAAATGAAATAAACCTTGATATCGACCGTGGTCTACCGAAAACTCACTCACATCAACTCGACCTCAAAGGTGTTAGGTATGGAAATGAGGTGAAAATAATATTTTCTTGTATAATTTATGCACAAAAATTATATATTTTACACCTAGGTCAACAATAATAAGGAAATATTGACCGTATAGATAATGATAATTAAAAAAATTGCCCATATCGGAGTATGTTGCTTCAAAAAATCATATATTTTATTATACACGTCCAAATCTATCAAAACTGATATCTGGGGACTCATTACTTTTTGGGGAAACTGGGGAAACATTACTTTTTCAGGAAAAAAATATTGCAGAATTAATTGATAGCGATCTTCGTCTTATTCCGAGATGAAATTCTGATTTTGTTGAAAATTGCAAATCAACCTCCAACTTTGGCGCGCTGTAGAGTAGAAACTATTTGTCGTAGACGAAAAATGCAAGGACCTTGTGCACAGTTTTATTCTCTAGATATTTCATTTGAACTACACACAAAAAAATGTGTAGTTGAAATAACTATAAAATAATCATATTGAACCTATGATATATGCGATATATGATATATATTGATTCATATATGCGCCAACTATAACTAATATTCAACAGGACCACCCTAATTTATTTTTAACAAATGAGGTCCTCCAACTATAGTTGGATTTAATTAGATACTAACACTGTGGTCATGCTTAACAAAACACTATACACAAATGAAATACAATAAGTAGTTTTAAAATCACCACAACTTGTAGTTAATTTAAAATTATATTAGGATGTGTTTAATGAATTCTTATAGTCACTTCTATTATAGTTTTGGTTAAAGGTAACAAGATGTTAGTATTTTATTAAATATAATTATTGAATCTTGACAAACCCAATTAATAGTTATTAATACTTTTGTATGAGATTGTATCAAACCATTATTAGACTTAAAACAACGCAATATTAATGTTATATGAAGACGGATCTTATGTCAGATACAGAAATAAAATGTTGTCAATTAAACGTTTTATGGCATTATAGGCCTATTGTTCAAAACAACAGAAATACGTAAAAAATGAAACAGATGTTTCATTCATTGTCAAAAACGAATAGGTCAGTCATACTTGCATAGGATATGGGGAATGTCGATATAAAAACAAATTTGACACATTTGCAAATTTTATTTAAAGAATAAATTCGTATATAATGATAATATAGAATTTGGATATAATTATTCCAAATATCCAACTCAATCTGAAACAAGAAATACAAAATAAGTTATAAAAATTATTTTAACAACTATGAAATAAAGTAAGATGTAATAAAATTAGAAATATGGAATAAGTAATAACAGTTAATGATGTACTTATTAAAAAGATATTCGTATCGTAAGCAAAACTATCAAATATTAAAAGTAACTATACCAATGTGTCACTTCGTAGATTTCTTAGTATGGGCCAATTTTCTATAAATTGATCGACTGTTGCAGCATTACTATTCTTCCTATATATAAATGTCTCATTCCACTTTTTTGGAATACTGGGCCTTAAATTGAAGCGGACTCGTGTCGTACATTATTTTATTATCCCCTAAAAATATTTGCTATATTTCTCATGAATTTATTATTAACTCGTTATGTCTATAGGAATATCGGGTACTAAGAAGGCCATTATTTTTGTAAACTCTTGTAAATTCCGAGTTTAATTATATTATCAGCTCACACGTGACAATTCCGTGACGTGACAAAGTTTTCTCAAATTACAGATATACCTACCTAATAATAGGGCGAGAATTTATATTCACCGGTGTTTTTATTTTGTTATAGGTACATTTGAAATTAGATATTAGATTAGATTTATTAGATATCTGTCTCATTTTTAAAATAAAAAATATGTAAATACTAATTAATGAATCAAAATCCTGCAATACTAAAGTATAATAGACTAAACTAAGAACGAAAACATGATTATAAATCTAGACGACAAACAATACATGATAGGTATGTTAGGTTTATAGTTACCGATAATTTTTTTTACAATCTCAGGCGACAAACCCCATTCCAATTTCCATTTTTCCTATTATTATTATTCTCACACAAATGCTTTTTAACTAGGCCCTAATAACCGTTCCACGCGTTTCCATAATTTGCCAACTAAAGTGCATATATAAAATATCCTACCCTTAGGCATCTCACGCCGCTCTATTCTGTCCCTATAGAGTGGGGACAATTCTTAAGTTTATATTAAACTAACAAAATAATGTTATAGTCGCTCTGACTCTATTTTGTATTCAAAACAAAACGAGTGCTAATACTTTAATTGGCCATAATTTAGGTTTCGTTAGAATCTAATTGACATTCTTAATAATTCTATGTTTGTATTAAAATAATCATACTATAAATACATAATTTAGTTTCAAATTGCACATACACTTATTTTTGTTATAAATATAATTAAACTCAATTTAACAATAAACTCTAACAATATATTATATTTTCGTTAACTATAATTAATTTGAGAAGCAACGCTATATGTAGTCGATACGAACCTAATATTGTGAACTACTCTTATAGTTAAATTTGACCATAATATATTTCTCTGTGTGTATTTTTCGATAGTACTTAACCACAACGGCGCACATACAGGTATTTGAGCGATTTAGGTGGCCAAAATTATTTTCTTGCTTAGATTGATTCTAAACTTTATAAATGACAAGTACAATAGTGTTTTAAAAAACATATTTATTTTATTAAAAATTAGGTTTTATTTATTTAAAAATAGTGTTTTAACAAACATATTTATTTTAATGAAAATAAGACTAATTTTCCGCGGACATTTTTTCCTCTTCGCTTTCTGACGAATCTACCCTTGGATTCGGCTGCGCTGACAGAAACATATTAAATGTCTAAGGTAAAAAGGAACTCATTTTTCGTCATTTTAAGGTCCTTGTACTACTGAGCAAAGGATCTGAGCTCAAAAGTAGCCGGTAAAAAATATCTTAATTATAGGACTCCATCGAAAATTTCCTCGCGAAATCTTGCCGACATGATCTAAAATGCTTATTGCGCGTTTCTGCTGCCTCCTCAGAAAGCCGTCCGATAGGTAGCAACACTTTTATTATAACTGCTCCGTGAATCAATATCTTATGCAGTATCAGCCAAGAATATAATTGTACATATAAATTTTCCATTTTCATTTTGTATTTTCCGGGCTTTAATGATCCACCCTTTTACAAACTATTCAAGAATGCATCATAACTACACACTTATTGTTCGCCTAAATCGCAATAAATACAAAGATTCGTAGAACCCACTAAAGACAACACAAGTACATGACGGCGCGGCGTTTCGGCAATCTCTCAAATTTATTTTCATTGATTAATCGACATTGACGTAAAACTCGAGTAAAATTCATCACATGACGTTGCCGTTGTTGAGATTTTTATCTCAAGGCACAGTACATTGGCGGTTTTCACCATATATTATTAACGCAATAAGGCAATACAATATATTACTTTTGCCAAAAAGCTGTTTTAAATAACATTTTAGTATTAAAATGAATCATTCGTTGAAATTGTCAAATTATTTGAACATGTCTTCCGGTATTCAAATATTTCAAGTAAATTTAACAGTAAGCCTGGTAAACGTGCCCTTCGGGAGAAAAAGACGGACGACAAGGACGGGACGATCTTGGATCGTCCAAAAACGTAAACAATTATGTCTCTCGTATTAAAATCTCTGGTACCGACCGTGTCTTAGTATTTGATATAATCACGTGTTACGACGTTGCCGGATTGAGCGTAAATATATAATATCGGGCAATAATCAATAATAGAGTCACGAAAACATAACATACAACAATATATTAATTAGTATCTTAAATTTATGAGGGTTGGCAATCCTACTGTAGAGACCAGTGGAGATGCCACTGTTGATAGGTTATAAACTAAGAGTAAACATTTAAAACACATGTGAGATAATGATCTCATTCATGGAATTATAAGATTACATTTATTTGGTAGACTTCCATTAAAATAGTATTGGCATCCTATTCCTAATATTTGTACTGATACGAGGATTCCTTTTTTAACGAGAATGATAGAAGTCGATCCACGCTTAGCTTTAGGAAAGCTTTACTTGTAAATATTACACTGTTAATTGTATAAATACCTTAGAATGTGCTAAGCTAAGTATTAGAATTAGTTGATATTACATAATTCGTGATGTGAAAACCAGAGGGTTTCAAACGCCAAATTCAAAATGTTTCAAGAGAACAAATATAAAGTTGAAAGTAACACAAAATGTTTTGCGTCTAGAATTTAGTTTAAGTAAATATGCTAAAAGATATTTGGGAGATTTGACTTCATCACCTACAATACTGTTCACTTGAATTACATTTTATTATTGAAAAAATTATGATTTTAAAAAAATACTCCAATATACTTATAACCTTGTGGCACTTCAAGGAACCTTGAGGAACTTCAAGGTGAAAAATGGGTTTAAATTCGACTAATTTTGCATTCAGTATTCAGAAAATTTACGGGGTTTCCTGATTGCTGATAACCTGTAGCAAAGTTTATTCTGAAGAGTTTTCTGAAGTGCAAAGTTAGATTAGAAAATTATTTTCAGGATTTGCTATAAAAACAAACATTTTGGACCATTCTTTTTGGGCACATATTCCAATCCAGAGCTTTCAAAATCCTCAAAAAATTCTTCGGAGTTGAAACTCATTGCTTTAACTTGAAAAAAGCACCCGAAAATGCCGGGAAACGCACTAATTCTTTATCTTTTAGTCACTGAGAACCTTATGTTTTTAAAAATTGTGACAAAACGCGGATTCAGAACTATGTTCTCATTGAATTGTGCTGCCATCGTTGAGTCAACAGCGAAACTTTGTATATAGAACTGTACAGATTTATCTTGAGAATAAATTTATTTAAAAAACTGTTTTTGTACAAATTGGCACTTGGTGGTTTTGGCAAATTGGCAACCCTATGGTTTTCACCTCATGAATTATTTATAGATATAACTTGTGCATGTTATGTAGACTAAATTAATTAGGCTTTTTACAAATTTCGGAAGAGATTAACTTGCCTCTTATTAAGACTTCCATACCATGTATTGGATTAGGCTCAATTTTGGAAATGCAGTTTTTAACTATAATAATTTTTGATGGATAATTTAAGTTGTTTACGAAAATTCTAGTCTAAATCATTATAGTCTATTGTCTATCTATTACAGTCTAAATCATTCCTAATTGAGGAGCAAGTATAGTTTGTAACACCGAAATATGAGACATAAAAAATTTTCATAGGATACCCTCAATTACCGCAATGGGAGATCGGGGTAGTATAACTTTTCTTACAGCAAGCTAAAAGTCACTATAAAGGAGCTTTCATTCAACAAATTGTTACGTTTTGATAAAATAGTAATAACTAATCAATTTTAACACAAAACCCATCAAAATAATACACTAAGTTAAAGAATAACTGCACTACTTATATTTCAAGAATTATTATTGACCCCACTTTACCCCACGTTCGATGGTATTAGACATCCAAATGAATGCCAATGATGCTGATTTGACACGGTCGAGGAACGTGTAAAATGGATTCGTAATATTTAAATGGGAAACATTCTTATTCTGTATCACATTCACCATCCAATTGTTTTATGATATGACAAAAGGTATATAGTGTGATCAATATTTTGTTATACTACATGTCATAATGTGATGGGCGATGTATATAAAACAATTTATTTTTCCTCAAATTCCTGGAAATCGGTTATACTTGACAACGCTGTTAAAAATACGGTAGCACAGCTCCTTTTATAGACATAATGAGGGTTTTTGTTCCTTGTTTTTAGGTCTCATATTTCGATGTTACAAACAGTATGCAAATCCAGATAAATTCATAGAAAGTGAAACCTTTCTTTAGTAATTAATTAGTACTCATGATAATAACATAAATACCGCATATCGATTAAAAAACACATATCGTTATTTTTTTTTAAAGAACTGCATATCTATAAGTAAAAAAATATTACAGGAAACTTCTTTAGAATTGTTCTTTCGAATTGTTCGTAACGCATGCACGCAATATTAATAAGTATTTAATTTAGTTTGCTTAAAAGTTGGACTTATCCATAGTTTTCGTGGATTTATCTACGTTTGTTTGAAATAGTTGGTTTTAAAGCTCTATAGCTCTATATATTTCTATAGGATTTTTCGTCAGTTGGTTGAATCTGACGACCTTACTCAATAGAGCTCATACGATTAGTCGACTTAAAAAATGGACCTACCAAAAAGTGGATTTATATGGATTTCCATGCTTCCTCCTCAATTGTTTTCCAATGCTTGTGTACTTTTACCAGCAAGTTTTCAACAAGCCTTTACTATACTTTGAGAACCAATAGTAGCAGCCATTTTAAAGGCTGCTAAAGAACATAATATTTAAGTGGTTTCAACTCAACCCACTAGAGTATTCAGCCCTTGTATGTAGTCATCTTGTTCTTATGAAAAAGAAATGGAATGGCTATTTTGGACTATTGGAAAAAAATCAATCGCGGAAACGGCACCCTTCCCAAGGAACAGTTTCGATCGCTTATGGAGATGTCCATGAAACAGTGGGAAAAGAGTGTATTAGAGTTATATGAAAGTGTATTAGAGCTTCTACAGAGGGCACGTGGATAAACAAGTTCTTACCCTAAAAAAAATGCTGCAGAAAAATTATACCCGACAAATGAATTGATTTTGAAATAGAAGAGATCACTCGCAAAAAAATAATAGTGTAATAAATAGTGACCAGTAAAATATGGGTTAGGAGGAAGGGGAAGAAAATATTGAAAGTGGGCCTCTAACTAAAAAAAAAGTGGAAAACAGAAACGCATTAACCTAAATCTAAAAAACCATGCAGCGGAAAGAGAAAACTTTTTATTAAATCGACAATCAGTCATCATAAATCAACCATCATCTTCGATGAGCGCAAATGAAGACGAATGTGGAATTTGTGCTGCTGATTGGTCTAATTGCGTTGGATCAGACTGGAAGCCTAAGTGGATCTCCTGTGTTTGTAACGCAAGATTTAAAAACGAATTTTATACTTGTGTGGAATGTGAAGACGATTAATAATTTAACGTCATTTTGGACAGGTGGCAAGATGTATGTATGTATGTATATATATATATATATATATATATATATATATATATATATATATATATATATATATATATATGGGTCTTAATGTAGTGGTTTTACTTCCACTACAGCCTCATTATGCCCTTTGTGCATTCCTCCTTTTTACGTGAGTACTTTTCTTCAAACCATCATATTTATTACGGGTGGCTTCGTGGCAAAGTCTCTACAATTTTTATGTATGATAGTATGGTTCTGAGTTACCGAGATTAATTACTCTGGTCCTCATTACCATTCATCTGGGACCACGCGTCCGCGGCAAATGGTGAGTGTTCCCAGATCTCAGTTGGCCTGCCACGGCCCATCCCCAAGCATGCCTAGGTCACCCATCCAAGTGCCACCAACGCCCGCCTTGCTTAACTTCTAAGATCGAAATCTTACCGGTCAAGTCTCGCGGCTAGGCGGTCCCTGTGGGAGGATATATTTTCATTTTTTTTACCAAGAAATTTGTTTCAGTTGTTCATTGACAAGTAACAACAGAGCTGAGTTGATGGCTACATTTCATTAAAATGGTACCTAATATTGACTCAGTTATACAATGTGCTTGTTTATTCTTAATTCCACATACTTATCACACTATATACATGATAAGATCTTATCTTGAGCATCTAGTACTATAGGTTCGTAATTTTTTGGCAGTAATTCTAGGAAATATTTAAACTACTGTATCATTTTGGAATTAATTCTAATATTGTTCTAAATTATCTATACGTGATCTTATTTGAAATGTTAATTCATATATTATGTCCACAAATATTACTAATGCCTTAGTCGGTATAAATATAAAAAACTAAAATGCCAGATAGTATTAAACTAGTTTACAAAGGTACTATCATGCGCGAATTATTAGTAATAGTGTCCTTATTATTTGCAAGTCGGTAAGAAGTTAATAAGAATGTTAAACTTTCTTAATTTTAGGTCCAGCAAAAACTGTGTTTCTTTAAAAGTATTTAAACATGTTCTGTGAGTTCCACTTTTGCTCGAAGATAATATATCAGAGGCTATTAATAAAATGTATATACTAAATTAATAACAACAATAATATACTGGTATAATAGTATGCAATTCATTTTCTGAGACTGAATATTTTAACAAAACAATTTTTGCTCTATACAAACCATCTATTTCCATCTATTACGACGAAACTGGACTTATTAATAATTATTAAAAGATAGGCACATTGAAAATTTACACAATATTATAATTATATTATAATTGATTAAAATCAATTTCGTATTTGTAGTTATGTGACAAGTGACGTCCTCAATAATACCGCACAATTTTTAGACAATTCTGTTTTATTTTCTAAAGTTTGTTGGCTGCTTATCGAGTTCCACCCGTCCCAATAATCACCCAGCAACCTATGTTGGGATTTTAGGGTATAATTTTCATTTTCAAATCAAATTTAGGCATCTTATTGCGGGATGCTATTCGAGATTTACTAATAAAACCGTCTCTAGCTGCAAACCCACAAACAGCAGCTGAGGATTCTGTAATAATTCTGTTTTACTCCCCGTTCTAGACTTTACGTGTGGCACGGGAAACGTGGAAACTGTAAGGCCTCAATTTCTCCTGTGGCAACCATATCATGTTCTTCATCAGCCAAGGTTGTAATGATATGTGGTTCTGTTACTACTATATCATGCCATTTAATCATATCTACGTAATCCTCACAACTAAAATTTAGCTCTGAGTTTTAGTTTTCTGAATTATTTTTCCAGGCCTTAATAATTCTGCGCAGTCCCAATTCACGAATATGTTTTCGCTTATCATTAATCATCGCCAATATAATATTCTCGGGATGTGAGAAGTACACAGAGATGCTGTGACTTTATGTGAATTAAAGACCTTGTCATAGGTCTATAATTTTGCGTAGGTCGTCTGTAAGATAGTGGGAATTTTTAATCAATATAATGAGATGTCTTGTTCCGTCTTTACAGGATGGTTTGGCCATAATCTCAAACCATGTGCGAGCATGAACTTTGAGAATGTAGTCTGCTAATATTTGTAAGTTTTCGCTTGGATCCTTGGTAGCGACATATAAGCGTAGGATGCGGTTAGCATCTGTTAATCAACGCGAGTGACTTAATTTTCCAAGATTTTTTAAGGGAACACTTTCTGAACATTGACCACTTGTCACTGCTTTACAAATTTCCAATAAATAGCGTTAGTCTGTAGTGAGATCGGATATTGCTTTTATATTCGACGGGTTTTGGGCGTCTATTTTTTGATATTTCACAGCTGGTCGATTTTCACATTTTCATAACATTTTGCCAATAGGTCCAGATAAACATCGAGCTCGGGTTGTATGGCCGTCCAAATTCTATAACAAATGGCGCAATGGCAACTCATTTGACTTTTGGCCTGGTTCCGGATATGAAACCAGACCTAATGTTATTCAGGTTTTTTGTACACTAAAACGTAACTAAGACATTTCAATCGGTTTTAATCCGGCAACTTTATTTGGGAGATTTGCGACTTTTTTTATTCATCCTTGTAGGAGTGTACCGCTCGCCATAACAATCGGCTCGACTTTCATAAAATAAACGTATTTTTACTGTCAATACTATAAGTGTTACGTAATACATTTGCAGCACGTCAAGTCAAGAAATAAGTAACTTAAGCTTTCCATCGTCCTTTCTGTTTGGAGCTGCGACATCTTCTTACCAAATCGAAGGAGCATGGAATGAATCTGGAAAAGGTGAAAGCCATTGGGACTATCTAGTCCATAATGAAAATGTAATTATTGCCGATAGAAGTACTGGTGATGTGGCATGTGACTCCTACCATAAATACAAAGAGGATATAGCTCTGCTAAAAGACCTAAACGCTAATTTTTATAGATTATCTATATCTTGGCCTAGAATTTTACCCACTGGATTTCTAAACGAGATTAATCCGGCAGGGGTGGAATACTATAACAACCTGATTGATGGATTATTAGAAGCAGGAATAGAGCCTTGGGTAAGTGGTTATTAGTCTCTTCGCTGCAAAGAAAGAGTAGGTACTAATTAAGTTCATAAGAGGTGGGGTAAGTGCACCCCCAAAATTTATTAGTAACAGTTTAGAAAACTACTGGATAGGGCTGGAACCTTTGATGTAATTATAACACTCGGAGTAGTTTCCACAAACACCAAAACACTTTCACTTCACTCGACGCGCGTTTCGCCAACCAAGTTGGCATCATCCGGAGATGATTAAAACTGTTTTAATCGTCTCCGGATGATGCCAACTTGGTTGGCGAAACGCGCGTCGAGCGAAGTGAAATTGTTTTGGTGTCTGTGGAAACTACTCCGAGTGTTAGTTTAGAAAACCAAAAATACTTTGTTATCTAGAATAAAACGATGCAATAATTTTTTTGATACTTTTGCCACTAATGCCAGTAACAATTAAATATTTGGGGATACAAAATTTTGGTGATTTTTTTAAATTTTTAGATCTGAAAAACGCACTTCTCCCGTGGTGTAGGGCAAGTACATCTTTGGCTGTGAGAGAGCTATCTGAGTGGATGTTAAGATTATCTGAGGCAAGAGCGTTTAATTACTACTCTGCTTTTTCTTTAGCTTTCTAAATAATTTATTTAATATTTATATATCATATTTATTTATTAATTTAGTAATTTTGCTATTAGCAATATAAGTGATTTGGCCCACATAATATTTGATATATTTTTTCCCAGGAAATTTGACCTATCCAGTCATTAGTAGTCATGTCACTAATACTCCTACCTACATTTTGCAAGTCTTCCCGTTCAATTATAAAAGCTTCCTGTTCGCTTTGAAAATCTTCAGATGTATCCATGTTCAGTTCTTCTTCACTTTGTAACCTTGCGGTCTAGTTAGTTTGCCCTGGCATTTAGAATTATTACTGAACCTGAGAAATGGTGGCTGGCATGGGTTCCTCGCGAATGCTCTGTTATTCTACAACATTGAATATTTAACTTACCTTGGGTTACTTCCCCTCCGTGGTCTGCTGGGCCGAAAGACGATACCTCGATGATAGTTGAACTTGGACCCAACGACACTGTTCGGAGATTAATTCACTGATCGCACTATGAAAGGTGAAATGCGGTCGAATTTATGGAATAAAAGATCTCTTTGGCTCTTCGGACAAGTTTATTTAACGAAATGGGTTGATATTACTCTAGGTTTATTAAGTAATTACCTTCCCTCTTAAAGGTACTTCGGGATGGTCCCGCTGAATTTACTTCCCTGAACAAATTAACAATAAACTACAGATTTAACTCTGTAGCTACCCTAACCAAGGTTGGAGTGTGTCTTTTCTTCAATTTAGAAAACAATGACGATTAACTTTGAGCCCTTATGCAATTTAGATTTGTTAAACCAAAATTCGTACTAACACAATTGGTTGAGATTCACAAACACAAACTAACATTCGGACAACGGAAAAGCGTACGAACATTAATTGGATGCAAGAACGCGCGTGGAACTGATTAATTTTCGCTCTTCCATCGGTTTTATAATTTTGACTTGGGTAGTGGGAATTTCGGCCAAAAGGGCCACTTGTAGTATGTCTGATTCTACTAATTATTCTAATTTGGACTCTATTTGCGTTTTGTGGGCCTGTCTGCCAAAGAGGCAGATACGTTATTTTCTATTTAAGCAATCACAGCTTAAGGCGTGTTACTTCTTTATTTCCCAACTACCAAACTATTGGATTTTAAGAACCTCACTCCACCTTTTACATTGTTATAGATTTTCTAAGTGTACTTGACCAACCCCTCCTAAAATGATTTACAATCCTATAACTACCCGTACGAAGGCGACCTCGGTGGCCGGTTAACAAACTTCGTATTTCCTTCCGTTTAGATAATGTATAATTTCGTTACTAAGAATAAACTTGGGAGGCTTGCCTAATTTATACAATAGAGAAAAGCCTCCTAAAAACTCTACTGGCAATACTTTATGTCTTGAGCCTTGCTTCAACTTACATTATTTTACAATTTAATTCTTTGACTAGGAACATTCGGTCTGTATCAATTTATACTTTAAATTCAATGATTTCTACGCAATTTGGGTGACATAACTCCACAATTTTGGCAGATTGTCATCGCGGAACCGGCATCTTGGCGACGCTAGACAATGCAACCTCTCTGATCCACACCGTAATAGCTCGGGGCTATTTGTAAAGGGTGTTTTTGTCTTGTAAGGCAATAATTCTTTTTTTTATGAGGGACTATTCCTTAACCGGCGATATTGTTACTTTCTATTTTATGATGTACTAGTTTCGTTATAAAGGGTCCGCCAATAGGGACGCTCGATCTTTGACAGCTCATGGCGGCCATGTTGTTTGTGGTAGAGTTGGCAAACGTAGTTGTTATTATTCAGTGTATCTTCACAAATCACCATGAACCAATTCAGCCGCGAGCAACATGTGCAAATCGTTAAAACTTATTACGAAAATCATTCATCGGTTCGAGCAACGTTCCGCGCGCTCCGCCAATTTTACGGTGCAATTGATCGTCCTGCTGAGTCGACTATCCGTCGTTTGATTAACAAATTCGAGGCAACCGGTTCGGTGAACAATCAGCCAACACCGACGCGTCGTCGAAACGTCCGATCTGCCCAGAATGTCGCCGCTGTGCGCGATAGTGTGCGTGAAAATCCGCGACAGTCAATTTCACGTCGCGCACAGGAACTCCGCCTTTCGGAAACATCACTTCGCCGAATCTTGCATCTGGATTTGGGCATGCATCCGTACAAGATCCAGCTGACACAAGAGCTCAAAATAAACGACCATAGACAGCGCCGTATCTTCGCTGATTGGGTTTTAGAGCAGTTGGAAGTCGACCCCGATTTTGGTCGCAAAATCATCTTCAGCGATGAGGCACATTTTTGGTTAAATGGGAATGTCAACAAGCAGAATTGCCGTTATTGGGCCGAGAACAATCCACAGGAGGTCCACCAGGTCGCAATGCACCCAGCAAAGGTAACTGTTTGGTGTGGATTTTGGGCCGGAGGCATCATCGGGCCGTATTTCTTCGAGAACGACGATGGTGTGTCCATCACGGTAAACGGCGAACGATACAGATCCATGATAACGAACTTTTTCTGGCATGAAATCGACAATATGGATGTCGAGGATATGTGGTTTCAGCAGGACGGCGCTACGAGCCACACAGCGCGCGCCACAATGGATCTTCTGCACGAGCGCTTCGGAGGAATGGTTATCTCGCGCGGAGGCGACATCAACTGGCCACCGAGATCGTGCGATTTAACCCCACTAGACTATTTCTTGTGGGGTTTTCTTAAATCACAGGTCTACGCAAACCAACCACAAAACACTGATGCCCTCAAAGTCAACATACGCCACGCCATCGATGAAATACAGCCCGATTTGTGCGCCAGAGTCATTGAAAATTGGACTTCTCGTATGGGCGCCACCCAGCGAAGCCGAGGTGGACATTTGACCGATATTATTTTCCATACATAATGCCTTCGAATACTCTTTCAAACAAAAAATAAATTTCATTTATACCTCTCACACAACTTGCTTTATTTCATTTTAAAGATCGAGCGCGCTTATTGGCGGACCCTTTATATGATCCTTGTCGGAATTGAACCCCTTGAACATGTGTACGCTTCGTACTTTTCGCCTTTTGTTCTTGTGACACTTTTTATCTGACCAATTCTTGGGCTCTTTGTGCTTTGCTGCAAGAAATAGGAACCCAAGATCCGGTTGATGTCACGGTTCATTCTGCCTAATTCAAGTACGTGCTCTTTCACTGATATACTGATATATTACCCTCTTGAAGTAGTTCCTAGAAGATGGACCTCTGGATCCCTAGTTACCGTTTTCCTTTATCCTAATATTAAATAATAATGGCCCAGTTTTCGTTTTGTTACAACTTCCTCATCATTTTAGCTTTGAGTTTTTTTCTTTCGTTCATTTATTTTCGTTTTCTTCACTAATTCATCCTTTCTTTTAGGCGTTGCAACACATCTTTGCTTGTGACCACTTCCGCACCTGGACAAACTTTTCTATATTTCTCAATCATCTGGTTTGCATTCATAATTCTAAACAAAAGTGTCTCAAATGGGACCATATATGTCTCTCTCTGATTACTTGTGGAAGTCTCTCCAGATGTTCCCGCTGTAACTATATTGGAAGTACTAATTAAGGTGTCATCATTAATATTCGTAGATTAATGGTTAGGATCAACGTGGTTAGGGAGATCGACTTCGATACTGCTGATTTCGATTTGGTTGGGACGATTTCTTTCACCTGGATGAAATTGCTCATTATCATTTTATAACTGTTTCCATCTGTTAAGAGCTTCAGCATCATAATGCTCCTCTGATATAACTCTATCGTTAAACGGAGAAATACCCCCCTTTTTAAAACCGTTTTTAATTATGTCCGTACTAGATTCCAGCCACACGTGACCCATTAATTGAGAAAACTGTTTCTGGGGAAATTTCAACCCAGGATGTTCCCTCTGCCACTTTACCAATTTAGCATCCGAGGAAGTCTAATGATCGAAATACTGTTAATCAAGAGACTGAAGCAAGTGAGAGTGTGAAAGTAACTTTAATATGGTGATTTGTTCTTCCATTGCAATCCTAATTACTTCAACGCTTACATGGGTTGAGTGCCCATCGGTAATCACGACCAGTCCTTTGGTAGTTTAGCACCCAAATTGGGAACTAGTGTCCTCCGAGTTAGTTAAAATAATTTTCGAATACTTCGAATACTTTTCGAAGCTTCCACCCTTCTTCATAGCTGCGGTTATATGCGGTTCCTGGATATTCAAATCCTTCTGATCCTACCCACTCATTCCACACGCTTTTCCCTTTATAAATGGTGGTATTTGTATTCCAGAAGCACTGCATGTCATCAACACAGTAGCGTTTTCCTCTCCTGATCCGCTGGTAGAAGCGACATCAATTTTCCTAACTACGTTAGTCTTTGAGGGGTCCGAACTAAACTTGATTCATCTAGGTTCCAGTTCTGGTATAATTTAGTCCCAGATCATTTAGTGAGCTAATATATTATGGCATCCCAGTGAGCTAATATATTATGGTAGTCCTGAATAATGAAAGGATCTAGAATTTTCTTCCTTGCCTCTTCCACACATAAAAGCTTTTCTATATAGACGATACCTCTCTAAAATTAATAAACCAGTCTCTACCAGATCTACTATTTTTAAATTATAACCAATCAAGATCTACTATTTTTAAAATAACCAATAAAAATTGGTTATTTTAGTTCCTCTGACAAATTTTTCCACGAAGATCAGCACTTCTTCTGTACGGAATAGGCCAAATCCCCACTTCTCCATATGGTCCAGTAATTATAAAAATTTCCATAGCAATAAATGTTACCTAAGATATTTCTTCACTAACTGTTAATTGAGGGGTTGTACCACATAAAACTACGAAAATCAGTTCTGAGGGTTGTGCGCCCCCCCAAAAAAGCACTCCTTTGGTGAATAAAGCTTTAGTTCGGTAAGAACTCGTTAGCCGTTGAGGATATCAAAAAATTGCTTATTATAAAAAGAACTTATTATTAAAAAAACTTTATATTTCTTAGGTTACAATTTACCACTGGGAAATTCCGCAAACCATTACTACCATAGGCGAATGGAAAAATGGACTAATCGTCAACTGGATAACGGAGTATGCAGATCTTTTATTTTCACTCTATGGAGATAGAGTTAAAACGTGGATAACCATAAACGAACCCTACTCATTTTGTGCCATATATATAGATTACGCTGCACTGTATGGCTTTGTAGAAGCAACTGGTGTAGCTGAGTATTTGTGTAGCCATAATGTCCTAAAGGCTCATGCGAAGATATACCGCCTATATGAGAGGAAATATAAATTTAGCCAAGGAGGTAAGTAGGTAAACTATTCACTTAATAAGTAAGTAGATCATGTAATCAATTCAATATTCACACAAATCACGTTCATTTTAATGATACCGATGTCGACATTTCAGCTGTTAAAAGTTAAACCAAAATATACAAAATGTCCTGTTGATATTCCGGCGTTAGAAATTGTGCCCAGTGATGCCACTTAGGACCAGTATTATAAACGTACAGACACATTCTGTATTATAAAGCCGGCGTCCCACGGCGCGTGACTTGGCGAACCTGGCTCGTGGCTCGGGCTTGTAGAAGCTCGCCCAGGCTTGGTTCGTTAAAATGCTTGGCAAGTGGATGAGTATTCCCACGACGCGACGTGTGTAAGTTCGTTGTGCGGATTCGTGTTGGCTCGGCAAAACTTACTATTTAGTCTTGCCAGTGAGGTACGTAAAACACTTCACTTCAGTTTGAAGTTTTGAACATGAACAATCGAGGACGACGTGTTGCAGCTTGTGCTGCGGCCGCCTACTACATAATGTTAGATAGTTTTTTGAAAATGAAGCAAAGGAGAATGAAAAGGCGATGGTGGAGAGTAGCTTTAAATTCATACGCAAACCAATCCGGTTTAAACACATCCTGGGATCCAGATCCAGTTTTTGCAGAAGCATTGGCCTTTTGTACAAGTTTTCTAAAGGTATCCATTAGAATGCCCAAGCCGAGCCGGAAAAGACGAGCCATTACTACAATACCGAAAACCATTAATTAAGTGACACTTCTAACTGCCATCTGACCCAAGGAATAACAATTTCTGATTTTACTATCGAATCTTTAAGAGTCCCTGATTTTATGAGACGTACCGCCGCGTCGGGGGACTTAGTTAACCCTACAGAAGGAACAGTAAGATTTTAGATATTTTAGTTTTTTCAGTTCGGCGTCACACATCTGTTTACGTTTTGAAATTTAGCCGTGATATAGTACTTAAAGAGAAAACACAATACAAGATAAATTACCCACCTATTTTTTTTGCAATAAACAAAGGGCAAACGAATTTTGGGGTCGATATCATACTTACAAAAATTATAGGCCTGGACTGTACCATTTTGTTACATTAGTGCCATATTGGTGCGCGTATGCAACACGTGGTTTTATATAAATTGTCGTGTTATTCATAAATTATGTTCATACAAAGTGACAAAATTGATCATTTATACATGTCTATTGTAATGAGCTCCAAATTTAAATAAAGCCTTAATTTCCACAGATAAAAATCGAATGCAAATAAGTAATTAGCCCAGTGGTAAAACGTGTGCTTCGGTTACCGGGGGGTCGCCGAGTAACGTTCTAGGCACAAGAAGCACGAAACAGAGCTCCTGCTTACGAAATAGAAAAAGCGGGCCCAAAAAGCTTCCCTAAACGCCTAATCATGGTAGAATTATCAAATATAAGCTCCTTCGCCAGTGCGGCATAAAGTTCGACCCCAAAACCGCCCCAAAGCCATAAAAAATACAAATTTCTGGTAATTCTGACGTTGAATTTTGCCATCACTATACCTACCAAAATGGACTTAGGTCCAGAAAATACAACCAAACTTGAAGAACTATGCAAATTATCAAACAAGCGACGCATTACCGAACAGGGGACGTCGTTCACACACCCTAGCACTACGGAAAAGCCAAATATCAGTCCAACAAAGCTCTCTGCAGCGGTGAACATGCAGAACAAATTTCAAAGTTTACGAACTGTATCCAAACCTGATGAAAATAAAGCATGTGACGCCTCCACAGGCCACCCCAGTCACGAAAGAGAACCAGAAGTAGACGAAGCTGAACCCAGAGACACGAAACCACCCCCCGATTATTGTCCATGGTGCATTTAACAATCTAAAAACAGATTACCGAATATCTCAAAATATATCTAAAAGCGAAGTTCCACTGGAAACAGGCCATAATAGTAGAGTTAAAAGCACCTCTATCGTGTCATCCCGTTTGCATATTGTTGCTAAAATGTTAGACCCACTTGCACTTGCATCAAATAGTACAACTGGTCGACTTCAGATATCAGAATTAGATTATGCTAAGAAACACCTTCTTCTTCTTGCTTCCACACATCATTTGACATATTTGTTGTTTCAAGCAGAGCACCAAAGGCTGCTACATGCAGGGCCTCAATGATTATTAGCATCAATTGGAGAAAATTATTGGCCTATTGGAGGCAGGAACCTATAAAAAATGGTTGTTTTCCAATGTGTGAAATGCTTTCGGGGTAAACCAAGAGGCATATCGCAAATCATGGGTATATTGCCGGAAATGAGAGTGCGTCCGATGCCACCCTTCTTTACAACAGGTGTGGACTATGCAGGTCCGTTTAATTTAAGGGACAGGGAAGGTCGTGGATCCAAGATTTAAAAATGCTCTATATGCTTGTTTGTATGTTTTTCGACCAAAGCCATAGACCTTGAATAATTGGTAACTAGTCTTTCTTCCGAAGACTTTATCGCCAGATTTTGGAGATTCAGGTCAAGAAGGGGAAAACCAAGTCAGGTTTATTCAGATAACGCCTCGAATTTCGTTGAGGTCAGTACAGAGCTGCGCCAGTTAGGTGAATTTTTAAATGTATAAGGTGACTCACTGAGAGAATGGTTTGCAAATGATGGTACAATCTGGAAATTTAGTCCAGCCCATTCACCAAGCTTCGGGGGTTTGTGGGAAGCTGAGCTAAAGAGCTGAGGTGAGAGCTGAGGTAAAGCGGGTATTCTCAACTGTAGCTTTAACTTTTGAGCAATTATATACCATCCTTACTTAGGTAGAGGCACCATTAAATGCCTGTCTATTAGTTCCCTTCTCTCCTAGTCCAGATGACTTTTATGTACTCACCCCATCCCATGTTCTCATCGGGAAACGACTTACTTCAGTACCTGATCCTAGTCTTGAAGATGTTCCAATGAACCGTTTGTCAAAATACCAACATATCCAAATGTTGATGCAGCATTTCTGGAAGCGTTGTGCCACAGAGTACGGAGCTTCAGCAACGGCAGAAGTGGCAGTGCACGAAACTTTGAAAGTTGAACAAGTTGTGCTTGTGAAGGAAGACCATTTGCCTCCGTTACACTGGAAGTTTTCCTCCATTACAATAGGCGTATTAGCGCAGTGATACCAGGCCCTAATAAAAACCCGCGAGTGGCACTTCTTAAAGCCAAAGGTGGGGCGACAAAAACGATCTTTGTCAAAATTATGTCTATTGCCGATAGTCAGATTGTTGAACTCAAAATTCACATTTGTATTAATGTTAAGTTATATGTTTATTCAACCATTTTTTTGTATTGAAGGTAACTTATTTCATTCCTTTTGGGGGGAATGTTAGAGATTTGTTCAAGTATCTGGTCTTATGGTTATGCAACCAAACGTACTTCATTGTACTCACTTACTTAGTTTTATATATATACTCGTAGATGTCGCCAGCTGGCCCATCAACAGAAAAATGTAGAGGGGTGCAAGATGGCGAATAATTATGATTGTAAATTTGTCGTCGTAGAAATAAATTGTGTTTTAAAATGTACAGTCCATTTTTATGAGAAATCGAAGTAACCCCAACACTGCTTACAGATTTTTCCAACGTCTTCCATAGGCTCGAATCGATAACAGATTTAGGGAAAACCTTGGGCCCTAATTTGTATTCACAATAACATGTTTTGACTAAATATATTCAAAAAACATAATATTGCACTAAATATTTTGTCTATTATTTTGCATGTTTCAGGCAGGATCACGCTGGCCTTGAACGTTGGATACCCAGTACCTGCCACTGATTCAGATGCAGATATTGAGGCAGCTCAAAGGAAACTACAGTTTGATGTAAGTTTAATTTAACAGATACGCTAGCAAAGCTTTAAAGTCTTTACTTTTTCATATTTAGGAATAATCAGAGGATGTTTTGTGATTGTGTAAGATGAGAACACAATGACAATATCATGAATTTAATAAGAGTAACCTATTTCTTTATTTTTAGTTGGGAATGTATGCTCATCCTCTTGTATATGGAAACTATCCTCCACTCGTGATTGACACAGTTGATAACAACAGTGCTGTACAAGGATTTCCATTTTCTCGTCTGCCACGTTTCTCGGCATATGAGCTTCTAGAAATTAAAGGCGCCTACGACTTGATCGGCATAAATTACTACAATGCTTACACAGTTAGTAGCGCCATTCCAGAGCCCATAGACGAAGTCAGTTATTTCAATGACGTTGGCGCTAACCAAACTGATTTAACGGTATGAACAATCAAATATATTACCAAATAAAGTGAATACCAATGACACTTATTACCGCAGAATTAGATCAATACAATCGCCGTCACCTACCGAGATTTATTTTTGCGATGAGCAATAATAACACCATAACCACACGGGGGGCAGTATATAAGGTATATAAGTATATAAGTAAGACTCATTTGATTACTACCACGTACTGGAGTAATATTTCTGTCCACAAACCTCTAATTCTTACCGTAAATAAATCTCGGTAGGTGACGGCGACTATACATACTTATCCTACCTAGTAGTCTAGTTCACATGTTGAAAAATTAATATATGAGCGAGGGCTCGTTCGATCCGAAGTGGCCTCTAAAATTGTGCGAAACAATTTAACTCGCACGAAAACAATTGCAAAAGTTATAACGCAAATAACTCAAAAACTATAGGAGTAAGAGTAAATTTGATTAGAGAGATTGTGAAAGGGGACAAAATTTCTAATAAAAAAGTCCCAACTCCCGGAGCTCTATCTTAATTATTAATAATTTTAATTTCATGCTGAAAATAGCCATCCGCTAGGTGAACACAGTGGTAATTCCGGCCGCGAGATGTTTTTTTATTTTATTTTATACTAATTACAAAAATTAAAAAATATTATAGTAATTAAAGTACCAAGGGTGTTATAAGGATAATAACGCACCGAGGTCGACAGTGTAATTCCCGAGGACCCATGGCCCGAGGAATATACGTCGATCGAGGGCGTCATTATCCTGTAATACTTGTGGTGCCTACAACGCTTGTCCTATATGTCCTATTAGTCTGTTTAATTAATTCGATTTTTTTTCTGACACTTTCGATTGACTAATTTGACATCTATTGCGTTCAGAAGGAATTGATTTAAAATAGAGAAAAATCAAAACGCATAGCATGGCAACGCATTTTATTTTTATTGACTGACGTTATGTGTAAGGCCCTTTTTCGGGCCTTTTCCAGAAAAGGGACCGAACGCAACATTGCGTTATTTTTAATTACAGCTTACACATTACATTTTAATTAACTACTGCTATATAAGTTTTTTTTTTGAATCCGTCAATGGGTCATTGGTCAAATTGGAGATAGGGGTGAAAATGCACCCTCTACAGTTTTTCAGTATATCTCGCGAAACAAAATTTCGATATACTTTATATGAACTTTTTGTAGAGAATTAAATTTCTCATCGACATAGCTTATTTAAAATATTAAAACCTTTTTTTATACCGAAAATGTTGAAACGAAAAAGAAAAAAGGCTAAAATTTCGAGTTTTTACAAAATTTTGCTTTTTTGTCTATAACATTTTTGGGTCAGAGATAAGTATAGACATTGCTTAATGGAAAAAAAATGGAGCAAAATTTCCTTAATGGTTTCCAAAGATATTGCAACACTTAATGGTTTCCATTTTGATATTGTTCTGCCAAAGTGATGAAATGATGGTCAACATCTTGGAAAACAATAACTGCATTTTTTAACTGTGGTGCTTTTTATTTTCTACATTATATACAGGTATATTTAATTACAGATTTAAAAAAAACACCATAGTTACATACATTTTTTGCATAGCTATGTATTGTAACCACTGGGGTTTTTACCAGATTGACCGATGTTAAAATGAAAGGGAGCGTCGGGGTTTGCAAAAATATGTATACATACATAAATATATACACACAAGATCTCATAGTCCTGGGTTCGTCGCGTATGCTTTAAAGTTCGAAGGGGAAATCTTAATATTGATACATGGAGATTTAGCTTACCTCATATGCTCTCATGATGTCGATGTTAATCCTGTGTGGCTAAAGCCTCACATCATCACTAAGATTCACGAACTAACTTTGTCGGATAATATTGAATTTCGTTGGTCAAGAGATTAATTCAAATAACTTCAAACCAAGATATATATTTAATGTTTAACAGAATAAATTACGCTGACAATTAAACATTTACACTAAACAAACTATAAATTTGGACACTTAACCAGATACGTCGCGCAAATAATGAATCTATTCATATGAAAACAAAGCTAATCGCTAGGGTTAAGTAGACCTGACTCTAATAGAACAAATTTGAGTGACTTTCCGCTTATTAAACTATTTGATTTTTAAACCCGAATTTACTATCTGAAAACCTGCCGTAAACTGCATAATTTTGCTAAGACCTGCTAAACCTGCTAAGATTGTTGCTCCAGTCCTCGCTGGGCGGGACCAAAGTCGATCTTTCATTAAGTAATACCACTTACTGGGGGTGAAATCTCCACCAATCCTACGGGACCTACTTTACCCCTTACATAATCTTAGGAAACTATCCCCGTACGCTAACGACATCTGGTTGCAAAATATGAACAAAACATTTTACTTGACATTTCTGAGATTACTCTTTCTGCATCAATTAGTTAGCTGTTTCGCCATTTTTTCCATACCCGGAAACATAAATTAACTGACGCTTCTAACGGACAACTATTATTTATGGTCGAATCTTTTCGTGTCCCTTTTATAGATAGACCCTGTTAATTTTACAATTGATTTGAGATATTTTAATTTTTGGTAGTTACACATCTGTTTACGATTACGAAGTTATGCATTTACGAAGCTATGAAATTTTGCTAAGACCGTACTTAAAGAAAACACACTATACAAGATGAATTACTCATTTAAAGTGGACCTTCTTAGAATTCTCTAAATAATAAACAAAGGACTTCTTGGGTCGCTATTCCCTTTCCGAACAGAATTATGACCTGCACTTTACCATTTTGTTACAGTATTAATAACCAATAAATATAAAATACCTTTTTTTATTGAGGAGAATAATAATTGTTTCGACAAAATGAGAATGAAATCAATGAGGTTTAAAAATCGAAAAAAAGGCAATGTCCGAGAAGCCTTATTTCGGTCAATTTTTATTCCAAAAAGCTTTTATCTATTTTGTTTCTATAAAGCAATGCCTATACCTATCTCTGACCCGAAAAAAGTTTTTTGCAAAAAAAGTTATAACTCTTTTGCTTTTGTTTCAACATTTTCTGCATAAGTCATTTCTATGGGAAATTCAATTCCCTACAAAAAGTTTCATACAAAGTATATCGAACGTTTGCTTCATTTCCGAGATATATTGAAAATGAGTGAAAATGAATCCACCATCTAATTTAAAAACATTCCGAGGTTTTTTCTTCTTAAATGACCTATTGACCGATTCCTGCAATAAAACGTCTTAGTTCCTTATTGCCCTATTATCTAGGACAGAATCAATAGATTATACCTAGCTATTAATTAATTTTCTTAACAAACTGAACATGAAAAAATTGCAAAAAGCAGTTGAAAAAAATTTTCAAAAAAAATCAATTATTTTGCTATAACTATTTCTCTAGAGGCTATTAAAAATTCTCAGTTTTTTTTAGCAAATAGACTTGGAACATTTTGTTATTTTTTTTTGGAATTATTCATTTTGGATTTGAAAAAAACTTGTTTTGAACATTGTTTTTATTTTTGGGTAGTTTAAACAATAGTTAGATTTTTTTTACAAAATTTATCATTTTTTATTCTCTGTAAGATAAGAAAAAGATATTTTATTTCTTTATTAGACTAACAATTTATTCTAAAAAGTCCCGAATATATATATATATATATATATATATATATATATATATATATATATATATATATATATATATATATATATATATATATATATATATATATATATATATATATATATATACATATATATATATATATATATATATATATATATATATATATATATATATATATATATATATATATATATATATATATATATATATATATATATATATATATATATATATATATATATATATATATATATATATATATATATATATATATTAGCTTTGAAATTCTTTCTTTGCTATTCATATTTATTTTGTGAAAAGTAATCTTGGGTTTGTAGCATTTCATTACATAGAAATAAGCAAATAGACGAATAAGAAAGAAAACACACTTACCAGTGCTATGTCTGGACACACATACGGAAATGAACCACTATACATACGAAAACGAACTACTTAGAAGTTGTACAAGTTCTTTCACCTTTCTTGAGGATCTTCAGAGCAGTATACGATTTATTTCATTGATCATTCATACTTGAATTTGAATTACCAATACACCAACACTTGCAGTGACGTTTTATGACATTAGTTTTTGACGGAACTCATTCTTAGAATACACAAACCTAGTCTACTATTTATATTTGTTCTATTTGAACATATTATATATAAAAGCATTAGGCATACAGGTATCTAGAAGATGTTGGATTCTAAAATGCATAAAATCTTGTTGAACCTATTAAAAACAACTACTTCCTTTAGCTATGTGCTAGAGAATATTGAATTACATATACAATAGAGTTCTGAAGCATTCAAAGAGGGAGTGATACATAAATTGCTTGCTTAGTCAAAACTAAAATCATTTGTTGGTCTTATGTATTAATTGTTTTTTCGAAAATTTGAAAAAAATCCAATTTTCACCCTGGATATATTTATTAGGTTTGAAGTTCTTTGCTATTCATATTTGTTTTTTGAAAAGTAATCTTGGGTTTGTAGCATTTCATTACATAGAGAAATTAGCAAATAGACGAATAATAAGGAAGATACACTTACTAGTGCTATATCTGGACATACACATGGATACCAACCGTGTATGTCCAGATATCTATCAGTTTCAGATTATTGAAGTTCGTCCCCTCTCACAATCTTTTTCACTCTAACGCCTATGGTTTTCGAATTATCTGCGAAAAACTAGTTCCCCCCCCCTTTTTTTAAATTTTTAATTATTTATAACTTTAGCAATTAATTGGTTATGTGAAAATTGTGTGAAAAAATTGAGGCCGCAAATTTTCCACACAATTTTCTAAAGGCTATTTCGAATCGAATCGAATCACGTATTTTCCCTTTTTGCAATATCAATTTTTTGCTATTTCATATATATATATATATATATATATATATATATATATATATATATATATATATATATATATATATATATATATATATATATATATATATATATATATATATATATATATATATATATATATATATATATATATATATATATATATATATATATATATATATATACAGTGAGCTCGTAAAGTTTGGAATAAATTCAATTAATCGTTATTGAAGGATTTTCACAGGAAATCCTCGGACACGTCAACCTTATTTTATAAAATGTCACTTTTTTCAGCCATCGATTTTTTTTTGTTTTGTTCGTTTTTGAGCTATGACGTCATCGACAATTTTTTAAATGACAACCCATATTTTTTTTCACGGATTTCGATAGAGCACATTTTTCTGAGTGCGAATATGTCAAAAACATAGTACCTTTAACATTAAAGTTTTCGAGATATTCGGTTGCAAAGTTTATAAAATGTACCATGGCACCATGCATAAGCTATCGGGCGGGTCAAGATTTTTAATAGCTTATTGATTCTAATAGCTTATAGCTTATTACATTTTAAAAGATTAAGGAGTAATATTATTTATTTTGGTAGCTTATCGAACATTTTGAAAGATTTGGGAGTAATCTGTTTAATTTTTTTACAACAATTTAAACAAATAAAAAAATATTTTAACAAATAAATGATAAATAATTAAAGTAAAAAATAAAATCAGAGTAAATTTTCAAAGTGACCTTCATTCACTTCCTGGCAATATCCCATCCGCCACTGAAACTCCTGCAGAACCTTACCAACAGTATCGGGTTGAATGGTTCGAATTTCATTGCGATTTCTGTCCTTTAATTCTTCGATGGTATTTGGTCTATTGAAATAGACTTTGCTCTTTAAATAGCCCCATAAAAAGTAGTCTAGGGGAGTGAGATCTGGAGATCTAGGGGGCCATTCGATAGTTCCCCTGCGACCAATCCAATGGTTAGGAAATACATGGTTTAAATAATCGCGAACGATCACTGCAAAATGGGGTGGTGCACCGTCTTGTTGGTACCATATCGTGTGATGGGGCAGATCTGGATCTACGTCATTTGGGTAAAGTACCGCAAGTGCAGGGACTAAGTCGTCTCTTAAAAATTCTAAATATATTTCACCTGTTAATACGCCTTCAAAGAAAAATGGGCCCAAAATACGATTACCTACAATACCAGCCCAAACGTTAACTTTTTGTGGAAACTGACTACGAGTTTCCATTTTCCAGTGTGGATTTTCAGGAGACCAATATCTACAGTTTTGTCGGTTAACTGTGCCGTCGAGATAAAAGGTAGCCTCATCAGAAAAAACAATATTACGTAAAAATCCGTCGTCATCAATCAGGCGTTGCAACATGGTTTGGCAAAACTGTAACCTACGGTCAGGATCATCTTCGTTTAACTCTTGGACCAAAACCACTTTATACGGATGCCATTTGTTCAATTTCAAATATTTCAAGACGGAGCTTTGAACTATTCCGTTGTTTGCCGCCACTTGGCGGGTGGGTAAATGGGGATTTTCTTGAAGCTCTAGTAGAACATTCAATTTAACATCTTGTTGCACTGGTGGACGACCCGTTCTAGGGCGATCTCTCGTATGACCCACTTCTAAAAACTTTTGTTCTATTTTGCTAACGGTGGACTGTGTAATTGGTTCTCTGTTTGGATATTTGTTGTTAAATAAACGGCAAACTTCTACTTGTGTGCGAGCTCTGTCCCCGTAACCGATCATCATCAAAATTTCGATTCTTTCCCTTTCACTCAAACGACGGACCATTTTTAAATAAAATGAATTATGATGGAATAACGATTAATCAACTTACTTAATGATATTATTCAACTGATTAAAACACAAACTTGCGAGGAAAAACTTCAAAATTGTGACAACTGTCAAAACTGTTGTTTTTCCTGCGCTTTCTTGATAAATGATTAGCATTTGGTCATCGCTTGTATAATTCATTCTTAAAACTTTGCAACCGAATATCTCGAACACTTTAATGTTAAAGGTACTATATTTTTGACATATTCGCACTCAGAAAAATGTGCTCTATCGAAATCCGTGAAAAAAAATATGGGCTGTCATTTAAAAAAATTGTCGATGACGTCATAGCTCAAAAACGAACAAAACAAAAAAAAAATCAATGGCTGAAAAAAGTGACATTTTATAAAATAAAGTTGACGTGTCCGAGGATTTCCTGTGAAACTCCTTCAATAACGATTAATTGAATTTATTCCAAACTTTACGAGCTCAGTGTATATATATACACGAGACGTACAATGGCGTGGCGTTTCAATAGCTATTTATATAACCAGTTGGGAAAAGTACTATTTTGTGTAATGAGCAGATTTCTGCGGAACGAGCGCCTAGCGAGGATGCGAATTAAACAAAATAGTGTTTCCCAACGTGTTTCATATAAGATTTTTTTCTAATTTTCACCAATTTTATAGTTTATGAGAAGAAAACTCTGAATTTTATATGTTTAAAAACAATGCAGTAGGTTGTAACCATGTGACAGCGCGTCACACAAAACAGAACAAAACCAGTTGTATAATATTTTACTTTTCGTAACTGGTTGTGAAAAATAAGACGTTTCCTATTGTCAAAGGGTTTTGAAAAGTGCTACTTTACATATCAAAATTAGAAAAATATATTACCTGTAAATAGTAATAACACACTCCATAGCAGTGTTGAAACAATTACCAAGTTAGAATAATGAATGTAAATTGAATAATTGTTAAAAACACTTATTTGTTTATAACAACTATTAGAAACAGCGTCTCGCAATGTTTTTTTAATTCGTTTTATATATTAATTCATTTACTAAATTCGAAATTAAATTTCTTTATGTGAAAAATTGACTTTAGATATTTGAATTTGTTTATTTTGCAAAACCAATTGTAAAAGTTATGGCAATTGTTTTTAAATTGCACAATAGTGAAGCTTAATAACAAGCTCCTGGAACTCTTGCTCTATCTTTTATTCTACGGCTGGATAGCCGAATAAATTTTTAATTTCAGTATTGTACTGTAACGCTATTTTCAACATTATAATAAATGTGTCTTTATAAGAGCTACAAAACCTCAAATATTGAAGTAGTTTCATTGAAAAATTTTATATTTACAGATGTCTAAACATTGAAATCGCAAAAAAATATTTTTTCGGTTGTTTTTGCAGTATAACTTCGCAAAACATAATTTTGCGATATTATAATTCGCGCAGATTTATAGGAAATTTAATAACAAATAAATTACCTTTAATTTGTTTGCAATCCGACTACTGCGAAGAAAGTTATAAGCCAATGTATAAAATATATCGTAAGTTATTTGTGCTTTCTATTTCAGGACTATCCGGAAGGATTTAGGAAATTGCTTGCATATGTGAAAGATACCTACCAGAATCCTGAGATAATCATTACGGAACAGGGATATCCAGATGAGCCAAATACATTTAATGACACAGAAAGGATTTATTATTACAAAGTAAGCATAATATATAGTCATCTAAATGGTGCGAACATTTTTAATCGCCTTTAAAAAATTATATAACGCAAAATACTTAATTCTAAATTTTTTAGCCCACCATGTATTTTGCTTCAAATTATTAAACCTCTATATTTATTTCCAGACGTTCTTAAGTGCAGCATTAAGAGCAATATATGAGGATGGAGTTAACTTAACTGGTTACACTGCCTGGAGTTTAATGGATAATTTTGAGTGGATAAGTGGATACAGGTAAATAACTGGATGACTTAATTTAGAGCTTTCCAGTATTAGGTGCTGATACCGTTACGTGAGAAATTATAAAAATCCACAACGCTCATGGCGAAATGCGTGTACAATTATGTATCTGAGATATATCAGATAACAGTAGCTTTTTAGTACAGAAATTTGTCAATATGTCGAGAATATATTGTCTAGCTATTCCGAACTAGCGAATTCCTGTCGACCCGTCGCGCGTCGCGTCGCGATAACAACAGTTCTCGACAGATTGACAAATCTAGAACCAAAAAGCCTTAGTTTAAAATACAGGCTGTAAAGTAACGGAAGGTCAAACATGAAGGACTCTATTCCTTGTCTTATGAATATTTTGCCATATAATTTTTTGGGATTTAAACTCTGACCATTCTCCCATATTACTTACGCTCAGCGACAGCATTATACAAAGTGATAGCCCATAGTAGTAAATAAACTAACAGATTGGAAAAGCTTCATATTAAAACTTGAGGAAAGTTTCAATTAGTCAATTCTAAGAAATGAAGAACAACTAGATGAGGAAGCAGAATCATTAGTTAATGTTATACAACAAGCTGCATGGGATAATACTCCAGATATTATTCCAAGAATTAAAGGTAATAACTATCCCAAAGAAATCAGAGCTCTTATTTTTGGGAAAAGAAGGCTCAGAAGAATCGGGCATTTTAGATTAAAATATGTACCGAAGACATGGAAAGTAGCAAAAATGATAAAGATCCTGAAACCCGGACAAACCACCAAATGAAGCTTCGTCCTACAGGCCTATCTTCTTGCTTCCTGTAATATCAAAACTGTTCGAAAAAATATTTCTTAAAAGATTAAAATCAGTCATTGAAGACAATAACATAATCTCAGACCATTAGTTTGGATTCAGAGAGAGTCATTCAACTATAGATCAGGTCCATATGATCACAGATGTAATTGAAAAGTCGCTGGCGGAAAAAAGTTTGTTCTACCGTCTTTCTTGATGTAGCACAGGCTTTTGATAAAGTATGGCACGAGGGACTTCAGTATAAATCAAGCAAGCTCCTGCCTAATCAGTTCTCACAATTAATGAAGTCTTATATTTCAGATAGAACTTTTAGAATTAAGCAGGAAGACGCGTATTCTGAACTTAAAGAAATCAAGGCAGGAGTACCACAAGGGAGTGTATTAGGGCCAGTCCTTTATCTACTATACACCAGTGATATTCCTGAATATCCACCTTTGCTGATGACTGCTATAATGGCTGTAGGCAAAGATCACCAAGAAGCGGCAATAAATCTGCAAATATCAGTTAACAAGATCACCACCTGGACTAAGCAATGGAGAATCAAACTAAATGAGAGTAAACCTGCCCATGTTAATTTCACAAACAAAAGAGACCGACATATCCCTGTTAGTATAAACAATATCCAAGTACCATAAATGCTGATATAGCAAAATATTTGGGTATAACACTGGACGCTAAGTTACGCTGGAGAGCTCATATAAAAAAAAGGAAGAATTAGATATCAGATTTAAAAAAATGTATTGGCTGCTTGGACGAAATTCCACGCTGTCAATATATAACAAAGTACTTTTGTACAAACAAATTCTCAAGCCCGTATGGACATATGGCTTCCAGCTGTAGGGTTGTGCCAGTAAGAGCAATCTAGATAATCTAGCGATTCCAAAACAAAGTATCAAGGAGCATTGTTAATGCCCCCTGGTATTGCAGAAATAGTGAACTCCATAGGGACAATGAGTAAGTCCTTATAAAAAGTCCCTATAAATTTTGTAACAGTAGTAAATATTTTTTTTATTATGGCCTTCATTCCCGTTAAACTTGTAGATTGGATACGCATTTTGCCATAAGAGTTGCGCGTCTTTTTAATTTCTCACCCTATGCTACTACTTACTCTATTACATTATATTTCAGTGTAAGATACGGCCTATATAATGTAGACTTTGATAGCCCGAATAGAACGAGGACACCAAAGGACTCGGCATATTTCTATAAAAATCTAATAGAAACAAAGTGCTTGGTTGATGTATGTGAAAATTGAAATAGTCCATTAACATTTTCTACAGCTGAAGAGGAACCATCTCATCTGAAATAGTCCCGCTATATATATGAAATATATTGCATTTCACAAATCTATATTTGTTTTATTAATATTCCTTTTATATCATTGCATTTGGCCACATGCCATTCGGTAGTAGTAGTAGTAGTAGTAGAAGTTTATTTGTAAAGGGTCCGCCAATAAGCGCGCTCGATCTTTAAAATGAAATAAAGCAAGTTGTGTGAGAGGTATAAATGAAATTTATTTTTTGTTTGAAAGAGTATTCGAAGGCATTATGTATGGAAAATAATATCGGTCAAATGTCCACCTCGGCTTCGCTGGGTGGCGCGCATACGAGAAGTCCAATTTTCAATGACTCTGGCGCACAAATCGGGCTGTATTTCATCGATGGCGTGGCGTATGTTGACTTTGAGGGCATCAGTGTTTTGTGGTTGGTTTGCGTAGACCTGTGATTTAAGAAAACCCCACAAGAAATAGTCTAGTGGGGTTAAATCGCACGATCTCGGTGGCCAGTTGATGTCGCCTCCGCGCGAGATAACCATTCCTCCGAAGCGCTCGTGCAGAAGATCCATTGTGGCGCGCGCTGTGTGGCTCGTAGCGCCGTCCTGCTGAAACCACATATCCTCGACATCCATATTGTCGATTTCATGCCAGAAAAAGTTCGTTATCATGGATCTGTATCGTTCGCCGTTTACCGTGATGGACACACCATCGTCGTTCTCGAAGAAATACGGCCCGATGATGCCTCCGGCCCAAAATCCACACCAAACAGTTACCTTTGCTGGGTGCATTGCGACCTGGTGGACCTCCTGTGGATTGTTCTCGGCCCAATAACGGCAATTCTGCTTGTTGACATTCCCATTTAACCAAAAATGTGCCTCATCGCTGAAGATGATTTTGCGACCAAAATCGGGGTCGACTTCCAACTGCTCTAAAGCCCAATCAGCGAAGATACGGCTCTGTCTATGGTCGTTTATTTTGAGCTCTTGTGTCAGCTGGATCTTGTACGGATGCATGCCCAAATCCAGATGCAAGATTCGGCGAAGTGATGTTTCCGAAACGTTTGCGCGACGTGAAATTGACTGTCGCGGATTTTCGCGCACACTATCGCGCACAGCGGCGACATTCTGGGCAGATCGGACGTTTCGACGACGCGTCGGTGTTGGCTGATTGTTCACCGAACCGGTTGCCTCGAATTTGTTAATCAAACGACGGATAGTCGACTCAGCAGGACGATCAATTGCACCGTAAAATTGGCGGAGCGCGCGGAACGTTGCTCGAACCGATGAATGATTTTCGTAATAAGTTTTAACGATTTGCACATGTTGCTCGCGGCTGAATTGGTTCATGGTGATTTGTGAAGATACACTGAATAATAACAACTACGTTTGCCAACTCTACCACAAACAACATGGCCGCCATGAGCTGTCAAAGATCGAGCGTCCCTATTGGCGGACCCTTTATATAGGCTATATATGCCATTACAAAGAGGTTAGTGTAAAACATTATAACTACAGCTATTATATAACAAAATATATCAATTATTATATATAAGTACATTAAACTACAGATTAACAATCATTATAAAATTATAGAGTAAAAGGATTAACACCAATTTGAATAGAAGAGACCATTTTACGAGTCAATAACTGCTTAGTTATTCGTTAATAATGCACGCTCTTAAACGTAATATACCATTCATGATTCATGAAGTAATAAACATCATTTAGTTGTTGCATGTTTCTATATATTATCTGTTACAGTAGTAAAAATTAAGTATTTATTGAGAAACTGATTTCGGAGATTCTCATACATTGGACATGCACCAATATATGAGAAAGAGATTCTTTTACTTGTTTATTGCAAATTGTAGATATTACATTTGGGTCAATTTTATAGCTGTTACCATCCATATAAAAAGTCGAGATACGGTTATTGACTGTGCGGGTTTGAAATATAATTCTAAGTTTTCTTAGTGATATGTTCATAGCGAGCAGGTTTTCTTGGTTAAAATTTATATATTTATATAGAGGGCTATACGATGACTCTTGTATACATTGAATATCCTTGTTATGGTAGTGGCTATGTAAATTATTTAATAGCAAATTACTGTTTAGACTTGATAAGTCGAGGGTCTTAACTACTCCATAAATCTTCCTTATTAAGTAATATAAATATATATTTTAGTTGTGTGACCCAGTTGTATTTAGCAACGTTATTTTGAATACTATTCAAATTTAGCAGTCTATTGTAGCATTTACGGGGTAATCGGGAAAGTGGCATATTTAATATTTTACATAGCCAGTGTAGAGCTCGATTGAATTAAATTCTGTTCTTATAATGTAGCCTGGAGTTGAATTATTCAAAAAAATAAAGATTTAAAGAATTTGACTTGTGCTTTTACAATAATATCTGGGTAATTCAGTCCCCAGACTGTTACGTTCACTTTTAGTAGTTAACTATTTTGTAATCCGAAATGTGTTGTAGGTATATTTGACGGATTTTGAACAGTGACTACTCGTACCCTTTTGCATGTGTTTAATTCAGGTCCGCATATTCATTGCTTTCATTATTCTATTGTCTATAGTCTATTGCATTTCGTTCATATTGCCACAGCGCATTTTCTGGGTCGTTACCACAAATATCTTTGTTCAAATCTGTGCTTTCTTAATATTTTGTGATGGACACGTGCAGTTCTGTAACGCTGCTCAATGATATGCTTGCCACACATTGGGAGTCGCGAGGGTTTTCTTTTTTTCCCGGTTCGAGCTGAAGCCAGCTGGTGTGCTAGCAGTGTGTTAAAAATTGTTTTAGTGGTTTCCCAATTAAATAACGTCGTTGTACGTTCCGATATATCGGGATATAATAGGGGAAGTCACTATTCATGTATTCAGATTTTAGATCTGTACATGCCACCATTCGTGGGATTAATAATAAACTTTAAATTAACACGTTGAGAACCTGCGTTACATCGAACTGGCGATAGATAGTCCAACCATTTAAGCTTGTGTCCTTGGCGTTTTATGTAAGATACGCCACCTTCAGACCTTCAGACCACCTTCATACCACCTTCTTTCTTATTTGGTTCTTCTTTGGAACAACCTTTAAGAACACCTGTAAGGACCTTTCTTTTGGAAAATCTTTTGAAGTCCATCAACCCCTGTACTAGAACATAGAGGGACAGGACCATCGTATTGGAAGTTTCCACATAACAGATAAGCTTAGTTTTAAGAATATTGAAAAGGGGATACGCCCTGGTCTTGACTTAATACTACTACGCTACGTGTGTACGATATAACCTTACACGAGCCCTCAGCTTTCACATGTGTGTTTAATTAACCTATATTTTCTTTTGTATATACCTATTGCTTGCGGAACTTAAGAGTACTCTGAAAGTTAATCGTTGTGTACTTGTATGTACCACATTTTTGGTAAATTCTTCTTTTTATATGTAACTTTGAAATTCTTTTTGTATCACCATAAATTCCAAACCAAATTGTACATTAAATTTAGTAATAAGTTGTTGTTTGTGTTATTTTTCCTTTCTCCCAAACTATTACAGAAAGTGCCCGTAAGAGTATTCGATACCCACGACAACTTGGCAGCTTCTGGCTTAGCTGCGCAAAAGCCAGTGGCGTCCACGGGAATTAGTGACTTCGGTAATTACCGAACTCATTAATTTATTTTAAATTTTATTTTTATTTTTATTTTGAAGAGCTGAGCTAGCATAGGCAACCTTTTTTATTGCCCACATTAATTCGCGATTGAATTACTCCAAAAAAGTGGTAATAACTTCTGCTGAATAAAGTAAAACGCTCAGGATTGTTGATTCGTATAAACAAAATTTTGTGCTATGCGACTCCATTTTTTATTTCGTTATAATTTGTTTAATATTTATCATTGCCGAATTTGCTTTATTGACGATTTTGTTTGCTGCATTTAAAAATATATAAAAAATGCTGCCAATTCACTATAATTATCTAGATTAACACCCTTGCAACCTCTGGATTGTATAAAATCGGTAAAGCTGCTAAAAATAAAGAAAATAATAAGGGGCTAAGGGTGTCCCCCTGCAATATACCTTTTCTAGCTCTTATACTAGGTGAATTGTCTCCATTAACTTGCAGTATTATATTTGCTCTTTCGTAAAAGCTTTTCATAATGTGTAAAACTTTCGAGTGGGATTAAACTCGAAAGTTAGTTTTAGCATATAGTTTTTCCAATAGTAAAGTATAGCTTTTTTTTCCTTAAGTGAAAACTTACTATAGAAGAAAGAATAAATATGTTGTCAGTACAACTTCTACCTTTTCTAAATCCTGCTTGGCATTCAGGAAGCTTCTTATGATTTTCAGCCCATGTACTAATTCTTGTAGAAAGTATTCGCGTAAATATTGTAGTTATACAATTAATTAAAGATATTCCCCTATAATTCTCTGGTATATTTATATTTGCCTTCTTAAACACTAGGAATACTTTAATTTGGCCCCACTCCACTGGCACATTTCCTGTATCTAAAATCTTATTAAAAAAATTGCCAAATATTTAAAATATTCGTAGGGAATCCCATCAAGACCTGCCGACTTACCATTTTTGCATTGATTCAGGGCTAAATTTAATTCTGCCATAGTAATTTCAAGGTCTAATTCCGTATGAAATATATAGGGTGTAAGGGGATTATTGAGGTTTTCGACATTACTGAATCGCACCTCATAATGTTCCCCCCACTCGTTAATACTAATTGGGATATCAGGAATGCTTTTTCTGTTCAGGCGGCGAATCACTTCCCAAAATTGCGCAGGATTTCGTGACATAGACACCTTTTCAATAATTCCATTAAAATATTGTTTTTTATTGAACCGGATTAGGTTTTTGTACTCTTGTTTTTTAACAAGATAGGTTTTAGTGCTGAGTCTGTAAATGAGTTTTTTCTGCAATCCTTAAGAGCTAGTTGCAACCACTTCTTTGCTTTCTTACATTGAAAATCAAACCAAGGTTGGTTATTTCGAGTTTCTGTGGAATCTATCGGAATTTTTTTAGTCATAGACAATTCTACAGATGCATCTTTTATAGATGCTAGAAGAAACTGATTTTTTACATTAATACTTGAATTATTGTTATCATTTTGTAAAAGCTTATGTACTATTCGGTAGTAATTAACATTGACCTTCATAATAAGTGCTGGGGAACTTTGGACTAGGTTTTTGGCACTCTAAATTTACAAGCCAGCTGGCTTCTGGCCGAATGTGCAAAGGAATTACGCGAATCAAGAGAAGATGGGAAGATGGAATCTTCCTGCTCGCATATGCAAGCGAATGGCGCGCAGCAGGAGGCGGTCAGAACTCTTCACTCGTGTTCACTTTTGAATGACTGCAGTAACCGTTATTCCGTTACTCGTCACTCCACTACTTACTCTTATTTTTCACTATTTGTGTTCACTTTGCTTGATCAGACTTATTAGGCGGTGTCGCGGTTGGTGCTACAGGACGGAGATGTTTACTGAATAATGTTTCTACAGGTTCCTTCGTGGGACTTCGGCGAACGTCGTGCTGTTCCATATTTCTAGTTTTGCTTGGGGTGACGGCTATTGGGGTTCCTAGTATTGGAAAACCATTTACGGCGGCACGGTACCCAGAAGGGGCTTGGTTATGACTTGGCTATAAGCAGAACTGAATATGCAATTAAATATTAATACGCAGCGGAAGAGAAATATATTTTTACGGCCTATATTGACCGAGTAAATCATAATACAGAATTAAATACCTATCGAAATATCAAAAAACTAACGTAATGAGGGGAAATTATTATCACTTTATTACAAATTTTACAACTCAGCTATTGGACGGAATTTTTCAACCCCTAGTTTATAACCAGCTTATTAACTTGACAACCCTGCGGGGTTTTCGCACCCCTAATTTTAAAAGCCAGTGCACTATGGGTAACATATTAAAATTTTCTTGGCTCTTCTCTCTTCGAAGTCTCGATGAACAACGATTACTTTCTTTCGAGATATTAAAATCTCAGCAGCTCACTCTGTATCGACCTGGGTATTTTGACTATCGGTATTTTGACTATCGATAGTACGGATGTGGAGTTACATATTCCGTAATTTGACGCAGCAATATTATATAATTATGTTGCCATTACTTGTTCCGAGACCTCCTAAATAAATACGAGTATAATGTATTGAAACCTTAAAACAGAATTAAAACTAGAAACGATATAACCTTATTAAAGTTCAGTTGCCCCTTACTTACATTTACGAAAATTACTTACCTCTCTTGGCCAAATGTTTGCTTAAAATATCAATTTTATTGAATTTGTATCGAACACACATGCTCATATTTTTTATATCAACAACACTTTCTTCATCACTTTAAAACTTCTTATGGAAATTTACATGGCATTTATTTTTTTATGAAATATTCCATTCCGGTACTACAAAGCTCTTTTGTGACGTCACGAATTTACTCGTCCATTGCTCAGAGAAAGTAACATGTCACGGCTTCAGGCATCGTGTTAGCTCACCAGTGCGTGCAAATTAATTTGTATCGATATGTGTCGATAAATTAGTTATTGATAGATAGTCACATCCTATAGATTCATATCAATACCTATAGATTCATATCAATGGGTAGCGATATCGGCCTGTGTAAATTAGTTATTGATAGATAGTCACATCCTATAGATTCATATCAATAGGTAGCGATATCGGCCTGTGTACTATGACGTTTGTTATCTTATCTAAGAAGTTACATTCTAAACGTCTTATATGGGCAACCGGGGTAACCCCCTGCCCCCGGGCCTTATCCGGCCCTCCACCAGCTTCACCCCGATCCGCAAGAGATTCAGAAAATTCAACGCCACAGATTAAGTTAGAAATAATCGTTAGAAAGAGACAAACAGATAAACATTCGGGAAGCCGCTCGTGCACTTGAAGCACTCTCGTACGCTCGAGAATATTCTAGTTGCTTATGGGGGAATATATAAACCGCTCAGGGCGCGTTTCATCTCATTACTTCTTAACAACTGATACAGTTCGCATCGCATATTCAAGTATATTGTATCAGCATGTCTGGTTTAAGAAAGCGGAAAGTGGGCACCGAATGCCCTCAACAAAGCAAATGGACTGATGAATACTTTCTTATCTTGCACAGTGGTAAACCTATGTGTTTGTTGTAAAATTAAACAATTTATGTTTTAAAGGAATACAATATGAAGCGGCATTACTCCACTAAGCATTTCGCTCCATATAATTTAATCACGGGCCAGTTAAGAAAAGATACAATTTGCGATTGCTTTGGATGAGAGTACAGATTTATCTGACATAGCTCAGTTAGCTATCTTTATACGAGGTGTTGATGAAGAATGTGCAAGTAGCGCTACAAGGGAGCACTACTGGAAAAGATATTTTTACAGAGGTGCAAAGTACTTTTGAATAATGGTTTGCAATGGTCTAAACTAGCTGGAGTGTGCACAAATAGTGCGCCTTCAATGGTCGGTTCACGAAAAGGTTTTATCAGAATTCTGAGGGAAAGAGCAACCGGTATGAATGTGCAAGAATGTGATATAATAATTCTGCATTGCATTATTCACCACCAAAACTTGTGTTCTAAGTCCATTCGACTGAAGAATGTTATGGATGTGGTAGTAAATACCATTAATTTCATTAGATCCCGCGGTCATAACCATCGCCAGTTTAAAGCATTTTTGGATGAACTCTCTACAGAACACAATGATGTGACATATTATTGCGAAGTAAGGTGGCTAAGCAAAGGTAAGATGCTAAAAAGGTTTTATGACCTTAGAAAATAAATAGCTGATTTTATGGAAGGGAAAGAGAAAACATTGCCTCAAATTTGTGATCTAACTTGGCTTTGTGACCATGGTAGACATCACAGGATACTTAAACGACCTGAACATGAAGCTTTTTTCAATCACGAAAATTAATAAAAATAAGCATTTGACCGGGCTATATTGCCGATGTACATTTTATTGTCTATGTACATTTTACCAAAATGCACTCTACATAGTTTTTTTAACATTATCCGCTGTTTTTCTATTTAACCAATTCACTGTATAATAATCGGCACGAATGAAATAAACATATTTTTACCGCCAATACTGTAAGTGTTTTACGTACCTAATACTTTTTAGCACACGGAAATTTATGTGAAATAGAAAAAGTTTCGAGCCTTAAGAGGTAAGCTTTATCCCTCTTTGAACTTTTTGATCCTATATTCCTAACCCTATTAACTGTCGACTCAGAAAATATCAGCTTATTATAATTTTTTTTTTCTGTTTTTGCTAATTTCCGTGTACTATTTACACCACCTCATGTTAAGTAACTTAAGCTTTCCATCGTCATTTCTATTTGGTGCTGCATCGTCTTCTTATCAATTCGAAGGAGCATGGAATGAATCTGGAAAAGGTGAAAGCCATTGGGACTATCTAGTCCATAACGAAAATATAGTTGCCGAAGGAAGTAGTGGTGATGAAGCCTGTGACTCCTATTACAAATACAAAAAGGATATAGCTCTGCTAAAAGACCTAAACGGTATTTTTTATAGGTTTTATATATATCTATACCTTGGCCTAGAATTGTAAACACTGGATTTCTAAACGAGAATAATCTGACTAGGTTAAATACTATAACAATCTGATTGATGGGTTATTAGAAGCAGGAATAAAACCTTGGGTTAGTGGTTATTATACTCTTCGCTGCGGAAGTCGAAGCAAGCAATTTCTGTATCACTCCCTCTTTAAATGCTTAAGAATTCTAATGTATATGTAATTCAATATTTTCTAGCACATAGCTATTAAAAGTAAGTAGTTGTGTTAATAGATTCTACTAGATTTTATGCATTTTAAAGTTTAAAATCTTCTGGATAACTGTATGCCTAATGCTTTTTATATAATATGTTCAAATAGAACAAATATAAATAGTAGAATAGGTTCGTGTTCTCTGTGAATTTCAGTTCCGTCAAAACTAATATCACAAAATGTCACTGAAAGTGTTGAATTAGTATTTCGAATTCAAGTATAAATGATCAATAAAACACATCACTCTTAAGATCCTCAATGAAGCTGAAAGAACTTGTACAACTTCTAAGTGGTTCGTTTCCGTATATATGTCCAGATATACAACTGGTAATTGTATCCTCCTTATTATTCATCTATTTGTTTATCTATGTATGTAATTGCTACAATCCCAAGATTCCTTTTCACAATATATATATATATATATATATATATATATATATATATATATATATATATATATATATATATATATATATTTATATATATATATATATATATATATACATATATATATATATATATATATATATATATATATATATATATATATATATATATATATATATATATATATGTATATATATATATATATATATATATATATATATATATATATATATATATATATATATATATATATATATATATATATATATATATATATATATATATATATATTAGCTTGAAATTCTTTGCTATTCATATTTGTTTTGTGAAAAGTAATCTTGGGTTTGTAGCATTTCATTACATAGAAATAAGCAAGTAGACGAATAAGAAGGAAAGCATACCTACCAGTGCTATATCTGGACATACATACGGAAATGAACCACTATACACACGAAAACGAACCACTTAGAAGTTGTACAAGTTCTTTCACCTTTCTTGAGGATCTTCAGAGCAGTATACGATTTATTTCATTGATCATTTATACTTGAATTTGAAATATTAATACTCCAACACTTGCAGTGACGTTTTATAACATTAGTTTTTGACGGAACTCAAATTCTTAGAATACACAAACCTAGTCTACTATTTATATTTGTTCTATTTGAACATATTATATATAAAAGCATTAGGCATACAGTTATCCAGTAGATGTTAGACTTTAAAATGCATAAAATCTTGTTGAACCTATTGAAAAGCAACTACTTTTTCCAACTATATGCGGGAAAATATTGAATTACATATACAATATATATATAAATATATATTATATATATATATATATATATATATATATATATATATATATATATATATATATATATATATATATATATATATATATATATATATATATATATATATATATATATATATATATATATGTATATATATATATATATATATATATATATATATATATATATATATATATATATATATATATATATATATATATATATATATATATATATATATATATTATATCTCGAGATAGTCGTACTAAATTATGATAAATTAAAGAATTGCAGTGTCTAAGTAATTATTTTTTCAAGTGGGTTTTTATCTTTTAATGTAGCGTAAAGATTTTGTATTTTTATATGCTGTGTGATATTGAAATTGGAAAACTTCAATTTTAAATGTTACTTTTTATCGTAACGTAAAACACAAATATTATCACTATCCGCCTTAGTATTAGTCTCCACTATCCACCTTAGTATTCGAGACTTGAATTTCTTTTTTACAAAATCCTGTTACCCAAATTCGTGTTATTTACGTCTATTTTGTAAACCAGCAAATATTGCCTTCGATACATGCTAAATTTCTAACAACTCTAATCTGGTTCTTCGCACTGTATAATTAATCTAATCTTAAGTAGTAGCTAGATAGCTACTATACCTATATATGGACGTGCGGAAAATGTTATTCCTAGTTGTTATAACGTGATCGAACAAATACAATGTACAACCTTCTGCTGCCAATTCTTGTACTAGCGATAGCAAGGTAAACGTGTTGATTTTTTGTATTAACGTGTTACTATCAGTTACATCTTACATCACCCTAATTACCCGTTTCGAGAAACCTTGAAAATGGTGAAAGTTAATTTAAAAGAATATTAGTTAATAATTTCGCTTTGAATTTTTTTTGAAAATGTTAACTCCATTTTTTTTCTTTGTACCTATATATTTATCAGGATTGTGCATAGTGACACATAGAGGCAGTATTTACAAATTACTTCAGTTCTTAAAAATATTTGAAATTAAAATATATGCTATTTTTTAAACCTTATAATTATTTTTGGCTTACAATTTTGTATAGAAAAGGAGACAAACCTAAATGTTTATTATATAGGGGAGCTTAGGTATATATATATATATATATATATATATATATATATATATATATATATATATATATATATATATATATATATATATATATATATATATATATATATATATATATATATATATATGTTTGCTATTTATGGTCCAAATCGACCCAAAATCATTTCAATTCAATTATACAGGGTTATAGACATAGCTTATTTAAATTTATATTTATTTGTGATACATGCTCATTAAATGTTTTCCCAGTCACCCTGTATAAGAAGTAACTCATATCTACTGAGACAGTTAGAGGTATTCAAGATTACTTGAAAATAAGAAAAAATCCTAATACTTACTTTGTTTTTAAACATCTAGAACCGTATTTTCATATTCCATATTATTCAGGTGATATATGCAACCAAAATTACATTAAATTTTTTTTATTATTCCAACCTATTATTCAGCAGACATACTCTATAACATAGTAGCAGTACCCTTGTTCGAAGCTGCCGATCCCGCCTGTGGTTACGCCACTGTTAGCTTGTGTCTCCTTCTGCCACGTTCGCAATATATTTATGATTTACTTGTATTTAATTTCAAATGTTCTGTGCTTTGTTAAGTAATTGATATATTACTGTTGATATAATGTACAAAAATTTATGAAAAAACACCATATATATATATATATATATATATATATATATATATATATATATATATATATATATATATATATATCTGCCTTGTGAAAAAATATATTGGTTTCAAATTTTGGGAATTTATATGGTTGATTACAGTGCATAGTTGATTGATCAAGATATGAGTTCCATTTCCGGTTTGACCGGAAACAGTATAAACTTTGTTATTTTTAATGGAACACCCTGTATATTATTCGAAATTTAGATTGCCCAGGAAATTGTAGATCCAAAGCATATCCTATAACTATCTTTGGCAGTTTTCCAGAAAATGGCGGTTGAAAATGTCATATCAATCATAAATAATTATTTCATTTTCACATAAAACAAATGAATATATGAACAAATCTGTTACGGTTATTTAAGTTTTTTGGTGAGTAAAATTTGATAGTTAAATTAGAGTAAAATTCAGAGTAAAATTTCATTTCCGACTGAACCGGATATACTACGAAAAGTGATATTCAGGGTCAAATTACTTAAAATATTTTTAATGAAACAACACCCTGTGTTGAACCTTAAATTTGCATTCTACTAACCTTTCTGGATATTTTTCGTTTCTGGTCTCTGATCTCATAAACTATTAGGTTTAAAGAAGGGACTTTAAACCTAACAGTTTATATCTGCGACTGAATGCAGATTTGTGACATATTTATAGTGCAGGTGAACATTCAGTTGCCGATATCTCATAAACTACTAGGTTTAGAGAGGGGACACCAGAAACAAAAAATATCCAGGAAGGTTAGTAGAATTTAAGGTTCAATATATGGTGTTCCATTAAAAATATCGAAGTAATTTGACCTTGAATATAAACATTTCGTAGTACTTCCGGTTCAGCGGGAAATGAAATTTTTATAACCTCATCATATTTTACTCACCCAAAAACTGAAATAAACGTAACAGATTTGTTCCTACAGTCATTTGTTTTATGTGAAAGTGAAATAGTTTTTGATTGATATAACATATTCAACCGCCATTTTCTCGAGAACTGTCAGATAGACATAAGATAGACATAAGATATGCTACATGTTTTGGACCTATAATTTATAAAAATAACACTATTTAAACCCTTGTATATTGGGTTAGGAACACTACCCTACAAATGTGTAATTTAAAACAATTAAATGTTCCTAGTAAATACCTCGATCAAATTTTCAGGATACTTTTAACTTGCGCGACGGCTAACTCGGGCAATTTTAAACCTCCTCTATATATATATATATATATATATATATATATATATATATATATATATATATATATATATATATATATATATATATATATATATATATATATATATATATATATATATATATATATATATATATATAGAGGAGGGAGGTCGGATTAACTTGAAATTTGAACTGGGAATTCCTTAAACATTGACAATAAAAGGGTTCCAGTTTGGTTGCTTAATTCCCAATACAACTGGACATAGCAATTTTTTTGACCAACTTCCCCTAAAAATATCCAAAATACCCCAAAAGGGCGAAAAAAGGGGTTGCGGTCAATTTAGGAGGTAGATATTTCAGACTTTTGTTTTATTCACCAGAACATTTACAATCATTTTCGAAATTTTCGATCAAAATGTTTCACATACTCTACTATCAACCATATAAATTCCCACAATTTTAAACCGATATCTTTTATTAAAAAAGTTATAGGCTGGCTAGTAATATCGTAGGCACCCGGTATATGTCTGTGTCTCTGTGTGTTTAATGATTTATTTACATAAATGCAATGATGTTGCACAATATTTGATTATAAATGCATGAAATACAAATGTTATGAATATGATATTATGAATTAGGGTCATATAAAGTAAACTTAACAATAAGAAACACAGTGATGACCTTAATGAAAGTATCTACATATATAAATAACTTTAAACCGACTACAAGTTAGTGGTTGAAATACATATTACCGGTCATTGGCGGATCAAGAACGCAACTGGAGGAGAGGGTATGGTAGTAACAATTAAAACAAACTTAAATTTATGAAAAATGTATATTATCTTCACAATAGATCTATCGGTTTATCTACACGTTACATGGAAAATTATATAAAAATAGAAGTAGAGATGAAATATAGGGATGAAATGAAGGAATGGAAATGTTATTACCACCTATTATTTAAAGAACTGTAATAGTATTAATTAGTAGTTTAATAGGTACCTACTTACCGTTATGAAGAAGCTAATGCGAAACAATGGTTATAGATAAAACAAAATATTGCGAAAATCTTATAGTGAAAATACTGTAGTGTTTTTGTCATGAATTAAAAATAGAATTTAAATTGTGAAGCGTCGTATAAACTATCTCAACAGTTTTATAAAGCACATTAAAATGAATATCGCCCAAAAATAACCCGATAACAGAGATAATAAAATTAATCTAATAAACTAAAATAAGTATAGTTTACCTAAATCTAGTATACCTAAAAATGCTATGTAAAATAATAAAATACTGGAAATCTAAAATAGGCCCAGGCGTCATCGTTTTAGATCTATTAATCTTTTTTTAATCTTAATATTTTTAAATCATAAATAATTAAATATTTTGACAGCTTATTGTAGGTATGGTGGTATTGCATGTTTTGCAGTTACTTATTTTTTCTGAAATATGTTATATATACACTGTTTCTAATATGTATGTGTAGTTCAACAACCGGCAACTAAACACAGACGACGCGTCATTCCAATAAGTTAAAAAGAGATACACTGCTCGATCATCCAGTATTATGTCTACGGTAGAGCGCCAATATCCTTGGCTATAGATGTAACCACGATAAGAGGGGGCCGAGCGGTACCATCGCTCTTTACCCCTAAGCAACAGCCGATGGCGTGAAGAACAAGTAGATTTTGTTGCACTTTTGCCTCTTCTGGTCGTAGGCTTTGCGCGGAATATATTTTCTGCACAATTTTGCCTGCTCCTGGTTTTAGCAGATATATATCGGAATGAGCTGCACCCAATGTCGTCAGTAAAACCAGCAAATCGATGTCTTCTCCAACTATTACTACATAATTAAATGTGGTCGAGTTGTTTATTGCTGTGTTGATTGGCAGTGGCCCTGCCCCCCCCCTTATGTTCAGAGCACCACAACTTAACGAGTTTTAATAATTGTGAATCATTTCAATGAGAAACGAGTGTACACAATAATAAAGTAAGTTTATAGGTAGGTTTTATAGGTAGGTAGGAAGTCTAAAATGTTCATGAAAACTCGTGGATGAGGAATTTCTGCGAATGCGATAAAAAGTACTTATATTTACAGCCCCGCTGCATCGGAACTATCAACTTTACAGTAAAAATAAAAAGAACATAAATTGTAGCAAATTTGATCTCGTTCATTTTTCTCCAGAAACATATTTTTCCTAAAACACACGAGAACCGAAATATTTCGAAAAAAATTTATATGATTGAAATGAGAAATAATTTTTATGCAAAAACATGATTTTTTTTCAAATATCCACCGGGATATCGATGTCGCAAAATGGTCATGTTATTTTTGACACTTGACACTACTCCATACACCAGACATCAAAACTCCGTAAATAATTTTCAGGTAAAAGTACCTGACGACTGGGCTACTAGTACAGTAAGCTTCCTTTCTTTAATGGCTTTTTACTTTTTTTTTATTTCATTGGATTCTTTGTAAAAATTACAAAATAAACGTACATATATACATTATCGATATAAAATAATCGATTTATGAGAAATTTAGTCTAATATAGACATTTAACTATTCTCACGTTATGTTTATAGCATTATCTTTTGAAACGAGATTGCCATAGAAAACTTGCATTTTTAATAGTTTTTAAGTTTTTATATCAAACTTGACACATGTGTTTGAGTATATTGAGTATTTTCTACAATATATTAGTACTTTGTCTTACTGTAATTAAGTTATTAATATGGATTTATTTTTTCCTTTATGGGGAATGTCAGCGAGTTGTTGAGCGAACATGCACAGCTATCAATGAAAAATAGGATTGTCTCCATTTCACGTAGACATTTTGGAAAGCTAGAAAACAATTTAATGAGATATGAGTCTGTAAACGCAAAAAGAAACGGGTTAAAGTGGTAACCAAATCGGAAGTTGACATTATAAACGTCTTAGGATTTTTTTATGCTTAGCCTTATGTATCTATTTCAAGTGCCGTTGAAGCATTGGCAATTTATTCATTTATTTATTTATTTATTTAAGAAACAAAACAGGTATATTCATAACCTAATTACATGTTTCTATATACTACAAAGAAATTCCTATTACTGATGACACTGATAATATTGCTACAACTAAAACAAACAAAACAAAATAATAATAATAATAATGAAAATTAAAGTAAAAGTAAAATATTTGCAATACTGAAATATATTCATCGAAGATTTATTTCGTCATAATAACAATTAATAAAGAATGGACCTAATCGGAAATATCTATACTCCTAAGATTATACTTAAATTGTTTTAACGTCATATTAAATACATCACAATTAGTGTTATCCATTTTTCCATTAAAAAATGAACATATTCTATCAAGTCTAGATTGACTGTTTTTAACAAAGAAAGTAATATTCCTGGGTCTTGTATTTAACTGAGGTACTCTGTAGTTTACACGTGATAACAGATATGCGTAGTTGATTTTATTATTAATCAATTTATACAAAAACGTATACATTTTCTCTTATATTCTAACTTTTTTATTTCTAATTCCAGTCTAATCAGTTCATAATGTACAAAATCTGGAGAGCGTTTGTGTTTTTTGTGAAAAATATAATTTAAAAAAATATTTTGAATCCTTTCGATAATCTTCTTTGGTTTTTTAGTGTGCGGGTCCCAAATCACTGCTGCAAATTCTAATTTTGGTCGTATCAGAGTATTACAAATTTTTAATAGCTCCTATGTTCTTGAAACTACTAGTAATGCGTTTAATAAAACCAAGCATTTTGTACGAACCAGATGCTATAGTTTCTATATGTTTGGTAAAATAAAAGTTTTCTTGAAATATAACACCTAGATCTTTATGTTGCGTTAATCGTTTTAACGGCATGTCATTCATCGTGTAACTGATATGAAATATATCCTTTTTCTTATAAAATGACATATGATAACATTTTTTTTTATTGAAATACAACTTATTTTATTGTGACCAAATATATATATAGTATCTAAATCTTTTTGTAGAGTTACTCCATCATTGCTACTATTTACCGCCCTATATAATTTAAAATCATCTGCGTAGGGTAGACATTTGGAAGTTATATTATCTGGCAGATCATTAATGAACAACACGAAGAGAAGAGGACCCAAGTTGGAACCTTGTGGTACCCCAGATTCAACATCATACTCAAATGATTCTGTACCTTATAATTCACGGCTTATTTTCTTAGCGGTAAATAAGAACTAAAATATTTTATTAAATGTTTACTGAAACCAAATGAGAATAATTTATGTAACAATATATCATGGTCAACCTTATCGAATGCTTTAGCAAAGTTTGTATAGATGACATCCACTTGACTCCTCTTCTTCAGATGTTGCTCAATGTATTTCGCTTTCAATAATTTCGCAATCTTCAATCCTCAGAATTGTAAAGACAAACAAGATGAAATTGGGATTAATAGGATTGTCAATAAATCCAGAATTACTTGATTAGAATAAGACATATTATTTAGAATACGACATATAAATAAGACACAGACACAAGGACAACTGTTGCATTATACGCCACACTGCCACACTGCCACTGCCACACTGCCAACATGAATAACATCACAAAATTAAAATATCTAGGGATAACTATAGACCGAACATTCAAATTCAATACACATATAACCGAAATAATTAAAAAATCCAAATTTAGACTCAAATAGGAACAATATTATTAAAATCAAAAACTGAAATAGCAACAATGTTATACAAAGCCTACATAAGGCCGATTCTCACCTATGCCTCCCCGATTTGGTACCCGTGGATCACTCAAAATAATAAAAAACAAATTCAACTTCAACAGAACAAGGCCCTCAGATTAGCCACAAATATACGACTCTCATCACACACACGAACCACTACACTACACCTAATCGCCGGAACACAAACAGTAGAAACTAGAAACACACATAGAACACACATTAATACCAATATTGGTTTTTCTGAAGCATTGATTAAATCATTCACCTCCTACTTAAGCGATAGGCACTTTATGGTCAGATATCAAAATTTCAATTCAATTTCATTTTCTCCAACTGCGAGAGTTCCACAAGGTTCCAATCTGGGCCCCATATTGTTTTTAATATTTATTAATGATCTTCCTGAAGTCATTACTTGTGAACATTTATTTGCCGATGATTTTAAACTCTACTCTGAAATTAAATATTCTACAGAATCCATCCATCTTCAAGATGCATTAACAGAATGTCTTCATGGTGTGCGACAAATCATCTTAAACTAAATATAGCCAAATGTAACGTAATGACTTATACTCGCAAAACTTATACTCACAACTACTCCAATGAAGTAGTTGTGACATCATCAGTCGAGTTGATGTATTCAAAGATCTGGGTATTTATTTTGACAGCAAACTCACTTTTGTTGAACATATAAACCATATTGTTTCTAGTGCCTTAGATCTTATGGCATCATTTACCGCAATTGCCGAGACTTTTCCAATATAAGCACCTTCAAATCTCTGTTTTACGCTCTGGTGTCAAAGTCAAAACTAGAATACGGGTCGATTATATGGTATCCGATTTATCACGTTCATTGTCAACATTTAGAATCAATCCAAAGAAAGTTCTTAATGTTTTTGATCTTTTTGCAAGATGGATCTTATCCTCCTAGAGGTCTGGATCAGAATTATTTACTTGCGAGATTTAATTTCGACCCTTTAGAAACTAGACGCAATATCATGCTAATTAGATTCTTATTTAATATCTTGAATGACATGCTTGATTGCCCTGATCTTTTAAATAAAATAAATTTTCTGATACCTCGCCTAAATTCTAGATAGCAAACTTTATTTTACTGTGTTGCTTCTAGATAAAATATTTTAAGAAAGTCCCCAATATCTCTGATGTGTGAACTGTTCAATCGTATCGCTTCTGATTGTAATATTCACTGTGATAATTTGATGAGTATATGTAACTGGGTAGCTGGGTTAGCTTAAGTATTATTAGGTACTTGTTTGATTTATTGTAGTAAATTATATTTTGTTTGTTTGTTTTATTTTGTCATATATGCATATTATGCATATGTATATTTAGTTTGACTAATAGGTATTACGTCTTATGTATTATATTGCTGTTTTGTATTATTTTACTTCTACTTATACATATTGTTATATTTTAATTATTACTTTTATTTCTGTAATTGGGTTTTTTCCTGTTGGAATAAATAAATATTATTATTATTATTATTAATATTCATACACAGATTAAACACGCATCCAAACACTACAATACAAACAGCAATAACACCAAAATTCAGAAACCCTCCCAAACCCTCCATTAACTTCGTATATGCCCCAGAGCATCCCGCCTGAAAAACTAACCTGATTTTAGAAAAATAGAATATTAAAAACAAAAGAAAAGAACAGAAAATGCATGAAAACAAACAAAAGCATGTATCAAAAACAGAATCAAAAATAAAACAGAAAACCAGACACAACAAGGAAACCAAAAAAGCCATAAAATACAGATAAGAATAAAATACAATATAAAGGCACACTAACGTAGAATTAGCAAAATGTAACAACGCTTTATAGCTTAGAATGAATTGTAAACTAACACACTGGTATAACTTACCGCAACCGAAAGAACCGCAAAATCCTCCAAACTCCACGCCCCGTAATTAAAGATAAAGAAGGAAGATAAACATAAAAACGGATAGTCAGGGAACAAAGCGGAACAATAAACAACACATACGGCTTAAGTATTTCAACATGAAATAGGTGCCAACGCATAGCATAAATATACATAACAGTCAATAAGACATATGAATAAATTGTAGAAAATATCGATGCACATCTGTCAAATTACATATGAAAATGATTATATTTAGATCAAAACCTATTTTCAAAAACTAATGATGTCTAATGTGCAACTACGACAAATGACGTGAGAGCCGTTAAATTTCTGAATTAGACTAAATTTCTCATGTATTTATTTTAGATAGATAAAATGTATCACATTTTTTTCAATTTTTTTTATGAGGAATCCAATGAGATTGAAAAGGATAATTGTCGTCACCATTTAATATAATACGTTCTTAGGTTCTTAGTGGCAGATTTATAAAAAATAATAATGTCTAACATATTTTATATAACAAAAAAATATTGTCATTGTAAAGCTCATCATACCTACGATAAGCTGTCAAAAATATATCGATTGACATTATTATATCAGTTTTATAAATAAACTAATTTAAATTACCTACATATTTTAAATGTAGAAAATTATAAAAGTATTGAATGTCTCAGAAACATATGAAAATATACATATGGTCATTGTTATGGTTATGGTTATAAGTGACCTTAAAAATTCAGATGAGTTTATGAAAAATTATAAAATATAGGGTGTATACTATACAGGGTGCCAATTAAAATATCGAATTTAATGTCAACTTCCGGATGTAATCTTATAACCGGAAATGGTAGAAACATGAAAATTTAGACCATTTACGAAAACATAAGTCCTGAAATTTTCAAAATCAAATTCCAATTTGTTTAAGAGATATATTTAATTAGAGGTTTAATGAGGGGTCTCGTCTCGTCTCGTCCATTTTGTCTCATCTCGACAGCATTTTGTCTCGAATTTCGAGACGAGAAGAGACGAGACGAGATAATGTCCTTCGAGACAAGGCGAGACGAGATCTCGAAATATTTTAATGATTTAAAACTATTGATAATAATAGCATTTAAATTTTAATAATTGGATGAGGACGTCCGAATTAACGAAAAACAGCATCATATGGCATCATAAGTACAAAATATTTTACTAACTTCAGGAATTTAATTTGAAGACTATTTTGTATTAATTTACGGCAAAAGTTGTTGATATTGACTAAAAAAATATAAAATATCTAAAAAATTCTCTTAATCAGAAAATGCCAAATGACATAAAAGTTTGAAAATCAAACTTGCTATTAAACGAACATAGTTTCAAGACCATTTTTTTCAAAAGACAGTTTTTTTTTCAAAAAAAGAAGCATAAAGTGAAAAATATTTGTGTCAATTTTGAAATTTTTATCTTTACAATTAACATCAATAATGTTTTTTTCTCTCCAATACCCAATACCCTATATCTCGGAAACTAAATATTTCTCGACCTATATGTATATGAACTTTTTTTCTTATTTTAAAAAGTTCTATCACCCGGTAGTTTTGTCCCTGAAATTCGGGCCACCCTGTATATAGTATGTATGCACCGATTCACGTTCATAATTGGTTCAACAAATCGAGCGTTTTCTAAAGTAATAATTATAGAAAAAGTTGAAGATTGTATAGAACATAAGATGTGGACATTTTTAGAATTGAACATAATATCCAAAAATGTAATGCTATATTATGGTGGTATTATCTATTTAAAAAATGCATATTTTGTCACATTTCTGTATAATTGGTTAAAATTAATAATACTGATTCTAGTTGGAGATAATAATATTAGTAAACTGTGCATCTGTAAAAGGGAAACAGAAAATAAGTAGACAGATATGAAAGTCTATACTAAGTATAAGTACTCAGCTAAGATTACATTGAGTGATATGTAACGCAATGCAAACAATATTAGGAAACTTCAAACACCGCCTTTGATTTGCGTATGATGAATTCATCACGTAGAAATAATGATCGACGTCATGCATTTCTGTTTCTTCATTGTATGATGAATATTTATCTGTTGAATAATTTTCCTTATGATTATGTACTCTTTATCCACATTCTACATAGGCGCGCATTCATCGGCAAATATTCTGTGAAAAAAGTGCTAATAATTAGGTAGAGTTAAATAATTAGCAAGTTTAGCGCTATAAAATTTTGACTATTGTGCATTATATACCTATCGATTGTATTTCTGAGGCTCGTGAAGTCTGTCAAACAAGAGCCGTTTCGTTTCTGCAATAAAGATACCCACGAAGGTAGATTTACCCTATCGGTGGTCCTACATGCATCTTCCTCAAGTAGTTTCTTCAGATACTTTTGACAATCTGGCCGTTCCTATCGGGGGCGTAGCGCGGGCTCCGCACCCGGGCGGTCAAAACAAGGCGCAGCCGTAAAATTTTAGAACAACAAAATTTAAAATATATTATACTGACCTTGTTTGATCTAATAAATGATCCCACAAGGGATCAAATGCTACAAAATCATTGCAGAATGTGAAGCAGCTCTAAAAAACCTACACATTTATTAAATCAAAAAGAACAGATAACAGTTGTGAATATTACATTAATTCTGTTCTTCACTATGCTAATGAGCTGCATGGTGTAGGTGGCTACGTCAATTTCTGAATCTATAAAAAGGAAAAGATTCTCCTTTTTGATTACGAAACTCATACATGATGAGCTTGTTATTGAAGCAAAACAACAATTTAAACCTATCTAAAATTGTTCCTAACAATCTTAGACCATGTTCTATCATCAATCGATGAACGGTTTAACTTATTAGAAAAATATGAACGTTTGTTTAATTTCTTATATCATTTTCGAAAAATGTCTGAAGAATAAGGAAACATTGCTTTGATTTAGCCCTTCTGTACTAATATTCGGTATCACAGACCGACGGGATCACATTTTCAGAAACCTTTTTTGCAGCGACAAGAAACATGTTTCTTGTCGCTGCATTCACGAAATTGGTCATATGTTTTCTCATATAATAACTTGGCTTTGGCCGGTAGATAGTAGACGAAACTATTGCATATGTTTTCTCACATATATCTGATGAGGTATCACTTCCACTATCATAATCAACGTCCATCTTCTTGAAAATAACTTGAAATTGAAGCAACTATGAGCAAACACAGTCAGACAGTCAAACACGCGGTTTTTCAATACAAAAGTTTTAAAATTTACATCGAAAAATGTTAATATTAAAAGAACTTTTTCACATTAAATTAATATTAAAACTATGAATGATGAATAACTGTAAATATATATTAGCTTTGAAATTCTTTGATATTCATATTTGTTTTGTGAAAAGTAATCTTGGGTTTGTAGCATTTCATTACATAGAGAAATAAGCAAATAGACGAATAAGAAGGAAGATACACTTACCAGTGCTATATCCGGACATACATACGGAAACGAACCACTTAGAAGTTGTACAAGTTGTTTCACCTCTATTGAGGATCTTCAGAGCAGTGTACGATTTGTTTAATTGATCATTTATACTTGAATTTAAAATATTAATACTCCAACACTTGCAGTGACGTTTTATGACATTAGTTTTTGACGGAACTCAAATTCTTAGAATACGCAAACCTAGTATACTATTTATATTTTTTCTATTTGAACATATTATATATAAAAGCCTTAGGCATACAGTTATCCAGAAGGTGTTAAACTTTAAAATGCATAACATCTTGTTGAACCTATTGAAAAACAACTACGTCCTCCAACTATATGCTAGAAAATATTGAATTACATATACAATAGAGTTCTGAAGCATTCAAAGAGGGAGTGATACAGAAATTGCTTGCTTAGTCAAAACTAAAATCATTTGTTGGCCTTATGTATTAATTGTTTTTTCGAAAGTTCGAAAAAAATCCAATTTTCACCCTGGATATATATATATATATATATATATATATATATATATATATATATATATATATATATATATATATATATATATATATATATTAGCTTTGAAGTTCTTTGCTTCCATGATGCTTCCATTTGTTTTGTGAAAAGTAATCTTGGGTTTATATTCAAGTATAAATGATCAATGAAACAAATCGTACACTGCTCTGAAGATCCTCAATAAAGGTGAAAGAACTTGTACAACTTCTAAGTGGTTCGTTTCCATGTGTATGTCCAGATATAGCACTGGTAAGTATATCTTCCTTATTATTCGTCTATTTGCTTATTTCTTTATGTAATGAAATGCTACAAACCCAAGATTACTTTTCTCAATATATATATATATATATATATATATATATATATATATATATATATATATATATATATATATATATATATATATAATATATAAATATATATATATATATATATATATATATATATATATATATATATATATATATATATATATATATATATATATATATATATATATATATATATATATATATATATATATATATATATATATATATATATATATATATATATATATATATATATATATATATATATATATATATATATATATATATATATATATATATATATGAAATTATCCTAGTATATTATTTTAGATTACCAGATAAAATCATAATAAATGTAACAATATTCCAAGTGTTTAGATATGGTTGAAAGCGGTTTATAGAATCAAAAACTTGCTGATAACCGATGTTTGATTTTCTGGGGTTTTTATTGATTCTCGGTATCATATATGATAACGTTTGCTTTGAATGGATTTTATGGCAGATTTGCTTAGACATAAAAAAATTAACCCAAACGAAAAGTCATCGATGTAGTTGTTTACTACTATAGTGCTTGTCGAATATGATATCAATAATATATACCACATATTTCAGCAATCATGACTCACTGATTCATTATTGGGTTATTAAAAGAACTGTCACACCCATCTTTAAATACTTAAACTATGAAGTATTTTATCTATATTATTTGTTTCTGAAGTTAGAATTATTTTTAGTACTGCATCTGCCGAAAATAATGGAACATTTCCCGATGGATTTTTATTCGGCGTTGCTACAGCTGCTTACCAGATCGAAGGAGCGTGGAACGAAGATGGAAAGGGAGAAAATATATGGGACAATATGGTACATAAGAATGCCTCGTTTATTAAGAACAATGATACTGGAGATGTAGCTTGCGATTCCTATCACAAATATAAAGAAGATGTAGCGCTAGCAGCCGGTCTTGGAGTACAGCATTACAGGTTTTCCATATCATGGAGCAGGTGAATTTTATATTCCATTTTGTATAATTATTAATTAATTAATTCGTTCATTCAATCATCCATTCATTCGTTCGTCGGTTGGTTCGTTCGTTCATTCTTTGACTCATATAATCATTCATTCATTCATTCATTCAATCATCCATCCATCCATTAAATAATTAATTAACTCATTCATTCATTCGTTCATTCATTCTTCCTTCATTCATCCTTCCTTCATTCATCCGTCATTCATTCATTCATCCATTCATTTATTTATTTTTTTTTATACAGGGAAACAAACAGGTAGCACAAATGACCTGTATTCCAAAAATTCTATATTAAATTCTGTACGTAATGAAATACATAGGCGGGATTTTATTTAGGGACATACAGGACATACTTTTTTATAGCATGTACAGATATTTTATGTACTTGTTTTGTATTTTTCTATGGGTTTACATATTATTTTAATATTACTGTTCCAAATCCGAAATGTTATTTCTATAAATCTATTATTTCATTATTTCTCTTTAAAATTATATTATTCCTAAAGTACACAAAATAAGTTGGTAATTTTGTTTTAGTATAAGTCATAATGCATTTATTCAAATTTAAATAGAATTTACTTTTTAGTGGATTAACGTTTCTAATTGGGTGCATTATATCAATCGTTATAAATATTTTTTACCCCAGGCTTTTTTACAATAAAATCTTTTTTTTTCAATCACTTTATTTTTATGTTGAACTTAGTAAAAACCATTTAATTATATTGAGTTAGTGGAATTTTTATCATTATCAAACACAATCTTGATTGTTATTTATGCAACAAGTGCAAAAACTATATTTTATTTTATCCTGATGACGACCGATAATAATAGAATAATTTGACAACTTTCTCCTATTCATCGGCTGTTGATAAGGGTGCAAAATTTAAGTTACATCTGACGTTTTGAAGTGGGTGAAAATTTCGTTCAAAGATTCTGTTACAAACAAACAAACATACAGGTAAAGCTAATATAAAACCTTTGAGTGTCAGTGAAGCTTTGAGCTTTGAGTGAAGTTATCTTTGAGTGTCTACTATAGCGGGAAGTAAATGTTTGTTGTACTATACTATATTGTACTATACTATGTTGTACTATACTAAGTTGTACTATACTATGTTGTTGTAACACTGTTGTACTATTTATAACTTTAAAGACTACTACACACGCTACTTTCCAAGCTTTAGTAGATACTCAAAGATTTTAATGATTCCTTTACAACATACATACGTACAGGTGAAGCTAATAGATGCATGTTAATAAGAAATAATAGTGGTCTTAAATTTAATCCTTGGGAAACACCAGATTTTGACAAAAAAATATTTGCTGTTTCGCCAAAGAATGTTATTGGTTACATTCTTCTTCGTAAATATGAACCAAACAATTTTAAAAGTTCATTACTTAAATTCATTGCTTAAAGTAGCTTCTAAATTTGCTTGAAATCTATTGTAATTTTATTAAAATGAAAATGTTGCGAGCCCTAATAACTAGTCATATCTTCTAACAGTCTTATGTCATATATTGAAGTGTGCTTATCGTACAATTTTTAAAAATATTTCCCAAATCAATCTCCTATAATTTTGACATTATCAGTGTTATCAGTATCAATTAATTATAAGTGTCTCTCAATAATTGCTTTTTACAAAATTCCAATATAATTTATAATCAGTGTGTACACTATGCTTTACTTCTTATATATATTTCCTTATTTTAACATTTTCAAGTTATTATTAATATTTATTTATGCAACAAGTGCAAAAAGTTATGTATAAATGTTTATTGCACGCGACGTGAAATTGTCCAACGAGGCCGTCAGGCCGAGTGGGAGAACACGTCGAGTACTAAATACTTTTTGTACGAGTTGCATACAATATTTTTTGTACAACTGTCAAAAAAACTTGACATTTCTGCATCTCTATTGATGCGTAAATGTTTACTTTTTTCACTGCCAAAATAATTCACAAAATAAACATGAAATATTACTTTTTGAAGGATTTATTTTGAACAGAGTCATTTATGAATTGATAATTCATCATAAAACAATTTCAGTTATTGGAATAATAATTGATAGTAAAGTTTGTTTACTTCCAACATAAAATCCCGAAGATGTTCCATGTTGCTGCTGATCAGAAACGTTAGATATTTCTGATCAGAAACGTTAGATTTATCAGACATTTTAATTTGTTTGGAAGAAGATGGACAGTTCAATATTTTGTTAGAAATCTCAATTTTGTTATTTAAACTATCTTCTATATATGCTTCTGCTAAGGAGGCAGATTTCCAGCCACCGTTACGTTTTATGGATGTAATGTTGCCCCTGCATTGGCCAGAAGAGTTACAGAGCTTCTCCTGAAATAGTGACCTATGTAGCTCTTATAAATGTCTTTTCCAAGCCATTTTGCAATCAAGCTGGGAATTTCTCCTATTTTATTTATCCCCGCATGTTGGTTAATACATTTTCCTCTCGAATATTTCAAAAATAATCTGTTACTTTTTGTATGAGGCGGCCGTAGTGCTAGATATACTTGCGGTATATCTCAATATAATCAGAATTTGAAACAGTAAACGTTCTTGCGAAATAGGTCTTCGTATCCGGCATTTTAACAATCAATATAGATCCAGCATCTTCAATGGCATTAATAGTTATATGTAATTATTCTTCACGGCGACAAGCACCGCTGATACCCAAAATTAGGACAACCTACAAATAAAAAATATTGAAATTACTACTAATATTACAAAATTATGATTATATCTGTACCTTATAAAGTAAATTTGTTTCGTTATCAGCATCTTGAATAAATTTATTGATATCATTCCTTGATAAAACTTTAGATTTCTTTCCTCGGTATCCGACGCTTTTGTTCTTACCGAGCGGGAGCAATTTTGAAAACTTCCTTATACCAATATTTTCCTTAACATTCAATGTACTTTTCAACGTTGAGTAGACACTCCATAACGTAGGTTTTATATTTTTTTATTTTTCCTCGAAATAGCATATAAGCACATTTTCAGAAACCTTTTTTACATGTTTCTTGTCGCAGCATTCACGAAATTGGTCATATGTTTTCTCATATACTAACTTGGATTTGGCCGGTAACATATTAGATACTACTGCATTTGCTTTCTCAGATATATCTGGTGAGGTATCACTACCACTATCATAATCAACATCTATCTTCCTGAAAATAACTTGAAATTGAAGCAACTATGAGCAAACACAGTCAAACACGCGGCGTGCCAACAATCCGTTTCTATAGTAACGACACAGAAAGACCACTGGATGCTGTGAAATTGTATTGGAAGTATTGATAACATTAAGGATAACATGTATGGAAAAGAGAAGTATCATTTAGTTATTTTGGATTTATTTTATTCAAATAGGAAAAATTTTTGGATACGATTTTACTGAAAACATTGAATAATATTTTCAAGACAAGTCATTTAAAAGCGATAACTTATCGGGACAAAAAACCACGTCAAGATGTATTGGAAGTATTTATTTTTAATATATTTCAGACGATGTAAATTCACATTAACAGTTGTACAAAAAATCTTGTTTGTATTTCGTGTATACATGTACATACATAAAATTCGTGTTTTCATGGCACATTTGAGAGAATTTTTGGAAAATGAACACTCATGTGCCATTAAAAAAACATTTTACGCACTTAATACAAAATAACTATTTTCTACATTAATGCAAAAACCAAAAAATGTTTAAGGTGGCACTAATCTCATGACATTAGGTGACATGTCATGATCTTTATGTCAAAACACTGTAGTACAATGACTGACAATGTGCAAAATTTTATTGCACTAGTGCAATAATAGAGAACCAGTTTTGCATTAAATATAGTTCAATAAAGTTTTATTTTTTGCATAAACGTAGTATAGTTATCAAGATAACTTAGTTATCTTGATTATAAGATTATTTATAAGATTATATAAGATTATAAGATAATTTATATTAGTTATAAGATTTTAGTTTTTGCATAAAAATGTATAGTTATCAAGATAAACTGGAGATTTAGTTTTTTTTGTAGTTAAAAATGCTTTTTGTTTTATTGTCTGTATCGTTATTATTATTATTATCTCTAATTTTATTAATAAACCACTGCGGATATTTTAATTGGAAATACAAATATTTAATATATATCAATAAAAAAGAATTATCGCTTTTTTACTGATAATGTAGTATCTTATTATAGTATACTGATAATGTATTATCTATTTTTTGAATTATTTTTTAATTATTTCGTGGGACATTGGGGGACGTGGGACGTGGGACATATTTAATTATTTCCCTTGGGACATTTTTGTTTCTTTTTCAAAGCAAGTATATATGATTCTACAGATATTTAATTTGTTTTGTCTGTTTTTGCATTAAATATACTTCAATAAAGTTTTGTTCTTTGCATGAACGTAGAAAAATGTATAGTTATCAAGATAAACTGGAGATTTAGTTCTTTTTTATGTTACGGTATGTTTTTTGTTTTATTGTCTTTATCGTTATTATTACTGTTATCTCTAATTTTATTAGTAAACCACTGCGGATATTTTATTTGGAAACACAAATATTTAATATAGGTATATTAATAAAAAAGAATGATCGCATCTTGACTGATAATATAGTATTTTACTGGCATAATGTTTTAGATATTTTTTAAATTATTTTTTAATTATTTCGTGGGACATTGGGTGACGTGGGACGTAGGACGTAGGACATATTTAATTATTTACCCCGGGACATTTTTGTTTTTTTATGATATTATATATACATATATTATTATATATATATATATATATATATATATATATATATATATATATATATATATATATATATATATATATATATATATATATATATATATATATATATATATATATATATATATATATATATATATATATATATATATATATATATATATATATATATATATATATATATATATATATATATATATATATATATATATATATATATATATATATATATATATATATATATATATATATATATATATATATATATATATATATATATATATATATATATATATATATATATATATACAGGGTGAGTCAGTTTTTTGTAGACAAACTTTAACAGGGGATAGAACGCACGTTTTTAAAAAGAAAAGTGCCTATAAATATATGGCCGATCTAGCTTCCTAAGGAAGATACAAGGTGTTAAAATTTCATTTTTTTTTACATTAATGTGTAATATTTTCTGAACGGAATGATATATTCACTAAATATTTTACACATATCTTAACCTGCATAGGATCAACGTGTTGTATTGTTCCTGTCGAAAATACTATAGTGGATGTTACTTTTTTCGGGTACTTCGGATATTCTGCATAATGGAACTTTTTTTTCGTACGCCACTGAGATTATCTGATACATATTTCTAAAATAACGGCCCCTTAGTAACAATTTTGATCTCTTGTAATTTTGCTCTAACTACGACAGTTTTAGAGATATTGGCCGTTGTTTCTCTGACAGTGTAATGTCGTTATTATATTTTTTTTCTCGAATTTTCTTTATGACTTATAAACGAACGCTTATATTTTTTCATGTTTGGGGGATAATGCCTATTAATTAAGGCGCATAAAACAAGCGGTAAGAATGTTCAAAAACTTGCACAGTGGCGGGGTGGAAGGGGTGCTCCACCCCTTTCGTAAGCAGAACATCTACGCCAAAGACTATTTAAAAAAAACTGTTATTTTCATTATCTACATACAGTTTAACAAAAATAATGTCCCCTCTTCTGTTTCGAAATTCCTGTGCGGTTCCTAGTTATTTTGATTTTTAGTGTTTGATGTGGTACTCAATTAAGTAATTTATTTATTAGCAATAATAATTATCGGCTAAATATTTAATTCTTTCAACGAAACCTACCTAAATATGGTGTGTTAAGGATTCTAAAAAGCCGAAATCTCTTATTCTTTATCTTTTTCCAATGTAGTCAAAATAAATATTTGTTATATCAAGCCTTACTCAAATACAATACTTTTATATGTTGAAATCTGTTAAATTACAAATGTACTTACAATACAATAGATTATTGTGCAGTTGCCAAAAGTCTTAAAAATTTCCTTTAAGTTTTATTAAACTTGTGCATGTACCAATTTCTGTTTCAATTTTTGTTGTTGTTTGCTAAATAATTTCCATTTGAAACTAGCGTATTTGTAACTGTACGTAATAATTGCAACAAAATATTATACTCCTTGGAAAACAAGTAAGCATTATGTCATATTATGTCATATAAAGAAAATTCGAGAAAAAAAAATTATAATAACGACATTACACTGTCAGAGAAACAACGGCCAATATCTCGAAAACTGTCATAGTTAGAGCAAAATTACAAGAGATCAAAATTGTTACTAAGGAGCCGTTATTTTAGAAATATGTATCAGATAATGTCAGTGGCGTACGAAAAAAAAGTTCTATTATGCAGAATAGTCGAAGTACCCGAAAAAAGTAACATCCACTATAGTATTTTCGACAGGAACAATACAACATGTTGATCCTATGCATGTTAAGATATGTGTAAAATATTTAGTGAATATATCATTCCGTTCAGAAAATATTACACATTAATGTAAAAAAAAATTAAATTTTAACACCCTGTATCTTCCTTAGGAAGCTAGATCGGCCATATCTTTATAGGCACTTTTCTTTTTAAAAACGTGCGTTCTATCCCCTGTTAAAGTTTGTCTACAAAAAACTGACTCACCCTGTATATATACACTCCCCGGCACAAAATTCCGTCACCCTAAAATTTTGCCCAATTTTGATGTTTTATAACTTTTTTATTTTTCATCTGATTTTCATAAATTTTTTACCAGTCTGTAGATCAGTTCATTGTGTGTCTTTTTAATTATTGTAAAAAGTCATATTTTTCGTCCAGGCAATATTATACAGGGGTAAATCAAAGTGTTGTTTTTTGTCGTAAACTCAAAACACCCTGTGGAAAAATTGAGGCTAATAATTTTGTTTACAAACTGTTTGCTGCCATCTTAGATGTATTGTAAACATTTTGTTTTTTGATTCATCCCATTATCTCATTTCTTCTGCGAGCAGCAAAATTTTAAATGAAACGCTGATTTCAAGCTTATTTTAATTAACAAAAACATCCACTAGGTATATCACAAAATTAATTAACAAAGACAAATTTTAATAACGTGTATGTCCTCCTCTCGCAGCAATGACAGCTTGCATTCTTCGTGGCATCGAATTAATAAGATTACTTATTCTGTCTTGAGGAATAGCCTGATATTCTTCTGTCAGCGCCAGCGTTAAGCCGGAGCGACGGAGTGCTCTTTTAAGAACATCCCAAAGATGTTCGATTGGGTTGAGATCCGGGCTACATGCGGGCCAGTCCAATCTTGGAAATCCAACCTCATCCAGATATTCGCTCACTACCCGTGCAACGTGAGGTCTAGCATTATCATGCATTAATGTAAATTGGTTCCCAATGAAAGGAGCAAATGGAACAACAATTTCTTGGAGGATTTCCTCAATGTAACGGTGGGCGGTTAGTGCTCCATTTTCAACAAATACAAGGTCAGTACGTGCATCGGTAGAAATACCCGCCCAAACCATGACTGAACCACCGTAATATTGCAGTCGCTCAGATATGATGCAGTCTACATATCTTTCATTTCTACGTCTGTATACCCGTTCACGACCATCCGGCGACCTTAAACAAACCCTGGATTCATCTGTGAATAGTACGTTTCCCCACTGTTCTACAGTCCAGTCAGCATGCGCTCTTGCAAATCTCAGTCGGTGTTGTCGATGCCGAGGAAGCAATTTTGGACATACTGCTGGCCTTCGTGAATGCAATCCTGCTTCTAACAATCTTCTACGTATCGTTCTTTCACTTACACTTACTCGACGTACCATTTGCAAGTCATTTTTTAGATACACAGCAGTAGCTCTTCGATCTCTTAAAGAACTCATAATGACAAAGTGATCATCAGCTTGAGTGGTCATTCTCCTTCTGCCAGAGCCTTGCCGCCTAATAAAGTTTCCCGTCTGTAGATACCTATTCCAAACATCACAAACTGTAGACCGCGCAATTCCCAGAGTACGGGAGACATAACTCTTATTGCGGCCATCCTCTATTATGGCAACAATTCTACCTACGTCTGCTGTAGTTACCATGATGACAACACACTAAATTAACTGTACTGTCAAATATTCTGTCACAATAACCGCGTATTTAGCCAATGTCGATGTTTTTTAATTAAAAATGATAAAATTAACAGCGTTTCATTTAAAATTTTTCTGCTCGCAGAAGAAATGAGATAATGGGATGAATCAAAAAACAAAATGTTTACAATACGTCTAAGATGGCAGCAAACAGTTTGTAAACAAAATTATTCGCCTCAATTTTTCCACAGGGTGTCTTGAGTTTACGACAAAAAACAACACTTTGATTTACCCCTGTATAATATTGCCTGAACGAAAAATATGACTTATTACAATAATTAAAAAGACACACAATGAACTGATCTACAGACTGGTAAAAAATTTATGAAAATCAGATGAAAAATAAAAAAGTTATAAAACATCAAAATTGGGCAAAATTTTAGGGTGACGGAATTTTGTGCCGGGGAGTGTATATATATATATATATATATATATATATATATATATATATATATATATATATATATATATATATATATATATATATATATATATGTATATATATATTTATATATATATATATATATATATATATATATATATATATATATATATATATATATATATATATATATATATATATATATGTATATATATATATATATATATATATATATATATATATATATATATATATATATATATATATATATATATATATATATATATATATATATATTAATCTTCTCATTTCTTTGCTATCTTTATATATATATATATATATATATATATATATATATATATATATATATATATATATATATATATATATATATATATATATGTAACCACTGGGGTTTTTACCAGATTGACCGATGTTGAAATGAAAGGGAGCGTCGGGGTTTGCAAAAATATGTATACATACATAAATATATACACACAAGATATCATAGTCCTGGGTTCGTCGCGTATGCTTTAAAGTTAGAAGGGGAAATCTTAATATTGAAACATGGAGATTTAGCTTACCTCATATGCTCTCATGATGTCGGTGTTAATCCTGTATGGCTAAAACCTCACATCATCACTAAGATTCACGAACTAACTTTGTCGGATAATATTGAATTTGGTTGGTCAAGAGATTAATTCAAATAACTTCAAACCAAGATATATATTTAATATTTAACAGAATAAATTACGCTGACAATAAAACATTTACACTAAACAAACTATAAATTTGAACACAGCCAGATGCGTCGCGCAAATAATGAATCTATTCATATGAAAACAAAGCTAACCGCTAGGGTTAAGTAGACCTAATTCTAATAGAACAATTTTGAGTGCCTTTCCGCTTATTAAACTATTTGACTTTAAACCCGAATTTACTGTATGAAAACCTGCCAGAAACTACATAATTTTGGCTAAGATTGTTGCTCCAGTCCTCGCTGGGCGGGACCAAATTCGATCTTTCATCCCCTTTAAGTAATACCACTTACCGGGGGTGAAATCTCCACCAATCCTACGGGACCTACTTTACCCCTTACATTATCTCAGGAAACTATTCCCGTACGCTAACGACATCTGGTTGCAATATAGAAACTAAACATTTTACATGACATTTCTGAGATTACTCTTTCTGCATCAATTAGTTAGATGTTTGGCCATTTTTCCCATACCCGAAAACCATAAATTAAGTGACGCTTCTAACGGACAACTATTATTTATGGTCGAATCTTTTCGTGACGTTTTTATGGATCCTGTTAATTTTACCATTGATTTGAGATATTTTACTTTTTGGTAGTTACACATCTGTTTGCGATTACGAAGTTATGCATTTACGAAGCTATGAAATTTTGACAAGACCGTACTTAAAGAAAACACACTATACAAGATGAATTACTCATTTAATGTGGACCTTCTTAGAATTCTCTAAATAATAAACAAAGGACTTCTTGGGTTGCTATTCCCTTTCCGAACAGAATTATGACCTGCACTTTACCATTTTGTTACATCACCCCCCCCTTAAGAACGGATCAATTTTTTTCAACGACTAATAAATTGATGCGTCAGAGTATCTCTTACAAAAAAAAATGGTCTTATTCTAATCTCTTCTTCCGGGTAGCGGTAGGGACACGAACTATAGTTACGTACTCGTGACAAAGTTCCTTTTTCACCATTGTGAAACCTCGGCACATAGTTCTAGCAGTCCATTCACTATTCGTAGATCTTCATCTTGCTCACACACTGATGTTGGAATGTCTGAATGGGAATGACGAAACTATCTGGAACTGCGGAATTTCTGGAAACTCCAAAGGACGCTCAAACTGAATGCTGCGGCGTTGCCTCGTACAAATCCACCTCGTTCATCTACGTCTCTACGTGGCTGCAACCGGTATCTCCGTCCATCATGAATAGCTGTCACGGGTGCGCCCTGCTAGGTGGAACCCGATGTCCACTGAAGGAGGTGACTTCTGCTGCTTTCCTGGGATCTCGACTGGTTGGACTAGGTGGAGGGGCCTCCGTTAGACTGCTTGGTGTACTCGCCCTGGCATGGTTGAATATAATGACGATGCCTTCGTCCCCTGGGATCGCCTAGGAAACAGGATAGCCGTCACCTTGGTCTTGTCTACCTGTGAACTGTAATGTTCAGTTAGATTTATCTGGGCGCAACTGTACAATTAAAATATAACACAAAGTTAATCTCAATGATTCTATCGAGCATGCGGCTAATAATGTATGTTACGATACTGATTTTGGTTCCTGAACATGGTTTCTCGTTGCCACCTCATTGCTGGCCCTGATTTCCGGTTCCTTGATCTCTGATGTCACGTCATCATCTACGCTTCCTGTCCTCTTCGGTGTTGGTTTGTCTATCTCGGTTGATTTCCCTCTGCTACCCGGGGATGCGGTTACCTGAAACACACTTAATACCTACGTACCTACCTAATTATCTACTACATGTCTACCTTTAGCTATTCCTACCGGTTAACACGATAAAATGTATTTTACTTATTACCATACTCGTCTACCCCAGTGCGATCTCAGATTCTTAGATTACCTTACCATTTCACTTTCTTTTGTACTCGTGAAGGATGCTGAGACATGTCCTTCTGACTATGTCCCGAAATACGCCATCCTGACGATATTCATCCGTACTCAGGTCACTTTTGTCCATGAATTTGTGGGTTGGGTATTGTAAATGCATGCAAAATCCCTTCGACGACTTGTGCCACTAACGGTTAACACGCTCTTGTGTGATGGCGGGCCGGCTATCCACCGAGACACTTAAGCGGCGACCATGGAAAGGTGGTTGTTGTCACAAGGGAACAAGTTGTCGAAAAAATCGTCTGGGCTATTGTAAAATCCAGTTATGGAGGGTTCTCCAATTTTACGGGGGACAAACCGGTGGAACGCACTTATCATCACGAACCGTCCAAACCGGTACCAGTGCGGATAGGCAAGGGTCCGCATTATCACTTTTGTGATCTCCAATATTTGCGCCCTCTTCCTCTTCGACTTTTTTTTCACGTTCGGTGCGCATGCGGCCCTCTCTACTGCTCTCTTCTGTGCATTAGCAAGTCTGCTCCTCATTGCAACAGGAAACCCCTATTATCCATAACCCATCGGCACGTATTTGTATCTGTTCCTGATGATCGTTGAAAACGTGAATCTTCAAGCGGCGCCCCACTGCAAACTAGCTGTGGTTATAGTTCGGTGGCCTAGGTACAAGGTGATTATCGTATACGCGGGGACGGGGTGTCGGCAAACCCATAACCAATTTAACCATATTGGTTCCCCTATTTACCATAAATTTACCATCCACCAGGGTCAATCTGAGTACCCCGGAGGGAGTACCTATCCTTGTGAAATGCTCGGTCTATCTCCGTGATTGAATTTTCAACTCTGTTATCATTTCCTTTTTTTTTTATTTTATTTACTATTACTCATGGCTTATATACCCTAATTTGTCAACCAGTAGTGAATTGAGATTCCCAGAGTTGATAATTCTACATTTAATATGCTCACCTAACCTGACCGATGCTTGAGCATGACGCACCCCACTGGAGTTTACTGTGTACCTACTCGTAAGTATAATCTAATAGACTAATTACTTCCTATATTCTCTTGAACGATAACGTGTATATATATGTCCCGCATACGTCGATTTACCTCAACAGACAATGGCTATAGTAAAATGGTGATTAATGCGTTAAAAAAAACAAACTAAAATATCAGCAATGCAGTAACTCGCCATCCGACTGAAAGTAAAACAATTAAATTAGGTTATAACAAACGTGTGGTCCTGCCTCTTTACAACGGCTCCTGGGATAATCTCTGAAAACCTAAAGCTGCAATATAAAATTAGTCCAATTAAAAAAAAAACGATCAACAGTTAACTATCTTTCAGCTTCACATCTGTAACACAGAATACATATTAGTCTCATTTTAAAAGCTGGCGACTTCCTATCCGCGAACTAGTTGATTAGGCTTTATTTTCTAGATTTGAAGTCTACTATCTCAGGTGCTTAATAGCCACCGTTACTTACTTATGCATTTACGTTAATTTATTTACCAAAACTGCTAGGTACCTGTTTGTTTTCTATGAACTATTTCTGAATAACTATTAATTGCCTAAAGTATTGTATTCTTGGTACCTGCATTACAATTAATTAATTTCCTGATGATATTACGATGGGAGACTGAGATTTTCCTGTATAATTCTACCTGTATCGATATTTTCTATGTACGATAATCTGATGTCTGACCTACCACTATGAAATATCCATATTACTACTTATAACCGCAAACAACTGTTAAACTCTTGTTAAAAAAAATTCGAATTATCTCGACTGGATAATCATTTTATATATATCGTCATCGTTCTGCTTATATCTAAATTTTCTAGCTTTTTCGATTTTTTTTTTTTTTTTGATACTTAACTTCTATTACTAAGTTCTCTAATCTAACTTTTCGTTTATTTCACCTATCTTAAATGCTACCTTGCCTAACTGGGAATAGCTGTAGAATTCACGTCGGTACAGTGCAACAACTATTGTTTTTCTCGACTAGGATCCTACACATGAATGGGTATCCTTATATCCTATGGTTCAAACACAGTTACCTGTTACTCTTTTGCGTACCTAGTCGAACCTGACAAATTCTCACCACCTTGAAGTATAATCCAATATGATTCTTACAACGGAGTCCCGATCCAGAGTAGGTTATCCCTAGCATTGACTCGAAATTTTATTACCTGTTATCTGAACAGCTGGTGACTCAGAAGACCTTAATTTCTAATTGACCTATTTTCAATCATTTGGACTAATACTTTTATTTCATGCTAAACTTTCAGGCTCGAATTTTTTTCTTTATTCTGAATACGAGACCTCCGATATTCCCATATTCGCAATTTCTCTTTCACTTTTTGTTTTCGTACTAGAAATATACCGAGTTATATCGGTCACCACAGAAACTTCACACAACATTTTCACACAAACGTATTTCTCATCTATTTCCTGTCGTTCACACGTCATTCATAATAAAACATATATATGAGGCACTAAGAACATCCGATCGCTATGTCCACTTGCGCCAAATATACATGAGTTACTTCGCTCATTCATTCATATATCATAACGTATTATGGGTGATATCTTCGGTACTCATTATTCCTATCTATCCTGATTCGTGGTTTCTGTTCCGATTTATTTCTTCGATGAAATTATTACATTTTCTACTATTTGAACAATAACTTCGGCGATGTAAATGAATCGAGGGCTCAAAACGATCCTCGTCGGGGATGTTTCTAGATTCTACTAATTGACGGGCCAGCCCACGACTTGTAAACGCGTCTTTTGATGCGCATAATGCTCTGGTGAATCATATTTATGCTTTCTAACGTTTATGACAAAAATTAACTGATACAATTTGTGATTTAATCTACTCTTATTTCCACATTAATTTTACAACCAAAAAAAAGGATAAAGCTTGATAACTATAACTTTGTATCGCCTGTAGGTTCTATTTTCCTTTCTTGTGACTTAATTTAATGACTTATGAATTCAAAACAAAACACTCTGAACTAGCTAATTATTAACCACCACGGGGAACATACATAGACTACAAATGTCTGAATTTCTACTTATATTTTATTCGAACCAAAAGAGATTTCTAAAGTGTCACTAAAGTTCTTATTTCTGCTGGTTTTTCATTCCTGAAAACTCATGTGGGAAGCGCTCTACTAAATCTGAGGTGTACATCTAGGGTAATCAAGATCAAACGTTGTTCTACATTTAATTTCTTACAATATTTAATCTAACTGAAATACTTATTGCCTCTCTTCTTTAACTAATTAGGTCTAAATGATTTTATTACTACTATGACTAGTATTTCTAAATTGGGGACTCGGCATAGATCTTTATGACTAAATTTGACTTCGTTTATTTCATCTTTAATCCTTGTTATTTTTATTTTAATTTCCAACTAAATTTCTTAAGGGGAATTCCGTGCCAGATGCTGAAATATATTGGCCTTAGTCCTCTATGTTTTATTTTATGATGTGTATTCCCTTTTCGTCTATGTAGTTTTATACCTGTAAAATTACCCTTGCTTCGTTTTACATTTTATTATGTCTTTAACTGAAAATTTCTGAAATATGACATTATTTATCGCTGATTGTTACATGGATCATGAATATTACGCGCAATTAGGTAACCGAGTCTGATACCACAATTTCGTACCCTATTAATATTCGAGGGATTTACTAATATATTTTTAACCCGTAAATTATTCTCTGCACTTTAATTCTAAGAACATATTTGGGGAATCATATTTGCAGGTATATACATTATCATAAACAATTTGTAATTTCATCTGTGCATTGATATATTATACAATGGGATTACAAATTACCACAACGAATCTGTTTCGTATTCTTTAAAACTAAATCTTGTTCCTCAACAATTTCTTAACACTTTTCCCGTTCATATAATTATCTATGCACCACTTCTCCTAATACCCGCAAATACGTATCCTCCTAAACTCTAATTTCTATATAATTATTCTAATTATCTCATTTAGAACTTACCATCATTTAACGACCTAAGTCGGAGTTTCGACGGGTTTTCATAGCAAATAATTTTTCTCGTATATTTTTTTAAATCTCCGTACCTACTTTTTACGTTTCTCAAAATTAATCATTTAGCAGTTCTTTGAAGGGACCCTATTCTAATAACATTTTTCTTTTTTTTTTTTTTTTACGTACTTTACAAGTTTCTTTCTAAATTTTGTAGCAACGCGATTTTTGACGAATTTACTTTTAATTTCTATAACTGAATTACTTTTCGAAGTCTAAGCAAATCGCAAAAACCCAAAACCTGGACACCACTTTGTAACCACTGGGGTTTTTACCAGATTGACCGATGTTGAAATGAAAGGGAGCGTCGGGTTTTGCAAAAATATGTATACATACATAAATATATACACACAAGATATCATAGTCCTGGGTTCGTCGCGTATGCTTTAAAGTTAGAAGGGGAAATCTTAATATTGAAACATGGAGATTTAGCTTACCTCATATGCTCTCATGATGTCGGTGTTAATCCTGTATGGCTAAAACCTCACATCATCACTAAGATTCACGAACTAACTTTGTCGGATAATATTGAATTTGGTTGGTCAAGAGATTAATTCAAATAACTTCAAACCAAGATATATATTTAATATTTAACAGAATAAATTACGCTGACAATAAAACATTTACACTAAACAAACTATAAATTTGAACACAGCCAGATGCGTCGCGCAAATAATGAATCTATTCATATGAAAACAAAGCTAACCGCTAGGGTTAAGTAGACCTAATTCTAATAGAACAATTTTGAGTGCCTTTCCGCTTATTAAACTATTTGACTTTAAACCCGAATTTACTGTATGAAAACCTGCCAGAAACTACATAATTTTGGCTAAGATTGTTGCTCCAGTCCTCGCTGGGCGGGACCAAATTCGATCTTTCATCCCCTTTAAGTAATACCACTTACCGGGGGTGAAATCTCCACCAATCCTACGGGACCTACTTTACCCCTTACATTACGTCTCAGGAAACTATTCCCGTACGCTAACGACATCTGGTTGCAAAATAGAAACTAAACATTTTACATGACATTTCTGAGATTACTCTTTCTGCATCAATTAGTTAGATGTTTGGCCATTTTTCCCATACCCGAAAACCATAAATTAAGTGACGCTTCTAACGGACAACTATTATTTATGGTCGAATCTTTTCGTGACGTTTTTATGGATCCTGTTAATTTTACCATTGATTTGAGATATTTTACTTTTTGGTAGTTACACATCTGTTTGCGATTACGAAGTTATGCATTTACGAAGCTATGAAATTTTGACAAGACCGTACTTAAAGAAAACACACTATACAAGATGAATTACTCATTTAATGTGGACCTTCTTAGAATTCTCTAAATAATAAACAAAGGACTTCTTGGGTTGCTATTCCCTTTCCGAACAGAATTATGACCTGCACTTTACCATTTTGTTACATATATATATATATATATATATATATATATATATATATATATATATATATATATATATATATATATATATATATATATATATATATATATATATATATATATATATATATATATATATATATATATATATATATATATATATATATATATATTAATCTTCTCATTTCTTTGCAATCTTTATATATATATATATATATATATATATATATATATATATATATATATATATATATATATATATATATATATATGATTCTACAGTTTAATTTTTTTTGTCTGTATTAGAATATGGAATTATTGGAATTCCATTAATATTTGTTTTTTTCAAAAATACAGTATAATTTTTCAATGGCAATCGCGTTTTTCAATTCTTATGATGACACTGATTTCGAAGAAATATAATCAGTATGTATCGATTGAGAACACCAAATTACCATTCTCTTCATTTACCATAATTATTTTTGCATTATTAAATGTAAGACCTAACCATACCAAATTTTCTTCTAAACAGCCATTAAATGATTTTATCAAAAATTTATTTTAAGTTTGAAATTAGAGTTATAATTTCGTTATTGCCGCTATTGAAATTAAATGATGCACCATTAATTAATGTGTAGCTATTAAAATCACCAAACAGGACTAAGACACATATTTATTGAGATTATTTTATCAATATTTGAAAGTAATTCTGTGTTTGTGATAATAATACCATGTAAATATTTACTATTCTTCATTAGATATATTTACTAATATTTTTAATGTTTCTGGAGTTATTTATCATATGAAAAACACTATTGAATTGTCTAATTCTATAAGTACCTATGTGATAAATGTCCTTGGTAAGTATCCGTAGGTACCTGTCACAACTTTTTGATCTTAGATAATATTTTAGATAATAAAATACTATATAGATAATATTATGATATAATATTATGATATCAATCGATCCATTTCTGTAATCAATTTCTGTCTGCATTTTCTGAAGTATTAGAATTACATGCTAAATTAATTAATCAATGGAAATGGCGAAACTAACGGTAATTATCAATTAACTATCTTAATAATTAATTAAATCAAATGGATTATAGCTCTCATAGATTTGTTACTTCAGGTTTTTATATACCAGGCCTACGAGATAACTTATCTCACGAATTACTTTCTTGTAAAAAAATATATCGATTTCAAGTTTTAGGAAATTGTGAATCAGGTCGAAATTACTTGATCAGTGCGGCTTGCTCAAACTCAACTTAACCGGGAAATGCGCAGATCAAGAAGAGAGTGCGCTACAGCAGTGAGATTGGAAACCGTAGCGCTAGCTCCGGTTTCATTCCGATGTACATTCCACGAAGCAATTTTACTTGACTAAAGTCCGTCTAAAATATATACAAATTGACTGACCGCCTACAGGAAGAATCGCTGTTGCCACATGTAATTCTCAAATCTCTCAATATTCCTTTAAAATATAAAATTCCACAATTCTATATAAAAGTTATATCCATATTCATATTATTTATGAATGTCATCAGAGAATTATTCTGCATACAATAATATAGTATAGGCCAAGATCTTAGCCATTTTTACATTTACTATGAAAATATGTTCTACTTTAATATCTACTTTAATAGGTGTGGCAATTCCATAAACATTTATCTTAATAGCTAATAGCGACAACGCCGCACAGCTCTCTGCTAAAATCGAGCCAGTGGCAGGTTGGAAGGAAGGGTGGCAGGAAGTCCATTGTTGTAGAGTAATATCAGATATCACTTCGACGCGTTTGTGGTTTTCTAGCCTGTTCTGATATTTGCCTGCAAATCTCTTAATCTCATCTTCAACCATAGGCATATTCAGGTCGGGATGGATGTCTTCATTGAGAATGTACCACGACGCTTTGACGATGCTTCGAAGTACTTTTATCTGGAACTTTGAATTACTTCAATGTTGGATTTCTTAGTGCATCCCCATAATTGGATGTCATAAGTCGATATGGGCTTTAGAATTTTCTGGTAGAGAAGCGGCTTGTTGTGTATTGACAACTTGGGATGGTATCCGAGGAGCCAATACATTTGTATCAATTTCTGTATCAATTTCGCCCCATTTAGTTTAAAACGCCATTTCTTTGTCCAAATGGTTATTTTGTTGAATGCTGTCCGAAGTATTTTTGTGGCTGACTGAATATATTGGTCAGTAGCAAGCAGAGCAGTGTCGTCGCGTCGGCGCGAATATTGCCGTAATTACTCCGTTGCTTTGTGGAATGTCGTATACAACAGGTCCAAGGACACTGCCCTCAGGTACTCCAGCACAACTCTTCTTAGGGTCAGAATGTAATTCTCTATGTTTCAGTGATGTATGAATGAAGAATTTGTCTCATTTTCCGTGGAAAATATTTTTCTAGTTTGTATTTCAGGCCCCGATGCCACACCTAGTGGAATGCTTGGGCTACATCTAGGAATATCGTTGCGCAGATCTCTTCTAGTGCTCTCACAATTATATGGGTAATTCGATGCTCTTGATCTATGTTTGAATGCTTTTTACTAAAACCACACTGGTGGGACGGAATAAGCTGCTTTTTTTCAATTATTGGCATTAGTGAGTGTGCAAAAGGATCTTGAAAGAAGGAGTTCGAATGAATATGTTTCATTCATATAAATAATTGGTCGAGCCTCTTCGGTACTGTTTCCCTCAGTTGCCGAATATCACGACGTTCCATTATTCCATGCCAATTCATTGAAATTTGGTTTTGTAAATTTTTTCATTTATTATATTGCGTTTGGAACGACGATCCATCACCAGCTTTAATATCTTTGCCTTGCTTAACTATACATTTGATAGTGGCTAGACTAATTCCAGTTGCCTTCGCAATCCTCTCTTGTACTTTTACTAGAGGAATTCATAAATCTCCATTTTGGCACTAATATGAACATATTATGCACAATTTCGCGACTTTGTGCAATTAACACTTTACGTTTTATAAGTGTCTGAACATATACATATACATATACATAATTGAAACACTTTATCCTGGACTGTACACACGATGTTTATTCACTAAAGTTAAACAAGAAAATGTGCTCCGTTGCCCTCGAGGTCACGGCTAAGACGAATTTGGTCAAGTTGTACATACTTTTATTGCTATAACTTCTGAGTAGTATTAGTAACTTAATCAGCATAAGTACGTGGATAATTATATATATTTTATGTACAGGGTGCCTCTTGAAATTAACCCTCGCCCCTCTTATCTCGCAGTCCTCTGCCTATTTAACTAATACAAAAGCTTGATTTTTGATGAATTATTATAACCTGCAAACGGCTATTAAAAGTTTCCTAAAACAGGTATGGGCAACATTTGCTTAGCTGTGGGCGTAATTTCGGCACTTAGGCCGTAGCAAGAAATAAGAAGGTAGTAGTGAATAAAAAAGCCACAGAAATTCACACATTTTTTTATTTGTTAATTATAATATCATAATCAAACACACAAAAAGCACATTAATAAAAAAAGATAGAAAAATCAAATGAAAATTAATGAGATACTTGAGTTTGAAGCTGAGAAGCAAGATGATCAATAGAGGAGTCAATACCAGTCAGTGGCGTGCCCAGAAATTTCGTCTGGAGGGGGAGGGAAGGGGGAAGTGTATGGGAGGGGAGGGAGGGGGGAGAAAAAATCTAAGATCGGTAATTAAAAAATATAAAAGAATTCACAGAAAAATCTATTCTTAAAAAGAAACAAAACTGCATAACTCGCAAAGCCTAGTATTCTGAGAGACTTCAATTAAAGACAACTTGCTTTCGAACAAATTGTATAATCTGAACACTTTAATGTTTTTCTTACTTGCATGAGTTAGGAATTGTTGGTGTAGGAACAATTTAACAATATAAAAAAACAATAAACAAATAAAATAACAACTAAAAACAATGAACACTTTTGGGAACATTTCAATATTTTGTCGGGCCTCCCCTCGCACGTAGTACTGCTTCAACCCTTCTGGGCATTCCTTCCACTAAGTTGCGCAGAAACTGCTGGGGAATAGCTTCCCATTCTTCCTGAACCGCATTCACTAAATCATCCAAATTGTTCATTTGTCCTTCCCTTTCTTTCATATTTCTTTTCATTGTACTCCAGACATGCTCGATCGGATTCATATCCGGAGACAAGGGTGGCCACTCCATTCTTTTAATATTGTGGGCCTCCAGAAACACGGTGACGACTCTAGCGCGATGAGGTCTTGCATTGTCATCGACTAAAATTAAATCGCGACCGATATTTTCAGCATAGGGCACCACAATATCCCTAATACACAAATTTCTATACCGTTCACGATTCATGCTTTCCCCTCTCAATATCACTAATGCAGTCCTCACATTCATTCCTATTGCACCCCAAACAGTCACTCCTCTACCTCCAAAAGCCACCCTTGCCTCCATGTGTTCTTCCATAAATCTTTCATTTATTCTTCTCCATACCAAAACTCGCCCATCCGACTTAAACAAACAAAACCTACTTTCATCTGTAAACAAACACCTGCTCCACTCGGCTATTCCCCAGTGTTGAAGATCTCTGGCCCATTGCAGTCGAGCAGCCCGGTGTTGAGGTCCTAACAAAGGGCAAGCTGCTGGTCTTCTGGCATGAAGTCCGCTTTCATGGAGCCTTCGTCTTACTGTTTGGTTGGAAAGATGAATTCCAGTAGCGTTCCTGAGAATATTGCTTACTGCACTTGCAGTTGCGGTACGGTTATGTCGCAGAACGTTTCTCCTGATGAGTCTGTCTTGTGCTGCTGTGGTTTTTCGCCTTCTGCCTCCCCGTCTGTTATAATTAATATCGCCAGCTAGGCGCCGACGTAGAGCTCGATAAATGCTTTGCCTTGAAGTGTTAAAAAAATCGGCGATTACTGTAACTGCAAAGCATTCATCACGCATTCTGCCTACTATGGCCAATTGGTCGTCATTTAAAGTTGGCATTTAGCAATCAACTAACTTTGCTATCAAGAAAACTTGATTGCACTCACTAACTTTGCAATCAGGAAAACAACATAAAAGTGACACAAATTAAAAGTGACAACTAGTGACAGTTATCGTTGCATGGCAACAAAAATATCAGATAAGCAAGAGCTCTGATTCTTCTTCAAAAGCAGGCAATCATTAATTCCTTCCTACACCAACAATTCCTAACTCATGCAAGTAAGAAAAACATTAAAGTGTTTAGATTATACAATTTGTTCGAAAGCAAGTTGTCTTTAATTGAAATCTCTCAGAATACTAGGTTTTGCGAGTTATGCAGATTTGGTTCAACTTTGATGCAACCCTGTATATTGAAACTTTGCCTGGAGTCGATTATCTTTATCGTGCTTTATTAACTGCAGTTTTAGCTTCAACATGAGGCCTGGATTTTGAGAGTCGGTTAACGAGTAAAAAAGTTATCAATGCAAGGCCAAAAATGGATGTTTTTGCGGTCACTGTGTAAATAAGGCAAATCAACGAAAATCGCAAGAACCGTTTCGAGATATGAGGTTCTAATTTATGACATTCATGTTGAAATCCAGAAAAAAAATTTTTTGTTGAAATGGGACGATGCCGATAATTCAGAAATTTAGCGCTGTTTTATTTTCCGCCCTGTAGAAACTTTATATGAAACATATACTTGGTACAAACAAGGACCGATAGACAAAACATTGTACTAGCTAACACTTCAAATAGAAACTAAATAGGCGGCGGCAATCCAGATTTATTCTGTTCCAAAATCAGAGCAAATTTGGCAGTGTAACGTTTATTTTGTTGATCAGTTTAGATACAAGTTTTATTAAATATATTTAAATATGGGGCAAAATTCTTATTTCAAATAGCACAATTTTTAATCAAGCATGTATAACCAGTAGCAGCACCCTAACTTCTTAACCTCTAATTTTAAACGAACCATCAAACGTCGCGTCGGTAGTTGAGCGGCCAGACACGGTAAGATACTAGTATCGCTGTAGCAGTTGGATATTAGAGAGGTCATCTATCCGAATAGAAATATATTAATCTATGGTACTGACTGAGATGGAAATGAAGTAATTCGTTGTTGTTCAGAAACTTGGTGAGGAATAACCGACAATCGGTATTAAACCATAGAAGATATAGTACCAGTAGAACGAAATCTAACATATCAATAGCGAACCAGAGAGCAGGAAAGGAGGACAATATAAACTCAGCGAGAGATCAAAGGCGGCCCTTTGATCTTTTTTGGACAACAGAGGTCATGTTTTTATTTTAGAAATTAGACCAGTACTTTTTTGAATTTTTTGAGTTCCTTTTCAAATTCGTACTAGAACAATTTTATGTACATAGTTATATGATTAAAATGTTTCATTATGAAGATATGTATTTGTATTAAATTTTAATGCTTCATAATTCTTTCTTTTGTAAAATGTATACTAATCAAAATTAGTACAGTGTAATTAAGTAAGTGCAAAAACATCATTATGGTGACATTAGCATTGTTTTACATATATTAAAGTAAAAAAAGTCTCTTCATCTAGTTTAAGAATAATGTGTTTCTTAAAATCAATGTGATGAACTTTGAATATTAGCTTGTTTCGGTTTAGGTTGTGTTTTTCTAACGACTATTACTGACTCGATCTGTGGCGTTCCACTGCGTACGCTTAATAATATAAATTATCGATTTGAATTGATATCGTTGCTTGAATTTTCTTAATCTCTCGCACCGGACTGAAGCTAAATGTCCTAAAATATACAGTGGAATTATTTTTCAGACCAAAAAATAAATGGCAGAACGGATTAATTTTGATAAACTTATCCTGTGCTGCACTCGTATAATTAATTATTACTTAACACTTGGATATATTTAGATACATTCCGTCATTATTTCCTAAAATTGTTTTTTTTATCTTCAGGATCTTACCCTCGGGTTATTCCAGTATCATCAACGCTAAAGGGATAATATACTATCAAAACTTAGTAGATGAAATTCTAAAATACAATATGACACCTGTAGCTACTCTGTATCATTGGGATCTCCCACAGCCGCTACAAGATATTGGGGGCTGGACAAATCCGGACTTAGTAGATCACTTCGTTAGTTACGCCCGTATAGCAATACAAAATTTGTGGAAGGTTGGTTACTGGATAACAATTAACGAGCCGAAACAAATATGTAGACGAGGTTACGGAGACGGAAGCTTTGCCCCAGGAGTGGCTCTTGATGGAACTGGGGAATATTTGTGTGCTTACGTTGTAGCTAAGAGTCATGCTGCGGTGTATCATATGTATAAGGACGAATTCCCACGATTAACAGGTACCTAACTATAAAATTATCTCTTAAAGAACTCGATATAAATATGTAAATAATTTAGCAACTATTTCCTCTCTATTTCATTTTATCAGAATCCAAAATTATTTTATCCGGATCACAAAAACACTACAATTAATGATAACACAATCACAGTTAACGACAAAAATGACAATAAATATTTGAAATAGGTAGATACATTTCAATATAAAATTTGTAATAAATATGAAATAAATAATAATCATATAATAATTAGCAGATAAAAAAGTTCATACAGTGTACACAAATTTATAAAAATTACATATGGATTATTTTTCTAAATTATGCTTTTCCTCGTGTATGTTAATATAAGTAATTAACTTAAAAATAAGAAATATTTTGCAGTGACACAAATGCCTATAATAGCCTTCCAAAAAATTGAGTTTCACGTCAAAAACTGTAGAGCGGTAAACTATAATTATTCAAACACTGCTGGTAGTTTGTAAATATTTAATATTTGCTTTTAGCTAAGATGTCGATAACCATTGATGGGGAGTGGTCAGAACCAGCCACGACTGATCAAGCCGATATCGACGCAGCCGAAAGGAGAAATCAATTTGAGGTAAGTAAAGAAATAAATAGTATATAGCTACATATTACAAAACAATACAGATGTTCTAGATAAGATAAGCAAACTAATTTTAACTCCCGATTTACTAAGTGACTTCCGTCTAAAAGAGGATCCTAGCAACTTTCAGATAATTTCCGAAGACAGATATTATGAGGAATGCCGTTTGGATTTATGTTACTTAAACATATATGTCAGTTGTATTTTGTATGTTCTAAATATTTTAATAATATTTACTCTCATTTAGTTTGATTCTCCATTGCTTAGTCCAGGTGCTGATTTTGTTAACTGATATTTGCAGATTTATTGCCGCTTCTTGCTGATCTTTGCCTACAGCCATTATAGCAGTGTCATCATCAAAGTTGGCTATCGTATCATACTCTAATTCAGGAATATCACTGGTGTATAGTAGATAAAGGACTGGCCCTAATACACTCCCTTGTGGTACTCCTGCCTGGATTTCTTTAAGTTCAGAATAAGCGTCTTCCTGCTTAATTCTAAAAGTTCTATCTGAAATATAAGACGTCATTAATTGTGAGAACTGATTAGGCAGGAGCTTGCTTAATTTATAGTGAAGTCCCGCGTGCCATACTTTATCAAAAGCCTGTGCTACATCAAGAAAGACGGTAGAACAAACTGTTTTTTTCCTCCAGCGACTTTTCAATTACATCAGTGATCCTATGGACCTGATCTATAGTTGAATGACTCTCTCTGAATCCAACCTGATGGTCTGGGATTATGTTTTTGTCTTCAATGACTGGTTTTAATCTTTTAAGAAATATTTTTTCGAATAGTTTTGATATTACAGGAAGCAAGGAGATTGGCCTGTAGGACGATGCTTCATTTGGTGGTTTTCTGGGTTTCAGGATCATTATCATTTCTGCTACTTTCCATGTCTTCGGTGCATATTTTAATCTAAAAGATGCATTAATAAGATAGGTAAGTTTTACAATGGCTTTACGTGGGAGATGTTTTAGAATTTCCCTCGTAATTAGGTCAAATCCTGGGGATTTTTTCAGGTTAATGTCTTATTTAATTTCTTTTGCTATTTCTTTCGGGGTAGCAAGTCTGATTGCACCTTCTTCCTGGATAAAATTCTCCCAGTCGAGAGTGTTTTCTCCCTCATTCGGCTGCAAAGTCTCTTCAAGATATTTAGCGTACCGGTTGGCTTTTTGTATATTACTTTTTGGTCACGTACCATCTGTATTTTTAATTGGTGGGTTCTGCTGTATTAGTCTCTTTAGCTTGGTAGCTCTCCATAGTGAATAGTCAGTTGACAGTTCACTTAGGTAGTCAGTAATAGACTTATCTTTGATTTTTTTTTCTCTCTTTTGAGTTATTGTGTGGCATTATTTAATATAGTTTTATCGGCTGGTGATCAAGTTTGATGCCAGATTCTTCTGAGCCTGCTTTTCCCAAAAATAAGAGCTCAAGATCCCAAGCTTCTTCAACATGTATATAGTTTACTGATACATTTCGAGTTATGAAAATATCAATTAGATCTGGGATTTTGTTAGGGTCTGTAGGCCAATGTGTTGGCTTGCCAGTTGATAATGTTTCGCACTTTAGTTGATTGGCTGCTTCTAGAAGTTCTTTTCCTTTTGTATTGGTTAACCTAGATCCCCATTGGACATGTTTGGCATTGTAATCGCCACCTATGAATCTATGTCACCATGAATCTATGTCCGTGACTATTTAGAAAGTCTACATATTGTTCTTTTTTGAGAGCATGTCTAGGCGGACAGTAAACTGCAGAGACAATTATCTCATAAGTTTTGGTTCTTACCTTTAGAGAGCTTGAAACTGTTCTGTTTTATACCCTGTTTCTTGATGATGCTTAATTGAATCCTTAATTACCATGGCACCACCACCTTTGGCTGCATTTGCTGGGTGTATAGTGTGATATGTTCTATATCCCTTAAATTTAATGAATGATTCAATAGTAAAATGAGTCTCCGAAATAAGGCATATGTCAATGTTCTGTATATCTAGGACTGCTTGCAGTTCTTGTTGGTACTGTAAGAGTCCATTGGCATTCTATTCAATCATTCTAAGGCAACTTAATATTACGAGTTTTTGGAATAGCTCCTTTAGCGCTATGTTCAAGTCTGCTGATACGGTCATCCATTTGTGTTAGTTTCTCCATAATTTGTTAAAGAGAGTTTTGTATGAAAACATTTTGGTTTCATTTGTATTAATATTCAATTCAGGCTTACCAGTAACTGCTTGACTGTACGCTTTTTGTCCTGCACATATATACTTTGGAACTTGGTTATGCCTCTGTGGCTGCTTAGGAGGAACTGGTTTCTTAGTGCGTCTATCTTTTATTTTTTTCACTTATTTTGCAACCATGCTTCCTCTATAGTTGCTCTCGTCATGTCCGAAGGAGAGCATGAACATGTTAAGTGGTTCTTTTGTTTTATATTTTAATTTACGAGTGGCTTCTATATGTTTGTAACCACGTTTCTCATTTCCTGGACCATTTTTTCTGGTTCTATGGAATGATACAGTTTGATTTTTTTTTATTGGCCTATTCTGACATAGTAGATGAATAATCAAAGGAAGACACACTTACCAGTTATATATCTGGACATATATACGGAAACGAATCACTTAGAAGTTGTACAAGTTTTTCCACCTTCATTGAGGATCTTCAGAGTAATTTATGATTTGTTTTATTGATTATTTATACTTCAATTTAAATTCAATTCAAATATTAGAATATTAGAAAATACGAAAGGGCAAGGCATTTGGTTGGTTGACATTACAATCAAGGGACACTACAATCCATAACTGGTTGCAAACTTTCTTCTAATCAACACGTGTTAGGCCGTTGCTCTCACTTAGATTCACATGAAAAGAAACCTATTCAATACAGTACAACTGCTCTCACTTAGATTCAAATGAAAAGAAACCTATTCAATACAGTGCAACAACTACAGCTAGAGAAATTTTTACTTTTTGGGAAAAGGAAAAAAATCCCTCAAGTAAGGAATGCCATGTTATTTTAAAAATTGAAGAACTTACCTAAAATACTTACCTAAAAATTAAAGAACTTACCTAACTTACTTAAAATTAAAGAACTTAGAAAATTAAGAACCACTTAAAGTGGCAAAATATAAAAAAAGTGCTTCAAGACGAACACCACGACAAGGAGAGAGAGAAGGAATCTGCATTTATCAGTATCTTTGATGACTTATTCGATATAGCTCACGCAGATGCTTTGACCCTCATTACAATAACAAGGATAAAGAGTTTTCTAGCTCAGAGATAGAAAGGGAGACTTGGAAGCATGGGTCAGGTTGATATTACACTTGCTAAGAAAGAAGAGCGATGCCGAAAACGACAGCTGCAAATCAACTCGATAAAAAAGGAGACTGCACGAGCAAAGGCCAGAAGAACCAGATGCCAATATTTGTAGCGTAACTAGCGATAGTGAGTATGTCAAAAGCAGCAGTAGTGAAAATGGTGATCATATACGTTAGCTCTTGTACCAAAAGGCTAAAACGACGCAGTACCTCTAGTCCGGGCAACATATCCAGAACATTAGTCAGTTTAATCCTGAAGTTGCATTTGCTTTGGATAGAACCAAGGTAAGCGACAGAAATGCTATGTATATTTTGTCAGCTACTGCACAGTCTTTGGGGCACAATCCTAAAGACTTAACTCTTAATAGGGAGTCAATCAGACAAGCTCGTCAAAAATACCGAGAGTTAATTGCCAACGAAATAAACGCATTTTTTGTTCAAACTATTCCATTGACAAATCATTGGAATGGAACATTGCTTCCAGCTTTGATGTAAAAAGAAGAAAGTTAACTGTCTCGCAGCTATAGTATCCGGTGAAGGTGTTATGAAGCTACTTTATGTTCCACGAATTCCAAATGGAACTGGAGAGGTACAATCAACTGCATTTTTTATTTAATAGGAGAATGGAATTTGATTCATCGCATTCAGTGCATGTGCTTCGATACAACATCCAGTAACAGTGGAGTTACAACTAGTAAGTGAGTTCTTCTTGAAAAGAAATTGCAAAGAAACCTTCTCAACTTAGCTTGCTGACACCACGTTATGGAGCTTATTGTCGAGAAAGTGTTTAATGCGTTAATGGGGGCATTTTCCAACGATTTTCAGTCAACTTGTACAAAATTGACAAACACGCATACAAGAGTAGGGTTATAGAAGATTCTGTAGCCAAACAATTAAATCCACTGACATATGTTCCTACCAAGTTCATTAAGAATAATCTAAGAACATTTCGACCCAGGTATGGCTACAAGGAACTGTCGCAACTATCTCTTCTATTCCTGGGAGATGAGGCTACAAGTCGAGTTAACATTCATACTCCTTTAAATTTACACTGAGCTAGGTGAATAGCTTAGTTAATATACAGCATGAAGGTTTACTTTTTTCGCTCACAGTTCAAACTAAGTGCCCAAGAACTCTCTAGACTTCGAATCTTTAATGTATTTGTGGTCCAAATTTATCTTAAATATTAGTATACTTCTTCCTATGGAGCATCAGCTCCTTATAACGACCTAAAACTCATAAAGGAACTTGATAAATACAAAGAAACACACAAAATCATTGATGATGCTGCAGCGCAAAGCTTCTCACGACATTTATGGTAGTTAAATTAAACATTTGTCGGAATAGGCTCTTTGACTCCAATGTCCCTTTTGGATTTAAAATAAAGATGGTGAAAGGTGAAAGCATTGGAAAAGGATGACGCTCACAATCCTCTACGACGTATCAAAGTTGAAGCAACAGTTCAAACGAAGCAGTTGTGCGATTTTGCTAAACAAAACACTCTCAAATTATTTACGACTTTGGATATACCTCAAGATTTTTTAAGTCACAATCCAAATTCTTGGGAAAACGACAATGATTTCCTAGAAGGTCTTCGAACAATAAAAAAACTGAAGGTTGTAAATGATACCGCCTAACGTGGAATCTCGCTAATTCAGGCGTTCAATGGAGGCGTTCTTACCAACCAGGAAGAGCATAAGCAGTACCTTTTGCAAGTAATAGAAAAGTATCGGACTATCCAAACCCAAATAAGTCTACCATGGTTGCCCAAAATGTTCTTTAAGCAGTGGTGCATGATTTTCCATAATGTTGATATATTGCAATTATGAACATTATGTTAACTGTATTAAAATTTGACGTATGCTGTGCAACCATTAAATATTAATATTTATTTTTGAAATTTTTGTTGTGAGTTATTATCAGGTAAATGAACAATTCTAGATGTCCCACCCTCTTTGAAATTATCGACTTTCATTTTTCATTGTCACCCTAATGGTGACAATGAATTGACCCTGATATTGGGTGCCTGACGATAGTCAGGATTAACTGACAAAAATAGCAATAATACAACTTGTAGTAATTTAATCCAGATAAAATTATATCTGTCAAAAAATTCACAGAGAAATCAGAAAGATATTAAAATCCTCTTAGGACTTAGGACTCTGCTAACATTGCGAAATCAACGACCACATGACAGAAAAAGTATACAAAGTACAAAATATTCTTATCAAGCAATCGAAACATACTGCTAATAATATGATATGCCAAATGTATGATGACTTTTTTACTCGACACTCCTTCAACTTTAAAATTATTGATTAATTGGGATTTTATTTATAACTCTTTAATAGAACCTGAGCAATATAATTATGTTTCTTTAATTTAGTTAGCATGTATCTGGATGTAGGTGTTTATATTTTAAAATCTCATACGAAGTTGTTTTTAGTTTGGATTATATGCAAATCCTATATTCAACGGGAACTGGCCCCAGGTCATCATAGACAGAGTAAAATACAGAAGTGAACAGGGAAACTACACTAAATCACGCCTCCCCGAATTTAATCAAGCAGAAATCGACTACATTAACGGGACATATGATTTTATGGGGTTCAACACATATTGGACTTACCTAGTGTCTGATGTGGAAGAGGACGATTTAAATAAGACAAGCTATTTAAGTGATATTCGAGCAAGTATATCCGTGGATCCTGCCTGGAAAATAGCCTCAAATGGGAACCCAGTAAGTATATCAATACAGCAATACATTTGGATTTTTATAAATACATACCTATGATAATATATACGGTAGAGGAAAGTCGCCTAATTTTGGATACCTTCTTAAATTGATCACAAATGTTGAAAATGTTAATTTTTTTTTATGTTTCATCTACTTGACATTATACGTTGTATTTATTCTAAAGAAATAATATTTATTGTAAAAATAATTTTATTATAAAAATGTTCTACAAAAAATAAGGCGAAATGCACTTGGTCAATTTTTATTTCATTGAAAAAAGGGCTACCAATTTCGGATACTCTATCCGAAATTAAGAGACTAGTTTTTAAGAATGGAAACGTTTATGTATCTAAGCAAAAGTTGCATTTATATGTTTCTTTTTTATCGAAGTTAGCGCATTGTTCATGACTACATCTTAAACATTTGATGCACTTTATCCACTGCTCGCCTCTCGTATTCTCAGAATAGAAACCATTGCAAAACATGCATAATGCGTCCTAAAGGCAATCGAGGATAGGATCATCTCCAGAATCTCACAACTCATCATTGCTACAATGAACTTTCCTTTTTTTGTTCTCGTGATGTAGTTTTCTTTTATTGCCTTCAGTTAATTCGGCGCTTAGTTTTGGTTTTTTACCATTCCTCGATGCATTTGCCCCTCCTGTTCGCGTCAGCTTTCTTTAAGTTGATCTTTATAAGGAGTACTAATTATTACCCAACTTGAACCTTGTCGAGGGTTTCTTCCTTTATTTGCTTGTGATATTTCACTGCCAGAAAGTAATGTCTTTCGCTCTAATGGCAATTTTCTTTGGGGTCCCAGTAACTTTGGAACTTATATTTGGCTCTATTTGATTTTGTTTTGGAGGTGTTCTTTCATACATATTTTTTGCTGCTTCTTTTGATTTCGAGTGATCTCTTGGAGGTGTTACTTCATTATTACCTTGTGTTGTTTCTGCTAATGGTGTTCTTTCCCTGTGTCTTTCAATTATAAAGTCATGGTCAGAAAACATATTCCAATTAAATGGATATATCACAGATTTGCGGAAAGCATTCGGGGAAATCTCCGCAGTTGCACTTTTTAAATACGCAGGGCACATTAATATACAATCTAATTAATCAATACTATGTCTTGAAAGGAGACATGAATCATAAATCTAGAGGTTACATTTTATGCGAAGTATATGATGGGAATGGAGTACAACCAAATTTCTCGTGGGCTATAGTGGCCATCAAGGATAAGCAGTATTTTATCTTCACGAGATTTAATATAAGCAATAAAGTGTTGTAAGCATTGGGAAAATATGTGCTGCTGAATCCAACCTGATGGGTGACATGCTGCATTAGAACCTAATGGTGGAATAAATCCTCCAGCAGCATTCATACACATAACAAATAGTCACTAATGCTGCTCTTTCAATAGCAGTGAGGGCTCCATCCTGTTGTTTGCCCTTTAAAGTTATAACACGATAATTCTTGGATTGCACAGTAGTTATGCCAGTTTCATCGACGTTGTATACCCTTGCAGGATTGTACTTAATTTTTCATATCTAGAATTAGGTTCCCGCCACACTAAAATTCTGCCATCAGAATAAATCAGGCTAAATTTGCTCTTATCGATGAAAAGAGAGCTTTTCCCCTCTTCCCTCCAATGCAACTGATTGTGAACCCACGCTAATCGAGCTGTCCGATACCGGGGAAACAAGCGTATGCATTTTGCTGAAAGAAAAATTGTATATTTGGGTATTAGGATTACAAAGTGGCATAAGAACAAAAATAATCCTTGATTGTTTTAATGCGTAAATTTAATTTCAAATCAATTGATACAAAAAAAAATTTTTCGGTATAAGTCCCTACACTTTCAAGTTTATTATGTCATTTACACTTTCACACAGCCCCTACACGTTCACGTCATAAGTAGGATAAACACACAATTCACTCTTGTAGACAACTTACCTTAAGTTGTTGCGATTAATCGTTGTTCTTATCGTGCGATTTTAGCCTAAAACTCCTGTTTATTTCCGAAATGCGTCACTAATTTTCCTCGAATATTTCTTATCAAAATCCATTCTTCTCCAGCTCCAATTTTATTTCGCTTCATGTTACAAAAGTTTAATATCACCTGTTTCATCAAACCTCTTTTCTAATTTGTGAATCATTCTTTGGCTAACGCCGTATATCCTAGCAACAACATGTTGCGCAAAACCCAAAAAAAAACAATAATCAAATTTTGATTTTTTGTAGGTGTTTAGTTTACAGCTCGTATATTACTTTTTTGAGTAAGATAGATACATGATATTCAGGCCATTTATTACGAATGGAATTTTCAAGAACGTCCTTAAAATCGCATTTTTATATTCCATGTTATTCAGAATTATCTATGCAACCAAAATTACATTAAAATTTTTAATTATTCCAACCTATTGGCCAGCAGTGTAGTTACACATTCGTCAAACTAGGAAACACAATTATTTAGAAGAATGTTGTTCATATTATTTTTGAATGAATTAATGTAAAATTAATCGATAAAAAAATTATAGATAAGTATAAGTAAGAATGTTGTGTCTAAGGTACGCTGTGAATAGGTTTAAGGCCTTACCTCTGAATCCATAATATTCTATTTCTTTTTAGTAGAGCCCCATGGCTAACAGTATCAAAAGTCTTAGAGGCCTTATTACGCCTTATTAATATTAACCACACAAATAATAATTTATCGGAATATTAAATAAAAAATTAACAAAAAATGTATCATTATTTAAGGTTTTCCTTGTAGATAGTTCCATTGGGAGCCAGAAAAATTCTTAAATGGGTTAAAAATACTTATAATGATCCTGAAATATTTATTACTGAGAATGGTGTATCTGATCACGGATCGTCCTTGGATGACTATGACAGGATAAATTTTTATAGGGTATGTATGGCCAAGAGCAACATTAGATATCTGTGGACCACCATTTACGTATGAAAAAATATAATATATGAACATTATCTGCAACATGTTTATGTTTATTTATGCTGCAGCTAATCTAATGTATTACTTTTTTAAATGTAATATTTTCGTGCTAAAATGATGCAGACTACTACATTGCGCGATCCGAGATTAGTTTTGTTACTTTGTTGTACAATTTTTTATTCGATGTGTATGTTATCTTTAACTATATTTTCAGAATTATCTTAGTGCTATATTAGATGCAATGTATGAAGATAATGTCAAAATATTTGGATACACCGCATGGAGTTTATTAGACAACCTAGAATGGACAGATGGATACAGGTAGATACTTAGTTTATTGTAGTCATTTTCTAACAAATCATTAATTAATTAATTACTTGAAATTAGTATTAGTATTATAAGAAGTAATGAATTCTTTAATAAATATAAAATTATTGAGGGGTATAATAATGTTACGGAATCCCCAGAAGCGATTCTGCATGATATACTGAAAATTCCCTAGATATAGGGAAAATCTGCACAATCTGGCAACAACACATTCGACTATATGGCAACATCGCATCTGGGGGTGTCAGATGCAACCCCCCGGAATCGTCAAAAGCCATTCTGCACGATATACTGAAAATTCCCTAGATATAGGGAAAATCTGCATAATCTAGCAACAACACACCCGACGATATGGCAAAATCGCATCTGGGGGTGCCAGATGCAACCCCCCCGGAATCGTCAAAAGCCATTATTCTGCACGATATACTGAAAAGTCCCTAGATATAGGAAAAATCTGCACAACAACACACCCGACGATATGGTAACATCTGGGGGTGCCAGATGCAACCCTCCAAAGGCGAAGTGTCAAGTGTATCTCGGTTATTTGAAGCCCGAGAGGGCTCGGGCTTCAAATAACCGAGATACGCCCTCTGGCCCCATTTAGAATAGTTGCAGTATAGGAACGCCTTGTACATAATCTAGAATCATTGCGAACAATCTAGAATGGGATGGAATGATCGAGAAGCTTCCAGAAGTTTCGAGAACCATGAAAATAGTATATAGGGGCCAGCCGATCGCTACAGGAGTCAGTTTAGTTTAAACTCTCTTATGACCGAGTGCACCGTAGTCTTAATCCTGGATTAAATTTAAGACAGACTTATTTTGACACATTAATGTTGCACCGTGTATTAAAGCCGGGATTAATGTGATAAGACCGACCTAAATTAAAGTTGCCAATTTCGAGGGCTTAAGACGGAGTTCAACGTTTAGTCTAGCTACAATTAGGTTATGTTTCATTATTTTACAAAATTTTTAGGCATTATTAGGTATTTTATGCGCTTTTAGGCTTTTCCTATAGCACATTTTTTTCAATAAATGTCCAAGACATAGGGGACAGTAATTTAAAAATTAGTATTTTAAGATGGCCCGGTAGCGCTCATGATTCTAGATTACCTTTCATCGGCAATTTTTTGCCCCAAAATTTTTTTGCTTTTTAAACCGTTTTTTAGTGAATTTTCCTTTGACCTCATTACCATATTTGGAGACCTCGTATCTGTTACGATTTCTACCCACGCCCTATTTTTCTCCTCAGATGTAATCCCATCAATCTTTATATTTTCAATTTCGTGTTTTTATTCTGCAATTAAAAATAAAAGAGTTATTTTTCCTCAAGAGTAAAGTTTAAACAATAAGTTTGCTTCTTACTATCATCTGCCATGATTTGCTGGATAAATGTAGATATTAAAGTTGTATCTTTATAATGTATAATGATATTACTATTTTCGACCATACAGAGAGAAGATATCTTGATGCAAAATTAAATACCTACCTTCGAATATTCAAATTGAAATTATTTTGATGTCAATTTTCACAACATTTTTCAACAGAATAACCCAAAAGCGTCAAAAGTCACTAGGCGTTCGACTTAAAAGGCAACGTTGCCACATTTAGTTAAGTCTTTATGATTTTTTAACGGTGCATTTGAAGGCGTAACAAGTGGTGTCAGCTGTGGAGTAAGTAGAGGATAAAAACTTTTATGGTTAAAATTCGTTCTACGGATTACGACGGAAACTGAAGGAATTAATGGAGATGTTAAAAAACAAAGAGAGGAATATGAAATGAGAAGGGAAGCAGAAAAAGAAGAGGAAGCAAGCCGAAGAAAAGAAGATGAAATAAGACAACAAGTCAGTATAAACGGAGAAAAAAATACAACAGCGAGCAGAAAAAGAAGAGAAAGAAAGACATCGACAATCAATAAAAAACGACTACGAGCAGAAACGGGGGAGGAGAGAGAAATCCAAAAAGAACAAATGTAGTAATTAATTATCATGCTGGAAAAGCAAATAGAGGAAGATGAATAGAGACGGAAACAGGAAATTGAAGCAGTAAAATATACAATTTGAACTCGAACTCACCGCAGTGAAAAAATAAATTCAAACAGAAGGCAACACAGTCAGATAAGGATTAAAAGGAATTCAAACAGAAGTCGAGGCAGTGAGAGAAAGAATTCAAACAGAAATCAACACGGTCAGAGAATGATTAAATGAACGAATCAGTAATTTGGAACAGCATAGTATCAATGTACAGTCGCTTCTGCCGATTCCGTAACATTATACATATTGTTGCTATTTTGAAACACCAATAGGTAACATAATTATAACCGGTAAAATACTTGTCTTGTTTATTATAAATAAAATTATCTTGGTCGGAACATTATTTGAAATGGAATGCAAAAAATACGTCTTTAGTCACAGCAGTGTATTATCTACACTATTTTTAACTGAATGCATTTCAGTCATTTAAGTTAATAATATTTAGCTATGCTAAATAAATTGTATTATAAATTTGCATTTGTGGTACTTACGTTATGATCAAAATAGCTAATATCGAAATATTTTCAGCGAACATTTTGGCCTTTACTACATAAACTTTACGGATCCTGACCGAACTAGGATTCCAAAAGAATCAGCGAGTTTCTACCGTGAAATAGCAACCACCCTACGTATACCATCGGAAGAAACAAGTACAGCATTAACTCCTGAAGTTACAACTAGCGTAGCGAAAAGGATATCGTCACTTTCAGTTTTAGTGTCAGTTTTAGTGTGTATAATTTATGCATAAATTGAAACAAGAATACAATTATTTGATAAGTGCACTATAAGATCTTTTTGATAGGTATAAAATAGTATAATTTAAAAACGTAGCGATTGCATTTTTATTTATTTCCATACAGCTATGTTCATCTATTTATTGTTTATTTTATATGCAGATACAATACCATGTACTAATATTTTACTTATTATTAATTATTGCTTTTAGTTAGTACTGTTAGTTCTATATACGAGTAATAAAGGAAAATTATCAATATTGTTACCTGTCAATATACTTCCAATCCAGATGTGTAATGTAAGGTAAAGGTGAAGAATTTACTTTGGCAGCAGTGAGTAAATGTCAAGCTGCCAAATGTGATGATACGCTTAATATTGCGATGTTCTATTGTCATTTTGTGCAGATTGTTAATGGCCGAGTGCACCGTAGTCTTAATCCTGGATTAAATTCAAGACAGACTTATTTTGACACATTTACGTTGCACCGTGCGTTAAAGCCCAGATTAATGTGTTAAGACCGACTTTAATTAAAGTCGACAATTTCGAGGGCTTAAGACGGAGTTTAACGTTAAGTCTAGGTTATGTTTCACATATTCACAAATAGGTTCATAAGTCACAAATAGGTTATGTTTCATTATTTTGCAAACATTTTAGGCATTATTAGGTATTTTATGCGCTTTTACGCTTTTCCTATAGTACATTTTTTTCAATAAATGTCCAAGCCATAGGGGACAATGATTTAAAAATTAGAGATATTGTGGCAAGATGGCCCGGTAGCGCTCATGATTCTTGATAATACCCACCATCTTTAACAATAATAGCAGAATTAAAGCAAGATTTAAAATGAGGGAATTTAATAATTAAACACATATTTTACATATATATATATATATATATATATATATATATATATATATATATATATATATATATATATATATATATATATATATATATATATATATATATATATATATATATATATATATATATATATATATATATATATATATATATGTATATATATATATATATATATATATATATATATATATATATATATATATATATATATATATATATATATATATATATATATATATATATATATATATATATATATATATATATATATATATATATATATATATCTATATATATATATATATATATATACAGGACAATGCATACTCCTCTGGGTCTTTGGGCCAACATAACATCATTTGGATTTGATAAACCATATATAGGTACATAAATTTTGGTATTAATTGTGAAATTAATTAGAAAATCGTCAAATCCAGACAAATCTCTACAGGAGCAGGGTCACTACTGGTCATGTATCTAGATTTCCTTTCATCGGCAATTTTTTGCCTCAATTTTTTTTTGCTTTTTAAACTGTTTTTTAGTGACCTTTTGACCTTTTTACCATATTTGGAGACCTCGTATCTGTTACGATTTCTACCCATGCCCTATTTTTCTCCTCAGATGTAATTCGATCAATCTTTATATTTTCAATTTCGTGTTTTTGTTCTGCATTTGAAAATAAAAAAGTTATTTTTCCTCAGGAGTAAAGTTTGAACAATGTTTGCTTCTTACTTTCATCTGCCATGATTTGCTGGATAAATGTAGATATTAAAGTTGTATCTTTATAATGTATAATGATATTACGATCTTCGACCATACAGAGAGAAGATATATTGATGCAAAATTAAATACCTACCTTCGAATATTCTAATTGAAATTATTTTGCTGTCAATTTTCACAAAATTTTTCAACAAAATAACCCAAAAGCGTCAAAAGTCACTAGGCGTTCGACTTAAAAGGCAACGTTGCCACATTTTAACTGGACTTTAAGTCGACTTAACTAAGTCCAACTTAACGTACAATCGGTGCACTCGGGCATCAGTAATTTTACTAAGGTAAGCGCTCTCTTTCTTACTATTGTGTTTGAATTGTGTGTAACATATGAGCTATATATAATGTTTTGATTTTGATAAAAAATACTTATTCTACTCATTTTCTAACAAATTTGAAGCCTATTATTTGTTCAATCTTTGAATTTAGTTGTGACGAATACTGGTTCGCTATTACAACGGAGTTGTCTCAATGCTAGTCATAGCTGACGAATACTGGTACAAATGATTTTAGAACCAAAATCGCACAAACTCTCGTAATAAATGACCAAGCCTGAACCAAAATTATATTTTAACTGTTTATACACTGAAAATTTAGTAGCCCAGTATTCGTCACACCAATATATAACGTGTGTTTTTGCAAAAATAATTTGAAACTGTATGACGAACACTGGTACAAAGAGTTGACGATAACTGGTTCTTTTACAGATATCATGGAAAAACCGAGGGAAAAACATACAAACTATACAAATGCTGATTTGAAAGCAGCCGTTTTGGCTGTTCAAAATGGATGTTCCGTTAATGGGGCTGTGAAATATTTTAAAATTCCACGGATAACGCTATCAGATAAAGTGAAAGGTAAAAGTCCCATTGACAGAAAAGTGGGGCCACCTTCTATTTTATCATAAGAAGAAGAAGAAACTCACGATTTGTCTTTTGATATTGTAATGTGATGTGACAAATGTCAGTAATTAACTCCGTAATTTACAAACCACTTTATTAGTTTTTAAATTTTAAAATGCCGCGGTTAACTGAACCTGAAAAAATGCGAGCTGTTACATTGCTTGAAAATGATTGGTCATTACAAGTAGTTGCAGATGAGCTAAATGTGAGTCGTAAAATAAGCACTGTGGAGCAAGACAACCTCTTCCTAGACCATCTTAGAACGAGGTCTGCAAGGCGGCGGGTGAAGGGTTCAGAGTTACGAAATTATGCGGCAGCAAAGAAGGTATTTTTGGAGCCAAGGCATAAAGAACAACGTCTTAATTTTGCGAACCAGTTTGTCGGTAGGCCCGACGACTTTTGGAATAATGTCATATTTTCCGACGAAAAGGTCTTTCAGTCATGTCACGATGGTTCCATCCGCGTCTACCGACCTCAGAATTCGAGGTATGAAGAGAGGTATATTAAACCTACCGACCGGAGTGGACGTTTTTCCATCAATGTTTGGGCATTGTTCCCTAGGCAAATTCCCTAGGTCCCGGTGTTTACTGGAGGATAGGAGAGCGCCTTACCGGACAGAGTTACATACGCATATTGGACAATATTATGCTGCCGTCCGTCACTATGTTGTATCCTCACAATTTAATTTTCCAGCAAGATAAATGAAATTTGTTTTTTTGATTTTATGAGAATTTAATACCTAATTTTCAATCAGAAAAGTTATAAGTATAACATTTGAGTTTTGAAAATTCGGGACGATTTTTTTGTTGAAATCTCTACTTTACGATGATGTAAGAATATCATACTATTACTGTTGAAAAACCTTGTTAAAAATGGAAAAACAACCAAACAAAAACAAAGATCTCTCCAAAAACTGTTCTAACTCTGAAAAACAACCATTAGAGGAAATCAGTAATTCTAAAGTAATTGATGACGAGGCAACATCAAAAACTTCAAATTAATATTGGAAATAAAGATCTTGAAGAACTTTAGAACTTAGGCGAAGTCGAAGACCTTGTAGGAGATCGTGAAGAAATCTAAGACTACGTTGAACCTGATTATGCCTAGCAGCTTCCAGAAAACTGAGATTGCAGCAGAATTTTGATTTTACATTCCTACCTTGTAAATTTCAATAATTTTAAATATTTGTTTTATTAAACTTGTTGTCAATGTATTTTTGTCTAAGAGGCATAAACAATATTTTTATTGCACAAAACGGTCGTTTTTAGTTTTTCTTTGTAAATTTATTGTTTAAACAATTTGTTTTTCAAAGGTCGAACCTTAGACGGTTAATCTAAGTCCCCCTACTTGATATTACATTGAAATTACCAATTTGCATCACTGTCAACATTTAAATAATTATAAATAAATTAAAATTGAATATAAATAAAATAAAATAGAACAGAATTCGTGACTTTTACGGAAAAATTGTCCCTGAAAATGTGTTTTTCCACATTAAGAGCACGACTTTCTTACACTATCTTAAAAAATTCAGTCTTGAAATTTTCAAGAATCTAGATTTGGTTAATCATCTTTTTTGGTTGAAAATTAGTCTTTTTCAAAATTAATTCGCATAAAGTCAAAAATTAAATATTTCTCTTCAACAAATATTAAAACTTATTTGAGACTTAAAAATGTACAGTTAGACCAAATTCGGTTATAATCGAGTAATTGTTTAGATGAAAAAAAAATAGAAAAAATGGTTTCTGGCGTTTTTCTCTCTAGTTTTGAGATTATGTAAAAAAATGGTTGGGATGAAAGTCTAGGTCTAGGTCTAGCTTTGCCTCAAATCGTAAAAAGTCGCGTTTCACCGTTAAATATACTTATTTTTCCATCCCCACCCTACTCCCGGTTATTTGTTGGGATGCAATCGATTTTTCCAATTTATATCCTTAATTTTTCGATCATTCATATGCTAACAGCTAAGAATGTTTTTTTGAAAAAAAAAATATTGACATGATTATTTTTTGTAATAACCGTAATAATAAGTACCTAATGAAAATGAATCTTAATGGAAATCGATTATTAATTTTATTTTAATTGATAGCGAAATAACGTATCTCGTTCAAAGTGAGTATTAGAAAAATACCCAGGTAATCTAATTCGTCCAATATATTTAGTCTTAAAGATCATTCATCTGATATGATTCACAGACAGATAGATTGCTGCAGTAGTTAACTACTTAGTTAACTATTTTTTTTTGAAACGTAGTTGTTGGATACTACAACTACTTTATGACATGTGGTAGTTGTACTCTATCTACTATTTGAGATATCTAAAAAGTAAACACAAAACTAGTTTAAAAAGTAGTTACCTATTCAGTTTAACTACTATAGGTAGTTTAACTACTTTAAGTTTAACTACTTTGCGTTACTACTTTCTCATGTTTTCATTATTTATTTTGTAATGTAATTACTTTATAAAATATATAGCATTAAATCGTTTAAATAAAATTGGAAAAATGACGATTTAAGTATACTTACGTAATGTTTTCCTACAGTAAATTCGTGTTTAAATCAAATAGCGAGAGTAAGCGGGAAAGTTAGTCAAAATTGTTTATATGAGTCAGGTCTACTTAACCTTAGGGATTAACCTTGTGGATTATGAAATTTGTATACAATATGTTAATGTTTGTAAATTCACGCAATGCATCTGGTTCCGTTAGTCAAGTGCCCAAAATTGTAACTTGTTTGGTGTAAATATTTATTGCCTTCATAATTTATGCTGTTATTACGACGTTATTTGAATTAATCTCTCGGTCAACGAAACCCAGCAATATGCATTATAGCTAGCACGCGAATCTCAGTTGTTAAGTAAAGTGTTAACTGAAGGATTGACATCGACGATCTGGTCCGGACGAAATGAGAGTACATGGGGTAAGAGTTTAAATCTATATCTGAACATCTGCGCGAATCCCAGGAACTATGTATCCCAGCACGAGTGAAATATATTATTTATATGTAATTTAATGAATGTTGGGTTAAGATAATTGTGAGAGTTTTAATTATTGTGATTTAATTTAATATTGCTATATTTATATACATTTAATATTTTAGATTTTTATATTTTGTTGTTGATGCTAGATAAAATTTTATGGATTAATCTGCGTAATATGTTTATGGATAGAATAGGATAGAAATGTACTTACTTTGCTTGCTTATTATTCTGTAGACCCTACTAATATCAGCGCCAGTCTACAATGCCAGTCAACACTTATGAATTTACTAATTATCAAACTATTTACTCTCAGTTTCATATGATTTTATATTTATTGAAACTTAAATTATTTTTATCATCAATTCCACTTCTTAGAACATGAATTTTTTTTATCTCAAGGTAGGATCCACAATAGATTGGTACTATAGTTTTAGTATGATTTTAAAAGATCGAATTTATTTGTGTTGTAAAGTTTTCACAAAGATTATTGACTCTGAACTTGCTTTAATTGTAATATAGAAGAAAAAGAAATTGATTTACAAATAATTAGCACAAGTTTATTTTAGAGGAATTTATTTATTTAAATGATGAATGATATTATAAAATAAACTATGTTGCCCTACGACACCTATCATAGCCTAGATTACTATAAGAAACATGGAATATTTAATCCTTAACATACAGATACATGGAAATGTGTGTATAAATACACAAATAATAAAACTATTTTACAAAATTCAACAATGGTTATAAAACTTTGTTTGTTTGTTACCTTTAAGTTTTTGGGTTAGTCCTTTTGTAAACAAGCCAGAAACAAAAACACGAGCGCAGTGCACTATCGCACTATTTTCATAATCCTATAGTGGTGGAATTTTGCAACCTGCAACTGATGACTGGCGATGGCGTCGAATAAATACTTCCAGTCCACTATTTACATATTTTAGTAACTCTGCCGAGGGAAATCTCATTCTATGTACCGGTACTCACTCTAACTTGCTTGTCTTCCTGAATTCTTGATTTATACTTACACAGATACCACGAAAAACACTGGGAAGCCTATCTAGGACACCCTAGATACCTTCTTGTGGCTAATATAATACTATTATTATTAAGGGTCTTCAATTTACACAATATGATATTGCTCCACAAACTTGTTATTATTTCAGTATTTCAGTATTATTAACTTTCACAATATATATATATATATATATATATATATATATATATATATATATATATATATATATATATATATATATATATATATATATATATATATAAATATACATATATATATATATATATATATATATATATATATATATATATATATATATATATATATATATATATATATATATATATATATATATATATATATATATATATATATATATATATATATATATACACTGCTGGCCAATAGGTTGGAATAATTCAAATTTTTAGGGTAAGTTTCGATACATATATCTTCTGAACGATATGGAATATCAAAATACGGATTTCAGGACGTTTTTGGAAATTTCATCGACAAAAACTGGTCTGAATATCAATTTTCCATTATGCTCAAAAAAGGAATATGCGGGGGTGTAAACTAAACCCCTAAAAAAATCAAAATTTCATTCTTACCGAGAATTTAGGAAAACCAAAATCGAGTTAAATTTTTTATACCGGGGTAATCTATGGACCAATTCGAAAAAACAAATTTGGCCGATTTTTGATATCTCGCTTATTTTTGAATATACGGCGTTTTTATTGAAATTAGGACAATTTTTTGGAAATGTATCTCTTACTTTTTAAAAACAAAGTAAGTAATGGATTTTTTTCTTATTTTCAAGTAAGCTTACATGCCTCTAGCTGCCTCAGTAGCTAGAATTGACATTTCTTATACAGGGTGCCTGCGAAAACATTTAATAAGCATGTGTCACGAAAAATCTGTATATTTAAATAAACTGTGTGCAGAACCCTGTATGATTAAAATGAACGGTAATTTTAAAATTTTAAAACTGTGAAGGGAAACCTTAGAAAAATATCTCGAAACGGTTTTTTATTTTTCTTGATCGGATGAGTATTATCATAATTTACAGTTTCGTTGTAATTACACGGTAAATCCCTATATAAAACATTTAAAAAACTTGCGGTAGTAACGATTAGCTGGTGGGCTAAGTATTGTTATATTGGTGGGCTAAGTATTCGAGATATTTTTCTAAGGTTTCCCTTCACAGTTTTAAAATTTTAAAATTATCGTTCATTTTAATCATACAGGGTTCTGCACACAGTTTATTTAAATATACAGATTTTTCGTGACACATGCTTATTAAATGTTTTCGCAGGCACCCTGTATAAGAAATGTCAATTCTAGCTACTGAGGCAGCTAGAGGCATGTAAGCTTACTTGAAAATAAGAAAAAAATCTATTACTTACTTTGTTTTTAAAAAGTAAGAGATACATTTCCAAAAAATTGTCCTAATTTCAATAAAAACGCCGTATATTCAAAAATAAGCGAGATATCAAAAATCGGCCAAATTTGTTTTTTCGAATTGGTCCATAGATTACCCCGGTATATAAAATTTAACTCGATTTTGGTTTTCCTAAATTCTCGGTAAGAATGAAATTTTGATTTTTTTAGGGGTTTAGTTTACACCCCCGTATATTCCTTTTTTGAGCATAATGGAAAATTGATATTCAGACCAGCTTTTGTCGATGAAATTTCCAAAAACGTCCTGAAATCCGTATTTTGATATTCCATATCGTTCAGAAGATATATGTATCGAAACTTACCCTAAAAATTTGAATTATTCCAACCTATTGGCCAGCAGTGTATATATATATTTTATATATATATATATATATATATATATATATATATATATATATATATATATATATATATATATATATATATATATATATATATATATATATATATATATATATATATATATATATATATATATATATATATATATATATATATATATATATATATATATATATATATATATATATATATATATATATATATATATATATATATATATATTTATATATTGTGTTATTGTGTTTATATTTATTTTACAATATTTTATATATTTACTGGCCTACTTATGGTATGGCAAATTGTAAAATAAAGTATCACTTATGGCATTGATAATTGAGACGATAATAGTGATCGCATAGCAGAGACAAACCTGATAACAGAACAGAATACTTACGCTCTCTTCCTGCTAATGCTTCCCTCCTTAGGGCGCCAGTTCTCAGAACAATTATTTTTATGAGGAGGGTTCACTAGAGAGCATGACTCTCTCATCCAGTAGGGGAGGTTCTATTAGATTGATAATTTTTATTTTTATTTAGGATCTTAGACACGTCAAACTGTATGATTGCACAAGAATTGAAGCAACGATAGATGTATATATATGCGGAAGATAGAAATTGTATATCCTATTCAATCATTAACTGTGAAAAGTATACCTTGAAAAGTAAAATAATAACACAGAAGCTACATATGTTTAGGTTTAATTATATCGGCTTTAAATAAGAAATTATTGTGTCCAAAGGACAAGCAAAACGTAAAAACAAAAAGAGAAGTTTATGAAAATTTGAAAGTTATAAACTTATTACTAGCCTACGCCAAACCTACGCAACTTAAACTTACTACATGGGCAATGAAGGCCTCGATAACAATGATATACTTATAACTAAAATGTTTGGAATGTTATTACCTTTAACAGTTTTGTAATCCTGTTCATGCGAAGCCCTCACAATTTTATTTATATTCACTTGACACTTAATTATTTGTTTTGTCTGGAATCGGCTGCTGCCTTCTCTCGGGATCCTTTTGAACTTTATACAGTTGTTACGTTTCTCCGCTCACCTGCCGCCATCTATTATCCTCATTACATTACACTGCATACAGGTTCCTCAACACGGAACCTGGAGATTTTCCAAGCCGTATTCTTGTAATGTATTTTATCTTGCTAATTACCTTACTTTGCATTCACGTGGAGAATATTGACTAATGTATGTTGCATATGTTCCCCTATTCTGCAACTATAGACTGCCTGGGAACGCCGCACTTGAAAAACGTAGAACTTTCTACCCGAATTACACTGAACTTTTATTATATCTTCTCGGAAACACTTATCCTTTGTCTAGTACTTGTCACACAAATTATTCAGCTTAAACTTATAAATTATACAATTTTTATTCACCCATTCGGATGGAGCTGCCGCTTGGGACGCTATGTGTTTTACTTCTCCTTTGTTATCCGTTCCTCCGGAAGTTCTACTTATTATAAACAACTTAACTTCCCCTTAACTACGAGCTTCTCGTTATATTGTTTTACTTAATGTAGCCAATCATAGAACAGCTAGTATTTATAATTTCTTTGGTTTACCTTTTACAGTCATTATTTATGGTCTAAAGGTTTTAAATTTAACATCTGATCTACACACATTATTTATACATCTTTCTCGCAATGTCAATCTTATTTTCATCATAACATAGCACTGTCATGTTTGTATCTGGTTAAGGATTAAACTCTCGAAACTGCTTCTTTTTAGCGATGCTAACACAATTTTCTTTTTAAACTAGGCATAGTTTATGTAGATGTTTTATTACATAAATTTTATTGCACTGTGTCTATCGCGATTACATGAGACTTGGATATAGGGTAGACATATAGGGTAAATACACAATAATCAAAAAGGTTTTACAACAACTGACTCAATATACGTTACAAACATTTTTTTTTAAATATTTATATCCATGTTTATAAGGGAGCTTATTACTAGTTTTTAACCTAAGACTTATGTATCGTTACAAATGGGAAGTTAAATTATTTATAAAAGGAAAAAGTAAAAATTAATATGTTAACAGTTGAAATGACTATGGTTAATATCTTGATATATTTAAATACTTACATTTAATTACTAAGGAGTTGTCAGCATGTGATCGCAGAAAAATATATATACACATGGTAATATATGAAGATTGTAATGAATTATATTTAATAAAATTTAGGAACTAATCTACAGTCATCCACTTATTAAACAATGTTTTCCTAAATTTTATTAAATATAATTCATTACAATCTTCATATATTACCATGTGTATATATATTTTTCTGCGATCACATGCTGACAACTCCTTAGTAATTAAATGTAAGTATTTAAATATATCAAGATATTAACCATAGCCATTTTAACTGTTAACATATTAATTTTTACTTTTTCCTTTTATAAATAATTTAACTTCCCATTTGTAACGATACATAAGTCTTAGGTTAAAAATTAGTAATAAGTTCCCTTATAAACATGGATATAAATATTTTTAAAAAAATGTTTGTAACGTATATTGAGTCAGATGTTGTAAAACCTTTTTGATTATTTTGTATTTACCCTATATGTACTAATTAGGTTAAAATTTTTGATAGCCTAATTATAAATGGATCTGAAGATGATATGCTAGGCATCTTGAAACCGGTAATCTAGTAATGAAAAGATTATGTGAGAAAAATCAAGACTTTTCATTCCCCACTTCTCTTCAATATATATATATATATATATATATATATATATATATATATATATATATATATATATATATATATATATATATATATATATATATATATATATATATATATATATATATATATATATATATATATATATATATATATATATATATATATATATATATATATATATATATATATATATATATATATATATATATATATATATATATATATATATATATATATATATATATATATATATATATATATATATATAATATAACATGTTATCAGTCCGTTTATTCTGCAAATCAACGCAGATAAGTATAACTAATTGAGTGTGCTAAAAAAAATCGATTCATATAATTTATTGTGGGATATATGTATCATCACATACGTATAACTTATCTAATCAATATAGTGATATGGTAGGTAGATAGGTACAGGTACAGGTAGATATTGGTAGGTAGATAGGTACAGTTGGCGCCACCCAAATATGAACGGATGTTCATATTTCTCTCTCTTCCTTGTATCATATGCTTTATCTCACTTGCGAGACGAAAATATTATAAGATGTTTCGTGACGCGACCTTGAAAAATGACTTTCATGCGGCTAAAGAAGTATTCTCTTAAAAAACCAGGATTCTTACATTCTATTCCCAAATATGCTCAGCTCAACCACGTCCACACACTGCATTGGAATCACCTGGAACCCTTTATCAGTACATATGATGGCAAAAAATATCTATTAGTCATTGTGAACGGATTTTCTAAATATAGGTACTTATGTCAAACCTGTACCAGACATTCCATCAAAGTATATCAGAGATCGACTGGAAGATATCTTTACAGTTATAAGAAATCTAAGACGTTTAATTTAATGATATACCTAATTCATATATATATAATATTATATAATTCGCAATGAGAACAGATTCAGAGATATTCAAGATATTTCAGACGAGGAAGAATTAACTAGACTACTAAAAGTTACTAAAATTCAACGTCAATTACCACAAAATCTCGGAAACAACCGAATCAAGTAGAACAGAGTCGTTTTCAGAAGAGTTGGTAAACTGTACGAAAAAATCTGTAATTGTAGTAGTGTATATTAAACAATTTTCACAACCATTAACAAATTTAATAGCAGAATGTGCACAATACCCGCAAATATAAAATAGTAATAATAATACTGAAGAATTTAGTTTAATGTCAGACAATTTATGACTTATTTGTCTGAAAAGAAATCCATATTCTCAGACGTCAAACGAAGGCCCATCTTTATCATCTTTATCATTAAATGAAAACTCTTTTAAGCAAAATGTACCAAACTTGGCCGACTTTCCTCTAAGAAGACTTAAATCTTTTAATTTTTTTCCTGAATCAAGAACGTGTCACGGAAATATAGAAATGTGATCCGCTTAGTTGCCTCTATTTTCCAAAACGTCCCTCCACTTTGTCAGCTTGGAACTTTCTGTACTGAACAAGATTAATTGATATTTTTGTAGTATGGTTTAAAAAAATGTATCAGCAGTTAATTTACCAGTATGGCCGTTTCTTAAAACTTCAAATTGTAGCTCTTCCCATGAACAAAGAAAATCATAAAATTTTAATAAAAACTGAATATTTTTATAATTGGATTCCCGTATTAGGTCCCTAAAGGGACCACGTTGGTGATATCCTGATTTGGGTGAACCCACATTTACTATTTTCCTCTAAGGTAGATTGATTGTTAAAAATTCAGCTGTACCCAAATTATTAATTTCATTACATTGATTTAGAGCCGCAAAATTGTTTTCATCAAATAACTTGACAGCAAGCTGTACATTTTGTCGTTCGAGTAAGGATGGATTTAAATTTTTTTTGAGCGAGCAGGGGCCATTTTAATAATTTGATTACTTTCCACGCAGTATAATAATAGTCTCGTCCCAATTTGCTAACTCATCTCACCTTTCCTCTGGGTGTTTTCTGATTTTTTTGTCATATAAAAGGCGGTTGATTCGGAAATATTGAAGGAATGGCGTTTTTTGTAAGTTTCGGTTTCTCTCTGGGAACCTTCAAGATCGAACCATCATCCCTAGTCATTCTATCTATTTTTATAATACAGGACTGCCTAATACAGACTACTGAATGTTTTGTAGGACGACTTTATGAATGACTTTAATCCATATTTGTTTAATTTTCTCATCTTTTGGAAAAGAAAACACGGACACATAAGTATTGGTAGTATGGTAATTGCTTGAGCACTTAGGTACGCAACATTTAGAAGACGTAATGAAAAAAATAGGATTTTACTTTTTAAAACACCTGGGTATTATTTTGTTTACATTTTTTTTCTAGAAAATAGCCAATATATTTATGATTAAGTAACCCATGCGTTGAAAAAATATCGAAATCTAAAGTTACAATAGTCATTTTAGTGTTTCAAGCCCTCAAAGTGAGTCTTTATATATGGAGTCTTGTGAGAGTTCACTCAGAAAATTGAGTTTATTCGACAAGTTGCAGAAAAAATAGAGACATGACGAATATCGTTACAGCGATAAGATTAAATCTTCACAAACAATTATTGAAGAAAATCAGTCATTTACTACGCATTTTCGATGCAATACACGAAAATTGGAATAAAAATAGTGAATTTCTCGGTTAGAACATGGTGGATGAGATGAGACGCGGCAACATTATACACGGCAACTGTATAGCTTGAACTTTAACACTGTAAACTCAACTTAGCCCCGAAATGCACAGATAAAGAGAGTGAGCAGATAGACAAGAGAGAAAGAGAGAGCACATAAAGGATAACAGAACCTCAAGGTCACAGCTAAGATGAATTTGGTCAAGCATTACACGCAAACGCAAATATATGTATGCAGCATGTATCCTTGAGCGGCACGCTTAAATCTGAATTTGTTTACATTCAATTATTATAAAGCAAATAATTTTCATACATTCGTAAATAATATTGACAGGAATATTGTACCTGTCTAATTTTATTGTAAATGACACCTACCTTAAGTAGCGAAGTATATTTTTAACTAACACGTTAAGTAGTGAAGTATATTTTTCATACTTTTAAAATTTACACAAAACATTTAAAATTTACACAGAAACACTTCCACTACCGGCATTGGCCATTTGACAGATAACAAGATACGCCACATAACAAAAACAAACCACCTTCCGATGTCTATTTTACTGATTTTACGAATTGTCACCAAGGACTAAATATATTTGAAAAGTTTTACATATTCAATTATTATTTTAACTTTATTACAACTTTGAAATAGAGCTTTTCACTAATGAAAAATTGCGAAAAACTTACAATGTTTTACAAGTATAATCAACAAGCACTACAAGCAGCGGACGACACCTTAACTAACTACTCTGTTGTATGCGGGATTCATGGAATTCACGTCCGATCTTACTTCTCTATCTAACTTACACATCCTGTATATCTCTATCCTATCATATCGAGAAATACGTAGGGAATGATTTTTAGAATCCTGGGGTACGGTACTTCATAGATGCCTTGATGTAAAATACAGTAAAATCACCAGCCCGGTCGTGTGACGTCAATGTCGACATATTTTTAATTTTCCCGGCTTCTACATTACGGAGGTCCCATACAACCAATGAAAATATTGATAAAGTAATTCCGCTTGAGTGAAGCATGTAAAAGCGACCAAACGATGTGACTCAAAATATTTTCATCAGAAGTATGTAAAATAGATAGCTTATCTTACCAATACATTCAAGAACTAGATGATAATTATTACAATCAGAAATATTGTTGATAACGTAACTATGTAATGCATGAAGGTTTGGTAAAAATAAAAAAAATACCAGTTCGCTGTCTACGTAATCCGTGCCTAGTATAACCATGGGTAAGCTGCTACTTGGTTTCCTGCTGATCCTAACTAAAAGGTAATCCTTTAAAATTCATATCAATTTTAGTTAAGACTTTAAAAGCAAATTGCTGTATATTTAAATTAAGTGTTTTTTAGTACATAAGCAGGAAAATAGAGTCAGTATTATTTCAGTTAAAGAAAAACGTATGCAAGGAAATCATACTAATTTGTTATGTTACATAGATTGTAGTATGATGATAATTGGAATAATTGAAATTCCTTGTCATTAATTTACATTCCAGTGCAATTAACGCACATTTTTCATTTAAAGAGGTCTCTACTTGTGGCCTTAGATAAGTAGGATATATTATAGAGTTAACCTACGTTCAATTCAGTACCCACGTTACAGGACGACTATTAATAGTTATTTAACGAACTAGTGTATTAATGACAGCGATTAATAATCTAGATATTTTAACTTAATTAATTAATTGTTGAGATTATTAATCGCGTTTTAATATACGAGTTAGTTTCAAAATTTTTCCGTCGACTGTATTTTGCATAAAGTGGAGAAAATCTTATTTTAAATTTTTATTTAAGAAAACTAAGTACATATTCAATTATTCATTAATTATTATAAAGTATCGCAAATCTGATTTGTATTTCTACAGATAAATGATCAGTTTTATGATATTCTGAATTTAAATTTACTTTTATGTCGTTATCTTGAATGATTGTTTTGGCGCTGGTAGAACTAATATAAGGAGTTTTTGTAACTTTCACATATTATTTCTTAGCTATGACAACTTTATTTTGTACTGAATTTTCAATATATCCTTCTGCAACGGCAGTGGATTTCCAACCACCCAGTCGTTTAATGGCTGAAAAATCTGCACCACTGCAAAAGTATGGAGGCAGAAGGTGTTTTACAAAATTGTATTTCAAATATTAAGCGTGACATTACTGACAGTGACAGATTGATGACACGGCATCTTGATTTGGAAATTTAAATGTATGCGATGTTTCACTAAAATCGTTTATTAATAGAAAATCATGCATTAATAGGGGTCATTAATAAACGATTTTGTGTGCATTAATCAAGCTCGTAAATACACGGTCCACGGAAAAGATATCTAAAATCCAATTTTAAGTATAGGTAGTACCTTTAAGTAATACCCACACATTAAAATATTCCATTGGTTATTTCCACCTCACCTATACGTCATATTTGAATTTACGGTAATAATTAGATATCGATTACCCAAACTTGAGATATTTCTATACTTAAATGAATAAATAAATTTTATATCAAAAACTAAATTTAACTATCATAAAAGTTAAATAAATTGGCAATCGACATATATTAGTGTCGATTGCGCATTTATTTAATTTTTATTTATTTATTTATTTAGATAAAGGATACAAACGGAACGAACCCAAAGGAGTATCCATAAATGGATAAAATATTTATATACATTATTGTCAGTTAAGTAACAAATATAGATTACAAATTATACTAGTATATAATAAGTAAGATATAAATAATTATTAGAAATCAAATTAAAATATCAATATAATATCAATATAAAAGGTAATAGGTAAAGATAAAAGGTAATAACAAAGTAGCGATTTAATCAAAGTGAATTTAAAATCAGCAACATAAAAATTAAATATTGTATTAATTATATCTAATTTAAGAAAATCAATACATACATAATATGTGTGTAGGGATTCGTATAAATATTACAATATTATAAATTATAATATTTATTATTATTATGAAACTAAAATATTACAATGCTGCATATTATATTATTACAATATCTTAATCATTGCTAAGAAAATATCGTTTCAAGGAATTTTGAAATGTATCAAGATTTGAGCAAAGAATGTCAACAGACATTATTTGGGATAACTTATTATAAGATATACAAATTCTGTGCAAATGGGAGTTTAAATAATAATTCGTATTAGACTGCATGGTAAGGAAAATATTATGTTGTCGGGTAGAATAAGTTGGAGTAATATATTTTATTTGATTAACAATATCTGAGGAATCAATTTTGTTGTTAACAGCTTGGAATACTGGATAGGGCTGGAACCTTTGATGTAACTGTAACATGACGCGCGTTTCGCCAACCAAGCTGGCATGATCCGGAGATGATTAAAACTAATCTTAAATTACAAAATCTACCATATTTATACTATTTTTCCGGTGACGTCACTAATGATATCACCGTGAAATTTACCCGTGACTAATCACGCTTCAATGATCGGTTGCTAATCAACGCGTAAAGCGGGCTATACGGGATAGGTCCCTTGTCGCTATTCATACTACTATTACACTTTACAATTTCTATGCTCTCAAATGCATCCAACTGTCTATTATTGGTAACATTTCTAACTAATCTTAAATTACTAATATCTATTCTATGATTGTTGTCAAAAGCATGTTGTGCAACACTAGACTTATCTGTTCTTCCATATTTTAGATGAGCCATATGTTCTTTAAATCTGGTGTTAATTGACCGTCTCGTTTGTCCAATATATTTTCGATCACAATCATTACAACTAATTTCGTAAATCCCAGACCTTTCATTTGGAACAATTTTATCCTTTGGATTGTCTAAAAGCTTTGAATAGAAACTTCATGTCACTAATTTTCCTGCGGTTTTCAAGTGCCATCATGTTCAATTTACTACGAATTATAGATCTTTCACTAACATGAGGAAAATATTTCCTATTCATATGATCAATAAATTTCCATAATTCAATATATGATAATAATAAAAAGATCCATAATTCAATATACTATTTATGTATGACATGTATACATAAATACCATATTATTTGAAATTAGAAATATTTCAATGTGCGATGTTAAATATTTATATTGTTTAAACAGTGTAAACACAATTTATGCAGAAATTCTTTTTTTTACGAAATTTATCTTATAGGAAGTTTCTCTTTTTGCCAATGCTGAAATGAGAGCATCAAAGATATCATCGCTATATGATATTTTTGAACAATGTGAAAAAGATGTTTACGATAGTAGTAAGTTTTACTACATCATTGATGGTGGTATGTTACTTCACAGATTAAAATGGGAACAAAATCAAAAAAATTCCTACATTTGTAAACAATACAACAAATATCTACATAATAACGATGGCACTGTCGTTAAAGTTGTATTTGATGGGTATAGTAATGATGAAACTAAATCTTCTGAAAGAGATCGTGGATGCATAAGTAAAACTTAAAAGTCCTAATTGTTTTGGGGTTCTCAAATTCGTAGCAGGACCTAAATATAAAACCCAACATCTGACAAGCTTTTTTAGTTGTACAAGATATATGTTGGTCAAATAGAAGTTTTGAATCCAATAAAATTCCTAGATCTTTTACCTCATTGACATTATTAAATTATTATGTGATATTTTATACGATGCAGGTATTAAATTAATGTTTCTACTAAATGTTATGTGATGATATTTAGATAGATTTAGATATAAGTAGTTATTTTCACAATATCTGAAGAGTCGATCTAAATCCTCCTGAATTAATAGGCTATCGGAGGGACAGCGTACTGAGTGGTAAATTTTTAAGTCATCTGCGTACATCATGAATTTGGAGAACTCAAAACAACTAGAGATATCGTTTACATATAAATTGAACAGCAAGGGTCCCAAATGTGAACTTTGAGGCACGCCAGAGGTTGCAATAACATTTTTAGATTTAAAATTACCTAATGTTAAGCTTTGGAATCTGTTTGTGACATATGAATTGAACCACTTTAAGAGGGACATATGAATTAACCACTGTACACCGAAATCGGCGAGCTTACATAGTAAAACAAATATTCACAAAAAATAAATAGGTTAGAGTCAACAGACCGATTTTTTATAAAACCATGCTGCTCAATGTTAAGCAGATTTCTAACGTCAATGACGTTAGAAATGATAGTTAAATTTAACGTTTATGATAGTTAACTTTAGTTTTTGATATCAAATTTTAATTTTTTTTTATACATTTTGTTTACTGATCTTGGATTATCTTACGGATTTACTCGAATTAAGCAACGGTAGTGAAGAAGTAGTAGAAGAATATACCTATTAGCTACACAAAACTTTGTTTGAAACAAAATTTTTTCCGTTTTAATGACAATTTCTTTGAACGACACAAAGGAACCGCAATAGGTAAGGTAACTCTCTCTATCGCCTTTCATTCCCGGGTATCTTCTTGAGACGATTTGAAAACGAGAAAAAAAAAATAATTCGAGCATTTTCGAGACATGTAGATGACATTTTTGCCGTGTTTGACACTAACTTTGCGGATTTTGAAAGCTTCATTTCTAACTTAAACAAACGTTTGTTTCACTTCTGTGAAAGTTACATATGAACTTGGAAATAATGAACAACCAGTTTTAGATTTATTAGTAATGAAAAGTGATGACAATAGGCTAGAATTAAATATAAAGGGTATTTGGTAAGTTGGATCTGGAAGGAGGTGATAGAGGGGTTATTTGGCATCCGCATAAACCAAAATCAATAATTTATATTGCTTTTATGAGCTTCAGAAGGTATTTGAAATTGGTGGCGAATTAAAATTCTGCCGGAGTTGCCAGTCACATCAGACACATTGAATATCTATCTCCCTGCTGCACATTTCATGCAATTTAGGAACTAAAAAATATAGTTCGCAAATAAGTCCACTTTATTATTAAGTTATACACTTTACACAATAAATACATAAATATGCTACTTAAAATAAATGTACAAAGTAAATGGTAAGACGTTTTTATGTTGGGTGGATCGGATCATGTGAGAGGTATCGACAGCGGCACATCTGGTGTATTTTGGCCGTTTGTGCATATATTTGAAAATGTAATATGTTAATTTTGAAACAAAAAGAGGACTCTTTTATCCTTGCACCAAGTACTCTTAGCTACACAGGGTGTATCAGAAAAATTGATTTGAAGTTAATTTTTTTTATGTAGAACCCATTATAGGTCTCTTTGTTATTTGAACCCCGCCAAAGAAGATTTAAATTAAAGTCGTAAAGGCTGATATGTTTATTTTATAAAATATAATACCCTAATATGCAGGGTGTCCGAAAGCAGTTTACGATCAAAACGTGTTATTTTTAGTGCTAAAACGTCTTGTTTAAGATTATAATTAAGATAAATAAGCTGACATTAACAGGGCTTATTATGTATATAAAAAAAATATCAAAATCGCGCAAAGGTTTACCAAATTGCAGTCGATTAGAACCGACCCATTTTTTAGGTGGTCCACTTTTTTTGTACCTCAGTGTATATTTAAAAAAGTAATCATGTCAGCCTTTACAATGTTTACTTGAAACTTTTTTTTTGAGGGCACAAATACCTAAAAATGATAAAAAATGTTTCACAACTTAATATTCCAATCGATTTTTGGGGAACGACTGGTGCAATGCAATATTAAAAAGCCATCTTAGGAAAGGTCATAAGAAAATTAATATAGGTAGGTACTTTAAATTAAATACAAAGTACCTACCTATAATATCTTTACCTACCTATATTAAATTTTCAAGAGATATCAAACTTAAAAAAGTGTATCAAACTTAAAAATAATAGTTGTGAACAAACACACGCAAGCACCTGTATCTGTTGTTTACTTTTAGCTTTTATATTCAAAATAATATACAACACCAGGGCACAATCTTTTTAGACTTGTTCTTAATAACGAAATTTTACAGATTTTGGAAATAATCTTACTCTAATAAGTAGTATTATTTATCAAAATTTATAATGACACGCAAATTTGATAAAAATACTAAATAACTTATCGTTTACATCACTTTAAAGTTGACATTGAAATATCACCTTAGTTATTGAAGGGGCAGATGACAGCAAATGTTTTTTGTTTATAACTCAACCATGGCAAACTTGTGCGTATTGTAGAAAATTCTAAACCAATATTTTCTTATTTGGAACGTTGCCAACCTGATAAATAATGATTTGTAATAAATAAATATTTTTCGAATTATTAATTCATAGATTCCATAAAATGACTTCTGTCGCTGCTGTGTGTACAAAATATCGTCGTTTTCTTAGATTTATTAGAAAATAACAAGAGAACAAAATAGTCCACAACTTTTTCCACCACACAAATTTTTAAATTCTCATAAAACACCATGACAATCAGTAATAATTCCCATCAATTCCGTCGATTCCCATAAATTTCGAAATAAAAAGCATTGTTATCTTGTCGGTCGTTCAGATTCATTCTCGGGGTATGAGTATTTCAGTTTAATGGGAGTTATGCATGATAATATAAAATCCCGCTGTCTTTGGGAGTTCCCATCAAGAGCCCAATAGTTTCCAAGTACCTTTTTACGAGATTTGATTAAGTAATTTTTTATTTGCATTTGCGCTTGCAGTTATCTTTACATGGTAGTTTCATTTTTTTTCACACTTTTTCAGCACTTTATTACCACCCGGAGTATATTCAATCGCGAATATAATGGGCAACAAAAAAAAGTTTGCCTAAGCTAGCTCAGCTCTTAATAAAACAAATAAAAATAAAATTCCCGTGGACGCCACTGGCTGTTTCTCGCAACTCAGCCAGGAGCTCCCTAAAAGTAAAGTGGGGGGGGTTGCATCTACTACGTTGGCACTTTCTGTAACGTTTGGGGGAAAGGAAAAATAACACAAACAATAACTTATTACTAAATTTAATATACAATTTGGTTTATGGAATTTAAGGTGATATAACAAAAAAAAAGAAATTTCAAAGTAACGTACAAAAAAGAATTTACCAAAAATGTGGTACGTGTGAATATACAGCGGCTTAAAAACTATATGTCGGTTAACCCTTAGAGTACTCTTAGGTTCCGCAAACAACAGATATACACAAATGAAAATATAGGTTAGACATACACACTTATAACAGCTGAGGGCTCGTAAAAGGTTATACTTATTGTACACACGTAGTGTCAAATCAAACAGACCAGGGTGTATTCCCTTTTTAATATTCTTAAAACTACACTTATCTGTGATACAGAACTTCCACTCGACGGTCCTGTCACTCTATGTTCCGATACAACAGGGGTCGATGGACTTCAAGAGGTTTTCCCAAAGGTTAGGTTCTTACATAGTTGTTCCAACGAAACAAATACGAAAGAATGTGGTATGAAGGTCGTAGGTGAAATTAAAGTTGCAGGTGAAGGTAAATGTAAAGTAAAGGTAAAGGTAAAGGTGGCGTATCTTACATAGCCAAAACTTAAAGCGTTGGCAGAACGGCTTCAAAAAGATGCCCCTTGATTAACTATCGACAGCGATACAGCAGGCTCTAGAGAATACAAAATAGGAAAATAAAATGTGACCACGTGGTTTCAAGAAAAAGAAAATGGCTCTTACCTCGTAGCGGGCTCCCGTATATTTAACAGCTTATATAATCCCAAGAATGTGGTATGTGCAGACTCATCCAAATCTCAACACATCAATAGTGACTTCCCTATATTATCCCGTTATGTCGGAACGTACAATGACGTTATTTAATTAGGGAAATTCACAAAAACTTTTTAAATTAACCCGAGCGGCCACTCTATTCAGCGAACGCTTCACAAAAGGGAAGGAAGCAAGTAAAGATGTCACAAAGTTTTAACATAAATTTGTGGCTCTAGAGTAGCGACACAAAACTGCTGGCGTTAACCACAAAACATTAAAAGGCGCACCCATAGATACAGGGAGTATCGATCGATGCCAAAGGAACTAATAAGTGTACTGTATTGGTGAATGTAATTGATTAATGAAAGTAATGTGCGACTTTATACATAAATATGCAAACGTAAGGGCCCCATATACCTAAAATAAATTTCGGATCACAAAATGGTTAACTACCAAAAGTGACCGTAACAATTTCTGGCTTATTTTGCAGCATTTTTCCAGTCTGTTTTCTTTATTCGTTTTTTCAATTCTGCATGCAACAGCAGGCCACAGAAACTAAATATGATATAAATTATGACATTCGTAGGCTGTTTAATTTACCTGGTGTAGCTATATCTGGTGTAGCTTTAGTTACGTTATTTGCAGTAATAATTTTCTTGATCAGAGGAATCCATATTATTTTTCGATGGATAATGAATTAGCAAAAATAGGAGAACCATAGCCTGAAGAACCATAGTGAAAGAAGTGCTAGTGGCGTTAGAAACGTGATATGGCTTAGAAAAATAAACTGACAAACTAATAGAAAACAAGGAAGCAAAATTTGCAAACACATTATTTGTATTAACTAGGTGCAATTAAGGATTTTAACTCAGCGTCTTGGGACCGGAAGTGACTAATCTTTTGCACCTCTTGCGTTTTTTTGTGGTTTCCCTACAGAAAATTTCAAAATAAATCAACTGAGCTTTTCATCTCATTTGCGCAAGACTTTAATGATCGAGCATAAAGCATAGAAGGGTTTAGTAACAGTGGAAAAAGTCGATAAAGTAGAAAATGAGCAGATATGGTTTAGTTAATTAATATTATAGTAGGTATTATAGTAGGTATAAAATCTACATTTTTTTTAATGAACAATACAGATTCATGATATTTTCTGCAAATATCTTTCTATGATGTGTTTTTGTTTATTTCCTTTCACCGATCAACTTTATATTAAAATGAATCACTCGTAAATAGATAATCATATTACATGATTTCGTTTTTGATCTCTAATGATATTATTATGAGAAATATATTATTTAATATAATTCCTTAGAAAAACTCCTATATGTGTTAAATGATATTACATAAATTTTAAATATTAATTAGGTACATTTAAAAGCAAGATATCAGCAAAAAACCCCAAAGATAAACCTTGCACTTTCTATGAAGTACTTCAATTGTTTTTTATATTGCAGCACACAAAATAGGTAGGAGACAAGTTAACAGTTGTAACAATATTATGTATTCTTAAAACGCTAATTTTGCGGATTCCTCGAATAAATATAATATAAATGTGAGTAATCTTATTTCTAGAAAAAGAATAAAGTAAGCAAAGTACGTCTAAACTAAACAAATGAAACCCATTAATATCAAATTTCCTTGAAAAATCTCTCTTTCTGAAGAAGTAGATTAAGCTTTAATCGCTACTTGAGATTATCAGGTGAAATTGATTTGATTTAAATAAATAATTGTAATCCTTAAATATACGGGTTTGTTATAATTTTATTACGCTTTTAACTGAGTGTACATATATAATGAAAATATAATTGGGATTAACATGGTCAATTTCCCTAAGAGTTGTAGAGAATCTACATTCCACAGTGCTTTCCTTCTTCTGTAAATCTTGATGCAAAATGGTAAAGTTACTTGAGGGTATTGTTTTATTGTTGAGATTTTATTTAATTTATAAATAGTCTGTTTATATTACTTGACGTTTTGGTCCCTTTTTTGGACCTTTTTCATTTTTTGGTCCTTTTTCAAAAGAGTATTTTATTTATGACATATTTGACATAGGCAAAAATGACAGTTTTAATTAATTTTAATGTTACTAGACTATTCGATTAGTATATATATAAACTTATATATAGTTTGTATAATGAATCTTTGCGTGTGCGTCACAACAACTGTATGAATCAATCAGTTCAAGGTCATTAATTTCAGTGGCAGCGGGAGTAAAATTAAAATGTGTTTTTATTTTCACTCATCACCAGACAACCAATTAAAAATTAGAAAAAATGTTGACTTCGTAAATACTCATGAAGTGACAATTTACTTTGTAAAATAATAATAGTTATTATTATTTATCACTGATCATGGTTATACAATTAAGATCAGAAATCTATTTTCATAAAATAATTTACCATAGCGTGCAATTTTTTGTATATATGATGTTGGCAACACGTTTCTTACTAAACAGCTGTGATTTGACACTCGAGTGCGGTTATAATTATCTTGAAAGTTTGAAAGTTGAATATATAGGCGAAAATAGCATCGGCAACACGCTGCAAAAAAATTTTCAATAAGTATTGATAAGTATATTATTATAGTTTTCCTCGTTTACCTCTTGAACTCCATTAACAGAAACTAAAGGGCCCATGTTCTCTTTTTCAGCTGCGAAATATTTAAGTAAATTGGCAACAAGTCCCCTTGCTTACTAATTTAACCTTTTTCCAGGCATTTTTAGGTTATAGTTCTTAGAAGAACTGATTTTATTTTCACTCTTGTAAGTCTCTGAGAAAAAGAACAATAAAAGGAAACAATTATATCCGCGATATACACTTTACAACTTGTCTAATAGCACCACAAATAAATCAAAAGAGAACGAAAAAAGCAAAAATACGACAACACTATATCACAAAACAAGATATTTTGTGAACGCTACTGAATTAAACTGTCAGAGTAATATTGACAATAATATTGAGTCGTTTCAATTTATTCGATCGTATCGATCGCGTGTCTTAGCGGCTCGATGACATACGTAACCACATAGCTTGCCTATATAATGCGTTTAGCAATCTTACGTATGTCCTAGCTAATTTCATACACACGCAAAGATTCATTATACAAACTATACGTACATATATACCTAGTTACTATAAATACACATCTACATAATATTAACATAACCAAAATTAGAATAAGGAAATATAAAATAGCCTAAGTTCGTAGGCGAACTTAGGCTATTTCGAACAGTATATATATATATATATATAATATGTTCAAATAGAACAAATATAAATAGTAGACTAGGTTTGTGTAATCTAAGAATGAGTTCCGTCAAAAACTAATGTCATAAAACGTCACTGCAAGTGTTGGTGTATTGGTAATTTAAATTCAAGTATGAATGATCAATGAAATAAATCGTATACTGCTCTGAAGATCCTCAAGAAAGGTGAAAGAACTTGTACAACTTCTAAGTGGTTCGTTTTCATATGCATAGTGATTCATTTCCGTATGTGTGTCCAGATATAGTACTGGTAAGTGTGTTTTCTTTCTTATTCGTCTAGTTGCTTATTTCTATGTAATGAAATGCTACAAACCCAAGATTACTTTTCACAAAATATATATATATATATATATATATATATATATATATATATATATATATATATATATATATATATATATATATATATATATATATATATATATATATATATATATATATATATATATATATATATATATTGTTACGCTTCTCGTAACCTTTTGGGCTAGGGTTAGATTTAATAAAACCACATTCTCTCACTACAACTAACTTATTAATTTATTCATACTATTGCTGTGACACCTTTGAGGAACACCTATCACTATTTAACAAATCAATATTACTTACATTATTCCCTTCACTAAATCTACCCCCATGGCTTCAGGAGACGTGTCAACTGGTCTATCACAATTCTGCAAACCCCCTAACTCTTCCCAGCTTGCTATCTCCCCCCAAAGACCTTCCATTTCCTATTTTCTTGTCACCCGGGGATAAAAGCAAGTCTAGCAGATTCACTATTCAATAAGTTCAATGTTTTCTACTTCCCTTAAAGTTCCATTCGAAATATCTTTACTCAGCAGATAAACTGTGATGCCAACAAATGATATAAGATATCTTACATCCTTTATAGCATCCGGAATTTATTCATTATTAACATGGAACTTATTTGACTTTGTAAAATTTATAATTATTATGCATTAATTTACTATACAGTGTGTTTTCTAATTTGTTGCCAAAATATGTTTATTTTTATATTTAGTTATAATTGTGACAATATATATATATATATATATATATATATATATATATATATATATATATATATATATATATATATATATATATATATATATATATATATATATATATATATATATATATATATATATATATATATATATATATATATATATATATATATATATATATATATATATATATATATATATATATATATATATATATATATATATATATATATATATATATATATATATATATATATATATATATATATATATATATATATATATATATATATATATATATATATATATTGTCAAAAACCAATGATGATTGTGCCATGGAAAAGCACATAATCACTTATAAATTATATTTAATACGATAAAACACCAGATTAATCGATCAAGCCCGCATATTATCGACTACCAATCTTTACACTTCACAGACACACAATCACAGACGGACAGACGATATTAACTAATTTATATCTCTGAGCACCAGCTTAGTATCTATTTAACTTTTTATAATCATTTAAAAAGGAAAAAGAGGTAGATGCATTTATGTGTAAATCAGTAGTTAGTTAATAAAGGAACATATATAGGCAATTTACAATTTTCCACTGCTCAATGATATAATTGCCCTTTTTTTTATTTTTATTACCCTATTGAGATTAACTGCTTTATCTGTAATTGAACAACAAAATGGAAAAATAATCTGTGGCTAATGATACGAGTTTTCGGAAGCCAAACACCTTTCACAAAAAACTGAGCAGTTCAGCTCGAGCAACCAAAAGCATCAACAAGCCGTTATGGGAAAGAACCTGAAGATGGCAGATGTGACTACCGAAACGACATTCTAGAATAATAGAAATTTATAAAGGAAGTGCTCTAAGGTACACTTTCATGTAGTTCCAGCTTTTAAATTACTCATATATTGTTTGAGTTATATTGTACTATGCCAAATATTGTTTATAGTAATAGAATTATAAGGTTACATTGTTTTTGTTAATTTATTTAAATAAATTTTAACTAATTGCAAAAAAGCAGATTAGTAGTGAGTTAGACATTTAGTCAGTGTGTCGTTATAAGGATCTTATATTATTATTAACATTGGTTTTCTGGGTTTCGGGGAAGAAAGGGTCAAGCTCTGTTGCTTGAACACATGTTTAAACACTTTTAAAACGCTATTTGTTATCTGTATTATTGATCTTATTATATTAATATATTTATAGATGGTTTCTATTATTATAGTATACATTTATAATTAGCTATTATTCACTTTCATGCAATTATTTTGAAAAAGAAATTTCATTGTTTGCAGCTTAGTTGTTTACGGAAATAACAGAACCTTCCCGAGTGGATTCTCCTTCGGCGTAGCCACGGCAGCTTACCAAATAGAAGGCGCATGGAATGAAGATGGAAAAGGCGAAAATATATGGGACCATATGGTCCACGCGAATGCCTCTCTGATTAAGAATAACGACACAGGGGACATATCCTGTGACTCCTACCACAAATATAAGGAAGACGTTGCTCTTGCTGTTGACCTCGGACTTACTCACTATAGATTTTCAATATCTTGGTCAAGGTAAGTGGTCCCAAAATATACCTTCTTGCATATTAATATATCTAAGTAGTCCTATAGATAGCCTAGGCAAAGCTACATAAATAGCTATTATTGTCAAACAGAAACACAAGTACGGCTTCACACAACACACGAGCTGTCGTCACTCTGTATGCCAGTTTACAATCTGCTGTCATGTTTTATTAAAAGTATGTGAATTTTCAACCTCAAATTTTCGTAAAATATGGATTGTAACAATCGGAATCGGAATGTAAACATCGGCAACATTTACAAAAAGCACAAATTAAAAAAATATACTAGTTACTAGTGAAAATTCCAATTTTTGGATATAACCTAGAAATAATGTATACAATAAAACTGTAAATTTTTAAATACACTATTTTGCTAGCCAATTTAATATTTTTTCTTATTATACGGTAATGATATTGTTAGTTAGAAAATTAGAACAATTTTAACTAAAAATTTTGCAACAATATATTTCTGATAATATAAATAAGAAATAACAGCTGCACGTAAAGTTAACAAATATTCTACAGTTTCAACAGGTGTCTATATAACGTTAATTAGATGATTCTCACGTTTGAAATATATAATCAAAATAAGTTTATTAATTTGGGAATTCCTAACCAATCCTTTCATTCTTACAATTACGAGATAATTCGTTGTTTGAGAAAATCTAAATATGATATTTATTCTTGGGTACAACATTAGGTACAGCAAGGCTCGGGTGAACTTTGCCTTTTTCGTAGTGGCATTTATATGCTCCTCTCATGTCAGGGCTCGTCCAGAGTCAATCCAAGGTACTTGACGTTGTTCTCCCACTGGATGTTGACGTCGTTCATGGCGACGTATCCTATTGGTGCTCTGCTCCGCAATAGCACTGCTTGGCTCTTCTCCGCGTTGATTTCCACCTTCCATAAGTTGCACCAGTCCTCGAGAAGCAAAGCGGCTTCCTGCAGGTAGTGGGTGGCCTGCCTCGCTTGCCAGGATCTAGCGAGGATAACGGTATCGTCTGCTTAGAGGGCGATGGTGATGTTGTTCGTCCTCAGCATGTTTGCGGTGTATAGGTTAAACAGGTGCGGAAAGAGTACGGTCCCCTGGGGTAGTCCTGCTTCTACGAATCTGTCGGTTGACAGCTCTCCTTCTACTTTGGCTCGACATCCATCATCTTGATTAAACCGACATCCATCATCTTGATAACCAATTCGTCGTGCCATTCTCTGTCGAAGGCTTTGACGATGCCCAGGAAGATTGCCCCTGTGACTTCTCTTTGGTTGGATCCCTCGGTGACGTACTCTGCTAACCGCAGTACTTGGAGCTCCGTGGAATGTCCTCTTCTGAATGCGAACTGCTCGTCTGGGATGGCTTCTAGCTCTTCTGATTTCTCCTTAATTCTATCAAAGATGACCTTTTCGATAACTTTGCTCATCGCTGGCAGTAGGCTGACCGGCCTGTAATTTTGGTGGAAGAGGGCTTCCCGGGTTTGGGGATGAAAATCACGTCTGCCTTTTTCCATCTGGAAGGGAAATACCGGAGCCTCAGACTAGCAAGTGTGGCCACTCCTTTACGAGGTAGCTTCCTGAGAATCCTCCTGAGTATTGGCGAGCTTCATCATATTAAGGGCATTTCGAGAGAAAATGTTTTCTGAGAAATGAGAATTGCAATGTTCGCTGGAGGGTGGGTTACGTGACTCTATTAAGTAGCCATATGTAGCATGGGTGTGTCCAATTATCAATCTTCGCAGTGTAATTTGATCCCTTCTATTCATAGGTGGCAGAATAAATAAGTTTACCCTGGGTTGTATAGTAGATAGCTTGGTGTTTGTTTCTAGAGATTTTGTTATTTATTTGACACTGTCTGTGTGAAGCTGGATCCCTTCTACGGGAAGGTCAGACTCTAAGGCTTCCTCGGCTACTTGATCAGCTCTCTCGTTGCCAGAGATACCGACGTGTGTTGGCACCCAGTCTAATGTTATAGAAACATCTTGGGTGGCTAGTAGTTCACATGTCTCTAGATCTGGTTCAAGAGTGCCGTTAGGATTCCGAATAATTCTCCAGTGTGAACACTATAGACGGTGGGGAGTCGGTTTCTTGCCATCATTAAGTCTGGTGTGGTAACTAAGCCGCTAACACCATATTCACTTTCTGATGCATCAGTATATAGGATACCATCGAACTGCTAAATTAATTAGTTCCAGAAACGCTTGCTGTAGAATGGAATTAGACGTTCCATCATTTCTATATTCACGTTGAGTTGTATTCATAGAAGGCAGTGTTTTGATCGACCGCTGTATAAGTGAAATAGGGTTGGAGGACGTCTTGGCAATATTGATATCTCGTAATGGCGGTTTTAGTATTTGTACATATCAGTTATTTAAAAATAGCTACATTGTAATTAAATTCCATATATATAATATTTTCATAGTTTGTAAATGTATAATATTGATTGAAAGCGACTAAAAATATTGTATTGGAGTCTATTTACGCAATTTGGGTTTGGTTTTTGAGACACAAGGTTCACAAGAGTAAGGCTCACAAAAAATTCCCCTACATTTTGGTTTTTGTTTACTATAAACAGCATATATAAAAATTAGAAAAATATAGTGAAACCCAGAATTGCATATATCAACCGGATATATGCAATTCCATGTCCTTTTTGACCTATAAAACTATTTTTTTGTAGGTAATAATCATACCAAAATTTTTAGCCCTGGATAATGTATGGTATGTTACTCACATGGTAATGGTATGATCACAATTCATACATTTCATCCTCCTGAATAATAGCCTTCATTATATTATAGTTAAATATACTACTATGACATGAATTGTATATTTTTATTTGCTTTCTTTATTGACAATCAGAATTTACATTTCTATAAGTCAACGTGCTAGAGTAAGAGCTGTGATGCTCTTTAATGGCGTGATGGGACACTTCTCCAATGAGAGGTCCCCTCTAGTCCTCTTTCAGGTCGGCTAGCCAGTGTCTTCTGTCTTCTATTGAGCTGAGGTGCTACCAGTGGCTGAAGTGTGGCGTTTGGGTGATGTTCTAGCTTGTTGTGGTGTTGGATACTTCTATCTTTGATGACATCTATGACATAAGGCACTTTCAGATCTGTGTGTAACGTTTGATTACTTACATACCACGGTACGTTTGTTATTGTTCGGAGTAATTTAGACTGGCTTCTCCGGATTATAGATATGTTTGAATTACTAGCACATCCCCAGAGTTCAATTCCATAAACCCAAATAGGTTTAATCATTGTCTTGCAGAGGATTTTGTTTTCCAAGGACAGGCTGGAATTTCTTCCGATAAACCAATATCAATCTTTTGTTTTTAGGTATATTTGTTTGCGTTTCTTGACTACATGATCTTTCCAAGCGAGTCTAGCATCCAGGTGAATACCAAGGTATTTTGTGCTCGAAGATTGAGGCATCTTTACATTATTCAAATTAACTTGTGGACACTGTTCTCTTCTAAGTGTAAAGTTCACTTGGACGGATTTAATCTCGTTGATCTTCATTTTACATTTATGGAGCCATGTTTGTATTTGATTTAGATGGTTTTGCAGTCTTCTTGTGGCCAGTACTGGATTTTCATGTGATGCAAGGATGAGAGTGTTATCAGCGATGGTGCCCGTGGTGGTATTTCTGTCGAATAGTAGGTCTGCCGTGTATAATAGGTATAGTAGAGGTCCAATGACACTGCCTTGGGGCACCTCAGATTTGATTGGGAAGTTATTGGATGTAGCCTCATTGATTCTAACATTGAATTCTCTATCACTTAGATAGAACTTCAGCAGGTAAATAGTAAGTGGTGGAAGGAACTGCTTAATTTTGAATAATAATCCTCTATGCCAAACCTTACCAAAGGCTTGGCTGACGTCCAAGAATACTGAGGTGCTGTAATCTTTGCGGTCGAATACTTCGTTTATAATGTGACATACTCTGTGAGTTTGCTGCACTGTTTTTTTTCTATTTGTTGTTCACGAAAACCGAACTGGCAAAGTGGTATCCATTCTTCGGTGTTGGTATGGTGTTCGTTATGATTCTACTTTATTTGGGTCTTTACCAGGTTTAAGTATTAAGATAATTTCAGCTTTTTTTAGTCGCTTCAACCAATATTTTCCTCGAAGGATTGCGTTGAATATTTAAACAATTAGCCTTACCCGTTTCCTCGGTAGTTCTTTCATCATTTTTGGTGTGATTCTGTCTATACCTGAAGCTTTCCGGATGTTCAGATACTTAATTTCTTTTTGTACTTCTTCTGGGGTGAATGCTTTGATTTCCGGTATATTTGCGGGGATGTTTGACAGCTGTTCTTCTACTTCATTATCTATTGCGTCGTTGAGTGGAGTGAACACTTTAGCAAGGTGTTCAGCAAATACCTTTGCCTTCTCTTCATCACTTCTGGCCCATTGTGGGGTGGGTGCCGATTCACCTCGTATAGGAGGTACTTGTTGATTGGGTTTCCTTCGGTGTTTAATTGACTTCCATATCGAGTTATCAATTCTGTTAAGACTGGTGATGTAGTCATGGAATGATTTGTCATGTTCTTCTTTGATTTTAGCCCTTTGATAATTATTAGTTACTCTATTTAAGGCTGTTTTGTCTTGTGGAGCATGTGTCCGATGCCAATTGTCTCTTGCCCTTCTTTTGACTGCTATGAGTTTTTTGATCTCGATTGGAATATTATTGTATGTTTGGTTTTGTGGTTGCCTTGCAGGCGTGGCATGTTGTGCTACCAATGTGAGAGTGTTGATTAGGTTTATTAACGCCTCGTTCACTTCGGTTGGGTTTTGAAGGGTTATATTTAGATTTATGTTTTCTTCTATTTCAGTGCGGTATTCTTCCCAGTTACTTTTTTTGTTATGTAGTTGGGACGGGGGTTTCTTGTGAATAATTCAAAAATATGGAATAACCATCCAGGAATAACCATCTGTTATTTTTTTGTTTGGCTAAGCAAATACGTTAGATCTTAAACAAATAGTATGACAATAGCAAACAGAAATGGCTTGAATCACCTTATGTCATTTGTTTGCTTTTTCTGCATTACCTTTGTAATGTGGTTATCGTTTCCGATCATTTTGCAATAGAAGATGATAAGATTGTTATTACAATCTAAAATTTCATTTTAAATAGAATGTAAATACAGTGTTATTAAAAAATAAAGTGGTATATTTATCTACCACTTTAATTTAATGATAGTTTTTAACGGTACCATTAATACTCTTGATGTAGGTATTCTATTTATTACCTATTAAAGTTTTATATTACAGTATGACACTTATTTCAAAAGTTCATGAATATACACACAGAGCCTTAATTAGCAATAATGTGAATATTATCACCAAAGCACAAATTTTAAACATTATTTTCAGAATATTTGCTAATGGTTATGGGACAGATGTGAACATGAAAGGCATCTTATACTACCAAAACCTGATTGCGGAACTCACCAGCCACAACATTAAACCTGTTGTGACCCTGTACCACTGGGACTTGCCACAACCTCTGCAGGATATTGGTGGTTGGACTAACCCGCTTATGGTAGATTACTTTGTAAAATATGCTCGAATAGCTTTCCAAAATTTTGACACTGTTGAATACTGGGCCACCTTTAATGAACCTAAGCAAGTATGTAGGGCAGGATACGGAGTAGGATCTCTCGCTCCTGGTATCAGTCTTGACGGTATTGGAGATTACATGTGTGCTTATGTTGTTTTGAAGGCACATGCTGCTGTTTATCATCTATATCAGGACGAGTTTTCTGACCTAAACGGTAAGACCAAATAACTTATAACTACATAACTAATTGATTACTTAATTAACCCTGAACTGGTATCGTGTTTTCAAGGAGCCGTAACTGGTATCGTCGGGGTATTTCGACACCCAAAAGATATCAAGCATTAAGAAAAAAACAACATTGTTTTCTATACTTTATTGCACTTGTCAAGGATATTACTGACAGACGGATTAAATAAATGTGTATATCTCAAAAAATTTCAAACAAATCTAATAAAAAAAACTATAAAATTGCACAATAATGTACTAATATACACAGTCTTCTTTGACCAACCAAAAAAATTATTCTGTAAAATAATGAAAAACAAAATATGTGGGGCCAAAGTCCAGAGTCCACTGTTACTGCCTGCAATAGAAAAGAATAATTACCATCAGACAACAAAAATTCATTCCGCTTTTCAGGGCGTAGATTCTATATACAGCGTGATTGAAAGACCAATGTTTTCTCGCCATTAGGTGTGATTAGAATTCTGAAGCATAAATGAGAAAAATCCATATCGTGTCAGACAGAAGTAGAGTATAGAGTTTAAACATTTTTCTGAAGCTGCTAAACTGATGACCTTTAAAGCAATGTTGTCCTTTTTAGACACCATATTTCCTGGAATATTGCAGTCGTTTTCAGTCAAGAAAGGCCGAATTAAGGAGAAATCAACGATGGGATCCAAAACGACGTCCGATACTTTGGCTGGATTCTTTTCTATATTGAAATTCCCAAACTTTTCACCCGTTTGAATAGAATAAAGGGCTTCTTCTTTTTTTTTTCTCTTAAAACCCAAGACGATATTTTCTCTTGCTCTCTTTTTATGTCAAAGTTCGAAAATGCAATAATTTCGTTTTTTCTTTAAACCGATTGTGGTAAGATGTAGCCGACTGAACTATCGGTCGGCTCTGGTGAAATCAGAACCTTTTGGTCTATCTAGGCTTGCGAGAATGTACAAAAAGAGTACAAAAAGAAATGTGTACAACAGTACAAAAAAATGGATGTATATTCGCTACGTTGGAATATAGAACCCTGGTTAAAAAGAATCTGTTTGATTATTTTTCACGTTGCACAAAAGTACAATGAATACAAGAATGCGAGATGATTCTTAAAAGATTGTACTTACAGGAAGCTGCGCATGGGCTAGGGCTTGTAAGTACTTCTGCGTGAGAGATTGGGATCTGCCACCACGGTGAGGGAATCCTCCTTGTTATGGAAGTCTGGCTCGTCTAGTTATGCACCAGAAATATGTTCTCCTTGTTCTATAGAATGGCACTAACAGTTAGGCACCTCGTTCCAGGATGTTTTACAGATCCTACAGGCGCCAATTTTGTTATATTGCTCGTTAATAACTTTTTAAAAAACTTTATTTGAATTAAAACATGAAAAGAAAAATATAAATGTGAGTGAGTTTAATTTAGATCTTGACATCAAATCAGAGGCAACAGATTATTTCATCGATAATATTTCAACCGTCAAACAAACGTCAAAAAACCATGAATTTCATGTTTTAAGATCAATCAAACTGGTCCGATTTTCACTTATGGAATCTTTTGGTATTACTTGAAGTTGCATTTGTTACTTCTTCGCGAATTGTAGGTCTTATATTGTTGTTACCAAACCCGTTCATTTTGGAAATTACACGAAGCACGCTAAAAGAAATTAAATTATGTCAGATAAACGTCAAATAAAATATCATCACACTCTTTGAAAATTAACGTTCTTGTTTCATTGCATTGTCCTCCGAATGCAACTCGTGCTCTCAGTTTTGCCTCAATATTTGTAATTCATTCATTACTCGTTGCTGCTGATTTTGAAAAATATATACTTTAAATCAATCTAAAATAAAAATGTTTATTTATTTGTGTGTTTATTTTTAGTGTTTTGTAAATATAGTTTGAATTCATGTTTCTAAATTTCTTATTTATTAAATTGTCCTGCAGAATTACACTCGATGCTTATATTGATACTGGGTAAATTTATTTGTTTAAATTCTAAACTGTTTCCTTTAGAGATTTGACTCGAAAAACTGTCAACTTCAAAACGCTCCACCCCCGGTGTCGCGTTTGAAATAGTTGACAGTTGTTCTGGTCTAATTACTGGGCAACAGTTTCTCATTCAACAATCCAAATGTATCCGGTAAAATACGCCTTTTGCGATAATTTTAAGTGATTATTGATTTATTGTTGTTGATTTTTTATTGTTAATATTAAGTTAGTAAAGTGCTATTTTATGAATTCTCATATATTTTCGTTTAGATTTTATTACTTATGATGTAAAGCATATATGGGCAACCCATGGCCCCGAGCCGAATCTGGCCCTCCACCAGGTTCAATCCGGCCCGGAAAATTCGGAAAATTCAAGTAACGATATCAATTCAAATCGATAACTAATATTATTAAGCGTACGCAGTGGAACGCCACAGATCGGGTCAGAAATAGTCGTAAGAAAGAGACAAACAGATAAATATTCGGGAAGCCGCTCGTGCACTTGAAGCACTTTCTAGGCGCCTATTGAAGGAATATATAAACCGCTCAGCGCGCGTGTCATCTCATTACTTCTTAACAACTGATAAAGATCGCATCGCATATCCGCGTACGGTCAAGACTACGAAGCCGGAAAATATTCAAGCAACTTCTATCAACATTCCAAGACAAATGGACTGATGAATACTTTTTTATCTTGTACAGTGGTAAACCTATGTGTTTGTTGTTCAATGAACCAATTTCTATTTTAAAATAATACAACATGAAGCGACATTCGTCCAGTAAGCATTTCGCTTAATATAATTTACACACGGGCCAGTTAAGGAAAGATAAAATAAAAAAACTCATTACCGATTTACGGAAACAGCAACAACTGTTTCATTCACAAAAATCAAATGTAGACAGTGTTGTTTAGTTTTATAATTAGTTCCAAAATAGCGAAAACATCGAAGTCATTTTCTGACGGACAGTTTGTTAAAGAGTGCCTAGTAGATGTTATAGAACTTTTGTGCCCAGAAAAGAAGAAGGAGTTTGATAAAGTGAGCTTATCGCGATGTACTTATATTCGACGTATAGATATATATGATGGCTAGTGATATCAAAAAAGCATTCAACTATAGATTGGCTGATTTTCAAGCATTTTCGATTGCATTGGATGAGAGTGCAGATTTATCTGACACAGCCCAGTTAGCTATTTTTATACGAAGTTTTGTTGAAGAATTTGTAGTGACAGAGGAATTATTGGCTTTACGGCCGCTACATGGGACAATACATACGGCCGCTGATCTATTTTCCGATCTTAAGGATATGGATATCACTTTCAATATTTTTAGAAACCCTTGTAAGTGTAATGTGGAAGATGCTTCGCTTCACCTACAAATGTAGTTTGAACGAGCTTCAAGAAGACTCATATTTGAAGCCTAAATTTGATAATGTGAAACTAAGCGAATTTTACAGAACATACGTAAATGAAGCACGTATAAATGTGAGCAGCTTTTTTCAATCATGAAAATTAATAAAAATAAGCACGATGCTTATTTTTATTAATTTTCTCGGCTCGGCTTACAGATGTTTATTTAGAAAACACTTTGCGCCTATGTACTACTGATATTGACCCCAATATTGATCATCTTCAAACTCAAGTATCTCATTAATGTTCATTTGATTTTTCTATCTTTCTTTATTAATCTGCATTTTATATATTTGATTATGCTATTATAATTAATATATAAAAAAGTGTCAATTTCTGTGGTTTTCTTATTCACTACTACCTACTTATTTCTTGCCTACGGCCCACGACCTAATTAAGTCCAGATATTACGCCCTCATCTAAGCAAAGGTGTCCCATACCTGGTATAGATCATATGTAATTTATGTAGATAGTCAAAAGTGCAAATATCTTAACACCCTACGGGTATTCAAGATTAATAATTATAGCAATAATAAAATATATCAAAATATTCATTATTTTAGGTAAAATTACCATGGTTATTGACAGCACGTGGTTTGAACCAAACAGTGATTCAGCAGAAGATCAAGAAGCCGCTGAAAGAAAAAAACAATTCGAGGTAAATGATGCGCATACATCTTGAAGCTTCTATTGTCATACTAAATAATTATTTCAGTTTGGCTTATACGCTAATCCCATATTTAACGGCAACTGGCCCCAAACCGTAATTGATCGTGTAAAGGAGAGAAGTACCAATGAGAACTTTACGATATCTCGACTGCCCGAATTTACCCAAGCAGAAATTGACTACATCAACGGTACTTACGATTACTTGGGATTTAATCATTACACAACCAAATTGACAAGTGATGTCGCCGAATCCGAATATGGAGATCCAAGTTATGACAAGGACGCGAGAGTTGAACTGGCAGATGATCCAAGCTGGAGATTATCCGCTGGAAATGGAAATCCGGTAAGAAATTTCTCTTAAGGAAATATTTTGATAAAAGAAACAGTATAATAATAATATTTACATGTTTTTAAGGTTGTACCGTGGGGTATTCGCAAATTCCTGAAATGGATCAAGTCGACTTACAACAATCCTACGATTTTGATTACTGAAAATGGTGTTGCTGATGATGGTTCGTCGTTGGATGATACCGAGAGGATTAGATATTTAGAAGTAAGTGTCATATATTATTTTTAAAAGCGTACTGAAGAAGTGGTTTGTCTCTTTAGGAATACCTCAGTAGTGTGCTGGATGCTATATACGAAGACGAAGTTAATGTAATCGGTTACACCTGCTGGAGTTTAATGGATAATTTTGAATGGACCAGCGGATATAGGTAATGTATATTATTTAGAGAGTTTAAGTATAGTTTCAGTAGGACTGTATCGACTGCTCCATATAAAACACAATTATATAAAATTTTAATAAAAATCGAGATTAATGTGGTTAGCAACGATTTTCTAGCAGCGAATTTTGCAATTTTTGTTGTCAGAAGTTTTGCGTGATTCTTCTTAATAATTCGTCGCTAAAAATGTTAACTTAGCACAAACCATTTAATCTGTAATGCTTTTAATTAAGACACCCACCAAAAAAATGAATTGATAACCCACCATTGGCGTGCAAATGAAAAAAATCGTAATTTTAGCTGTAGGTATATGACTCAAAACGTCCTAAGCCTGATTCTATCCTTAGATCAAGGGCTATAACTACAAGGGTGACTAAGGGGTAGAAGGGTAACTAGAAGGGTAACTAATAATTATAGCTGAAAAAAATTAATCTACAACCTGTCAGTGGCGTGCAAATGAAAGAACTCGTAACTTTAACTATATAACAACGCGTTCAAATCCTGTTTGCAGACTTAGATCAAGGGCTGTGTTCATACAACTTCTCAGGTACGTAACTGTAAGGGTAACTGTAATTATAAGCATACAAAAAATCAATCTTTATCAAAATAAATGGGGTACTTTCGATGAAATGCCTGAGAAGGGTCCTAGAAAGGCATCTTTAATCCTGTCCATCGTATTGTTGGTAATCTATTATATTTTATGCGACCCTAAAAAAGTAGACCATCAACGCTAAATAAGGAAGCCTAGCTGGCCGTTGAACTGATGCATTTCTACCTCTTTAATTCTGATTAATACATCACACTACGAGTAGGTGATGCAGATTACAGTGAACTGTCAAATATACTTAATAATATTGACTTTTTACAAGCATTGTTTCTGTTCATAGTTGGCTTGTTTTATTGTATTTATAAAACATTGTGTAAAATAGGTAAAAATAGCTAATATTTCTAAAAGCTGCAAACTTAGCTTAGAAGCTATGTCATTATAGGTAACGAGTATAGCACTGGAAAGAGAATAAAAATCTGCATCAAATAACTTAATGATATACAGGGTGTTTAATTTGAAAAAATACTCGGTTACGGTTATTTCAAATTCGTAATATATAAAGGCATATATGGAGCAATTGGTATTGTATTGTATCTAATTTTTAAATTCTAATTTGAACATCTAATTTTAATTTTACGCAAAAAATAAACATGTACCATAATATTGTTGAGACCAACGAGACAAAGGCTTATCTCGCCTCGTCTCGTTTTGTCTCGTTTGTCTTGAGTTGTTTTTGTTTTATCTCAATTCACATTTGTATTATTGGATAAATCCAATAAAAATTATTAATAGAGTTTAAAAAATACTCGAATCAGACGATTTTTGATTTAGTTTGTAGTTACATAATTTTAAAAATAAATTTTGAATATATACAAGGTGGCTCCAAAAAAATGTGGCGACAGAAATACGCATTTTTTTTAATAGAACATCATAATATATCATTACATTTGATTTTATGTTTAGAATTGAACATAAAAGGTCCATACTTCATGTTCTATAAGAAATAATCAATAACAAAAAATTTGCATTGACAAAATTTTATTGACAATCAGTTAGGTCGAGGGCTGCGTACGTGTAACGTTTCAAGTACGTAAATATAAGGGCAGCTAATAATTAGCAATACAAAAATTTAATTGACAACCGGTCAGAGGTATGTAAATGGAAAGACTCATAATTTAAGCCATATAACCTAAAGCGTTCAAATCCTAATTCCAACCTAACCGTCAGTGGCGTGCAAACGGAAAATCGTGATTTTTAACTAGGTATATAACACAAAGCCTCAAAATTTTTTAGCATAGACCAATTTATATAGTTATATACAAAAAAATAGTAATTTTTGCTATATATCATGTAGCGTTCAAATCCTGATTCCACCAATAGATCGACGGATATATATAACTAGGTATATAACTAAGGTATATAACTACAAGGATAACTAATAATTGAATAATTCTACTATTAAGAAAAAAATCTAAATAATAAAAAAAAATTCAATTGATAACCCATCATGTCAGTGGTTTGCAAATCTACAAAATCGTAATTTCAGCTTTTAACTGAAAGCCCTCAAATTCGGTAAATGTCAATAAAACCTATTGAATTCTATAAAATTTCTCTAAACTATGTATTCACACTTGTATGTAGTATTTATAAGTATAATATACTATGTAATATACTATGATTTGTAAAACAAATTCAAATATATGTAGATGCCATGGAGACCAATAATTTCCCTGCAGCAGGAAATGTAATATTTTCGTGATGAGTGATTTGGTCTGTAGAATAAGTATTGATTGCATTGTCAATCGCGAAAATAATCTTTCCTTTATTATATGTATTATATGTCTACTGAAACACTTATAAAATAAATAATCAATAATAAAAAAAAAGTGAAAAATAGAAACTATAACACCCTATATACCAGAAAAGAACAAGTTTACGATAAAATTTGTTTACGTTAACTTCATTATTGGTAATTTATTAGTTTCTCTAGTTTTTACGAATCTGTGCAATTGCATGGACACAAACCTTAATATAATGATGGTCGGGATTTGAGCTCTGAACTATTATAGCTTAAATTACAGTTTTCCCATTTACATGCTACTGACGTAAGACGGATTGTTAGTTGATTTTTTTTTGCTCATTATTATTTGCCCTTACATTTACGTACCTGAGAAGTTATGGATACAGCTCTTGATCTAAGCGTGGAATCATGATTTGAACGCTTTGAGTTATATAACTAAATTTACAATTTTTCCCATTTGTACGCCACTGACAGTTTATTAATTTAATTTTTCAATTAGTTTATCAATACAATGCTATTAGTGACCCTCACAGTTACGTACTTGAGAAGATGCAAGGTACGAGGTAGCCTAGCCTAGCCATGAAGTTAGCCTAGAATTTGATAGCTTGGACTTCAAATTACGATTTTATCTATTTGCATGCCAATGACGACAGGCTGTCAATTGATTTTTATGCTGTTTATTAATTGCCCTTGAGAAGTTGCATGGACGCAGCTATTGATCTAAGGGTTGGAAGTTTTGATTTGATTGTTTTAAATCAAAGCTAAAATTACGATTTTTTCCTTTTACACGCCAATGACGAGGGAACAATATTTTTTTGGTCGATGTCAACTGAAGGTATTACTCATTAAACATTTTGTGCTAAGTTAACAATTTTAGCGAAGAATAATTAAGTTATATCACTCAAAACGAAAGCAGAAAAGCAAGAAAGCAACAAGCAGAAAAATGAAAAATATCAAGAAACATATAAAGTGATACTTTTCAAAACCCTTTGACGTTAGGAAACGTTTTACTTTTCACAACCAGTTACGAAAAGTAAAATATTACGCAACTGGTTTTGTAAAGTTCATTTCATAGTAGGTTATTTAGACATGACAAGCTATGAAAGTGACAAACTCTCACACCATTACAACCGACTGGATTGTTTTCAAACGTATAAAATTCAGTTTTCTTCTCATAAAATATAAAATTGATGAAAATTGTATTGATGAAAAGAAAAAATCTTGTATGAAACACGTTGGGAAACACTATTTTGTGTAGCTCGCATCCTTTTGCTTTTCCCAACTGGTTACACAAATAGCTATTCTATATAAGAAATCCAATAAATAACACAGTAACTGCATTTGCTCATTTTTAACAAATTTATAAATATAAAATAAAGAAAAACGATTAGAAAACTTTTCATTGAACATTGGGTGTTACTGATGTATCAGGAACAGTATATTAATAGTAAACTTCCAGTGGTAATTCTTGTTCGTTATCTACTAAATCCATAGAATTCCAAAAATTATGTTGATTTTTTTGGTATTAAAAAACTACTTGTGTTAGTAGTTTATTTCTTTGCAGAAGTTATGTCTTATTAAAAGCCCTTGTAGTTGATATAAAGTGGAACAATAATGTATTTATGAGAAGTCCAGTCTTTTTAATTATCCGCAAGTCCCTTTTATAGTTTCCGTTTTATAATAACTTTGGAACCTTTCATAAGTTTATTATAAGTTCGCAGACGTATCATTATTTTTTAAATATCGAAATGTAGAGTATTACACAGTAAAAATGGTTACTGGGAATTATCAATTTTGTCACCGTCAGGTATTGTGTTTTTGTTTGGGGCAGCCGATATGCAATCATGCAGTTTTGGGAACTTTGGGAAAAAACAATTTTTGGAATTTGTTATGAGGTATTTCAAAAACTACGAATTGTTTTAAAGTGTTATTTTCCGTATCATAGATATTATCAGCTTAAATATAACAAGATATGCTATCAGATTGTACCTACCGTACCTAACAAATATATCAAATTAAAATTGTTAGTAGGTACTCAAGGAAATTTTAGGAAATAATTGAAATAGGTACACTAATAGCTCAAATGAACTTATTTATCTAATTCAATATTTGAGAATTGATAAAATAAATGGATATATGGAGTATTTTATGCAGTTTTCAAATATTAAATAAAAATATAATGCTAATTTTAATTTTCGGTGCCATCTTTTTGTCTAGTGCGAAATTTGAGAAATAGAATAGAATTTGTAGACGGTCTTGAGATTACTATTTACAGCAATATATGACATTTTTTTAAATAAATATATACTATAATGTGTTATATATTTCTAAAAGTTATTTTATGTAACATGTAAATTAAAAAAAATCCACATGACACTGAATATCCTGAGAGACTTGATGCCCTGAAAAAATAAAACTGTTCTTCCTATTCTTTTTCATGTATTTCCGCAATGTACCTACACGTGTTTCTAAAGAATTATTAGTTTTTATTTGGGTTTCGTGTATTAATAAAGGCCTGACTTTGGGCAAAGTGTTCTCAAAGTTATGTGGAATTCAACCAAAAAAGTGAAGAGTCTTGAAAAGTCTGCTTTAGAAAATTGTTATTATTTAAACTGTGTTAATGTACATACCTAATTAGCTAGTTTCTTTTCTTTCTTCCGCTTCTAGTTTGCAATCGAAGAGCAATACTTGCAGGCATTTAGATACCAACTTTGATGAGAAGACACTTCAAGATTTATTTGAGACCAAATTAATTTAGTAACCTAATTTACAAAAATTGTTGCAAACTCAGCAACAATTTTTGTTGCAAACTCACTTGCTATAAAAGTGCAAGAAAACGATTGAAAAACTTGCTATAAAAGATGAGCTTATTGATAAAATATCTGAAATTCCTGTTATACCCCTCACCTCCTCTCAAAAATCTTATGCTGTTGGGCTTTGTCAAGGTTTATAGTCGGTAATCTGAGGTCTCCTAAAAAACATGAAATCCTATGTAAAATGACCTGCCCGATTCGAATTTTTTGTTCGCCCGTGATCCAGAAATGCCAAAAGTGTCAAAATATGTCAATTTAAAAAAAATGAAAATTTTCATTAAAATAATTTTTTTTTGCAAACTAGTGCATAACTTTGTTAGTTGACTTCCGATCGTTATGAATTTTGGATATAATATAGCCCTGACATAGGAAATTTAGGTCATATAAAACGTAAGTATTTTTTTTCGCTAGATGACACAAAATATCGTCATTTTGCAGCGTAAAATGGTGAGTAGAGAAAACTTTTTTATCTTTAGAGATATATAACTAGTATAAGCGAGAAACATGTTGCCAATAGAGCAAGGAAACTTTTTTACTTGAACTTTTTATTCCTACGGCGTTTAGTTTGGGCTGTATACATTTGTCAAAACAGAACTAAGAAACACAACGTTCTTCATACGTGCAACAAAGATGACGTGCATTAAAATATTATTGATAATATATGGAGTATAGGGGGATTTATGGAATTGGGAAATGATAGGAACGGTAATATTTTTTTTATTAGCATAAGACCCAATATTATTAATATCTAATTAAAATATTTATGTTACAATGCATTTCCCCTGGCATTGGCACTTCATATTTCATTTTTCATTTGCTTTCAGGCATTTGCACTTGTTATTACAGTTAAATAATTTACATTTACAAAATGGAGTAATATTTAAAAATGTAGGTTTTGCCTCCTTGGACATTAATGTTGGCACTATACAATTATTGTGTCTGTGTTCGTAACCAAACTTTTGGCGTGGTTACGAACTTTGAATTTATGGTAGATCTGGCTTTAGCATAAATGCCGTTTTGAAAATTGCGCATTGTAAAAATGCTCTTCTCACATGAAAAATAAATGAATCTTCAATCGGCGGCAAATCCCTAAAAATAAGGTCATTAATAGAGCCTTACTTAAAGAATAAACTTCAATGATAAATTGTAATAAGAAAGACACATACACTGCTCAACTTATTTAACGCACAACCAAAAAGTTAACTCAAATTTGACGTTATGTATTTTCGACAATTTTTGTTCGTTTTGGTCGATTTTTTTTTCAAATTGTAGGTTTTTCTTTTAGGAATATCACTGTCTTAGTTGTTTTGGTAAAACGAATGATTTTGATATTATACCATTGCTATAAAAATGTTATGTTTTTTTCCGAAATTTCAAAACGTCCTGTGGGCTATACAAGGTATTGCAAGTTATTGCAATTATAGCCAATTTAAAGCCTCATGTTTTTTCTACATTTTCTTTTTTTATTCATTTGTTTGTTTATCTCTGTTACTTCATGAAATACACCGTTTTGAAACACCATATGCTTTTATTCGCATGAAATGCATTTATCGGACAACTCAAACAGCTAGCAAGCTATGGAAATCGAAGATTACACGTCATAAACTGACAACTGTGTCATTAGTTTTTTGTTGACAGTCCAGCAATAATTAATGAATAATGGAACGCCAAACCAGAAATTTAACTCGTGATGAATGTGTTGAGGCAGCTACATTACATGGTGAAGGGTGGACTTACAACCGCATAGCTGGAAGGTTGGGAATGTCTCACACAACTATAGCGAGAGCAATTCAAAGGTACGCGGAAACAGGAGAACATTCCAGACGGGCCGGTCAAGGTAGATCTCGTGTTACCTCTGCTATCCAGGATCGCTTTTTAAGTGTAAATGCTCTAAGACAACGATTTATAACTGCAACACATTTAAGAGCACAAATTCAAGACGCAGATGGTCCACTCATATGCGTTCAAACTGTACGCCGACGACTGAGGGAGGCAAATTTAAGACCCAGGATTGCTGCTCGAGGACTCGCATTAACAGTAGATCATCGAAGAGCCAGATTGAATTTTGCCAATGAGCATGTTAATTGGATGGAAGGAGATTGGGAACGTATTCTTTGGACTGATGAGTCAAGGTTCAGTTTGTATAATTGTGACAGACGTAGTCGCGTCTACCGAAGACCCGATGAGCGATACAGTCAATGCAATTTTTTGCACACAACTTTATATGTAGGTGGATCCGTCATGGTGTGGGGCGGAATATCTTTGACTGGGCGAACGGACTTGGTAACTGTGAATGGAAATCTCAATTCTTACAGATACATCACAGACATTCTTGAAACACATGTTTTGCCTTATGCCCCCTATATAGGACCCAATTTTTTACTTATGCAAGACAATGCGCGTCCCCACACGAGTCTTATCGTGAGAAATTATCTTGAAGAAGTAGGAATTGATCACATAGACTAGCCAGCCCGTAGCCCCGACCTTAACCCCATTGAACATGTTTGGGATTTTATCGGTCGGCGGTTACGAAGTGAGGGACGACAACCCCAAAATTTACAAGAATTGGAAGGACGCCTAGTCGAATTATGGAATGGCCTAGATCAGAACCTAATCAGAACTTTGGTTTTAAGTATGAACCAAAGATGTCGGGAGGTCATTCGCGGAAGGGGTGGAAACACCAGATATTAATTCTCTATTTACTTTTGTTTTATTTCCTGTTAATCGTTGTTTTATTGATTAAAGCAATCCATTTCTAGGTATGTTTTTTGAGTTTTTGTCCTTTTAAGACCTTTTTCTCTTCTAAAACACCTTGCATCTCTCAATAAATTATAAGATATCAAGGAAAACAGAACGCAAAATGAGACATTGAACCAGTATAATGAGTAATAAATAATGAGCACTTGACAAAAAAGAAAGTTAATAAATTTAATAAAAATCACGTTAACGCAAAAATTGGATATTTTATGAAGTAACAGAGATAAACAAATGAATAAAAAAAGAAAATGTAGAAAAAACATGAGGCTTTAAATTGGCTATAATTGCAATAACTTGCAATACCTTGTACCTATAGCCCACAGAACGTTTTGAAATTTCGGAAAAAAACATAACATTTTTATAGCACCTGGTATAATATCAAAATCATTCGTTTTACCAAAACAACTAAGACAGTGATATTCCTATGAGAAAAACCTACAATTTGAAAAAAAAATCGACCAAAACGAACAAAAATTGTCGAAAATACATAACGTCAAATTTGAGTTAACTTTTTGGTTGTGCGTTAAATAAGTTGCGCAGTGTAGTTCTATAGTGACCAAGAAGCTATATACAAATCAAGAAAATCACATTGTAAGAACAGTTTGTAAAAAAATATTTTATTTTGTACGTGGTGCCACCTTATATCTGTCTTGCAAGTTAGAAACATATGAGCTCTTAATTCATCAGTATTTCCTCTAAAGTCATACAAATGCTTAAAGAATTGTCTACATGATGATAGTAACTCGTCGGATATTTCATATGTAATACTTTTAGTTCCAAAAGATAAAATATTCATCTCATCTGGTTTTTGAGACAAGACTATTTTTAGGGCTCTTCTTTTGCCTTTTCTAAACGGAAAGCTGACAGAATCACATCCAGATAAACAATATATTGATAACAAATTGTCTGCTAATATTTTAATATCGAGATGCGTCAGGTTTGCTTTAATGGTTGAGAAACATGAGATACATTTCTGTTGTCTTTCCATCCAAATTTCGACATCTAAGATAACCGAGAAAAACATAGATAAAATAAAAACATCTGTGTCTAAAGAGTAAATAACAAATCCATTAAGTGTCTTTAAAAAAATTAATAATTGCAATTATTCTCGTATCAGCTTCCTCATGCCCAGTAAACTTTAACTCATCAACCACTTTCATCAACCATTCCATTTTTGTGCATTTTATTGTCCTTTCATTATCTTTTAGCATATCAAATCCTGCTAATATTGGTAGGATTTCAATTTTATTAGGTATAACATAATTTTCTGTACCCATACTCATCTCGTATTTCGTAGGTTTCAAAATGACAATTTTAGGATGCATGATAATTTAGTAATGCGCGTCATCTTTGTTGGACGTATGAATTACTAAATTATCTGGAAGGTTGTGGTGTTTGCTCTCTTGACAAACTGATCGCTTTATTCCCTGTAGCGCATCTAACACAGGCCAAAAAATTCTAATCGGGCAGTTCATTTTACCTAGGATTTCATGGTTTTTAGGTGGATGTTCGCGACTTGTACAGAGGAATTCAGCATCTCAGAATCCCGACTATATTATCGGAAAAAATAATGTTAAACCAAAAAATCCGAATCAGGAAAATTCTCAAACCCAATTTGATTTACTGCAAGCAGCTGGTCAAAAACATAAAAAATGGTGGAATTCTGCAAAAAATCTGAACTGTTAAACTTAAAGAAATTTTCCTACAAATTATGAATTTCTCCCTCAGGTTAGAATTGTTGGTATTAGTGAAAATCTGGACAACACCATATATAATCTATTTACTCTATGAATAGAACACTGCTTCATGTGGCATGCTGCGCCACCTATTTGACAGTTGCCAAAACTGCAAAATAGTGAAACAGTGCAAGTGTATATTGAGATCCATGGCGGTCAAATATCTACAATACATAAATATTTCTTAGACCACTAATCGGTAATGAGACAATATTCGTAATTAAAATTTTACAGTGTATTTAAAAACTTATTAAACCAGGTTCTGACGAATTTGTATTTTACTGAAATCCTCTCGTTGTCACATAAAATAAAAATTTAGGTTTACACATAATAACGTTTTTTTCAGATAGTTTACATAATACAATGAAGAAAAATATGTCAGAATTCATTGCTTTGCACATAATAGGTACCTATGACTCTAATTTTATTTTTGTGATTAGTCTAGTAAAGGTATTGGTGGTAGCCCAAGCATGTCGCCCTCTTAACAATGTCACAAAATTCAATGCCGACTTAAAAAAAAATTATATATAAAATGCTACCTTCGATGCTAAACTATACTCGAATATTCACCTCGAAAGAAGAATAAATAAGGCCTACATATCATATGAGCAGTGTCGCACAACCGTAGGAAAAACCTGGGGAATAAAAGTTGGTCCTGTGGATATACACTGCTATCATAAGACCAATGATGGCAATAGAGCTGTTGTTTGGTTGCCCAAGAGTCAATAAATAACAGCGAAACTCAAACTATGCCAGGTACAAAGAGTTACCTATATGAGCATAACCGGAGCTATGCGAATAACACCAACGAGGGCAATGGAGGTAATGCTGTGTCTTCCACCGCTAGATATACATCTAGAAGAAGTGGCTTTGACTACCATGACTCGCCTCAAATCCGTTGGCATACTACCAAACGCAAGCTGTGGCCAAACTAGAAGCCTGTAGACTGAGGCTGTCAAAACGATACTCCTCTTACAGGCATATGCAGATGGTATTCCGGTACTGTCTGTGATAAACCTTACACCATACAAACTACTGGTGAAGATGAGACCGGCGTTGAAGGTGTAAACTATGTCTTCACACACGGATCAAAGAAGAAGGAAAGAGCAGGCTGTGGTATATATTCCAGAAATCTGCGATTCCGATGCAACTGGACTATGGATAAAAATGTCAGTGTAGTACAAACAGAACTCGCAGGTTAACCATAGCCGCACAAGAGATTGCTCGCAGATAAATAACGGGCAAGACAATCAGAATCTGCACAGATAGTAGACGATCACTACTGGCCCTGAATAACTATAAAATTACCAAAGGGTTAACATGGGAATGTCACCAAGCACTTGTGAGAGCCTGTCAGATGAATAACATCTGCCTATGTTGGGTCAAAGGACACTCACAATGCAACGGCAACAAAGAAGCTGACAAACTGGCCAAGAAGACAGCCAGCCTGAAAATCTTTGTGCCGTGTCCAATTACACTACCAATTGCAGCGAGACTCCAAATAATAAAGGAAAACACCTATAAGAAATTTAAGACGTTGTGGGATGAAACAAGTAGCTGTCAGCTGACCAGAAATATTCAGCGATATCTCAGCGAAGAGACGGCAAGGAATTATCTGGCAATGTCTAAAGCAAACCTTCGATTTGTAAGAGGAATCCTAACCGGACACTGCTGGGTAAGGAAGCACCTCTATAATATGAGACACAACCATCTGCAGAGGATGTGAAAAGAAGATGAAATGGTCGAGCATGTATTTTATCTGTCCCGCCGTGTCATCGACCAGAGAATCCATATTGGGGGAACGTTGACCTTCTATGGCCAATTTGAGGGAATTGCCCAGGCAACATCATCATATTTTTTACAATATTAGGCTGGTCGATGGCCTAGGGAGACATTTCCCTCACGGAGGAAGCACAGATCTCTGATCCGCACTCCGATCAAATTACAGATACAGATCGGTAACCTTTTGCCTAAATTGGCCATAATGTGATAGACTCTTATCACATTTATTAAGAAATACGTCTTATTACTTTTATTCTTACATTTATTTCAGTTATATGAACTAATATAGAATTTACTCTGTTTCAGTTACCATTTTGGTCTCTACTCCATCAATTTTACGGATTCTAACTTGACGAGAGTAGCTAAGAAATCTGTCGATTTTTATCGCCAGTTAGCTACTACTTTAGTTATACCACCTGGTCCCGATGAAGATGAATCTACTTCAGAAAATCTTACAACCCCTACTACTCCTATATCAAATATTACAACACCCACTGATGTTCCTCCTACGACAAATTCTACATTAGCACCTACTACTAATCCTACATCAAATAATACAGATAGCAGTTTACCTACTCCCACTCCCGATCCCACAGGTTCTGCCTGGAGTATATCATCACCTTCATTATTTATTATATCCATAATAACAATATATATTATGTTGTAACTTGAGAGATATGTAAATTATTAGAGAACATGTTATTATTTCTTACCCGTAACAATACTTTTACTTTCCCACTTACCTACTTTACAGAGAAAATAAAGATAATACTTTATACGAGATAATAAAGTTGTAAAGTGGTTTAGTAGTCCGGCAGATTGCAGTAAGAATTTTGCACAAGAGGTTAAACGCGATTTCTCTTTTCTGTCGTATCAGTAGGGACCTAAGGACCATATTCGGACTAGGAGCCCATCGGATCAGTCACTTTTTTTATCCTGAGGGTGGATGCCATTGCTTCTCGATTTTTAAGGGTTGAAAATTTGGAATTTATTGTAAATCATATTCGAGGACATGAAAGAAGGTTTATTCGGTTTATTCTAATTACATAAGATGTCTATAAAATACTTAAATCCTCGTTTTTTCACGAAGGGGTAATTTTTACCCCTTAAAAACAAAGAGCACAAGTCGGGCATATGTCACTTTTGAAGTTAAGGGTAAGATGAGCTTAAACCAAAATTTTCATAAAAATCTATGGTTTGGCTACGAGATTAATTTTTTTATGGTTATACACTATATATCAAGGCCTATGTACTATAGGCCTCAAAGCCTAGTTAAAGATAGTTAAAGATAGTTAAAATCAGGTTTCACGCCCATAAAAACATAGATCTACAACCAAAAATGATCTCGCTATGACAACTGAAAACGGAATTAATAGTCCAAAATAACATTAGGTCCCAAATCGTACTTTGCGTGACTGTACAGAAGTTAAACGTGACTGATCCGATGGGCTCACACTCTGAATATGGTCCTTAGGTCGCTACTAACACGACGGAAGAGAGAAATGGCTTTTAACCGCTTGCTCATAATTCTTACGATGTTAGGTTTTAATCCACCGGACTATGGATTGAACATTGACATTTGTCGGTAAAGGGCAAGTCTTTCCAAAAAGAAGTTTTTGTGGAGTGTAACGCGTTTTTGTGTAAGCCGCATTACTATATTCAAATCATCAATATGGGACCTATGAACACCAATTGTTATTTGATTATTTTGATAATTATTTTATTCTTATATAGAAGATTTGTTATTTGTTATTTCTTATTTGTTATTTGTTATTTCTAAAATTTTACATGCTTCGAGTGTTTAGGTGATAAACTCGGTTCCCTTTCAATTACAATGATTTCTGGTGCTCCATAATATAATACAAAATTTTCAACAAATTATTTAAAACAGTAAAGACTTTCTATTTGGAATTGGATATCTTTCAACAAATTTACTCAGTTGACTTTAATCTTAGTTCATTTTAATTTTATAATGTAACGATCATTTTCAGATTGTTTTCTGGACCAAAAGGACGTACGAATTTTTTCCGTATGGTGTCGATGCAGTGGTTGTGATTGACATGGGTCTTTATTTGATGTTGTATATTTACATATTTGATAGTCCACTGCTTGACTAATTTTCCTGTCCATTCTCCAAATAATCTTATTCCTGCCCAAAAATAATACCTTATAATAAAAAAAATAATATCTTAATATTGTTGCACATGCAGTTTATACTAGTATGACCTTCCGTTGGTAGTGAATGAAAGTCATTGAACATTAGTTTTCTTATATATTTATCATGAGGCAATATATGATTGGTGAGATACCATGGGACGTCTACTATTGCTTCGATTATGCTCGGTGTATGGTAGTGATGATCGACTTACTGGCACAATCTCACTGCTGTAAGTTCAGATGAGGATGATGACAGTTTTAAAAATTAAAACTTTGTTTTGTAGATATATATGTGATTTCTTTCACGTAGCCAGTTTAGCTCTCTCATCTCCACGTCTATCTGTTTTGTCTGTCCGTTTTTTAGAAATATGTTTCTTCCATGTGAGTTCGGAGTCAATATTACGACCTAAGTAGTGTTTGGTTTTGATGTTTGCGGTATGATTGGGCTTGATGTTCCGATTTACTTCTTTTGATTTTGATTTTCTATCTTTTGAGCAGATCTTGAATGTGGAAGAAGTGATCTATGAGATTTGCAGATGCTATTATTGGGTCTTGATGGATCTCTAGAATGACAGTGTCATCTGCAAATATACCAGTTATCGTGTATTCTGAGGTGTATATAATGTTGTTCCTAAAACGCTACCCTGCGGAACTCCAAATTTGATGAGTAGAGATTATGTTTTGTCATTTACTTTTGCCTGAAAATAAAAGAAAATAATATATGGGAGAAGCTGCTTGTGGGTATTTTCAAAAAAAATCAGGAGTCGGTCTTACAATGAGAAGTGGACAATACTCATCTTTCTGAAATTGCTGAAATAAATTGACATAATTTAAATATCTAACTTCACTAAGGATGACCGTGCGGCTATATTTTCTACTTCCCTCAAAATACTATTTTTAAAATGTTGTTTTCATGTACTTCTCCATCTATATGGAAAGCATTGAAAATAACCCCATACATAAAAGAAGGCGAAAAAATAGCAATTATAGACCTATTGTAATTAATTATTAACAATTTCGCAAAATGTTTTGAAATGTCACTATCTCAATTTTTCATACGAGGCGCATGATAACAGACTTTCAGCATGGATTTTTTCGCGGTAGATCGACAGTAAGAAATCTACTTTGTGTTATAGAATTTATTTCATCGACCATTGATGAAGGGTTCCAAAATGACACTGCGTATACTGATTTCTCCAAAGCCTTCGATAGGGTTGATCACGGTTAATTGTTATTGAAATTAGGTTCTTTCGGTTTCTCCTCTCCCTTCATCCTTCTTCTTAAGTCATGCTTGTGCAATAGAGTTCAGTGTGTGGTTATAGGTCTAGTGAGGTATTGGCAACATCTGGTGTTCCACAGGGCTCCAGGACCTATTTCATTTACTCTATTTATCAAAGACATACTTAGTCGATTAACAGTGAAATATCTACTATATGCCTATGGATTCAAGAAGATTTTTGCTAGAACTAACTATTCTATTGCTAACATCACTCTTTCTAGACCTGAGACTTTTTGTTACATTGTTCATTCGATACAAAATTAAGTTACAATAAACATATGTTAAACACACTGCCGATACGTATAAAACTCTTGGATATGTTATTAGGAATACGCGTAATTTTACAAATGAAACTTGCCTTAATATTCTCTATATTTTCTAGTTCGTTCTAAAGCTGAATATGCCTCAATTATATATTCTCCTAATTATTCCACTTATATTGACAACCTTGAGATGTATATCCACCGATTGGTTTGCCTCAATCCCAACTTCCTAACAGATTTTCACTAACTCCGTTAGTTAAAAAACGAACATTGCTTGCCTAATGTTTCTTTATAAATTGCTTCACAATCATATAAACCGTACCGAAATTCTAAGTATGCTTAAGTTACATATTCCCAGAACGGCCTCACGTCAAAAAATATTGTATTTACCAACTCCGTGGACAAACATTGGAAAATTTTCTCCTTTAAGTAATATTTGTAACATTTATAATAGGTCGTCCTTCGATATTTTTTCTTGTTCGCTTTCTTTTAAATTTAAATTTTTAACTTTTTCTTTGTTTTTAATGCTGGCCTCATTTTATTTTAGTTAGTTTATTTTTTTCTTTTATTATTTTTATTAATCAATACTTCCTGTACTTGTATATTTATTGTAACTGTAATCCAAGTGTAATTTTCTTTCCTATTATCTATCCTTTGCTTTAGTGTTTTTATATTTCCTTACGGTTTGTATTGGCGCAAAAATGTACGCAAATGATGGCGCAAAAATGCACTATTTAATTGTTTACTATGTCAGTTTTTCCTAAAATACTAAAGTCCATATATGCTTTTAGATGAGACACAGATTTCTCATGTTTATGCGCACTATCTGCTACGTGTTTTAAATAGCCAAGTCCCTATTTGGTCCACACTGTAACATCTGTATTAAATATTATACAAACAAAACAAAACAGTGTCACGGAACAACCAATCACATATATCCATTCATATTTGGCGTATATGTTTTCATTGAAAACTCTCTTATATAGTCTCGTTTTACTGATTCGAAATTAATAAGTAAATGATAAGAAGGTCTACCTTGATTAAACCTTTTTGCTCAAACGGCACCGGATTATTTTTAAACAGATACTGAACAGCGTTTATTTCTGGATCCATTTCCATTTTTATTATTCTGTATCTGTAATTTTTGTATTCGGATAAAGTACAAATAATTATTTAACAAACCACAGTAAATCGAGTAGTAAACACCCCGCTATTTGACCAATAAGATGAAAATTATTCTGCACTGTCACTATATTATCTTGTCATAACTTTTAAGAAAAGTTTGTTTACAACTCTCGATGTCGCGACGAAAGAACCACGCTTCAGACGGCCTGACTTCACTAAGACTAAGAGTGTGACTGAAACTAAGACTATGCCTGTGCCTGTGTCTGTGATTGTGAATATGGCTATGGCTATGACTATGACTATGACTGTGACTATGACTGTGACTGTGACTGTGACTGTGACTGTGACTGTGACTGTGACTGTGACTGTGACTGTGACTGTGACTGTCACTGTGACTGTGACTGTGACTGTGACTGTGACTGTGACTGTGACTGTGACTGTGACTGTGACTGTGACTGTGACTGTGACTGTGACTGTGACTGTGACTGTGACTGTGATCGTAGAAATCTCAACAGCTTTTTTGGGTACTTTTTTTCCTGAGACTTTTTTCTGGGACTTTTTTCCAGGGACTTTTGTTCCCAGGACTTTTTTCCCGGGACTTTTTTACCGACTATTTTTTTTCCTGATTTTTTTCGAGACTTTTTTTCGGGACTGTGACTGTGGTCGTCAAAATTAATCTCAGCAGCCTTTTTTTCCCGAGACTTTTTTCCGAACTTTTTTCTCTATTTTTTTCCGGGACTTTTTTCTAGGGACATTTGTTCCCAGGGAATTTTTCGGGGACTTTTTTACCAGGGACTTTTTTTTCTCCTGGGACTTTTTTTCTCCCTGGGACTTACCTCAGCCTCGAAAACCTTACCTCAGCAATACTACAACACTAACCTCAGCAAAAAACACCAAAAAAAAACAACCTCGGCAAAAATTAAACTCAGCAAAAAACTAACCTCGGATAAATAAATAAACAAATTTTGATATAGTCTGGTGCGTGAGTGCATGTTTGGCGGAAATCAGTTTTGAGTAGATTTTCTAAGCCCATAACAAAATTGCAATTAAATGTAAAATTATTATAGCATCAAATAATTCTTCGTGTCGTGCACAAATGAAGGGTGGGCAGATGCCTTTATGTCCCTTAGGACCAGCCGTCACTGATGGGACCAAAAATTATACAAATCATATGTGACCAAGAATTTCGTAAGTGTCTCTAGCGGTGTCGAGTTGAAGCTTTATAACGCATATCGCCCTGTAGAAACATTATTTAATTTTTAGGTCAGAGTTTTACAATTTTTCTGAGAGTTGATCTGTATGCAAATAATAAATTCCTATCTGATAGCCTTCAAGCTTCATTAAACGTAGCCTTTTCTATATATCAAGTTGTAATTTAGGTTATTAAGCAAAAAACATGTTATGCTAATGTAATATTTATCGCTTTGGCAATTTTAGTTTCCTATATATGTGTACTGAACTTCGCCGTACGTCTTCATTTATTTTAAAGAATTTATAGTTTAAGTGGTGCATATCGTGTTGAGTGTTGATATATTGTGCTGAATATTTAAGCATTAGTGAGGACGCGCTTCGTTATAAAGTAAAAAGAGGGTTTCTCACAAAAAAAATAAAAATATATTTTCTAAGGTATCAAATATCTACCACTAGAAAATATATTTTTCGAAAATATATACATATTTGAATTACGTTACATATAGCCCGGTCAAAATAGACATCAATAATTCACATAGAGCTGAAAATTGGTAGGGATGTTGGGAACTCCATTATAAATGAAATGTGAAAACTTCCCATCGATTCCACCTCTGCAAAAAAGATTAATCAAGGTCAAAGCTTGCAAACATGAGTTTTTACATTTTTCAGCCAAACGGTAAGTTTTATCATAAAGACAGGTCAGTCAAAAATTATAGATCATAATTATTTATAAAAAAAATTATTACACTTTTTTATAAGAATCACCGTTTATGAGATATAGCGATTCAAAAAGTTGAAAAAGTTGTGTTCCCTATAATATGCACAAATATCCCTATAATACGTTTCTACGCTACCTGTGAGGTAGCGTAGTTATTGGTGCGTTGTTATTCAATTGGTTTCCCCAATATCACGATACACTGTGGTTCTGTTGAATTAAATAATATTGTATTAAATAAAAAAAACATACAACCGAATTGAGAACTTCCTCCTTTTTTGAAGACGGTTAAAAAATGGTACCATCGAAAATTATGAAAGCGGTGTGAATAATGAGTAATTGGGAAAAACCATTCGTCTGATTGATAATTATCTAATGAAACTTCTTCTTCCCCTCTTTCTTCTTCATATTCTTCTTCCTACTGGATACTGTTGTGAGACGCGAAAGCCACAATCTATAAACGCAGTACAATTTTGGAGTATATCCAGACGGGGCCAATAGAAACCGCGAGACTTACTTGGTCTAGTTATCATTAGTCGTCAGCAATTTCTGTCACTTTTTGACAGAATTATTAATTGAGAACGTAATCAGAAATTTATTTTCTCTCGTTCGTATTGCTTGCTTATTTAGTAATTCCAAACTTGGCTTGCATTCGCATATTGGTTTCGGGCATATGCCTATTATGCCCTAGCAGAGTTTTTGCCTTTACTGGTTCGATGTTACCCCTATTGTAGAGTCACATTTTAATTGCTAGCTCGGGTCGACATTTTTAGTCAACTTTTCTTCCGTACTTAGTTAAATTACTTTGCAATTTCATTTTAAGCATCAGTAGTTCGTCTACGCTGACCTGGAGAGCTGGGGCAAAAATATATTTTTCTCTCCCAAATAAGGCAGCCTAAAACAATACAAGTAGTAAATTGTTCTAACAGCGATGCATCATATGTCTCCTCGCTGATATCGTAAAAATCCTCTTCTGCTGGTGATTCAACATTGGAGCACTCGACTACCCTTGATAACTGGTACATTCTAATGAACAAAACAATCTTTTTGCAGCTGCAAGAAATTGTATTGAGGAGATTTTTAGGTGCAGATAGGAGTAAATCTGGATTGGTTCCAATCAATTAACTTCTAACCCTAGTCGTCTTCTGGGCCCAGTTGATTACCAAGCCATTGAACTTGATAATATACCCAAAATAAATTTTGGTGAGCAGAAGCAGATGTTGGGGGAAGACAAGCAATTGCGCTTGTTTATTGTTAGGAGGATTTTTTAAAAAAGATTACAGCGTGTGGAGTAGTTACTCTCTTTAAAAACTTCAGCACAACTAACTAAGTCTTGTTTTTCAATTGTTTTACTAGACCTGAAAATTGCTGATGTTGTATCGCAGCCCGTTATTTCATGTACAAAATATGTGATTTTGGCATTTTGAAAAGGCAGCTAAACTTTTGGATGACTATATTTCCAATGGCTGTTGAGTCTTCCCAGGTTTAAAAGAATGACTCATTTTTTCGGTTGGAGTTGAGCAGTAAGTAATAAATCAACATCTTCACCTTTCTTGGTTACTTCTGTGTTTGCATTCTCAGAATAAGTGGCGGTTGCTGTATAAGACCACTTGGCCGCGCGCCCCTCAATATCACACAATTTAAATGTTTATTGTAATATTTATTATTACTGTATTTGTATTACTGTTCATTTTATTATTATTATTTATATAAGTAGTTAAAATTATTTCTAAATTTCAAAAAACTCGCTCATCTCATGTCTAGATTATTGCATCATGCCGGCGCTCGACCCTGAAAAACTGCGGCCTGCATTAGCACAGTATACATTCCTGTAGCAATTGGGGAGCAGCTTATGTGCGACGTGCGGCTTAGACCGTTGACACGCCGATCCCAGTTCATTTCTAGTTTTGAGAGAGTGCGTTTGTGTGGATTTTATAATTCGTGCAATAGTGATACTTAATAATCAATTCCGTAAATAATATCATTCAAATAAATTTTGATTGGCTGCCATTAGCCGATAAACTTAAAATTAAAGAACTGGGAAGGCCGTTGCCTGATAAAAAGTTGTCACAAACTTGTCAACGAAAGGCCGAAAACCGGTCTTTTACACGTCGGTTTTCAAAAGACATATAAATTATAAAAAAACAATTGGATATGTGGATGTGAAATTTGTTGTATTGTTTTCCGTGCTTCCTTTTTTATAAAGGCGACTCCATAATGGACCCCAACTGGGCAAGAAAAGGAGTTAATGATTTACACCATCTTCCTGAAAAAATGAGGAGACATGAATGGTCGCGTGACCACATCAATTCTTGTACTGCCTTTGCTTTGCTCGGTAAGGTTAATATTATGTCTCAATTAAACTCTGCATACAGGCATAGTATTATTTCAATTAATAATAACGCCAAGAAAAATCGCCATGTTTTAAAAAGAATAATCAGTTGTACAAAATTTATTTTGTAGTGCTTTTGATTTAGCACTTAGAGGTCATAATGAAAGTGAATCCTCTAAGAATCCAGGAATATTTAGAGAACTAATGAATTTAACTACAGAGCTGGACAATATACGAAAAGAACATATGCGTACAGCAACCGTTTTTAAAGGAACCTCAAATATTATCCAAAATGAAATTCTGGACAGTATGTTACAAGTGTGTAGGGAAGAAATTTGTAAACAAATTGAAAAGGCAGACTATTTATCAATACAATGCGAGGAAACCACTAATATCTCAAATTATAAATGGTTTTAATATTAAGATATTTTTATGAAGGTTCCATCAGAGAATATTTTTGGGGATTTATTAGGGTGAAACATAAAACAGCCGATGGGTTAAAAACATGCATTGAAAATGAAATTGACGTTTTAAAAACTCCCCAAAAAATAATAGCTCAAACGTATGGTGGCGCAAATGTCATGAGCGGCGTGAACAGAGGCTTTCAAGCTCAAATTAAAACAAAATATCCCAATGCTCATTTTATTCATTGTTATGCCCATCAATTAAACCTCGTTATGCAGAAATCGGCATCACAAAATGCAAAAGTACGCGTGTTTTTCAATAATCTGTCGGCCAAACCTGTTTCTTTTTTCATACTCATCTCATCGTTGTGATGTTTTGCAAGAGATAATAAACAAAAGATTACCAAGGGCGGTGATAACTAGATGGAATTATAATATTCTCACAGTTAATTTTGTTCACGAAAATCTTGAAAAGCTAGAAGTTAAAAGAAATTGTTGGAGCAATGAATATTCTTTTATTCATTATGGAGAATAACCTTAGTGAAACATTTATCGAAACATCGAAAATATTCAAAATTATCGTGACAACTCGAATGACCGAAGCCGAATGAACAGCCGGCCGAAGCGGAATGCACTTTTTCGACGCTTAAACACATAAAAACATGTTTGCGAAATACCATGCTTTAGCTATGATGTCTATAAATCGAAATTTACTGCACAGTTAATTTAGTGCATAATTAATTAATAATAGTGCATAATTAGTGCGAAATTTAGTGCATAATTAATAAACAATTTTGATGATAAAATGATGGAAAAATTTTTCCATGAGGGACCGCAGAGCGGATTTTACTTTAAAAAAATGACTTACCTACCCATTTTGTGTAGTTTAATCTGTGTAAATATATTGTTCTTTTTTTTCTACTTACAAACAGTGTAACAGTGACTACCTACTTAGTGAAGTGATTTTTTTGACATTATATAAACTAACCGCTGTTCCAGCTCTTCGTTTTGCAAACTTGAATTTTAAGGTAGGTGGATTTTTGTTTAAAACGAGCTTTTTTTTTGTTTTGAAATTTTACAACAAATCGGAAAATTTCCTCTAGGAAACCCTCATTTTAATGAGTTATTTTCTACAGGGTTAATTTTCTACTTGTTATCTAAGGCGTTTGACCTTGTTATGTGCAAAAATTTTCGCCTGCAGC